>CM045762.1:118550630-119150630 GCA_025200525.1 Camellia lanceoleosa | reverse complement strand
TTGCATAAACAGTTTCCCTAAACCCAAATTCCCCAATGAGCAATACCATCAATTAAGTTAAACAATTACAAAAATAGGTTAAAAATTGAAAATTAGGATTATTTGAGTTAATATATGGTTTAATTGGTCAATATGTGATTAAGTTAAAAAAATGTATAACAGAAGAGAGAAAAGGAAGGTAGAAGAGGGTCATTAAGATCATTTTTACATGTTGATGGAGTTAGCATTCCATTCTAGCCCAAAACCACATGAGACCTCTTTGGCTATTTGTAAATGACAAGGAGGTAAAGTGCTTCTAGACCAAACCCCAAGAGGGTAAAATGGATTTTTCCGTTCAAATTATGCTTCATAAAAAAAGTATATTGGAATTTGGTAATGAGTTGTCACTTGTTACAAGGGTTATAAAGGATAGATTAGGAAACTACAACTGTGATGCTTGTTAAAGAATCTTAATGACAATTATGAGGTGATGGTTAAGAAGCTCTATTGACTGAAGCTTGTTTTTTGTTGAGTAATGTCTTTTTTTTTTTGGATAAATAAATTTTATAACCAAAAGCACCAAGAAGATGCTAAAGAATACAAAACTAGATGCTAAAGATGCTAAATAAATTTTAAGTTAAGTTGTTTCCATAACTAGTTCACCCTGCTACTTTTACTCAATTGAGTGAAAGACAAGAATATATTTCTAATTACCCTTCTATATTGATAATCTGCTCCTTTTAAATAGGTTTCTAATTTCTTTAAAAACTATATTAAACTTAATATGATAATCTGCTTCTTTTAAATAGATTTCTAATTACCCTTCTATATTGATAATCTGCTCCTAATAGATTTCTAATTTCTTTAAAAACTATATTAAACTTAATCTATAAAAAATTAAAGCATCAATTGCCTATCTATTGATAATCCAGCAGGCACATCATTGTTTGTACCTAGGAGAAATCCAATTCAAAACAGGTTTCCATTAGGTTTTTTTTTTTTTCGGTTTCCAATTGGACATCGAATTTGTATACAGAGCATTATATGTATACAGAGCATTATACAGAGCATATTTTATATGTATATAGAGCATATTTCATATGTATACAGAGCATATACATCAGACAAATATATCAGAGGGAGCATCGAGAGAGAGAGAGAGAGAGACTAACAGCGGTGGTGTTCTCCGATCGGCACAGCAGCGGCGGTGAGGAAAGGAGGGGCTAACGATCGGCAGCAAGGGTAGGAGAAACCAACGGTGGTGGTGAGGGCTGTCGGCGGTGGGTTGATGCAATGGTAGCAGCGGCGGTGAGGGAAATAGGTGTGTGTGTGTGTGTGTGTGTGTGAGAAATATGTTTGAATCGAGAAATTATTGTGCCAAAACATTTTTATTTCCCTCCTAAAATATTTAGTGACTAAATTATTTTTTCATCAAAGGTAAAAATATTAGCGACAAAAATCGTTTTGTCATTAAATGATATTAAAATATTAAAAATTATTAGTGACAAAAATATATTCGTCATGAATAATTTTATAATTGGTGACTAATTTTTTCGTCACCAAAAGTCTCAAAATTTTGGCACCCTCCGAAAATATTAGCAGAAAAATATTTGGTGACAAAAAAAATATAAATAATGACGAAAAATAATTTTGTCACCTAATTTTTTTATTATGATTTAGATTAGTGATGAAATTTTATTTTTGTTTCAAAAAATAGTGCATTTGGAGACGAAATATGATTTTCGTCATTAAAAGATACGTATTTCGTGACAAAAAAATTTTTCCTCATTAGTTTTCGTCTCTAAAGACTATTTTTGTTGTAGTGAAGGTTACGCAAAATTCTTAATCGAAACAATACTAAACAATGCATAAAGTGATTATTGCAGCACCGTATGGAAACTCATAGGCAACATTCGAAGAAGAAGACAGAATGTCGAAGATTGTAAAATCACCTTCATTCGTAGAGAGGGCAACTTTGCAGCAGATGCATTGTGCAAGCACATCAAAGGAAAATATGAACACTTCAAATACAATGACAAGACTTTACCACGTAAAATTAAAAATATTTTACGTCAAGAAAGACAAGGATGTATCTATATACATCATACATAATCACTCTAGCACAGAGTACATCTTCTTCTCATCTTTTATAAATAAATCCTCGCTATACATATCTACTATAATGTATGAATTTCGTTCCTTTCAATTGTAACGAAGACCAATTCACTTACGTGTCCTTTCCTTTTGCTTCTTCAATTTTTAAGATCCTTCTAGACCAATTTGAAGAATTAATTTTTTATACAAATACAAATTTCATAAAAAAAAAACGCTAAACAAATTTTTTTTTACCAAAGATGAAAAAAAATGAATCATCATATTCCACTCACTAATTTGGGTAATGTTATGAAAACAAGCTACTGTATGGAGTGATATAATAAACATGTTTTTTTGTTAAACTTATGTTATAAGATATGTACCATATGCATATTATTATCAAATCATCAACATTAGTGTGCTTGTATGTAACGTTTGGACAAGATTGCATTGAAAAAAAAGGCTATTGCTACAATATCTATTCAATACGTGGATGAATTATTTTTCTATTATTAAATAAATAGAGTGTTCTTCTCTATATTTTTGTTAACTTGGTTGTCGAAAATAATTTTTTTTTAATTCATTTTTTAAATTCATAAATCAAACACAATTTCAAAAGTATTTATATTGAAATTGTAACACGACCCCACGCGAGGTATTACATCAGTTATGTTCAAATAAATGATACAAGGTAATTTAAGAAAAGGTTCTTGGTCTAAAAGTTCAAATTTCAATTTTATATGTCTAAAGGTCTAGGTGGCTAAATATTTTGTCAAAAATGACAAGTTTAAACAAAATGACTGACATATCCTCATATATATATATATATATATCATACTAGTGATGGTGCTGCGCGCAAAGCGCGCTAATAGTTGCCCACTATGAAATGTATATAATTTAACAATAATATTACATCTCTCAATTTTTCACCTCCAAACTCCCTCTCCAATGATGTGACAAACAATTTGAAGAGAGTGTTTGTCACATCATTGTGAGGAGTTTAGAGGAGAAAAAAAAAAAAGAGATAAAACATTTTTCAATTTAAAATAAGTGAAGGAATCATATATACATTTTTTTATTAACAATTTGTTTTATTTATTTATGTTTTGTAAAAAAACATAGTTACATGGAGTTAAAGAATAGATGAAAGAGTTAAATGATATATGTTATTTTAAGGAGGTGAGAAAATCTACATAATTGAAAAAATGAGGTTTCAGAAATAATTTTGAGAATCTAAAATATTTTTTTATGGTTATATATTTAAAAATAGTATAAAATATCTGTTATAACATATTCACTTTTTCTGTTACAAGATGTCTTTTAAACATTCAAAATTTATGGGTACAAAGTATTGGGCACAACCCAATTTTTTTTAAAAATAATTAAATTAAATTAAAAAAACTATTTGCATGTTTTATTTTTAAAATTCAGGTGGCATAAGTCAATTAGAAAAAAATTCCATTCATATACAACTCTATCTAAAATCTGAAGTTAAATTTCACTTTTTTTAACATTTAAAAAAAAATAATCTATGTGCACCTATAAAATGTTGTATATGGTATCTCTTTCCTAACTTTCTCATAAAATTTTGAAACATAAACTACTCCAAAATATCATAATTTTTTTTTTTTTTTTTTTTCTATAAAGAGTCACGATTTTTATCTCCATAAATATCATAACAAATACCCTAAAGTATCATAATTTTGTTATTTGCAACTTTAAGGTGCAGATTATAAAATCATTATTTGTAACTTTTCCACAAAGTTACATAATACACCATAAATATTCATAATTTTTACTCTGTTTTAAAAAGCTTGTTCGGACTATAGAGATTTAGGCCTCATTTGGCAAGTGGCCTTTTTAGCCAAAAATTCAAAAAGTCACTAAAAAAATCAAAAAGCCAATAACTCATACTAAAAAGTCAAAGATTCTCTTTTCTCTCTACTTTTTGCACATCTTTTCGTAAAAAGTCAAAAATTTATCCCAAATATACTAATTTTTTTAAGCTCATATTTTAGTTAAATAGCCAAAAAATTACTAAATTAGCTTATTCCCAAACGAGGCCTTAGTTTGATATGTGAAAGTTGACCAAAAAAACAAAAAACTCATAGCTTCCCATTCTTATTCTTCTTTTTCAATTTTTTTTTTTTTTTTTTAGCTTCTAATATAGAAATAACTTAAATAACCTAAAAATAATAATTATATGGAAGTTGGGGGAGGAGTACTTTTTGATTTTTGATTTTTAACTTGAGAAAAATTGCACCAAATAGATCATTATCTTAGCACAATATAAATTTAAAATTGCGAAGTTATTGTCACCATAATGATAAACACTTGATTTGATGAACTGTTTTATTTGTATTATTATTGTAAATAGATCGTTGTCAATTTTAATTAAACCTAAATTACCTACATTTTTAGGTCACTAAAATTTTATCTAAGGGACAAAAATGTTGAATCTACTCTATCCACTTGCAATAAGATTTTCATACTCTTATAATTCCTGAAATTGACAAACTATCTATATGTATATATATCATACAAAAGACACTTTTTGTATAATCAGAAAAGAAGTTTCCGACCATGGAAGTGGAGCTGGGTGTGGAGCTTTTTCCAGCCATGGAAGTAGAGCTGGGTGCGGAGCGTGCGGAATGAGTTTGGTGGGTCTTGGCTGGGTGCGGAGCGTTTGGTGCGGAGCGTGCGGAATGAGTCCGACCATGGAAGTAGAAGTGTTGTATGGCGTGGGTCTTGGGCTGTTGAAGTGTTGTGAGTTTGGTGGGTCCTGCGTGCATTGGGAGTGTAGCAGCATGAGAGTGTAGAAGTGTTGTCTGGCGTGGGCCTTGGGCTGTTGAAAGATTCTAGTTTGGGTAGTGTGGGCATTGGGAGTGTAGTAGCATGGGTGAATAAAATATTTGGGTTGAATAGTAGTGTGTGGTTTGTTGATTTTGTGAGGAATACACGAGCAGTTTGGATGTTGTGGTGTTGGTTTTTGGTTTTGGGTTTTGGGTTTTGGGTTGTGTGGGTTAATTTTGTAGGAACTCATGTATTTTATTTTTTAATTAAGTCCTTTTTAATTGTTTGTTTAAAAAAAAAAAAAAAATCGTGAGGTCAAGGGGTTGGTTGTATGGATGTGAGTAACAGTAGTAGAGGTAATTTGTATTTTCTGAATCTCTCTCAATGCATGTCATCTTCATGTACCTTTAATTTCATGCTGTTAATGAAATTTTTCTTTATTGATCAAAAAAAAAAAAAATACAAAAGACACATTTTACAAAATTGTTCTAGGAGTTTCAAGTTTTAAAATAAAATTTATAAATTTTCATATTTTTAAATATCAAATATACGTGTGATATATTTTCATAAGGTCCAAATTTGCGTATAAATTTAAAAATAATTTAAAACTTAAAAATACTTAATCTTATTAGCGTTTCAATTTCATTAGGTCAGAATATTTAACTATAATTTTAAAAAATAAACTCAATTATTGTTATTTTTGTTATTCATATTCATTTGTCACGTTAGAAATAATTAACTACAAACTATTCAAGAAGCTATTCTGAACTTATTTATTTGTAAATATTCATTTTTGTAGAAAAGTCAAAACCCCAATTAACTAATTTTGCTATTAAATTTTAACTTAAGTTTTGAAATGTTAAATCACCTTTTCTTTGTAAATAAATCTTGATAAACAATAAGATAAGGTAAAGAAATAATTGTGAAATATAAATATAAGTGTTCTCTAAACTAAGGCCTTCTTTGGCAAGTTACCTTTTTAGTTAAAAAGTCAAAAAGTCATTAAAAAAATTAAAAAGTCAACAACTTATACAAAAAAATCAAAGATTTTATTTTCTCTTTACTTTTTGCACATCTTTTCATAAAAAATCAAAAATTCATCCTAAACATACTATTTTTTTTACATTATATTTTGCCAAAAAATTAAAAAGTTACTAAAAAAACCTATTCCCAAACGAGGCCTAAGAGAAGAAAAATTAAAATATAGTTATTGCAAAGGAAAAAAATATAACTTAAAAAAAAAAAGAGGAAAGATTATGACGGTAGTCCCTATTTTAGCTCTTATGTCATTTTGGTCTCTGTAATTTCAATTAGCTCGATTTTAATATTGAATTTATGACTTTATCTCAATTTGATCCAATTGATAATAACTCTTACCATTTTTTTAATAAAAAATAAATATATAAGTTGCACGTATCATATTATTAAGGGCAAAATTATAAACTTACTTAACTCAGTGAGTTAATCTCAATCAATTCAATAATATTTTATCGTCAAAATCACTAATGACATTATCAATTAAACATAATTGACACAGAATCTTAAATTAAAAGATTTTTTTTTCATAATAAGGTGATGCGTGTAATCTTTCTCAGAACAAATATTGGCAATGGTAAAATAAGGTTAAAAAAAAAACAAAAAAAAAAACTAATACATAATTATAAGGTGCATTTAGAATTTTTTTCAAATCACTTCTTAAATTAATGATTCAAACACGGTGTAAGTATTATTCAAACTGAGAGAAATAGAAAAAGTAGTTATTGCATTAAAAAAATAAAGGATAAATTACACTAACCTTTTTTAAGATTTTGTTTTTTTTAAAAAAATATTGCATTAAAAAAATAAAGGATAAATTGCACTAATTTCTTTTTAAGATTTAAAAATAATAATTAATCCCATACTTTTAAGATAATTGCACTAACTTCCGTTTTTAGGCATTATTTGGCAACATAGTTTTTTGGTTTATTTATTTATTTTTTATTTTTTTCACTAAAAGACAAATTGGTTACAAATCCAAAAAAAAAAAAAAAAAAAAATCCAAACAAAATATCACATTAAACTCTATAATCATTTTACTTTTTCTCTCACAAATATCACATCCAACTATAAAAAAAAAAAAAATTTTCTTCAATAATATCCTACAACAAAAAAAACTTATAAAAAAAAAAAACTCACTTCCTAAACACTCACTTAGTATCGTGGTGTGTACCACAGTCTTTCTCAAAACAAATATTGGTAATGGTAAAACAATATAATGTAAAATAAAGGTTAAATTACACTCACCTCTCCTAAAATTTAGATATAAAAATACAATTTATGTCACATCTTTAATATAATTACACTAATTTTCTTTTTAGTATGATTAAAGTAATCGAAACTAATGCTAATAGTGGGTAGACATTAAGGCCCCGTTTGTTTTCTGTTATCCCAGTCCACTCTGGACTGTGGTGAAGATGGCTTATGTTTATTTTGGTTTTGGAGCTTCGGATTTATAGTCCCTTCGAACTATGATAGGTCTTGGTGAGGGGTATTAGCAGTTTGGGCTGGGAGATGGTATTAACAAAATAGTCAGTTTAGATTTGGTGTTATCGGACGTCCACTCAGATGTCCGACAGATCAACTGTAATTTTTTTTTCTTACTTGTTGGGCATTTTTTTTTAAACATTAATGTTTAATATTTTTTTTTGTATTTTTTGTTAAGTAAAAATTATAGTTTTATTTGTTTTATTATTTTATATAAAAATAATTTAACAATTTCTATATTAACAACTATCATAAAAATAAACACAATTTTAATAATCCCTTCACTATCAATCCCTTCATTAACAATTCATTCACTATTAATCTTCTCACTATCAATTCCCTTTATTCTACATCTAAAAATGGAACCTAAAATAAATAAAACTGAATATACACTTTAATATAAAGAATATAATAATATTATTTTTTATTCACGCAACTAACAAATGATGAAAAATGGTCTAAGTGTTTTGTAAGTTAAAATATTAAAGAAAATATTAATATATCAAAAGTGTAGAGTTAACTGTATATTTTTTAAATTTGAAAAAGAAAAATAAGTATCATTTATTATATGAAAAGTGTGAAACTAATTACATATCTTTCAAATTTCAATGAGGTGAATATAAAATATAAAATAAATAAATATAAAAACGGAGTTTAATAATTTTGACAAAACTTATGAAATATTAGAGGTGTGTTTAATTTGTATTTTGAGATAAATTTTTAAAAAAAAAAAAATTAGAGAGAGAGTTTAATTTTTTTTTTGGTTTGTCTAGTTATATATTTTGAAAATAGTTTGGAATTTAAGAATTTGTGATGATTTGATATTTTATTGTAGTTGAGTAGATGTGTGTGTGAGACAAAAAGTGATTGAGAATGAAAGAATAAAAAGAAAAAATGATTGATTAATGTGTAAGAGAGAGAAAGTGATTTTGAAATATTTTTTTTTAAAAAAAATTTGAACTAAACAAATTTTAAATTTTTTTATTAAAAATTGTATAGTGGAAGGATTGAGATTGTGATTGAAGTGAGACCCACTAATGTTGTGTTTATTTTGAAAGATGGAGAGGGGATTCATAATCCCTTCCGGATTAGGATGGGCATTGGAGAGGGAATTACGATGGAGGTTTGGGATTTTGTATTAGAAAATAGTCTGCCAGACTATTTTTTTTTTAAATTTTAATTTTTTCTTTTACATGTTAGACATTTTTTTTGAACATTAATATTTAATTTTTTGTAAAGTAAAAATCATAATTTTATTTATTTATTTTTAAAATTTTTAATTTTTTATATGATGGACAAATTTTTTTTGAACAAAATATTTAATATTTTTTATTTGTTTTATTATTTAATATAAAAATAATTTAACAATTTCTACAACAACAACTATCATTAAAAAAAACACAATTTAATTTAGGAGTTGTTTGTAATGATACGTATAAGTATACTTTTTAACTTTTAGGTTAAAAAAAATTGTTTAGTTTGTGTTTGTAGAGTAATTTTTGAGATAAAAAATACGAAAACTTGTTTGATTTGCCTTTTTTTAGAAATGATTTTGAAAAATTGTTTTGGAGAGAGAGTTTTAAAAAAAATAATTGATTTGATATGCATGAGAGAGAGAGTGATTTTGAAAAGACGCAAACCATACAAAATTTTGAAATTTTTTTAAAAAAAATTTGTTTAGTTTAAATACTCTTAAAAATTTGTTTGTAAAATTTTTTTTGAAAAACAAACCAAACAAGTCTTAAGTGTTTCAAATAATTTTTTAATTTTTTATAAAAAAAATATGTATTATAATATTGTAATAAATATGCAAATAACCGTATTGCCCCTAATCTCCTATTCGTGCTGACTGTGCCTCACGTGATGGTCAGTGAGAACTGTACACTTGTCAATTTTCCCTCTCACAGTGCACTGTGTATTGTTTGACATTTTGTTTTTTTCTCTTAAATAGCGGGAGCTTTAAATATCAGTATCCTCTGAGTCTTCAGCCCCATTTTCCCGCCAACAAAAATTGTGCATTTTGATGATTTTAAAAAAAAACTTTTATCTAAATAGTTACTTAGGCTAAGTTTGAGATATCCTAAATAATTCAAAAAGTCAAAAAGTACTCAAAAAGTCAAAAAGTTAACATTATTCACCAAAAGTCAACAATTACGGCTGCACAAATTTCAATTCAAATTTTCCTCTAAAAACCAATTTTTACAATTTTTTATTACACATTTTTTTATAAAAAGTCAAAAAGTTAACCCAAACATCTATATTTTCAACCTCACTTTTTTAGTCAAAAAAAACAAAAAATACACTTATTTAATCTTCCCAAACAAGGCCTTAATCTCAATCTCCTTATTATCAATCCCCTTATTACAAATTCCTTCTATTTTACCTCTCAAATCAAAACAAATGACTGCATAGGATAGAATACAGGGGATAGATATACGGTCCAAAACAAACCAATCACTGATCCATCTCTTACTCTCTCTCTTACTCTCTCTCTCTCTCTACTCCTCCGCGCCACCGCCACTGCCGAGACGCCGAGTCGCTGTCCGCTTTCCGTAAACACCTCACCTACACCTGCTCCCATCCTCGCCATCTTCCTCCGTCGTTCGTTGTTGCCGCCACCGCCGCCGTCCTCCACTCCACCGCCGGCGAATGGTAATTTTGTTATTACACCCACCATTTTAAGAAAATATTTATTTTAATTTTATGCTTAAACCAAATCATAACTAGCAGGCCTTTCCCTACCACTTGCTCCCACGGATTCTCCACCATCAGCACACCTTCACGACACCCCTCCCTCAAATCATCTCCCACCCCCCATCTCTCAAATCCACCACTGAAGTCCCTTTTCTACTTCCCCTTCCCTAAGATCCACCACCTCCGACCTTTTCCATACCCATTCTCTCAGATCAACTCTGCCGGCCTTTCCCTCCATCGTTGTCATCAAATCCAGCACCTTTTGCCTCCCTCACCAACCCCTCCATCAGATCCATATACATTTTGACAAAAAAAAAAAAAAAAATGAGTGACTTGACTAAGGAGTGAAAGTATGTCCGACTTATAACATGATCTAATTATAGAAAAGGGTCTGGGCTGTCTCAGTCCAGATCTGAGACAGTCGGTTCCAGTTCCGGTCATTAGGCCTATTTTTAGATTTTTTTCCCAAGATTCAAATCATGTCGAATATATTATCCGATAAAAAATTACGCGAATAGGATAATGGAAATTAGCTGTGTTTGGTTGTGATTTCAAATCACAATTCTACGTCTTAATTCAAGCATTGCGTTTGGTTGTGATTCTCAAATGTTGTTTTGAGAACTCTGCACAGAACATCTGTGTTATCAGACGCATTGTTCCTTTTTTTTTTTGAAATTTATGCCTTGGGAATGTCCACCCGAAAGACCACCCGGATGTCCTTGGAGACGTCCACATGGATATCCTCTGAATTCTAAATTTTTTTTTTTTTTGCAATTGATTTACATAATCGGGAAAAATATTTTCTGAAATTTTTTTAATTTTTTATGTGTTTTAAAATAATTTTGAGTTGTATATTTAGTTATGAGTTGTAAATTTTTGTATCACATATCAATTGTCACATCAATAATTTCCCACTCAAATTAAACATCTTTTCCAAAATTATTTTTAAAACTCTTTACCAAACAAATTTTCTACACTCAAATAATAATTCTACAACATACAAATTCAAAATACAACTCATACTCTCAAATTACATTTATAAAATACAACCAAACGCAGGTTATGTATTTGGATTATTTTTATTT
The DNA here is from genome assembly GCA_025200525.1 of Camellia lanceoleosa. Lineage (NCBI taxonomy): Eukaryota > Viridiplantae > Streptophyta > Magnoliopsida > Ericales > Theaceae > Camellia > Camellia lanceoleosa. Next base: position 119,139,462 of record CM045762.1, on the reverse strand, counting down.
AAAAAAAAATGAATGATTTTTTTATTAAAATAAAAGACTCAATAAATTTTAAAATATAAACAATTTAAATTATTAAAAAAAAAAATCCAATAGTCTGTCCAATGAGTCGAATTGAACCCTTCAGTCCATATAATGAACTGGAAGTAAGTCACTGCCAATGAGCCGGATTGAACCCTTCAGTCCATATGATGAACTGGAAGCAAGTCACTGCGGTTATGGAAATATGTACTATTGTCAAATACTATTTGAGGAATCCCAATGAGTTCATTTTATTTAAAAAAAAATAAAAACGTTAATTTGTTTTAACTTCTTAAAAAAATAAATAAATAGAAATTCAAATAATATAAGCATTAATTAAAATAATAAATTTTAGATTGTTTACCTAGTGTGAAATAGGTCTAATATTAAAATATTAAGAGGTTATATAATATTGATTTTAGAAATATTATTTCTTTTTAGGTATTTTATCAATGAAAATTAGGCTTTTTCCTTGTTAAATTTTTTAATAGAGTAATATAAATTTATTCACAATGATGTGACATGAGAGTTGAGTCAACCGTCATTAAATATGTAAAAAATTAAAAATCTACACATCTTGTCATATTATTTTGGGTAAATTGCGAGGACTTTTTTAAGATCTTAAACATTTTTTTTTTAATAATATTTTAAAAATTTAGGGATTTTGTTTAATATCACATAGAATTTAAGAATTGTGTTCAATATTGCTAAAATATGCATTAGTGTTTGTTAATTTCTATGCAAAACTTTAGGGAGGTGAGTTAAATTTACCATTGAATAAATAAGGTAACTAAGAGGCTATCTTGGCATTTTAGGCCTTATAAGATAATGTTTGACATCACCAAATTCCATTAAATGGTTTAATGGAGGATTAATAGTTGGGAAATGTTGACAATAATTTCAAAGTAAGTTTGGTCAGTGTTATTATTAAAATCACAAGAGAGGTTATTGAAATTATGCTAAACCTCAAGGGACCTAAGTGTAATTTATCCTTATTTTTCAATTTTGTTGTTATAAGAGTATTCAACATTGAAAATTATATTTTATTGTCTTGTTCATTGTCTTTTAAAAAACTCAAGTCTGAATTTGCATTTTAATTCATATTTCATAGCAATGAAAACCAAGTTGAGAGAGACATGCAATTTGTACATGTGGTTTCATTGAAGGCATGAAAATTTCTACAATTATTTTTGACATATGGTCTTTGGAAATTTGTGTGTGACAGATATTGAACATGGCAGAGATTAATGTCATTCATGAGCTCGATATTGTTAGAAAGCTTGCTGAGTTGACTCCTATACCATCTGAACGTAGCATCTTTAGAGTACATGATCAACTGCGCAACGAAAATAAAAATGCTTATGAACCACAAGTAGTTGCCATTGGTCCTTATCACCATGGTAAGGGCAATCTACAACCAATGGAAGAGAACAAATTACGCTACTTGCAACAGCTTCATAACCGAAGAAATGAAGGTACTGTGGAAGGATACATCGAGGCGATGCGAGAGTTTGAACAAAAAGCACGTAAGTTTTATGCAGAACCCATTAGCCTTGATTCAAATGCGTTTGTAGAAATGATGCTTCTTGACAGTTGCTTCATCATTGAGTTCCTTTTCAAGTGTATGAAGCCCGACCTGAGAGGCCCAAACGACCCCATTTTTCAGATTGAACATATTGGATGTGGCATATTCCGTGATTTAGTGTTATTTGAAAATCAACTTCCACTCTTTATTGTTGAGGAGTTGTTCAACATGACCAACAATTCTACATACTCGCTAGATGACCTCCTTCGCAAGTTCGTTAGTTTTTTTTTTTGGATAACACCAGATGAACATTTTCTAGGTACTATGGCTGACATCAAACATCTTCTAGGCCAGTTGCATTATTGTTGTTGCTACCAATTTCATTCAAAGGTATCCCAAACTGTTGAACTAGAAGATATTCCCCGAAAATCTGCAACAGAGCCCCATGAAGCCGGTTGCATTATTGTTGACATCAAACGTCTTCTAGGCCAGTTGCATTATTGTTGTTGCTACCAATTTCGTTCAAAGGTATCCCAAACTGTTGAACTAGAAGATATTCTCCGAAAATCTGCAACAGAGCTCCATGAAGCCGGGATCAAGTTCAAAAAGATTGAGAGAGGAGTAGGCCGGCCTCAAAGTTGTTCTGCTGTACCGGAAAAAAATAAAAAGAAGATTGAGGAAAGGAATTTGTTTGACATAAGGTTTGTAAATGGGACAATGGAAATCCCAACTTTACTTGTTCAAGACAGTACAGAGTCTGTTTTCAGAAATTTAATTGCATATGAGCAATATCTTCCAGATAAGACTTGGCATCATTTCACTGCTTATCACAAGTTTATGGATTGCCTCGTGAACACCTCAAAAGATGTCGAAATACTTACTCACCATGGAATTATTCATAACTTTTTAGGTGAAAATGAAGTGGTTGCGACTATGTTAAACAACCTCGGCAACAATACCATGGTATCTGATATAGGTTACGAAGAAGTTTATAACAAACTGAATGAGCATTGCAGGAAGAAATGGAACGTATGGTTGGCGATCTTAAGACGGGATTATTTCAACAATCCATGGGCACTCATCTCGTTTCTTGCTGCTGCTGGGTTGCTTTTGCTCACTCTGTTACAAACCACATTTACTATTCATCCTGTTGGAAAATCAAACTAGATGTCTCTGCTTCGAGTCTTGTTTTGTTTCTTGTTATGCCACTAAATAAAAGAAGCTAGACTGTGTGAATGGGGTAGGTAGGTTGGTCGGTTTTGTTACTCACTGCTCTTGTTTTGGCTCCGTCCTTCTTTGTCGAAGAATGGGAGCCTGGTGTGATGGTTTCTTTTCACTTATCAATAATATCTGTTTTTATTGTTCAACATACCAAAAAAAATAAATTAAAAAAAAATAAAAATATGTATATATATAGTGATCAATTAGTTGAATGGTTTGGAAATTGCAATCAATGCACAAGTTGCGGTGGTAGCTGAAGGGATAGGCAATCTAGGTGTTTGTCTAGGCTCAACAGTAAAAGAAAGCGTAATTTATTATATATTTCTTTTCTCGTTAATATTCACTATACTGAGCATACACCCAAAAAAATGAAATAAAATAAATTATAATAAAATTATAGTTACAATAAGTCTTGAAATAATTATAAAAAAAAAAGTAGCCAAAAAATCTCTCAATGAATAAATAAAAGTATTTAAATATTAAATTATCAAATAAGAATTCCATTTCATCATTAGACTCTCAATAAATCAGACAAGGAGCAAACATCCTCTTTTATTGGATACAAAAAGGGCCTTCTAAAATTATGATAAAACAAAAATAAATAAATAAATAAAATTGTAAAAATATGCTCTGATAAGATTTTTGTCTTCAATCTCAAATAGGTTTGAGTAGCCTCTTAACAAATTGACTTTCATTAATGTTCAAACTGGCTAATGAACTTTTAATAAACACTGATGACTTGTAGATTGTGTTTAGTTGGAGAAATGAAACTTTTTATTTGGTTACAATGAAAACACAGAGGAAAAGAAAGTGAGAAAAAAAATGTAATCTCATTTTTTTATTTTTTGGATTCGCTTATGTCTTTTTTTTTTTCCCCCCTCTATTTCTCAACTAAACTAAACATAATTTGAAATTCAAATCCTATCAATTTTTACTCATTTTCTTTTTATTTTTCTTTTCCTTTCCATTTCACTCATCAAATGCTTCAACGAAATGCTGCTGTAGAGTTCCTCAAAAGTGTAGAAAAGAAATTGGATAGTCAAGTTGCTTCAAAATTCACTTTGGACAACTAGGAACAGGTGTAATACATTCTTCTTTTTTCTTTTCTTTTTTCATGAGCGAACCAAACAAAAAAAAAATAAATAAAGGAAACCAAGCTCCTCTATTCAAAATACATTTAGTCATATGGAATTAGAATACTGGACAAACTCTGTTGTTGATTTCCTCACATTTTTAAAGTTTTTTTTTAATTTTTTATTAATTTTATTTTTTTATCCGCATTTCTAAAGTTTTACAGGCCTTTGTAAAATGTTTTTTTTACATGCTTTTTGAACAATGACAGTTAATCAGCACTTTAATTAAATGATGGTACGGTATCACCTTGTTGTGAAGGTTACAGACTATTATTTCTCCATGAAAAATAATTCATACCTCTAAAAAAAGATTATTAATATAGTTCTAATTTGTCTTTTTCTTTCCTTTTTTTTTATCTTTTACTTCACTATTTTTTTTTTTTAATTGCTTGACAGTTCACTAGAACTGTACGGCTGCACCTCTAATTAGAGGTCTGCAGCAGCAGCAGCGTTGTTTCTCCATTTATTGTGTGCTTATTAGGTTTGGTGATTTGAGAGGCTAGGTAAATTTTTTGTCATAGTTGGACACGTGGTTTGACGGAGGTGGGCATGGGTAATAATTTTTTTAATTAATGGACACGTGGCAGCTTGGAATCACGTGACAGGGAATTGGGACAGAAAATGGGTACAGGTGATCTCAACCCCGTAGATATGCTTTATTGGATTATAATTATCTAGTTTGATTTAATTATTTTTATATTAACAATTAATTTCATACCAATTAAAAAAAGAAAAATTTATTTATAAATCTCATCTTGAGGAATGGTAATTCGATTTATCTCAAGAATTTTTTTTAGACCAATTAGTTTAATTGATTTTAGAAAGATAAATTTAATATATATTATTTAAAAATTAGATTTAAGGTTATACTCTTATTTCTATCATGTTTTTTTTTTTTTTTTTTTTCTTTTTTTTGTATGTGTGTGTGTTCTAGAAAGGTAAGATATATCACTTATGATAATCAAATTTAAAATTATTTTTTATTAGTGGAAAACCCGTACTATGCACAAGATTTTATGTACTAAATTTTATAATTTAATAAAATAAAATAGATAATCTTATACATATATAACAAATAAAATAATTCATAAACAATAATTGTAACCTGGATTTGGGTACCATTTTTTCACATTGGCCGACCGTGTTCGATTGCTTTTTGATGCCACCAACCTTGGGCCAAGTTTGCCAAACACCTAAAATAGTTAACAAATTAAAAAATTATTATAAAAAAATCATTTATTTTCTCTACTTTTTTTATACATATTTTCATAAAAAATTAAAGCCATTCTCTTTCTACCATTTGATATTCGTTTAGAATAATTTTATAGATACTAAGGCCAAGTTTGGCATATAGTCAAAAAGTCAAAAAGTTACTCAAAAAGTTAAAAAGTTAATATTATTCACCAAAAGTCAACAATTACGACTGCACAACTCTCAAGTGGAATTTTTCCCTACAAATCAATTTTTACAATTTTTTATTACACATTTTTCTATAAAAAATCAAAAAGTTAAGCCAAACATTCATATTTTCAACCTCTATTTTTTAGTCTAAAAAGACAAAAAGTGCACTTATTTAGAACACCCCAAACAACCCCTAATATTTTTACTAAATTTTACTAAAAGTGTTAGAGGCTAAGGCCTATTTTGAGAAGTGAGTTATAATCCACTTCTCAGATTATAACTCACTTCCTCTCTCACAAAAAAATGCTTATAAACTGCTTATAAGTAGTTTTCCACCAAAAAACTAATTATAACCATCTTCCCAAAATAACTCTAAATTTGATTGATTGTAAAAAAAAGTAATGATACTTCGATATTCAATAATATTTCAACACATGTTTTTATTAAGAATTTTAGTACATGTATTGCTTATTTTGTTAATATATTTTTATTTTTCCAATGATCTACTATAATCTTCCCATATCTTCCTCCATATGTATGATATTTTTTTTTATTTTTTTTTCCTGATCAATATACAGGCATTATATTTCTATATATATATATATATATTTTCATATGGAATTATAGGTTCTGAAAATAATAAAAATTTACATAATTTAAATGAACTTTATTTTGGCAATTCAAAATGACTGCCATATAATATTCTCAACGCAATATGAAAGGAATGTTGAAGATATTTCCAATTTACAATTTAAAAAAAAAAATACTCCAATAATCTATTATTATGATAATTTTTTTAATTTAATTTTATTGTAAACTGTATCATTTCACCTAAATATTTTCTTTCAGTCAATGTTGTAAAACCTGTGTCTTTGCAAATTTACTCCAAAACTCAAACATAACTCATACTCAATTTACTCTAAGATTTCGTTCAACAATATGTAAATTTGTATTTATTGAATAAAAGAAAAACATATTTTCAAGAGATTTGATCCCTAATTTATGGTCATTTGTGAGTTAAGAGATTTATTTGTATTGAATTTTATTTCCTGTTTGGCTATTAATTATGAATCTAGAAGTTTGCTTAAGAAAATATTTGTATGGGATTTGACTCCCTACATTACAATTGCCGAATTATATTTAAGAAAAGATTTATATAAAATCCTTCTAAAGGAGTATTTTTGTTTTATTTAAAAAAAAGGCTTATATTTATTTATGAGTGAAGAATTTTTATTTTCATGAATTTGAAAGAATTAATAAAAGATGCCAACGATTCCCAAATTTAGGCTACTTCTTAGTGAAGTCATTTTATTTTCATTGATTTTGATTGACTTATGTTTATTTGTGAGTGTGGATTTTATTTGAAGGAAGAATTATATGGGATTTGACTCATTCGATTACAATTACTTGTAAATCAATAACTTTATTTAAGTAATCCTGGATTATAATCTAAAATGTTGTAGTATCAAAGAGTCTTAAATATAAAAGATCAAATCAATTCTCTATATTAAGACATGCATAAAATGGATGAACAAACCAAATCACAGAAAAAATTGTGAAATTATCACATGCAATCTAAATTCATTTTTTGAGAAATCAAATATGCAAATTCCCAAAATTCTACAAATAAATTCATTAGTCACTAGGGACATTGGCGAATAAGTCAAATGAAATCCAACATTTTCATAAACCAAACATTATATAGAGAACGACAATCAAATTAATAAAATTCACAAAATATTATGAAAATGCATATATAATCCATACATACTTCAAAATTATTTTACAGGCTTTGATGATAGAGATACCAAATTGATATAACCCAAGTTGACTGCAAAAAAGAACTGATTCTAGGCTACTTATAAATAGAATTCATCAATATAATGCAGTTTACACTACAAAAAAAAAACACCTTTGGCGACTAAATTTTTAGTCGCCAAAAGTCCCTTTTTCGTCGCCAAAAGTCGGATTTTCACTTTCGCCGACTAAATAATTTCGTCGCCGGTTTTGTCGTTAATATGTGGTCGCAGATGGAATTGGCGACTAAAAGAGTGTTAGTCGCCAAAAGTAAGTAAAACAGCGACCAACTCATTTGTCGGCAATACTGAATTCCTTTTTTGGAAATTTTGCATTTGGCGACTAAACTTTTGGTCGCCAAAAGTCAAATTTGTTTTTTTAAATTTTTACCTTTGCTGACTAAGATTTTTGTCGCCAAAACCTCAATCTTTTGGCGACCACATAGTTTAGTCGCCAAAACTATATTTAAAAAAAAAAAAAAATTTGCCTCAGGTGGTTCTCCCAAGGTTCGAACTTGCACCGTCCAACACTTGGACACCACTACGCCTTTAGCAACACTTGCTCCCCACTACGCCACTCTATCATCACATGAAAATTAATGCAACATATATTATTTATATACTATATTGCAAAAAAAAAATTGTATATATAAAAATAATTTTTTTATGTAATATATTTTATGTAAAAAATTAAATATACTATAAAAAAATAGGATAGCACATTTGGCGACTAAATCTGAATTTTAGTCGCCAATTCTCCATTTTTTGGCTACTAATTTCTTTTCTGTCGCTAAAACAATGAAATCCGGCCTAAGGATAGCACATTTGGCGACTAAATTCAATTTTAGTCGCCAAAACTTCTACTTTGGGCGACTAAAGTGTATTTTAGTTGGCAATTCTGGACCTTTAGCTACTAATTTTCTTTTTGTAGCCAAAAACCCTCATCTTTCAGCGACTAAATTGCTTTTTGTCGGCAAAACAGCTATAATGGGCGACTAAACCAGTTTTTAGTTGCCAAAAGCATCACTTTTGGCTACTAAATTGTTTTAGTCGCCAAAAACTGCCGTGTTGGGCTACCAACCAACCTTTTGACGCTAAAGCTGGTAGATCCGGCGAGCAAAAGATAGTTCAGTCGCTAAAACCCTGGTATTCGGCGACTAATGAATTTCAGTCGGCAAAAGTCTTCATTTTTGGCGACTAAATCCATTTTAGTCGCCATTTGTGCAACTTTCAGCGACGAAATTAAATGTTTTAGTCGCCATTGCTGCTTTTTCTTGTAGTGTTATTTGAAAGGCCAGTTAAAAACTCAGAAGCATCTAAAATCATAAAATTAAAATATAATTATATAATTAAACTGAATGGACACGTTTCACTATGCATACGTATATATAATCCAGACATACATATCACACTTACATTGCAAAAGCAAAGTGTCAATCACACAATGTTGAAAGTACCTATGAATCCTTAAATTATAAAATCTACATGCTACCAAACTCATTGTACTGTAACAAATGTGAATCTGTTGATATTATTCCCTTCTGTTAGGACCTTTTGTTGTCAAATTCCATGGATCAAAACCAAAGTTGTAACAAGAGTTCTTTAAGAAGTTGGTTTCCTTCAAAAACAGGATTACTTTGGAGTTCTGCAAGAAGTTGGTTTTCTTTCCCAACTAGGATTGCTTTGGTTTTCTATAAATAGTTGGGTTTCTCCCAAATCTAGGCTATTCATTGATTCATTCATTGAATCTCTCCAGATCTTCTTTTTGGTTCTTAAAGGTCTATATCTGGGGATATTTTGTTATTTTTTCTTTGATGTTTTATTGAGTATTCAACTCATGGTTTAAAGAGAGTACATCAAAGGTTTGTTTGTTATACACAAAAGAGAGAGTTGTTCTTCAGTTGTGGATTCTGAAGAATTCGAGCCTGAAGCTTTGGTGGAATCCGGAGTGGCTCATCAGAAAGACAATTCCGTGGTGAAGATGGGGTTGGAAGAGGCACATAGAGGTTGGTTCAATTAGGCGTTGTGGATTCGCTAGATAATTGAGAGTGATACCTGTGTAATTCCTTTAAATCTTCTTAGTGGATTGTCTTGTGGCAGTTACCCGTGGTTTTTTGATCACAATTGGAAGGTGTCCAATTGTGATTTTTCCACGTAAAATCTTTGTGTCTCTTTATCTTGATTGTTTGATTGGGATTGTTATATTTTGCTTAAAATTGGTACATAATCACAAATCAACATCTAAGGTTTCTAGATTTTTCAATTGGTATCAGAGCGGGTCGTTCTATTTTTTTAAAAAAAAATTCTTTTGGATCGCTTTATTCTTTTTTTTTTTTTTTTTTTAAAATATCGTTTAGAACGAGATCTTGTTTGATTTGTGATAATGGATACAATTCGTGAGGGAAATTCCTATGAAAAAAAAAATCTAATTTTTTTTTCTTAATATGGTTTTGCAAGCTTAAATTTTTTGAGTGGTCCTTGGTGCATATTAGAATTGATGAGAATATCCATTACATGTTAATATATGTGTGCTTTCTGTGGTCATTACTCATTTTAGAGTGTGTGTTCTTTGATTAGTATGTCTCATTCTGTACACACTTTTGGATTAGCAAATTTTGGAGTCTTTCGCCTTAGTGATTATTTTTCTCTATGGACTTCTGGCATTGTATCTTTTGCTTTTCTAGAGGAATTGACCTATACTAGCATATCATGGGTGATATTGAGTCTCTTAACCACCTTCCATCTTTTTGCATCTCCACGGCTTTCCTCTCTGTTCTTTGTAGTCCAGGCATGAGGAAAAGGCTACATCAGAGTCACCAACCAGGCCATCCTTATTATATCCATGCTTCTATGGTTCGGTTTCCATACTCTTGAGCGTGTCAGCCGCCGATGAGTGTGCAAAAGAAAAGAAAAAAGAAGAAAAACTATGCAAAAGAAAGAAAAAAATGTGCAAAAGAAAGAAAAGAAAAAATGTGCAAAAGACAGAAAAGAAAAAAAATGTGAAAAAGAAAAGAAAAAAAAAGGGATTCATTGATTAAGGGGGAGCCTCCGCCTTTACTCACCAAATACCCCTTGATTCCTAGTGGTTTGACTTTCCTTAGTTGTGCTTAGATTCTCTTGTCGGAGGTCCAACTTTTATATCACTACTAGGATTTGAATCTTGTGTTTGTCGAATTCCAAGAGTCACACACACACACCTTTATCATGGGATCTATGCTTTTCACATAATGCATCACTTTCTTTGATGAGGAATTTTTTAAAGGCTGTGCACATTTTGTTTTCAAGTAATTGTGCTTCTTGGATAATCTTGTGTGTTTCAAGGTACAAATCTGAAATTCCTTGCTTGCTCCACCATATTATTTTTTGTCGTTTTTCTTCTTGTTGTTCTTTGTTGTTTGTGGTTGTTTTTTAATGAGGGAGAGTTTGGTTCATCATTACCAGTGTTTGATGTATATTGATGGTACAGTAGTTTGGTTGATGGTACAGTGTTTTTACTTTTGCTTATATCCTTCTTTGGTACAGTTGGATTGTTAGTATTTTGTTTATGGATTGATTTATATTTTGTTATTTAATCTAGTTCCACATATTTTGGTTGGCTTGTGTGTGGTTATTTTATTTCAGGATAATTGTTCAAGAGCATGGATTTGAGTGTTGGTTCTTAGTTGGTGGTCTTTGCTTGAGAGATTTTGTTAGGAAATTTGTTTTAGATTGGTTTTATCCAGGATTTGACAAAGGGGGAGATTGTTAGGACCTTTTGTTGTCAAATTCCATGGATCAAAACCAAAGTTGTAAGAAGAGTTCTTTAAGAAGTTGGTTTCCTTCAAAAATAGGATTACTTTGGAGTTCTGCAAGAAGTTGGTTTTCTTTCCCAACTAGGATTGCTTTGGTTTTCTATAAATAGTTGGGTTTCTCCCAAATCTAGGCTATTCATTGATTCATTCATTGAATCTCTCCAGATCTTCTTTTTGGTTCTTAAAGGTCTATATCTGGGGATATTTTGTTATTTTTTCTTTGATGTTTTATTGAGTATTCAACTCATGGTTTAAAGAGAGTACATCAAAGGTTTGTTTGTTATACACAAAAGAGAGAGTTGTTCTTTAGTTGTGGATTCTGAAGAATTCGAGCCTGAAGTTTTGGTAGAATCCGGAGTGGCTCATCAGAAAGACAATTCCGTGGTGAAGATGGGGTTGGAAGAGGCACATAGAGGTTGGTTCAATTAGGCGTTGTGAATTCGCTAGATATTGAGAGTAATTCCTTTAAATCTTCTTAGTGGATTGTCTTGTGGCAGTTACTCGTGGTTTTTTTTATCACAATTGGAAGGTGTCCAATTGTGATTTTTCCACGTAAAATCTTTGTGTCTCTTTCTCTTGATTGTTTGATTGGGATTGTTATATTTTGCTTAAAATTGGTACATAATCACAAATCAACATCTAGGGTTTCTAGATTTTTCACCTTCAGTCAGCGTCACCATGCCCAACCTCGCCCCATGCAACCAATTTCCAACAAATGTGAATCGATGGTTGTCTAATCAATCTTCCATCAAATCATACTTTGCATGCTTCATAGCTTAATGGTGAACTGGGAATTTTTGTTTTTTATTTGTTGGTGATGGTGGCATGGTTTGTGCTACATAATTTCTAATGAAGATATTGAAATATATTATAACTATATACTGTTATATAGAGAGAGAAAAAAGAGTGTGTGACTCGATATGGAAAGAGATATCATAAATCAAGGGATTTTATAATTTAATTTTTTTTTAAAAAAAAAGTTGATTGGATTAATTAGGTTTCCTTTTCATGCATAATTGAATTTTTTCTCCATTCTTTTTTGGATTTTTTTGTAGATAGTTTATCCAATGGTTGTTTTTTAAATTATTTTATAAATTAAAAAAAATAGAAAATTTGGAATGAGATTTTTGAACTCTCACAAGGTTTCTCATTAGAAACCAATTTTTGCTTATATAATATACTAGTCTATCACCCATGCTATGCACAGGATAATTATAAATATTTATATTTATTTTAGATTTTTTTAGTATATAAATTATGTTTTTTAAAATTTTTTTATAATAATAATTTAACAATCTTGTCATTAATCATAGTGTATTGGAGAAGTTAAAAATGGTACTGCAGTAACTATGCACGGGTTGTATCTATAATTATCTATATGAGGGAATTTTAAATGCTGATTAGAGAATTTTGACCAAATCAATAAATTCAGGCATATGGAAAGACATATGGATTGAAAAAATGTAATAAATACTGATTAGGGGATATATATATGTGAATTGTGATCTTTAAATGTCTTCTTTTTCTTTTTTCTATTTTATATTATATTAAAGTTTAATATTTAGATAATAATCATATGTGTTGGACTTTTCAATGAATTAAACGTCTTGTTTTTTTATATTATATTAAAGTTTAATATTTTGATAATAATCATATGTGCAATACTTTTCAATGAATTTTTTTTATGCTTGTTCTTAATGCATTAAAGTGTTATTATGAGGGATAATAATCATATGTGTTGGGACTTTTCAAGGAATTCATATGTGTTGGAATTTTTAAGGAATTTTTTTTATACTTATTCTTAATGCATTAAAGTGTTATTATAAAGGTAAGGTTTGGGGATTGTGAGAAATTAATAAATGCTAAGGTTTTTTTTTTTTAAATAAAAAAATCAAGAAATTTAGATTGGGATATTGGAACTCCCACAAAACTTGTGGGTTAGAGATAGATATAAATAAATAGATAGATATAGATATAGATATAGATATTTATATTTGTTTTAAATTTTTTTTAATATACATATTATTTATTTTGGAAAAGGTACTATAATAATTATGAGAGAAGTCAAAAAGTCTTATGGGTTGAGAGAAGTTAATAAATGCAGAGGTTAATTTTTTTTTTTTAAAAAAACAAAAAATTAGAAAATTAGGATTGGCATATTGGAGCTTCCACAAGTCTTGGGGGTTAGAAACCCCCTTTTGCTTAATATATAGTATAGATAGATTTGATATACTTTGTAAGGTCCCGGTGTCTCACATCGAGAATGGAGGGGGAGTTCCTAGGCTATAAAAGTAAAAACCTGGACCCTTATACAGCATTGAGGCCTTTTCCCGGGTGATGAAATCCCTAGCAAAACTTCCCAGTTAAGCGTGCTTAGTCTAGAGTAGTTATGGGATGGGTGACCCACTGGAAAGAACAAATCCGTGTAGGCATGGCTTAAAACGGACAATATCGATGACATGTGAAAGTTGGGGCGTTACAAATGGTATTAGAGCCGATTCTCCGGAGTACCGAGTGTGGGCCCTTGGCGTCTCTTAGTGCATGTGGGCAGGCTTGTAAGCTGACAGGCTACTGTACGGGGACGTGCAGCCTTAAGAGGGGTGGATTGTAAGGTCCCGGTATCCCATATCAGGAATGAGAGAGAGTTCCTGGGCTATAAAAGTAAAAATCTGGACCCTTATATAGCATCGAGGCCTTTTCCTGGATGGTGAAATCCCTAGCAAAACTCCCCAGTTAAGCGTGCTTAGGCTGGAGTAGTTATGGGATGGATGACCCACTGGGAAGAACAAATCCGTACGGGTATGGCCCAAAGCGGACAATATCGATGACATGTGAAGAGTTGGGGTGTTATATACTTTCCATTTGTAAATCATAAATCAAGGAATATTAATTATTATTATTATTATTATTATTATTATGGAAGCCCGAAATGGGTTTGTGCCACATTGGTATGGGAGGCATCCATTACCCATTTTATAAGTTGACTAACTCCTTCTAACTAGTATGAGGCATTTTCTAAAGAAGAACAAAACCGTGAGGTTCCGACAAAAGCGGACAATACTGTGTTAGTGGGGTTGGGTTGATTGCTTCATTTGGGGTTGTCTGGGAATTTTTGTTTAATGATGAACTGGGAATTTTTGTTTTTTATTTGTTGGTGATGGTGGCATGGTTTGTGCTACATAATTTCTAATGAAGATATTGAAATATATTATAACTATAGATTGTTATATAGAGAGAGAAAAAAGAGTGTGTGACTTGATATGGAAAGAGATATCATAAATCAAGGGATTTTATAATTTAATTTTTTTTTTTAAAAAAAAGAGTTGATCAGATTAATTAGGTTTCCTTTTCATGCATAATTGATTTTTTTTTTCCCAATTTTTTTTTGGATTTTTTTGTAGATAGTTTAGCCAATGGTTGTTTTTAAAATTATTTTATGAATTAAAAAAATATAGAAAATTTGGAATGAGATTTTTGAACTCTCACAAGGTTTCTCATTAGAAGCCCATTTTTGCTTATATAATATATAGATTTGATATACTTTCCATTTGAAAGTCATAAATCAAGGGATATTATTATTATTATTATTATTATTATTATTATTATTATTATTATTATTGTGGGAGCCTGAAATGGGTTTGTCCCACATTGCTCTGAAAGGCATCCACAACCCATTTTATAAGTTGACTAACTCCTCTTAACTAGTATGAGGCATTTTCTAAAAAAGAACAAAACCGTGAGGTTCCGATCAAAGCGGACAATATTGTGTTAGTAGGGTTGGGTTGACTGCTTCATTTGGGCCCGTCTGGGAATTTTTGTTTAATGGTGAATTGGGAATTTTTGTTTTTTATTTGTTGGTGATGGTGGCATGGTTTGTGCTACATAATTTCTAATGAAGATATTGAAACATATTATAACTATAGACTGTTATATAGAGGGGAAAAAAAAAAGTAAAGAAAAGAGTGTGTGACTTGATATGGAAAGAGGTATCATAAATCAAGGGATTTTATAATTTAATTTTTTTTTTAAAAAAAAGAAAAAGAAAAAAGAGTTGATTGGATTAATTAGGTTTCCTTTTCATACATAATTGAATTTTTTTTCCCAAATTTTTTTGGATTTTTTTGTAGATAGTTTAGCCAATGGTTGTTTTTTAAATTATTTTATAAATTAAAAAAAAATAGAAAATTGGGAATGAGATTTTTGAACTCTCACAAGGTTTCTCGTTAGAAACCCATTTTTGCTTATATAATTTAAAAATATGAAATTATATTTTTGAATAATTTGATATAACCTTGTGAATCTTGTGAGAGTTCTGACCAAAGCATACAATATTGTGTTAGTGGGGTTGGGGTTGACTGCTTCATTTGGGGCTGTTTGGAAATTTTTGTTTAATGGTGAACTGGGAATTTTTGTTTTTTATTTGTTGGTGATGGTGGCATGGTTTGTGCTACATAATTTCTAATGAAGATGTTGAAATATATTATAACTATAGACTATTATATAAAGAGAAAAAAAGAGTGTGTGACTTGATATGGAAAGAAATACCATAAATCAAGGGATTTTATAATTTATTATTATTATTTTTTTAAAAAGTGTTGATTGGATTAATTAGGTATCCTTTTCATGCATAATTGATTTTTTTTTTCATTTTTTTTTTGGATTTTTTTGAAGATAGTTTAGCCAATGGTTGTTTTTTAAATTATTGTATAAATTAAAAAAGATAGAAAATTTGGAATGAGATTTTTGAACTCTCACAATGTTTCTCATTAGAATTCGATTTTTGCTTATATAATATATAGATTTGATATACTTTCCATTTGAAAGTCATAAATTAAGGGATATTAATTATTATTATTATTATTGTGAGAGCCCGAAATGAGTTTGTCTCACATTGGTCTGAGAGGCATTCACAACCCACTTTATAAGTTGGCTAACTTCTCCTAACTTGCTTGAGGCATTTTCTAAAGAAGAACCAAACCGTGAGGTGCCGACCAGAGTGGACAATATTGTGCTAGTGGGGTTGGGTTGACTACTTCATTTTGGCACCATCTGTGGGAACTTCCTTCGATGTGAGTTCCTTAGTGTTTGGAACCAGTCAACTGGGGACTTATGTGGGAACCCGAAATGGGTTTGTCCCACATCGGTCTGAGAGGCATTCACCACTTACTTTATAAGTTGACTAACTCCTCTTAACTAGCATGAGGCCTTTTCTAAAGAAGAACGAAACTGTGAGACTCCGGCCAAAGTGGATAATATTGTGCTAGTGGGGTTGGGTTGACTACTTCAATTATTGTTATTTTGCTTGAATAAGAGTTAGTCAATAGAAGATTTTTTAAAATTTTTAAAAATCATAAAATTTAGATTGAAAACTTGGAGCTCTTAGAGGCTTTATGGGTTAGAAATCCCCTTTTTCTTTTTATAATCTATAAATATGAGAATCTTTTTTATTTGGAATGACTTGAAATGTAAGATTTTTCAAACATTTCAAAAGGAGTACAACAATGACTTGAAATATGAAATTATTCAAACATTCCAAAACGATGTGAGATTCTTCAAATATTTCAAAAGGAGTACAAAAACTCCTTAGCAAGGTTTGAACAAATGTATAATTTCAATATGTAACACTCAACCATAACACTCCAAAAAAACTCATTATTCTTTTTTTCAAACGTAACACTCTAATGTAACACTCTAAAAAAGCTTCTTAGTGTAACACTCTAATGTAATATACAAAAAAAATTGCTTAGTGTATTTTTTCCAAACGTAATATTCCAATATAACACTCTAAAAAAAAGATGTGGGATTCTTCAAACCATTCCAAAAGGGTGTGAGATTCTTCAAATCATTCCAAAAAGAGTGCAAAAATTCCTCAGTAAGTTTTGGGTAAATGTATAATTTCAAACTGTAAGTGTTATGTTTAAAAAAAGTAAATTAAGTAGTTTTTTAGTATTTTTATGTATGTTACATTGGAGTGTTACGTTTGAGATTTCATTGATTGGAGTATTACGTTTGGGAAAAGTAAATTAACAAGCTTTTTTGTGTATTACATTGGAGTTTGTTACATTGGAATATTACGTTTGGGAAAAGTTTGAAGTGTTACATTGTTACGTTTGGAAAAAGTATACTAATGAGTTTTTTAGTGCATTACATTATAGTGTTACGTTATTGAAGTGTTATGTTCTTATTCATAATATGAGATTTGTTCCAGCAAAATGAAAAATCCAAAACTTCTATAGTGCGGATTGCCTAATGTGTAATTGCACATTTAGAGAAACACACTTTTATCCCTCAAAAATTAAACCCAAATGAGTAAGTGACTACGCTTTTGTGTAATTTCCACTTTAATGGGACCTTTGGGTTTATAAGAAAAAAAAGAAGACCAACCAGTTTACAAGATTATATTTTGGGATTTATTGGTGCTTTATCTTAAAAACAATTGACAACTTTTAAAAGCTTTCACTATTGAGGACCTTTTAATGTATATTTTTTTATTTTTTTATCAACTTTCACTACTGGGTCAAAGAAATATCTTTTCTGCTTTTAACGATGAAGATTTCTTTTTGTGGCTATTATGGGCCGGTTCTATTGATCAGATCTATTTATCTATAAGTCCTGTGCATTTTTTTACCTATTAATATCCACAAAATGCCCTCTCTCACCTATAAGATCACTACTTTGGCATCCTATCATTGACAACTACCGGCGATCACCTTTGGCTGTCGGAGACCAACTCCGGCCATCGGCGACCACTTTTGACTGCCAGCGATCACCTCTGGTCATCGTTTTTGACTACCAACGACCGCCATCGATCTCCAGTGACCACTATGGCTGCTATCTTTGACTGTCGGTGATCATTACCTCCAATCTTTAACAATAGTTTTTTGGTCAATTTTGATCTCCAATACGTCACTACCACCACCATCCCTTATATTTGGTAGTGAGAAGATAAAAGGAGAAGAAGAATGAAGGAGAGGGATAAGGAGTCCTTCCAAGAAGTTCTTGTTATTCTTCACATTTGTAAATCAATACAAAGAATCAAAGATAGATTCAATGATAATTTATCACTGACTGTTTATGAAAAAATTACAGAAGGAAAATCTACTCATCATGTCACAAATTAACACAAGAAACAAAGACATATTCAGTGATAAAGTTATCCCTGATATATTAAATCCTAGTTTGCAGCATGTTTGGTTTGAGAGAAATAAAGAGAGAAGGAAAGAGATAGAAAGATGTGAGATTTAGAGAATCACTGTTGCTTGGAGTCATTTTAAGTCAATTTCACCATGGAAACAACTAGATCGGTGTAGGTCTAGAACATTTGAATTCACTAGAAAAATGGTAGATAACGAAGATGATAGAGACGGAGATGGTATAGCGATCCGGGCTTAGACCCGACTCATTTAACGCTTTTGAATTTGGGAAACCATGTCCGTAGCTATTGTTCACTCTCTTTCCTTGTTTTGGTTCTGCTCCCAGGGTCGACACCCATCTTGGTGGTGTCGACACTTGTCTTGATTTTTGGCCTCTAAGGTCGACACTGATCTAGGTGGTGTCGACACTTGTCTTGCTGTGTTCTTGGAATTCATTATTGAAATTTAGGGTCGACACCATGGGTTCCTAGGGTTGACCCTTTTCTTCCTATGTTATTTTGGGTTGTCTACTAAAATATAGGGTTGACACCATTGCTTCCAAGGGTCGACCCTTGTCTACTACCAAACACAAGTGTCTCAGCTTTTCTTCTTGAGGGTTGACACCACTGTCACGAGGGTCAACCCTTGTGAGTCAGTTTTAACATTTGTTTGGCTTGGGCCCTACTTTTCGGGGATTTTTGACTTGTTCTTTTCATTTGACTTTGGAGCAATTATTTTATTAATACCTTGTCACTATAAATAGACCCAAAAACACTTTTCTTTCATTACTTCTCTTTTTCCCTCTCACCCGTGACTTTCCTCTCTCTTTCTCTCTAAACTCACTTTTTCTCACTTAGATCTTCAGATTTACTCATCTAGAGGTACCACCTCATCTTGGTTCTTTAAATAGATTATAGATTGGGTCAATGGCTTTCTTTTGATCCAAGAGGTTCGTGGTTTCACCAACTTTGAGTTTTCTGAGTTATTCTCTTCCACTCTTCTAAGCTTGAGATAGGGATTCTCCGCACGTATTGATGCAAAAGGGAAAAGTGATAGCTTATGACTCACATAAGTTGAAAACACACGAGAGAAACTACACTATACATGACCTAGAGCTAGCAGCGGTGATCTTTGCTTTGAAGGTTTGGAGACATTATTTGTATAGTGAGAAGTTTGAGGTATTCTCTAATCATAAGAGTTTGAAGTACCTATTTTTACAAAAAGATCTGAACTTAAGGCAAAGAAGGTGGATGGAGTTTATGAAGGACTATGATTTTGAGTTGTATTACCATCTGGAGAAAGCCAATGTAGTGGTTGATGCCTTAAATAGAAAATCCTTTAGCAGTGTAGGGAGTATTGCCATCCAGAAATAGGAGATGTTGGGTGCTATTGGCGAGTTTGACTTGCATCTTGGCAAGTCTGTCGAGACGGCAACTTTGTTTTCGGTAGTTGCACAACCTACACTTAAGAGCTGAGAAGATACCTAGTGGAAAGATGGAGAAGGGCTTGGATGCGTATTCTGACTTGAGTGTTAGATACCTTGATCGTCTTTTCATGTCGGAGCCTTGTAGAGAGAAGGTACTCTTAGAGTTTCACCATTCACGCCTTGCGGTACATCTGGAAGGCACAAAGATGTATCACGACCTTAACCGCTAGTTTTGGTGGAAGGAGATGAAGAAGGATGTAGTCGTGTTTGTGTTGAGATGCCTTACTTGTCAATAAGTGAAGGTTGAGCATTAGAGACCAGCGGGTTTGTTGCAACCCTTACCTATAGCCGAGTGGAAGTGGGAGCTTGTCACGATGGATTTTGTTGTGGGTCTTCCAAGGACTCAATGGGGTAATGACGCCATTTGGGTGGTAGTTAACCGACTAATCAAGTCAATGCACTTTGTACCTATACGCACGAGTGATTCGATAGATTATCTAGTCGACCTTTACATTAGGGACATTGTTCCACTTCATGGGGTCTTGGTGACGATTGTCTTGGATAGAGATCCGTGTTTCACGGCTCGGTTATGGCAAAGCCTGCAAAATGCCTTGGACACTAAGTTGACTTTTAGCACTGGTCATTATTCTCAAACTGATGGACAGTCATAGCGTACTATCCAGATACTTGAGGATATGCTTTGGGGTTGTGTTCTTGACTTTAAGGGGTCGTGGGAGAGACATTTGCCCTTAGTGGAATTTGCCTATAACAATAGCTTTCAGGCGAGCATTGGCATGATGTCTTTTAAGGCCTTGTATGGCCGACCGTGTAGATCTCCTGTGTGTTGGCTGAAGTGGATAATGCACCTATGTTAGGTCCTCAGTTAGTTCAGGAAATGAAGGAGAAAGTTGCACTTATTTGTAAGAGGTTGGTTATGGCTTAGAGTCTCCAGAAGAGCTATGTTGACCGTAGGAGGAGACCGTTTTCCTTTAGGTAGGATATCACGTCTTTTTGAAAATATCACCTAGACGGGGTTTGATGAGGTTTAGAAAGAGTGGGAAGTTGTCTCCTAGGTTTATTAGGCCTTTTGAGATCCTATAGTGGATTGGGGAGGTAGCCCACTGTTTGGCCTTGTCGCCACAGCTTTCCGGGGTTCATGACGTGTTTCATATCTATATGCTTCAGAAGTACGATCCGGATCCATCACACGCGTTGGATTGCCGTGAGAAGTATCCGGACCTATTTGTTGATGTTTGAACCTATATCAAAAATCAAGTCGTATTAATGTAATATAAACATTGTATATGTTTTGAAAATATGAATTGTATATTCAGTAATGGGCACGTGTTTATCTCGGTGATGAGAATGAATGACCGGTGGATGGGTCATGATGATGAAATTGAATTGCTATCATTGTTCTAGTTGATTTAATTACGAGTTTTGTTGTTGATTTAAAATTTCGGAGACGAAATTCCTTAAGGGGAGAGATTATAGCGATCCAGGCTTAGACCCGACCTATTTAACACTTTTGAATCCAAGAAACCATGTTTGTAGCTATTGTTCACTCTCTTTTGTTGTTTTGGTTCTGCTCCCAGGGTCGACACCCATCTTGGTGGTGTCGACACTTGTCCTAATTTTTGGCCTCTGGGGCTGACACCGATCGGGGTGGTGTCGACACCTATCTACTGTGTTCCTGGAATTCGCTACTGAAATTTAGGGTTGACACCATGGGTTTCCAAGGTCGACCCTTCTCTTCTTGTGTTATTCTGGGTTGTTTACTGAAATATAGGGTTGACACCACTGCTTCTAAGGGTCGACCCTTGTTTGCTGCCAAACGCATGTGTTTTAGCTTTTCTTCTTGAGGTTAACACCACTGTTGCGAGGGTCGATCCTTGTGAGTTAGTTTCAACATTTTGTTTGGCTTGGGCCCTACTTTTTGGAGATTTTTGATTTGTTCTTTTCATTTGACTTTGGAGCAATTATTTTATTAATACCTAGTCACTATAAATAAACCCTAAAACACTTTTCTATCTTTCATTACTTCTCTTTTTCCTTCTCACCCGTGACTTTCCTTTCTTTTTCTCTAAACTCACTTTTTCTCACTTAGATCTTCAGATCTACTCACCTAGAGGTAACCACCTCATCTTGGTCCTTTGAGATAGATTATAGATCGGGTCAAGGGCCTTTTTTTGATCCAAGAGGTTCATGGTTTCACTAACTTTGAGTTTTCCGAGTTCTTCTCTTCCACTCTTCTAAGCTTGAGGTAGGGATTTTTTGCATGCTCTTATGAGTTTTAACTTAGTTATTTGTTTTTATGAAACCACTTTATGAAAGAAATGAGTTTTTTTGAACAATCTTGAGTTTTTGGTTTGAAATCAAAAGGAGGGCTTTTCAAATGGTTTACTGGGAATGGTTGTGGATCTATGTGTATAAATGAAATATGTTGAGAAATGGGTTTTACCTTGAAAATTGATTCATAAAGGGAAGAGGGTTTTGCCCAAGAAATCACAAATGTTGATTTTTGTATTGATAAATGGAAATGATGTCAAATTGTGAAATTGGGTTGATGTTGATAAGGATGGTGGAGTTGGGTATGCATTACCACTCCTATCTTGAAATTTGAAAAGTTTGTCTTTGTGGAATTTATTTATCTGTTTAGAGATTTTTGTTTTGGGCTATCAGTGGAGGATAGCTATGATTGTTGTAGAAACTACATGAGGACTAGGGGAATTGAAATTATTTTCCCATTCATTTGCATCTGGCATTGTTGCACATTAACACATTGAAAATGTTTATTATTTTGAGAAAAATGGTGAATACTTGGTGAATCTGGGTAGGGGCTGTGGTTACAATGCTAAGTTGGCCTGTGTGTTCTTGGTAAAAGACCAGAAACCCACGTGGATAGGTGTCGGGCCTTCCGGTTAATACCGATAAAAATGACAAATTGGTAGTACTTGTATAGTCTACTTGTAGACACGTACCTAGAGATTCACAGAGTTGTATTCATAGTCTTGTTGTCTATTGAAGGGAAATGTTTTAATGAATTGTGATATAAATTTAGCATTGCATGGTTTTGAAAGAGATATAAAATGTTTTGTCATGAGTATTGCATATGCATTCACCTTATAACTTTGTTAAGATTCATATACTGTACTGGATTATTTCTACTGGGCTTTGGCTCACCCTATGTGGGAAAACCATTTTAGATGCTGATGATATGCCTCCACCAAGGCAATAGCTTGGGAGGACTTTGAGCAAGAGCTTCATTTTGTTTAATTGTGTATTTATTTTTTTGTAAAAGCCTAGGGCTTTATTTGTAGAGGAAACATCATTTTTCCCTCCAAACTATCACACGTTTTTCACGTTGACCCCTATACTTTGATTTATTTCAATTTAGTACCTGAACTTTCCACAAATTGATCAATTAGACCCCCGCTGTCACCTTCCATCCACAATTGGACAGAATGTGATGAGTTGTCCCCCTAAACTATCTTTTGGAGGGAATATAAGAGGGTTTCCTGCCATATCCAACCTCTCCCTTCTACTATATAACAGAGGCAAGTTCCCCAAAAAAAAAAAAAAAAAAAAAAAATAGAGCATCTTTTCGGTGGTGAGAGAGAATGAGAAATAGAGGGTCAAGAAATCAGGGAAGATCAAGCTCAACTGAAGGAAGATAGAGTTCAAGTGACATGGAAGACTTGAGATGCATTTTCTGTGGAAGATGAAGGGTGATACAAACATCATGGACTGATGCAAATCTTGGTAGGAGGTTCCTCAGTTGTCCCACTAATGGTTGTAATCAGTTCACCTGGATAGACCCACATATGTGCTCACGGGCAGTGCAAATCATCCTTGGGCTGTTGAAGAAGGTCAATAAGCTAGAAGCAAGATTACAGACAAGGGATAGAAGAGAGAGAAAGCTATGGATATGCTTGGCTGCCTCATGGTGCATCATTTTATCAATGTGGTTTGTAATGTAGTGTAAGAAAGAATGTAATAGGGGGGACTATTATGAATGAATGAATGTAATGGGGTGAAATATTATGAATGAAATGTAATGAAGGAAGTATTTTGAATGAAAATTTCAGATTTTGTGTTAAGGTTATACTCTTAAAAAAAACAGAGCATCACAACATTTGTTTGTCTCTTAAAAAACAATTTGTGTTCACCCTTAAAAAAACGGGGCATTATCATTTAATTAAAAAAGAAGAAGAAAAAGAAAGTGGCATTGTGTGTTACTTTAACTATTTGTCATCCATCCATAAAAAAAAAAACTAATTGGTGGCCTCTTTGAATGGCTCCTTGGCAACCAATGAATAAAATACCTATCACTGGCATCCATTCATCAAATGGCAACCAATGAATAAAAAACCTATCACTGGCATCCATTCATCAAATGGCAACCAATGAATAAAAAACCTATCACTAGCATCTATCCATCAAATGACATTCATTCAATGAATAAAAAACCTATTAGTGGCATTCATTCAAAACACACAATTAGAATCCATCCATCTAATGGCGACCAAAGCCAACACATGCTACATTTACATAGAAATGAGTACCATCCATTAAAATAGAGCATCATGCACAAAAGCAACATTCATAAATTTGTCATTCAAGTTTTCAAAACACACAATTGTTTATGACAACCAAAATACTACCTTTACATAGTTAACAAGTTCAGGGCAACCATTCCAAACAAAAAATCATTACATGTACAAAAAGCCCCAATAAGAAAGTCATGTAGATGCTTCCTTTTTCTATCTAATAATAATAATAATAATAATAATTCAATCTTTTGTGCAATGGATGTTTCCTACTTCCAATCTCCAGGTGCTCTCTTTTTTTGTCCAGTGGATGTTGTTTTAAGGCCACTAGCATTGTACACTAGCTTGCCTCTCCACATCATTTGACTCTCCTTTGGTGTGCTGGTTGAACTTATTGGAGATGGAGTTGACTGACTTTCTTGTACCACTCTTCTTTTAACTTGCAATAAGAGTGAATTATCCATAATTAAACCCAATCAAATATAAGACAATTAAGTTAATATTTAAAATAAAAAAAAAAGAGAAGGAAGAACACTGATAACCAGTTTCTTTTGTCTCATGTGTCTCTTGACCTCAAGTGCTTCTGCAGTTAATTGACTCTAAGGTTGGCTTGGTTCAGTTTGGCTCCCCTGAGGTTGGCTTAGTTCTGTCCTAAGGTTGGCTTTCTTGCATGTAGCTGAATCTGCCCTTGACATTGCAACCTCTCCAGTTGTGTCCCACCTTCCCACAATTATTACAAGTGATTTTAGTGCCCTGCCTTTCTAGCTTTGTGCCTTGAATTGGTGCCTCACTCTCCTTTCTTTTATTTTGTTTAGGCCTCCCAGCTCTCTTCTTTACATCAGGTGGCAGCACCTTTGCATACTCAGTTCTTGGCCACATTTCTCTACCATTAATAGGACTCAACATATTGTCATAGATCTTCAAATAAGTCTCCGCCTTGTAGTACTGATGAACATATTTTTTTGGTTCTTGACCCAAGCAATTTGCAGCAGCCACAACATGGGCACATGGAATGCATGTTCCCACTTCCTGTAGCCACAAGTCCAAGCTTGCAAGTCCAGCTTGTATTGCTCACCATATGGCCCTACAACCTCAAATTTCTCATTGCCATTCCATCTAGGAATCTATCCAGCTGCATCCACTTTCATTTTCTCCAAATGATTTTCAATCTTAGGACATATAGGACCATTGTGTCTTTGCATTGCATCTCTTCTTTTTTGAATTGTTTCCATCAACAACAACGTAATCTTCTCCAACATTATAACCACAGGTTTACTCCTAGCTTCCAAGATGCATGAATTGAAGCACTCACATAGATTGTTTAGCAAAAGGTCACACTTTGGAAAAGTGTTGAAGTGGCTCCTACTCCAATGAATTGGTGGTCTTTCAACTAGCCAATCATATGCCTTACAATCAACTTCTTTAATCTCTGCCATCACTCTGGTAAATGTAGGAACAATTGTTGCCCTTGCAACCTTCCACAACAGATCTTTTAGAACTAACCCCTTGTGTTCACCCTTAAAATTGTTGTACAAATGCCTCACACAAAACCTGTGTGAAGCATTTGGGAACAACTCAGCCCCTGCATCAATCAAACCCTTTTGTTTATCACTCATAAAGGTATAACGATGAGAGTTTACAATAATCAGATCATGTCCTAGCAGCTCTAGAAGCCACAACCATGTTTTCTTCTTCTCTTTCTCAACAATTGCATAGGCAAATGGAAATATGCAATTGTTTGCATCTATCCCAACAGCAGCCAAGAGAATACCACTATGTGACCCCTTCAAATGGCATCCATCAACTCCTATGACTGGCCTGCAAGCATTCATAAAAGCTTTCTTCAATGGACCCCAACACAAGTACAACCTTTTGAACTTTGACTCTGTATTGCTCCCATCACTAACCCTTGGATTACTCCCTTTATTAACCTTTGGAATCTGTTTCACCTTCATGCAGACTGTTGTCTCAGGATTGGTAGTCCTAATCTCTTCAATGTAACTCCACAACATTGCAAACTGCTCAGCTGCAGTGCCAACACCTTGTTTCTTGCCCTTCTCACTTTTTGTAAGTCAACCTTCATATTGTGCTCACTTGAAATAGTGTCTGCCAATGACTGAATTGGCTATGTAGGATTTAACCTAATTCTTTCAAAGTACCTCTTCACAATCCATTTGGAACTCACATGTGCCACATCAAAAGACCTATTACAAGTGTGCTTATCAATGAGTGTTTTGATCCTATACAACCCATCATGTTTTACATATAGCATAACAAACCCAAGGACAACCAACTTTGCACTCTGCCCTCAGCTTTTGTTTGTCATTCTTGGTAAATGTTATATGTTTGCCCCACTGAATTGCATACTCCTTCACAGTATTCCTAAACATATCATGACTCTTGAACTCCATACCAAGTTTGAATTGAGGATTGTGCATATCAAAGTCAACATTAAAAACAGGGTATTGCCTCCTATGAGAAGTACCTCCTTTATCAGATGAGCTGTCAATACTTCTTAGCTCATCAAAGAAGCTTTCAAGGCTTTGTAGGTCATCAATTGCCTCAGCCATTGCATTCTTACTACTTCCTACACCAGCAAACTCTAGTTCTTTGTCAACATTAGCCTCATACAATGCATCACCATCAGAACATCCATAGTCACTATCCTCATATTTCTCAGACTCATCAAATGAGAAAGAGTCTGAGGGATTAGGATTATAGTCATCACTATTTTCCTCTTCTGTTACCTGTATATCTACAAGTACTCCATTTCTTTGACTTCTTTTTGCACTTGACCCTACTTGATTAACTTGGGCACTTATAACATCATCAATTCCTAAACAATCTACATAAACCTCTACTACTCTGTTTCCATCCACAAGTGTTTCTAACCTCATTACATCTTGATCAGTGTTAATTAACTCTAACCCAACACAATAATTAACCTTATAGCAATAGATGTTACATCTAATGTAGCCTACTTCCTTGGCCATATTATCCAACTCTACAAGTGATATTTCATCAGAATTACAAAAGTCAAAATAACTGATAAATCCACCACTATAAACCCTATGAGAATTATAACTAACCAAACCCCCATGATGCATTTTGATTGTGAAATAACAAGATCATTTCTCTGCATTTTTAAATGAAAAAACATGTTATTATGGACTAATTATACTAATAAATAAATAAAAAAAGTATTAAACTACTATTACCATGAGACAGTTCCAATTGAAGAAATCCATGTATGAATACATTAAAAAAAAAGAAGAAGCTTTGTTTGTATTCTTGGTAAATTGATTTTTAATAAGCATTACATAAAAAATGAGTTTCTTTTAAGGACTGATTAAACTAAAACTAATCAAGTATTACACTATTCAAGTAAAACAATTACGATTAAACAAATCCTTTTGAAAGAGAAACAAACAAAGATGTATTCTAAAAAATGCCAAATCAAAATAGTATTATATTAGAAATCGATTTTTCATAATCGTTAGCTTCAAAATTAAACAAATATTAAAAGTAAACACCATAAACAATTGGTCAATTCTTTCGTTTGCCATCCTTCTCTCTTCGAACCCAACCCATGATTCAATGTTAGTTTGTGCCCTTCGTTCAATGATGAACTTTGATTTCGATTTTGAATAAGGAATTTCAAAACCCTAAAACCGATTTTGATCCCAACGAAGCCCTAGTTGAACTGTCTATCACACCAACTCATTTTGTAAGGAAACCCTCTTATATTCCCTCCAGAAGATAGTTCAGGGGGATAGCTCATCACATTCCGTCCAATTGTGGACGGAAGGTGATGACAGGGGTCTAATTGATCAATTTGAAGAAAGTTCAGGTACTAAATTGAAATAAATCAAAGTATGGGGGTCAACGTGAAAAATGTGTGATAGTTTGGGAGGCAAAATGATATTTTCTCTTATTTGTATTGAGTTTAAACTCACTTTTGTTGTAACCAAGTACTAGTATATCACCCGTGCTATGCACGGATTGTGTTTACAATCTATCTATACTATATATTAAGCAAAAGGGGGTTTTTAACCCCAGGCCTTGTGGGAGCTCCAATCTCCCAATCTAAATTTCTTGATTTTTTGATTTAAAAAAAAAAAATCTTAGCATTTATTAACTTCTCCCAACTCCCAAGTCTTACCATCATAATAACACTTTAATGCAATAAGAACAAGCATAAAAAAAAATTCTTTGAAATCCAACACATATAAATTCCTTGAAAAGTCCTAACATATATGATTATTATCCCTCATAATAACACTTGAATGCATTAAGAACAAGCATAAAAAAAATTTCTTGAAAAATCCAACACATATGATTATTATCAAAATATTAAACTTTAATATAATATAATATAAAAAAAGACATTTAATTCCTTAAAAAGTCCAACACATATGATTATTATCAAAATATTAAACTTTAATATAATATAAAAAAGGAAAAAAAGAAGACATTTAAAAAGGGGGTTTTTAACCCCCAAGGCTTGTGGGAGCTTCAATATCCCAATCTGAATTTTCTAAATTTTTTATTTAAAAAAAAAAAACACAGCATTTATTGATTTGGTCAAAATTCCCTGATCAGCATTTAAAATCCCCTCAAATAAATAATTATAGATACAATCCATGTATAGTTACTGCAGTACCATTTTCAACTTCTCCCATACATTATGATTAGTGATAAGATTGTTAAATTATTTTTATAAAAAATCTTAAAAAATATAATTTATTTATTAAAAAAAAATCTAAAACAAATATAAATATCAATAATTATCTCGTGCATAGCACGTGTGATAGGCTAGTATCTATATATGTGAATTGCGATTTTTTAATGTTTTTTTTTATTTTTTATTTTATTTTTTTTAAATGCCTTCTTTTTTATATTATGTTAAAGTTCAATATTTTGATAATAATCATATGTGTTAGACTTTTCAAGGAATTAAATGTCTTTTTTTTATTATATTATATTAAAGTTTAATATCTTGATAATAATCATATGTGTTGGACTTTTCAAGAAATTTTTTTTATGGTTGTTCTTAATGCATTAAAGTGTTATTATGAGGGATAATAATCATATGTGTTGGGACTTTTCAAGAAATTCATATGTGTTGGATTTCAAAGAATTTTTTTTATGCTTGTTCTTAATGCATTAAAGTGTTATTATGAAGGTAAGATTTGGGAGTTGGGAGAAATTAATAAATGCTAAGGTTTTTTTTTTTTTTAAAATAAAAAAATCAGGAAATTTAGATTGGGAGATTGGAGCTCCCAGAAGACTTGGGGTTAAAAACCCCCTTTTGCTTAATATATAGTATAGATTTTCTTGGAAAGCTGTAAGCCTTTAGGGTTGTTTAACTTGTGTTTCATATCTTTAACATGTAACACATGCTATAGATTCAAGGTTAGGACTTTTGAATGTATAATTGCATGTGTCATCTTTTGTATTATGTGATCATATGGAATGGAAGGGTCAATGTATTTAGAATGATATGATTATTCATTAATACAATGGATGGTTTCATTGTTATTATTTCGGGGTGTTACAGACAGAGGATAATGGCAACAATGATGATGCATCTGTGATGGTGGAGTATAGATCAGCGACATGGATTAGAGATGGTGAAGTGTAGATAAGAGATGGTTGTGAGCAGTAGTGGTGGTAATGGTGGCTAGCAAAGGTGGCGATAGTCTATGATGGGCGGTGATAGTCTATGATAGGCGTGGGTGACGGTGGCAGTGGCAGTGGCAGTGGCGGTGGCGGGTGGACAACTATAGTGACAGTGGCAATGGCAGTGGCGAGTGGATCTCCCGTGTGTTGGACCGAGGTGGGTGATGCACCTATGATAGGTCCAGAGTTAGTCCAGGAAACAACAGAGAATGTTGCACTTATCCGTAAAAGGTTGGTTACGACTCAGAGTCGTCAGAAGAGCTATGCTGACCGTAGAAGGAGACCGTTATCCTTTGATATAGGAGATCACGCCTTCTTGAAGATATCACCTAGACGGGGTTTGATGAGATTTGGGAAGAGTGGGAAGTTGTCTCCTAGATTTATTGGGTCTTTTGAGATCTTAGAACGGATTAGGGAGGTAGCTTACCGTTTGGCTTTGCCACCACAGCTTTTCGGAGTTTATGATGTGTTTCATATTTGTATGCTTCGGAAGTATGAGCCAGATCCATCACACGTGTTCTATTGGACGGAGTTAGAGGTAAACGAGGATGCCTCGTATGAGGAGAGATCCGTTAGAGTTTTGGATACTCGAGACGAAGTCTTGCATGACAAGACGATTCCTTTGGTAAAGGTGTTGTGGCGACACCACAAGGTTGAGGAGACCACTTGGGAGCGTGAGGCAGAAGACCATAAGAAGTATCCAGACCTATTTATTAATGTTTGAATACGTATTGAAAACTTTAGTATGTTACTGTAATATAAACATTGTATATGTTTTGGAAATGTGAATTGTATATTCAGTAATGAGCATATATTTATCTTGTTAATGAGAATGGATGACTGGTGGATAGGTCATGGTGATGAATTTATATTACTATCATTGTTGTAATTGGTTTAAACATGGTTTTAATGTTTGGTTTAAATTTGGGGGACAAAATTCCTTAAGGGAGGAGGTTATAGCGTTTCTGGTTTAGACCTGACCAATTTGATGTTTCGGATCCAGTTTTCATTGTCTTATACCATTGTTCATGTCTTGTTTCCCCTTACTTCTCTTGGGTTTGGCTATTGGGTTGTGTTGGTGGCATTTAGAACAAGTTGGTAGCTTGGTTTTCAAACTGTTGCTGTCCTGAATTCTACTTCTTCGCTCGAGCGACACTTCTTGTGCTTGAGCAATCTTTGTGAACTTCCAGTACCTTTGTAGGTCTACAGAGATACTGGGAGTTGGCATTTTATGCTCGAAAGGTCTTTGTTGCACTCAAGCGGTGTTGGCTCGAGTGGCCCTTGTTGAGCTCGAGCGATGGTCTTCTGTCCACAAAACTACTGGGAGTTTGTATTTTACGCTTGAGCGACAACTTCTTACACTCGAGCGGCCACATCTTTTATGTCTGGACGCTCGAGCGACACTTTTTGCGCTTGAGTGGTCTACGCGTCTATCAGTTTGTAAAAGTCACTTTTTACATCACTTTTTCATCTCTCTCTCTCTCTCTAAACATTTTAAAACCTTAAGTTGAGACTCTTTCTCTCTAAAACTCACATTCTCTCTACAAATACACCTAGATCTGTTGAATTCTTCACTATTGTCCCTTTGTTAAAAAGGTACAGCTCGGCGAGGGCTTTATTCTAATCGAAGCAAATTTGATTTTTGGCTTCTTTGAGTTTTCCACACTTTCTCTCTCTTCTTCTAAACTTGAGGTAGGGATATTTCTATACTTTTTATGAGTTTTAACTTAGCTATTTGTTATGTCTAAACAATATTTCGATTTTGGAAATTTTGGAACAAACCTAGGGTTTTGCGTAAAAAAATCAAAAGAGGGATTTTTCAAATGGGTCCTTGAAAATGATTGTGATGTTGAAAATAATGTTGAGTTGGGAAGAAATGGCTGATTTTGATACTTGGGATTGATTTTGGAAAGAAAAGGGAATTTACTCTAGATGTCTCAAATGTTGATTTGTATAAATTATGAGATTGATATTGAAATTGTGAAATTGGATTGATGTTGATGAGGATGGTGGAGTTAGATATGTATTGTCATTGACCTCTTGAAAATTTAGAGAGTTTAT
Source organism: Camellia lanceoleosa (assembly GCA_025200525.1). Taxonomy (NCBI): domain Eukaryota; kingdom Viridiplantae; phylum Streptophyta; class Magnoliopsida; order Ericales; family Theaceae; genus Camellia; species Camellia lanceoleosa. Next base: position 119,107,725 of record CM045762.1, on the reverse strand, counting down.
CTTTATTGATAATTGTTTATCTGTTTAGAAATACCTATTTTGGGCTATCGATGGAGGATAGCTATGGTTATTGTAGAAATTTCATGAGGATTAGAAGAATTGAAACTATCTTCTTATTCATTTACATTGAGCGTTATCTCACACTTATACATTGGAAATATTTATCATTTTGAGAAAATGGAGTGAATCTTGGAAACATGTGTTGTCTTGTTGAAATAAGTTGGCCTGAGTGTCCATGGTGAAAGTCCTAAAAACCGCGCGTATACATGGGTGCCGATCACATGGACGAAATATCCGTAAAATGGCAATAGTAGTGCTTGTATAGCCTACGTTTACATGGGTGCCGATTTACGGTTTCCCATGGATAAAATTTTCGTGAAAGGTTGTATTGTTTCTAAGATTTCCAGAGTGTGATTCACTACCCAATTATCTATTGTAAAGGAAATGATTTATGAATCGTGATATTAACTTTGCATTGCATGGTTTTGGAAAGAAATGTAAAATGTTTTGGCATGAGCATTGTATAATCATTCACCTTATATCTTCATTAAGATTCCTACACTGTGTTGGATTATTTCAACTGGGCTGTGGCTCACCCTACGTGGGAAAAACATTTCAAGTGCTCATGATATGCCTTCGCCAAGGCAATAGCTTGCGAGGACTTTGAGCGAGAGCTTTTTTTTGTGTATTTACTGTATTTATTTTTGTACAAGCCAAGGGCTTTAACTGTATTAGGTTTAAGTTCACTTTTGTTGTAACCAAGCACTATCTTGGAAAGTTGTAAACCTTTAGGGCATTTATATATCTGTTTTACTTTCATATCTTACCTTTTATTGTAACATATGCTATAGATTCAGTGTTAGACTTGTGAATTTATATCTGCATATGTCATCCTTTTGTATAAGTAATTGGGATAAATAAAATATAATTATTTCATCATGTGTTGTTATGTAAGTAATATTGTGGATGGTTTATAGCAATTATTTCGGGGCATTACAACTTGGTATCAGAGCATACTAGGTTTGAATACTTTGGGTACGTAGGAAGTGGTTCTTACCACAATGGGTTTATCTCGTTTGACAGAGATGTTTGTATGTTTGGTATGCTATGTGATAACATGTTTATATAATTATATGGGTATGAGATTTGATTTCTAATATATTGATTGGATCTACGGGCTTCTAGAAGTCCTATTAGAAGAGCACTTGATCACTGCTATTTCTAATTGGAACTCTGACAATGCCACGAAATGATCATTATCTAGGAAGGAAATTCGTATGTGTTTATGTGACTACGTGCTTATGTGAAATGAATTACTATTGTCCATTGCCTTAGGATGCGAGTGAGTTAGCTTCGGCACATTTGCAAATGTGCTAAACTTTTTTGTTACCTTCATAAGGATGTTAGGATGTGGATGTGGTGGTGGTAGGTGTGGTAGGCCTAGATGGCATGAGATGCCGTTACCGGATGAGATTCCAGCACAAGAAGAAGAGATTGGTCAGGCGAATGTGGCCGAACCAGTTGGTCAGCAGGCCTTGGGTGCATTGGCCCGTGAAATGGCGGGAGCCTTGCCGAAATATATAGACATTCTCAGGGCTAAGAATTAAGTCCAAGCTTAAGTTACTGAAGCAGGGCCGTCATTCTTTAAGATGGAGTTCTTCCGGTCTAATTCAGATGAGTTTTTGGGTGATCCTAAGGAGCCACTGAAGGCGGATGAGTGGTTAGAGCAGATGGTGAAGACATTTGAGATGCTTGGCATCGAAGATGATGGGTTGAGGGTGACCTTGACATCTTTCTAGCTGAAAGGAGATGCGGGTCAATGGTGAAAGTACGCGCGTGGGCGCATTGGGGTGACTTGGAAGGCCTTTGTCAACGCCTTCCAGGACAAGTTCTTGCCTCCCATTGCTAGGGAGAAGTTGAGAGATCAGTTTTTGAAGCTCAAGTAGCTTAGCCTGCTAGTAACCGAGTTTGAGGTAGCTTTCACAAGCCTCTCTAGATTTGCATCGGAACTCGTGGCGACAAAAGAACGCTGTTGTATTGAGTTCGAGAAGAGATTGAGGATCTAGCTTCTTTTCAAAGTAGCTAGGTCAATGATTAGGGACTACGGATGCCTTGTGGAGGCGGCGTCTCATCTTGAGACCATGGTTCAGGCGGAGAAGGAACGGACGAGGGGCTCCAGGAGGAGTCAGGAGGTTCAGGGGGAGTGTTGGGACAGTAAGAGGCAGAGGGGTCCCGCCCCACAGCAGTCCTAGGTAGCACAATCTAGATTCACATTTTCTGTGTTGATTTCGGGTACAGAGAGAGGTAATAAGGGAGGCTTCTCTTGTTTCAAGTGTGGCCAGTTGGGTCACAAGTCTCCAGCTTGCCCATAGAGAGGAGGAGGGCAACAGGCTGCACCGCCTACGGCTCGTTCTCAGAGCCAGAGTTAGAGAAGAGAGCAGCTGCATACCTGTTGTTAGTGTGGGTAGTCAGGGCATGTGAGGAGGTTTTTTTCTCAGTCAGGTGGCACACTTGGTGGTTCTAGTTCGAGTCAGACACAGAGCCACCAGCCTGCATAATTAGCACAAGGCTCGAGGGCCAATCTGGGGGCCTCTTCGGCCTAGTCAATGTATCAGATTTATGCTTTGAGGGGTAAGCAAGTGGAGCAGAGACCTACAGGCCATGTGTAAACTGTCACCAGATTTAGTACCAGTGTTTTCGGTAGTGCGAGGTAATTTCTTGTTGTGTAATTCTATTGCCAATGTGTTAATTGATACGGGTGTATCCCATTCATTCATCTCGTCTGCATTTGCATCAGCATTGGGATTAGAATTGGCTCGGATAGCATCTCTACTCAGTGTGAAGTCACCTGTGGGTGGTGAGATTATATTGGAATAGGGGTGTCGAGTTTGTGAGATAGAGGTTGTCGATTGCAGACTCCCTTTTGCATTTGTGTTGAATGACATGTTAAGTTTTGATGCTATATTGGGTATGGATTAGTTGTCATTGTATCGGGCTATCATAGATTGTTACTATCAGAGGGTTACTATATGTACCTTGAGTGGTGACTGTTTTTATTTCATGGGAGATAAAGCTGATAGAGCTTCATTGCCAGTATGTAATCTGCGAGGTCGGAGTGAGCTTAGTTGCCTTCTTGCAAACTTCTTGGGTAGTGAGTGTGATGAAGTCCGAGTTGAATTGCCAAGGGTAGTTTGTGAATACTCGGACATTTTTCCTGAGGATCTCACTAGTTTGCCACCTCACCATGAGATTGAGTTCTCTGTTGATTAGTGTCTGGCACGACACCAATTTCTATGGCACCATATAAATTTGCACCCATCGAGTTGAGTGAGTTGAAGATTCAACTCCAAGAATTTGTAGATAAGGGTTTTATATGCCCTAGTACATCGCATTGGGGAGCACTGGCTCTCTTTTCCAAGAAGAATGATGGCACATTACGACTTTGTGTAGATTATCGAAAATTGAACCGGGTGACTGTTAAGAACAAATACCCAATGCCTCGTATAAATGATTTGTTTGACCAGTTGAAGGAGTCTTGTTGTTTTTCTAAGATAGACCTGAGATCGGGTTATCATCAATTCAGGGTGAAGGAGGAGGATATCCAGAACACGGTATTCTGTACGTGGTATGGCCATTTTGAGTTCCTAGTGATGCCTTTTGGGTTAACCAACACACATGCCATATTTATGGACTTGATGAATCGAATCTTCCATGAGTTCTTAGACCGCTTTGTAGTTATCTTTGTTGATGCCATCTTGATTTACTCACACTCTGAGAAGGAGCACGAGGAATACTTGCGAGTTGTACTTGAGTTGCTTAGAGCTCACAAGCTATATGCTAAGTTCAGGAAGTGTGAATTCTGGCTGAAGAAGGCGAAGTTCTTAGGCCATGTGGTATCCGAGGAAGGAGTGACTTGTAACAACCCCGGCCTATGATTAGCTAACAAACCTAATTTAAGAATGCTTATCTGTAATTAATATGATATTCAGGGTTAATTGGATGTGCTATGTGTGAATTGTGCTTTTATTTATCCATGGTAGTGTAGATGCGCCCCGAGGGCTTTGCTTCTACAGTTCGGACTCAAATTGTCACGGTTCTTAATCTGATCTCACAATGTGCAATGTGAGATTGCTAAATCACCAAAGAGTCCAAATCCGGCAAATCATTTTGAAAAACTAATTTTTTTAGAAAGAAGTACCAAACATGGACTGCTTTGCCAGATACAGAGTCGCCACCTAAATATTTTATTTTGGGAAAATTTAGAAAACCCTGACTCGTGCCTAAGGCCACGTGTCCGTCATCACCAAACTTGCCTCGGCTCGGGAACTTGGGTATGATTGGGGAAGGTCATCTATGAGCACCCCCGCTCGCCTGATCCGAAGATCGGCCTGTACTAAGCATTATATCTTGTTTTTGAAAACACATACGGTCTTATTCCGGTTAATTAACTAGAATTTACTATGTGATGTGCACAACACACAAGTATAGACTAGATCGCCTAATTTGGAACAAAACATCGCATATCCGTTTGTTTGGAAATGGTTTGAAGTTTGCTACTTCAATGAATTGTCCCAATTCAAATAATCCAACCTTCACCCACAGGCATTCAGGCAGTTTATATCATATAAGCACTTAGCCTCATGGAAAGCATGTTGTCATGTTTAACACTCACATGCATGCAAGATGCTAAAGCATAAACACTCACATTGTACTCCGAGCCAAAACAAAGAACATGTTAGTAATCAAATATATGGTCCAAGTCCATGTTAAGATGGCTAATGCATCGCAGGCAAAATGCAACTAGAATAGGCTCGGCTAATCTAAAAATGACATATGAGATGCGATGATTCGATACACGTATTCAACTTGGAATTGAAATACAATGCAGTTAGTATGATGCGCCGAGCCTGGTGCATGCAATACAGATGAATGATGCAAACATGCATAGCATAAGGATGCCAATTGAAACGTGCCCTAGAACTAACCATCATAAGCGGTTAAGTAAAAAGGAGAAAGAAGTGGAGGTTGGAGGACATGCATCACACACACGCACGCTTATTACACAATTGCGCCCTCTCGACGGAGGGACCGAAAGAATAATACAAATTGCATAATTAACTAACTAACAAGCTAATTAATTATTACACAACACTTAACTAATTAAGCAAATCAATTAAGCTATGAAAACAGTAAAAACAGCCTCGGGAAGAGAGATGCATGCGTGCTCGGACGGCTCCGCTCGAAAATCCATCGCTATGTCACATGTTGCCTCTGTTTACACTGCTCTGTACCTTTGAAAATTGTGCCAACTTTTGTGACACTTCTGAACCACCTTGGAGACTTTCTGAGAGTCCATCGGCCAAGAGATAGGGCCATCGGCCATGGGAAATTGGTCATCGACCAAATGTAAAGATCTCGGCTAACAATGTTTAGCCGACCGACACTGAAGATGGCCGACCGGCCATATCTTCTTGCAGAATGCTGTGTTGCTGCAACAGAGGACAAACAGAGCATGAAAATGCATTTTCAAGGCAATGTGTGCACCACCACCCTCCTTATCATGTTTAAGACTCAAAAGAGTATGGTTCTCGACCCTCGGGCCATCAATCATGCATTTCAATACATGATGGCCAAAGGTGCCGAATGTGCAATTCAATATCAAATGAAATGCACATAACACATAATGGGCCCCCAAACCTCTATCATGATTGATCAAGAGGCAAGGGATGCATGCATGCAAGCAAGACTAATGCAACATGAGCATGTTAATGACAATGCCATACAAGGCTAATGGTGACAAGCATGCCAAATGCAATGCAACTTAGACAAGCATGCAAAATGCAACACGGACATTCAAGCATGCAAGGCAAACATGTGACAACATGTAAAGGGACAAGATATGCGAACATGCAAAGCTACTTAACAAAAGCATGCCAAATGCAATACCACTTAAACATGAAACAACATGTCATGAACTAAGTATGCAACAAGGCACAATTGAACTAGCATGTTACAACATGTAATTTACCAAATATGCAACAAGCATGCGATAACATGCAAGGCAAGCATGCAACAACATGCGCGAATGGACTTAAACCAAAATGGACATCCCTCAAATAGGTCCAAATCAATGGCCAATATGCTAAGGGATAAGGGACAAAATCACATACAAACATGCATGGTAATTGGCCTAACACTTAAGCATCAAAGGGCAACTTTTGAGAATGCTTAAAAGGAATGAAAAGCATGCAAATGTAACAACATTACATGCTCTGAAATGAGGCTAGGAGTGATGCCAAATCACATAAACAAATCATAATCATAGCATGCACAAGGCTTAAAGCCTAAGACTAGTGAAGGGACTTGAACCAAAGCTACACAAAACAAAGAGCATATGGTAAGCATAACCCAAAACAGTCCTAAAGCATGGCAAAATAAGCCTAAAACATGCAATGACCAAAGCCAAAACAAGCTAAAACAAAGGGGCAAAAACATGAGACATGCAAGACTACCGAAGAGGTGTTACATTACACCTAAGACAACCAAACATGGCATGTTTTAAGTCAATGAAAACAGAGATATGGCATGTCAAAGTGAGCCCAAAAACTCACTTAGATGGCATCCCAAAGACCTAAGCATGGTGGCATACACAATGATACATTCATGAGGCATAAAACACAAACCCTTTAAAACATTAAAGGAGTGACAAATGCAAGTACATGAGCATACTATATGGACTGAAATGACATTACAAGTGATGTCAAACCACTGAAATGATCCGAATAGAGCATGCTAGTGACTCAAACACCCAAAGCTAACAAGCTAGATTGCATGGTAGCTATACAAAACAATGCAAGCATGACCAAAACAATGAAAAACAGAGCTTAAACATGTTAAAACAAGGCTAAAAGCTTCATGAAGTTGAGCCAAAACATGCAAGCATGGTAGTCTAAATGCTAGATACACGTTAAGGCAAATGAGGGGATTGCAAGGCAAGTACATGGTGCATGCAAGAGACCACTAAACCAACTTTAAACAGAGGTAAATCGTAGCAAAACAACACCAAATACTTGCTGAAATGAAGCTAAAACAAGCAAGGCATACAAGCCACCAACATAAAGCTACTTATGCTAGTATTCAAGACAATAAGGAGAGGGGATGACCCTCTCCTATTTAGGACCTCAAAACCACCTCTCCACCACTGAAAATCCTCTGGATTTCAGTGGTAGAGAGGTCATACAAAGACAAGAACAATGGCCAAAAGGGATGGCCTAAAACAAGGCCTAACAAGGCCTAAGAGGGAGGAAACAACCCCAAACCTCAAAATGACCTTAAACAAAGTTCTAAAGTAAGAAAAACTTAGAACTTTTATCAGTTATAAGTTAAGCTTAAAACAATAAGCAAGAAGGGCTAAAAGCTTAAGCGATAAAGGGGTATCTAAAGCAAGGAACTCACCCTTGTAGAACCTCTTCAAGAAGAAAGCTCCAGCAGGTTTTCTGAGTTTAAACTAACCCAAGAACACTGAAATCAACCTGCTAGCACCTCAGCAACCAAGGATGGTGTTCTAGTGTGTGCTTGTATACAATAGTAAGACAATACTACACTTTTGGACACAAAACAAGGCTAAACAAAGAAAAATAGATACAATACTATATCTATCCTCTCAAGAACAATTTTTTCTGAACCCTTGAGGAGGGAGGAGGGGCTCCCTCTTTATAGAAGTTCAAATTCTAAAGCTTCCAAGAGAAGCTAAGCAAAGGGCAAATCCTTCCATACACGTGCATGGAAGGGGTGAATTGTGGATGCCAGCTGCACCAGCTGGCACAAAATATCTGCATAAAGCAGATGAATAGGGTTCGGCCACCAAAAAAAGGCCGATCGACCAACATAAGTGCCGGCCGACCAAATATAGTGCCGATCGGCCAACACTCTTGGCCGATGGCAAGAACAAGGGGCCGATGGCATCATGCCTTAGCCAGTGGGTTGAGAGGATGGTAAACAAGCCACCATCTTCCCTTAGAAGCAAAAACACAAGTGTTTGGTTCACAACCAAGCACAAAACAGACAAGTTGAGAGATCTTGAGGCAAGGCGCGCATCTGAGACCTCCAAGAACTCAAAACAAACACGAGCATGGATGATCATCGAGTGTTCAAACGATGACGTCCAAGTTTTGAGGCCGGTCAAAAATAGGGTGTCTACAGGTAGGAATATCTGTCTGCATTTCTATTTCGGTATGCGAATTCAAGGCTTTATCGGCATCCGATCACGAAATTGCCTAAGGTAATGTGTAATTTCGAATTTTTAGAAATTTATAGTTGGTTTAATTGAAATCTGATTCGAAACCACATAATTAGAATAAAATAAACATAATTGATTAGCTTAATCAAAAATTAATTAAACCATTAACTAAGCCTATGTAAGGCTAGTATGAGCTTCTATAATGCATTAGACCACTCCACTTCTCATCCTTGTGAGACAACAAACGTGAGAGAGAGAGAGAGAGAGAGAGAGAGAGACCAAAGGAAAAGAGTGAATTCAAGGAGATAAGAGCGAATTGTTATAGAGTGCTAGAAGAATTGAAGGTTTGGCTTGTAGGAGCTCAAGAATTTGTTAATTAGAACTTAATTGGAGACCTTAGGTGAGTAATTGACTCCTAATCTTTGCATTTAAGTCATTAATGAAGAGAATCTAAGAAGACTTTGTGATCAAGTATAAGAATTGAGCAAAAATTGAAGAATTTGAGTCATATCTTGCATGCATATCCATTTCTTGTCCATTTCATCACAATTTGAGTTTGATTTCAAGGAATTCTCACACGCATGTTCTTATTTTGGATATGTTTTAAGAATTCAACTTGGTTTTGTGCTAAACATCTCAATTCATCATGTTTTACAAGTATACAAGTGTTTTCTCAAGTTTTTGGCCCAAAGGATATGTTTCAAGCTTTGAATTTGAGTTGTGCATCTTGTATAGCAATCTAGAAATTCCAGAATTCTGCATTATTGCTCGAGCGACCAAAGCTGCGCTTAAGCGACCACCCTTTGTTTTGAACCCTCGCTTGAGCGACCAAAAGTTGGCTCTTGCATAAAATTCAAGCTCCCAGAAGTTTTACAGTCAATTGCACAGTGGCTCGAGTGACAAAGTGTGTGTTCGAGTGACTATTGAGCGTAAAAATCAAGCAACCAATACTTTTGCAAAGTTTTGCAGACCGCTCGAGTGACCAAAGTTGCACTCGAGCGAACGGCCCTGTTTTTGAAAATTTGACTAAGTTTCTTAACTTACATTTTGGCATCCTCATTGCATTTTAGGCATTCTGTAACGCCCCAAAAATTGGGCAGGGTATATCTATTTACACAACAAAACCCACTTGATAGACAAACACATATATATAGCTAACTATTTCATACATCCATTTTCATTAAATCCCAAATGCCAAATACATGTTGTTCACATCTCAATGCCCCAATTCCAATCCTAATCCCAATCCCAATCCCAATCCCAATCCCAAGCATGCATTTTACAATAAGTATGAAATGGAAACCAAACAGATAATAAGTGTCCTACAGGCTTACAAATTTATCCAAGAACATTCTTGGTTATACAAAATAAAGTTTCAACTCAACGCAAATACAACCTTGGGCTTACATTCAAAAAATAACCATAAAACAAAAATGAAGCCTCAGCTCTGAGTCCTCCCAAGTCAATGCCTTGGCGGAGGCATATCACCTGTACCTGAAATGGTTTCCCTTATAGGGTGAGCCACAGCCCAGTAGAGATATACTACACAACATATGGACCATGACAAGACTAAAGAGGAGTATGCTCATGCCATGCTCATGACAAAATAGTTTATCTCTCTTTTTATAAAGCATGCAATGCTGAGATGCAACAACAGATATAAAGTCATTTCCATTTTAAACCATATTTGTTACATGAATATAGGCTCTGTGAATCTCTAAGTAAGTGTCTGCAAGTAGGCCCTAATGCACTACCACTGCCATTTTTACCAATAAATTGGAAGGCTCGACACCTACCGCGCGGTTCTACACCCCCTATCTAAATTCACCAAGTATTCATCTTTTCGCAAACAGATACATTTCCAAAACATTTCTCAAAAACTGATACATTTTCAATGAAATGAATGTAATGTAATGTCTAATGCAACAAATGAGGAAATGTGATTCAATTTACCTAAGTCTCATGCATTTCTACAATAATCATGGCTATCCTCAACCGATAGCCCAAACAGATATTTCTAAACAGATATTTAAACAATTAAATTTCAAAATTTTTGATAAATACAATCTACGCCACATCTCATCAAATATGAACAACTACACTAGTTTTCATATCACAATCACGTCCAATAACCTCTCAAGGTCCATTTCTAACCATGTCGGTTTTATTCCAACAGATACATTAAGCAAAATAATACTGTTAATGCCCAAGAAAACATCATTTTCTTTCCAAACTCATTCTCCAAGCATTACTCAACTATGACATCCTATTTTGATCAAAAGTCTCAAAAGTTAAACGTAATTCCTTTGTTTTATTTAAAAATGTTCTTTTGGTCACAAACTGGTAAAAAATTCAAAACTGATCAAGTTGAAGTCCGTTTTTGTTTAAATTTAAAACATAGTTCTTTCATAACCTTACAAACATATTCCAAGTTTATACTTTCACAATTTGGGCTTCAACTCTTTATTTTTCTAAAAATTTCCCTTTTAAGCAAATAAATCACAATTTTTTTAAAAATTCTAATTAAATTATATACAACTCTAAGCTCCATATAATCAAGTAAAATTACATAAAGAAGTGTAGGAAAAATCCCTACCTCAAGCCAAGAAGCTTTCAAATTTTTTGGCAACAGAAATTAAATTTTCTTGGAGCCAAATGATGCCTATTCCGCCCTCTACGTTTTGATCCAAAACACTAGGGGTCAAAAATGACTTACACTAGATCAAACCCATGAAAAACCAACTTATAACTCTTTTTCTTTCTTTTCTCCACGGCAAGAACTAGGAAAGAACACCTAAAGTATAAAAAAAATATCTATTAAGTTCTATTTATAGATATTTCCTTTTCTTTGACTAAACAAATATATAACTATACAAATATCTAACCATATATATATATACACCTATATGTATATATATATCATTTTAAAAATACATTTCAACATCTTTAATAATAAAGTAAATATAATATTTTTTTACCATAAAATATATTTCGTTTAATGGTACACACCATAAATATTCACAACTCTTTTATGGTAATCAAATAATAATAATAAAACCACAACAATATTTCATGGTTATTAACGGTCACGATTCAATCAATTGGGTCCAAAATGAATTTATTTTAATAATTTTAAATAAATCCTCAACTGAGATTAAAGTATAAATTCAATTTGATTCAACTCATTACACATTCCTAAGCCTTAATTAAGACATAATAAAGAGAATAAGGATTCGAAACACACCAAGATAGAAAAGAAATGAGTTAAGTGTTTTTCGAGTGTGTGTTTCAATGTGTATCCATTATGTGTAGGTTACGCGCTATAGGCTGTCTGATTCGTTTGTTCTGATTATTCTGCTACTGGAGCTATCTGTGAGTTATAACTCTGTAAAACTATGTTTCACTTTAATTATTTTCTGATGATATGAAATGATCTGTTTTCTGAAATGCTATTTTCTGTATGGATGAATGATTGTCCAGATTTTTGAAATGTATTTGTGGCATCCTTAGCATCATATAATATCTATTATTTGCTCTGTATATACGTCTCATATAATCATGAGTCAACTGAACATCTCATATAATCATGAGTCAACTGTACGTTCCAAGTGATCATGGGTCAACTGTTATGGATCCTTATGAACGTCTCTGTACACATGAGTCAACTATTTACGTCCTATATAAATAGGTCAACTATTCTGTTAGCGCTAATGGATGTACCGCGTGTGATTATTTGTGAACTATGAATATGAATATAATTTCTGAATCTGTTACGGAATATCATTCATTAAAACCTTTACTCTATTATTATTCACTGGGCTCCAGCTCACTGTATTATTTATGAATGTAGGTGATTAGGCGTGTGACCAGGCTCAATGATGATTGCCTAGAGATCTGTTCTGTCAGCCAACCCTTGTGCCTCTCAAGAAGGTTCCCCTTTTGAGAAGTGATCAAGTTTTTGTAAATCAAGTTCAAGACTTTTGCTTTCTTTTATTTTTTTTGAACAAGTTTATGTTTGTCTGTGTATTAGGCTAAGAACCATTTTGGTTTATCTGTATATGAAATGACATCATAATGATATAAATTAAGTTTTAAATTTTCTATCTCATGTATGCCTGCACAGCTCTATGGACATTGTATTTGATATTTGCTTTTGCCAGCCCCTCTAGTTTTGTTTAATCTGTTCAAAGGCCTTTGATAATCCCAGGATTACTGGATGGTTACGATACTAAACCTATAGGGACAAGTTTGGGTCGTGACATGACTGTAGATTCCTCTAAGATCGAGGCAATGCAAGATTGGAAACAACCTAAGAATGCCTTTGAGATTCGTAGTTTCTTGGGGTTGGCCGGGTATGATCGTCGATTTGTGAAAGATTTCTCTAGCTTAGCCTCACCGTTGACTAGACTAACAAGGAAGGGAATCAAATTTTTGTGGAGTGAGACTTGTGAGAAGTCATTTCAAAAGCTTAAGGTTAGACTTACCACTGCTCTAGTGTTGATTATTTCGGAGAGGGATTTGGGGTATTCTATGTATTGTGAAGGTTTGGGTTGTTCTTGATGCAAGAGGGGAATGTAGTAGCCTATGGTTCACGTCAGTTGAAAACACACGAGAGAATTTATCCCACTCATGACTTAGAACTAGCAGTTGTAATCTTTGCTTTGAAAATTTAGAGGCATTACCTTTATGGTGAGAATTTGAAGGTGTTTTCTGGTCATAAGAGTTTGAAGTATCTATTTTCACAGAAAAATCTGAATTTGAGGCAGAGGAGGTGAATGGAGTTTATAGAGAATTATGATTTTGAGTTACACTATCATCTGGGAAAAACCAATGTAGTGGCTGATGCCTTGAGTAGAAAGACCATTAGTAGTGTAGCGTGCATTGCCATCTGGGAATAGGAGATGTGGGCGAGTCTGACTTGCATCTGGGCGAGTCCGTTAAGTCGATAGTTTTGTTTTCAGTAGTTGCATAACCTACACTTGTGAGTTGAGTTATAAAAGCACAAAAGGGTGATCTTGACCTCTGGGAGAAGATCTCTAGTGGGAAGGTAGAGAAGGGCTTGAACGTGTATTCTGACTCGAGTGTTAGATACCGTGACCGCCTTTTTGTGCCGGAGTATTGTCAAGACGAGGTACTCCGAGAGTTTCACCATTCATACCCTGCGATGCATCCAGCAGGCACAAAGATGTACCCCGATCTTAGTCGCCAGTTTTGGTGAAGGGAAATGAAGAAGGATGTAGCTGTGTTTGTGTCGAGGTGCCTTACTTATCAACAAGTGAAGGACGAGTATCAAAGGCTAGCGGGTTTGTTGCAACCCTTGCCTATAGTCGAGTGGAAGTGGGAGCATATCATGATGGACTTCGTTGTGAGTCTTCCGAGGACTCAACGGGGTAATGACGCCATTTGGGTGGTAGTTGACCGATTGACCAAGTCAGCACACTTTGTACCTATACGAACGAGGTAGATTATCTAGCCGACCTTTACATTAGGGACATAGTTTGACTTCATGAGGTCCCTGTGACTATTGTCTCGGATAGAGATCCACGTTTTACTGCTCGGTTGTGGCAGAGCCTGCAGAATGCTTTGGGCACTAGGTCGACTTTTAGTACCGCCTATTATCCTCAGACTAGCGGGCAGTCATAGCGTACTATTGAAATCCTAGAGGATATGCTTCGGGATTGTGTTCTTAACTTTAAGGGGTCGTGGGAGAGACACTTGCCTACACTTGCCTTTAGTGGAGTTTGCCCATAACAACGGTTTCCAGTCGAGTATTAGTACGGCACTGTTTGAGGCCATTATGGTTAATCGTGTAGATCTCCCGTGTGTTGGACTGAGGTGGGTGATGCCCCTATGATAGGTCCAGAGTTAGTTCGGGAAACGACAGAGAATGTTGCAATTATCCATAAGAGGTTGGTTACGACTCAAAGTCTTCAGAAGAGCTATCTTCATCGTAGGAGGAGACTGTTATCCTTTGAAGTGGGAGATCACGCCTTTTTGAAGATATCATCTAGATAGGGTTTGATGAAATTTGGGAATAGCGATTCTGGTTTTGACCCGACTCTTGTTGTATCCCGGACTTGGGTTTAATGGTTTCATATCGTTGATTACATCTTGCTTCCCTTGTACCTCCTTAAATTTGGTTATGGGATTATTGTGGTTGCGTTTGGGGCAGGCTAGTTGCTTAGGTTCCAAACCCTTGTTGCCCAGAATCTTGATCCTTCGCTCGAGTTGCACTTCTTACGCTCGAGCGGGCTTTACAAACTCTCAGTACTTTTGCAGGTTTGAAAAACTTCAAGAAGAGTGTATTCTACGCTCAAGCAGTCCTTTCTGGGCTCGAGCGGGATCAGCTCAAGTGGCCATTCTTGCACTCGAGCGGTTGGTCTATTGTTTGCAAAATTACTGGGAGTGTGCATTCTACGCTTGAGTAGAACAACTTATTGTGTCTGATGCTCGAGCGTCACTTCTTGTGCTCGAGTAGACTGTGCATATATCAGTTTGTAAAAAGGTCATTTTACATCACTTTTTTATATCTATTTCTCTCTAAACACTAAAGTTGAGACCCTTTCTCTCTAAAACCTACATTCTCTCTACTTTTTCATCCAGGTCTAGTGATTCCGCCAACCTTGTGCCTTTGTTAAAAAGGTAGAGCATCTCGAGAGCTACGTTTTGATCCGAATCAATCTTGGTTCCGGCCTCTTTAGAGTTTCTCCACTTCTCCCGTGGTCTTCTACACTTAAGGTAGGGATTTTCTACACTCTCATATGGTTTTTAACTTAGTAATTTGTCGATGTGTAAGAAACTTTGGAACTTGAGATGATTTTGATCAAACCAAGGGTTTTGGTTTAAAATCAAAAGAGGGGTTTTCAAATGTATGTGTTAAAAATGGTTATGGGAGTAAATGTTAAGTTGTGTCGTAGTAAATTTGTTGATTTTGCTATCCAGGGTGGATTTTGGAATAAAATGGAGTTTTGCCCTAAAAAAGGGTTTAAATTGTTATTTTGTATAAATATGGAATTGATATTGGGAATATGACATTGAATGGATGTTTATGTAAACGGTGGAGTTAGATATGTATTACCTCGCACCTATGGGAATTTGGATAATATATCTATTGTAAAGATTGTATATCTGTTTAGAAATATCTGCTTTGGGCTATCGGTGGAGGATAGCCATGACTGTTGTAGAAATTGTATGAGGATTAGGCGAATTGAAACTAATCTCTTAGCTGCTATCATTGAATATGATTATGATGTGTATACATTGTATATGCATGATGTTTGGGAAGAGAAAGGGGATGTTCTCCATGTTTGGGAGGAGAAAGAGGATGGACTGCATTAAACTAAGTTGGCCTGTGCATCCAGGGTGAAAGTCCCGAAAACCGCGCGTATACATGGGTGCCGATTCCCGCAGACAAAATTTTCGTAAAATGGCAAGTGAATGTATTGTATGATAATCATATTGGTTGGAGACCTGTGAGGTGTATTCTCTGTTTGATTGATTAAATGAAATGGGTATAACTAATGAACTGGGATAAAATGAATTGAGATATAAGTTTGGCATAACATGGTTTTGGAAAAGAGATGTAAAAGATTTTGTCATTGGATATTGAACACGTGCATATTACTTATATCTTTGTTAAGATTCATATACTATGATAGATTGTCTCTACAGGGCTTTGGCTCACCCTACTTGGGAAAACTATTTTCAGGTGCTGGTGATATGCCTCCACCAAGGACTTAGCTTAGGAGGACTATGAAGCTGAAGGCTTAATCTTATTATTTTTGTACTTAACTTTTGTATAGCCAAAAGACTTTAAATGTATTTGACTGAAAGTCCACTTTTGTTGTAACCAAGAACTATCTTGGAAAGATGTAAGCCTTTAGGGCATTTATTCTTTGTTTTGCTTCTAGTTCTATCTCATGCTGTGATATATGATGTAGATTCAGGGACAGGCTCATGAATGTATAATTGCATATATCACTCTCTTGTATAATTGGATCTTATGTAATAGAAGGACTTATACTCTGATTCTTACTGTCATTCACATATTGTCTTGGTTGGTTTATCATATTATTTTTGGGGGCATTACAACTTGGTATCAGAGCGTACCGGGTTTGAATACTTTGGGTACGTGGGAAGTGGTTAGTACCACAATGGGTTTATCTCATTTTCCAGAGATGTTTATATGTTTGCAATCCTATGTGAAAACATGTTTATTTGATTATATAGGTATGGAATCTAATTTCTAGGATGTTGATTGAGTCTACGGGTTTCTAGGAGTCCTATTAGAAAGGCACTTGATCACTGCTGTTTCTAATTGGAACTCTGGAAAGCGGGACGGTCATTATCCGGGAATGAAATTCGTATGTGTTTATATGACTACGTGTTTATGTGGAATGAATTACTGTTGTCCACTGTTTTAGGATTTGAGTGACTTAGCTTCGGCACATTTGTAAATGTGCTAATCTCTTTTGTTACCTTCATTAGGATGTTAGGACGTGGTCGTGGTGGTAGGCGTGGTAGGCCTAGACAGCAGGAGATACTGATACCGGATGATATTCTGGCACATGAGAAGGGAGTTGGTCAGGTTAATGTGGCCAAACTAGTGGGTCAATAGGCCATGGGCGCCTTAGCCCACGAAATGGCTGGAGCATTACGGGAATCTATGGACATTCTCAGAGTTGAGAATCAAGTCCAGGCCCAAGTAGTTGAAGCATGGCTGTTTTCCTGAAGCAGGAGTTTTTTCGGTCGAATCCGGACAAGTTTGTAGGTGATCCCAATGAGCCACTAAAGGTAGATGAGTGGCTAGAACAGATAGTGAAGATGTTTGAGATGCTTGGCATTGAGAACGACCAGTTGAGAGTGACCTTGGCATCCTTCCAGCTGAAAGGAGATACGGGTTAGTGGTGGAAGTATGGGTGTGGGCACATTGGGGTGACCTGGGAGGCTTTTGTCCGCGCCTTCCAGGACAAGTTTCTACCTCCCATGGTTAGAGAGAAATTGAGGGACCAGTTCTCCAAGCTGGTGCAGTTGAACACTCCGGTGGCCGAGTTTGAAGCCACATTTACTAGCATCTCTAGGTTTGCACTAGAGTTAGTGACGACAGAGGAGCGCCATTATCTAGAGTTCAAGAAGAGGTTGAGGACCGGGCTCATGTTCAAGGTGGTCGGGTCGATGATTAGGGATTATGGATGCCTTGTGGAGGCGGTGGCTCATCTTAAGACCATAATGCAGATGGAGGAGGAGAGGTTGAGGGGCTCTAGGAGGAGTCAGGATGTTCAGGGGGATAGTAAAAGGCAAAGGGGTTCTAACCCACAATTGTCCTAGTGAGCTCAGTCGAGGTCCACTTTTCCAGTATCGAGTTCGAATTCTGGGAGAGGTGGTCAGGGAGATGTTACTTGTTACAAGTGTGGCCAGTTGGGCCACAAGTCTCCAGCTTGCCTGCAAAGAGGAAGAGGGCAACGATCGGCACCGTCTTCAGCTCGTTCTCAGGGCCAGAGTCAAAGGAGAGGCTAGCCGCTCATTTGTTATCAGTGTGGGTAGATGGGACACATGAAGAGGTTTTTCCTACAGTTGGGTGGCACATCTGGTGCGTCTGGTTCGAGACAGACACAAAGTCACCAGCCTGCACAATCAACACAAGCCTCGAGGGTCAATCAAGGAGCCACTTTGGCTCAGTCAGTGCATCATGCTTATGCTCCGAGGGGTGAGCTGGTTGAGCAGAGACCGACAGGGTGTGTGTATGCTGTTACCACACCAGCTCTAGTATCAGCGCCTTCAGTAGTGAGAGGTACCTTCTTATTTTGCAATTCAGTTGCTAATGTGTTATTTGATACGAGTGCATCCCATGCATTTATCTTATCTGCATTTGCATTAGTTTTGGGGTTAGAGTTGGCTCACTTATCATCTCCTATCTGTGTAGAGTCATCCATTGGTGGTGAGGTTGTTTTGAAGCAGGGTGGTCGGGGTTGTGACATAGAGGTTGCCAGTCATTGACTTCCTTTTGCATTTGTGTTAATTGATATGTCTAATTTTGATGTTATATTAGGTATGGATTGGTTGTCATCATACCGGGTTGTTATAGACTACTACCGTCAAAGGGTTACTGTATGTACCTTGAGCGGTGATTGCTTTTATTTCTTGGGGGGACCGGGTGGATAGAGTCTTATCACCGATGTATGATCCGCGTGGGCGGAGTGAGCTTAGTTGCCTTCTTGCCAACTTCTTGAGTACTGAATGTGATGAAGTTCGAGTTGAGTTGCCAAGGGTAGTTTGTGAATACCCGGATGCTTTTCCGGATGATCTTACTAGTTTACCACCTCATCGAGAGATCAAGTTCACTATTGATCTAGTGTCTGGTACGACACTGATTTCCATGGTACCGTATAGGTTTGCACCTACTGAGTTGACTGAGTTCAAGATTCAACTCCAGGAATTGTTAGATAAGGGTTTTATTCGCCCTAGTACTTCACCTTGAGGAGCACCAGCTCTTTTTGCCAAGAATAAAGATGGTGTGTTGCAACTTTGTATAGATTACTGGAAGTTGAACAAGGTAACTGTTAAGAACAAGTACCTAATACCTCGTATAGATGATTTCTTTGATCAATTAAAGGGGTCTCGTTGCTTCTCTAGGATAGACCTGAGATTGAGTTATCACCAGTTGAGAGTAAGAGAGGAGGATATCGCAAAGATGGCATTCCGTACGCGGTATGGCCATTATGAATTTCCAGTGATGCCCTTTGGGCTAACCAATACACCAGCTGTGTTTATGGATTTGATGAACTAGATCTTCCGTGAGTTCCTGGACTGTTTCGTGGTTGTCTTTGTGCATGACATCTTGATTTACTCATCCTCTAAGGAAGAGCACAAGGAACACTTGCGGGTAGTACTTGAGTTACTTAGAGCCCATAAATTGTATGCTAAGTTTGGGAAGTGTGAATTCTAGTTAAAAGAAGTTAAGTTCTTAGGCCATGTAGTATCCGGGAAGGGGTGACTGTAGATTCATCCAAGATAGAGGCAATGAAAGATTGGGAGCAACCTAAGAATGCTTTCGAGATCCGTAGTTTCTTGTGATTGGCCGAGTATTATCATAGATTTGTGAAGGATTTCTCTAGGCTAGCCTCACCATTGACTAGATTTACGAGGAAGGGAGTCAAGTTTGTGTGAAATGAGACTTGTGAGAAGTCGTTCTAAGATAGAGGCAATGCAAGATTGGGAGCAACCTAAGAGTGCTTTCGAGATCCATAGTTTCTTGGGGTTGGCCGGGTATTATCGTAGATTTGTGAAAGATTTCTCTAGGCTAGACTCACCATTGACTAGATTGATGAGGAAGGGAGTCAAGTTTGTGTGAAATGAGACTTGTGAGAAGTCGTTCCAAGAGCTTAAGGTTAGACTTACCACTGCTCCTGTATTGATTATTCCGGAGAGGGGTTTGGGCTATTTGATATATTGTGATGCCTCATGAGAAGGTTTGGGTTGTGTTTTGATGCAAGAAGGAAAGGTAGTAGCCTATGGCTCGCTGCAGTTGAAGACACATGAGAGAAACTACCCTACCCATGATGTAGAATTAGCAGCAGTGATCTTAGCCTTGAAGATTTGGAGGCATTACTTGTATGGTGAGCACTTTGAAGTGTTTTATGATCATAAGAGTCTGAAATATTTGTTTACACAGAAAGACTTGAATCTGAGGCAGAGGAAGTGGATGGAGTTTATAGAGGATTATGATTTTGAGTTTCATTATCATCTGAGAAAGGCTAATATGGTGGCCGATGCCTTGAGTAGGAAATTCATTAGCAGTGTAGCTTGTATTGCCATCCAAGAATAGGAGATGTTGGGTGCTATTAGGGAGTATGACTTGCATCTTGGCGAGTCTGTTGAGTCTATAGCTTTGTTTTCGATAGTTGCACAACCTACACTTATGAACCGAGTGATAGAAGCACAGAAGGGTGACCTTGAGGTAGAATCCCTCCAGGAGAAGATCTCTAGTGGGAAGGTAGAGAAGGGCTTGAACGTGTATTCTGACTCAAGTGTTAGATATCTCGACCGCCTTTCTGTGCCAAAGTCTTGTCGAGAGGAAGTACTCTGAGAGTTTCACCACTCATGCCTTGCGGTGCATCTGGGAGGCACAAAGATGTATCACGATCTTAGTCGCTAGTTTTGGTGGAGAGGTATGAAGAAGGATGTGGTCGTGTTTGTATCGAAGTGCCTTACTTGTCAACAAGTGAAGATCGAGCATTAAAGGCTAGCGGGTATGTTGCAACCCTTGCCCATAACTGAGTTGAAGTGGGAACATGTCATGATGGATTTTGTTGTAGGCCGTCCGAGGACTCAACGGGGTAGTGATGCTATTTGGGTAGTAGTTGACCGGTTGACTAAGTCAGCGCACTTTATATTTATGCGCGTAACTGACTCAATGGATTATCTTGCTGACCTCTATATTAGGGACATAGTGAGGTTGCACGGGGTCCCAGTGTCGATTGTTTCGAATAGAGATTTGCGTTTCACGGCTCAGTTATGGTAGAGCTTATAGAGTGCCTTGGGCACGAAATTGACATTTAGCACTGCGTATCATCCTCAGACTGACAGGCAGTCCGAGCGTACTATTCAGATCCTTGAGGATATGCTTCGGGGCTATGTCCTTGACTTTAAGAGTTCGTAGGAGAGGCACTTGCCCTTAGTGGAATTTGCCTATAACAATTGCTTCCAGTCGAGTATTGGCATGGCACCGTTTGAGGCCTTGTATGGTTGACCGTGTAGATCTCCTGTGTGTTGGGCCGAGGTGGGTAATGCACCTATGTTAGGTCCAGAGTTAGTCCAGGAAACGACGGAGAAAGTGGCACTTATCCGTAAGAGGTTGAATACGGCTCAGAGTTGTAGAAAAGTTATGCCGATCGTAGGAGGAGACCCTTGTCTTTCAAGGTAGGAGATCATGTATTCCTGAAGATATCACCTAGGAGAGGTCTGATGAGGTTTGGAAAGAGTGAGAAGTTGTCTCCTCTATTCATTGGCCCTTTTGATATCCTTGAGCAGATTGGAGAGGTAGCTTACCGTTTGGCCTTGCCGCCACAGCTTTCTAGGATTCATGATGTGTTTCATATTAGCATGCTTCGGAAGTATGAGCTGGATCCATCGCATGTATTAGATTAGACCGATTTAGAGGTAGATGAGGATGCCTCGTATGAGGAGAGACCGGTAAGGGTCTTTGATACTCAGGACTAAGTCTTGCGAGGCAAGACAATTCCCTTATAGCGACCCCGGTCTTTTCCTATTTGATTATTGTACCCGGACTTATGTTCCGTGGATTCCGTTGTCATATTGTTGTTGTTGTTGTCCTTTATTTCTTCAGTTGTGAGTTATGGGATTTGTTGGGCAGGTTGATTACAGGTTAGTTGGGTTCAGAAACCAAGTGTTGATGACCAGTTTTCTGCTTGGTCGCTCGAGCGAGCTTCTCTTCGCTCGAGCGAGGCTTTTGTGTTTGGTCCGTCGCTCGAGCGAGCCTTTCTTGGCTCAAGCGAGGATTGCGTCCAAAGATTGACTCGAGCGGTGTTCGGCTCGGCGAGCTTATCTTCGCTCGAGCGAACTGTTTTGTTCTTCGCTCGAGCGAGCCTTTCTTGGCTCGAGCGAGCTTTTCTGTGTCTGGTCGCTCGAGCGACCAAGTCTTCGCTTGAGCGAGCCTGTTTATATCAGTTGGCAGCTACGGGATTGAACATCACTTTTCTTCTTCTTTTATTTGGTAAACCCTAGCAGCCCACACTCTCTCTCTCTAAACTTATCTTCTCTCTAAGGTTTGATCTCTCTAGAGTGTGAATCTACCCTAGGGCCTTTGTTAATAAGATAGAGGAGAGTGAGAGCTTTCATTTAATCTGAACAATTGTTGGTTTGGAGCACTTTGAAGTTTGGGCATCGTCTTCATCTTCCCTCTTTTGAGTTATTTCTTCGAGGTAGGGATTTCCTACTCCATTTATACGTTTTAATCCTAAGTGGTGGTATTTTGGTATGTGGGGGTAGTTTGGTAATTTTGGGAGAAACCTTAGGGTTTGTCATAGATTAATTTATATAATTAATTTAAGGGAAGATTGTGATATTGAGTTTAATTCTTGAGATTGGGGAATTTAGTGGTTTAATGATGTATTTGGGTTAGTTTAAATACTTACCTTGGAGAATGTTGAAATTACATTTGTTGTTATATTTATTTCTTGTTTAGAAATAATTGTTTTGGGCTATCGGTGGAGGATCGCCATGATTGTTGTAGACATTGCATGTGGATTAGGCAAAATTGAACTAATCATTTGGTTGAGTTGTTGAGTATAAAAGTTGGATTAATACATTAAATTTATGTATTGATTTATTATGTATATGACCTATGTTTATATGCATTATTTGTGTATGGGAGGAGATAGGGGATGTACTCCACGGTTTAGGGGAAGATAGGGGGTGTACCTCTAAACCGGTTAATGATTATGGGAAGATAGGGGATGAACCCAGGGTTGCTGCTTTTATGCGCGCCTATAGCAGAGATATAGCATATGCTTATCTATTTGTTTGGAAGTATGGAAGTGTATTTGATTGAGATTGTTATAACATCATTACGTGTGTTTATTTTGTTATAAGAAAGGTTTAACCTGATTTGTTATCCTTGTTGAGTTGTTTGGCCAGGTTCTGAGCCATAGTTGGAAGGTGAGTTATGCCATAGACAAAGTATCATAGGCAATGTGGACATATGTGTCATGAAATTGTAAAATGGATTATTTTGTGTTAACCATGTATCAGATGCTACTGCTTTAGTTAATTCTTATGCTTGGTTTAGTATTTCTCTACTGGGCTGTGGCTCACCCTATATGGGAACTTCATTTTCAGGTTCAGGTGGTTCACTACCTCCAAAGACTTAGCTTGTGAGGATTTGGACTTGAAGACTTGCTTTATATGTTTTATTTGTTTTATTTGAACTATGTAAACATTCAAGCCTAGGGCTTTATTTGTTTTGAGTTAGAACTCATGGAATTGTGTCCAAGTGTTGGCTTGGCAAGATGTAAGCCCGTAGGGCATTATTTGGTTATTACATGTAATGTTTTATTTAAGGATACTCTGATGAAGGAATGCATATTATTATTATATATGTATGGGTTTAATTTTGAGGGCGTTACATCCCTTGGTTAAAGTATTATGGAAACATCACGGGGTTGAAGAAGCAACTTGGGAACGTAAGTTGGAAGTCCGTGAGAAATATACGGACCTATTTGATTGATGCTTGAGCATGTAATGAAATTTTGTTATGTTAATGAAATATGAAAGCATTGTTTATATTTTAGAAATGCGAGTTTATTATGAACATTGTATATGTTTTGGAAATATAAATTGTGTATCCGGTATTGAGAATTCGTTTATCATGTTGGCGGGATTGAATGACCGGAGAATGGGTCATGGTGATGGAATTGAATAATCATCATTATGGTTGTGGTTGGTTTTAACTTAGTTTTAAAACTTGATTTCAAATTTCGGGGATGAAATTCTTTAAGGGGGGAGGTTATAGCGATTCCGGTTTGACTCGACTCTTGTTGTATCCCGGACTCGGGTTTAATGGTTTCATATCATTGTTTACATCTTGCTTCCCTTGTACCTCCTTAAATTTGGTTATTGGATTGTTGTGGTTGCATTTAGGGCAGGCTAGTTGCTTAGGTTCCAAACCCTTGCTACCTAGAATTTTGATTCTCCGCTCGAGCAACACTTCTTGCGCTCGAGCCGGCTTTGCAAACTCTCAGTACTTTTGCAGGTCTGCAAAACTATTGGGAGAGTGTATTCTACGCTCGAGCAGTCCTTTCTACACTCGAGCGGGTTCAGCTCGAGCGATCATTCTTGCACTTAAGTTGTTAGTTTATTGTCTGCAAAATTACTGGGAGTGTGCATTCTGCGCTTGAGCGTCACTTCTTGCACTTGAGCAGAAAAACTTATTGTGTCTGACGCTCAAGCATCACTTCTTAAGCTCGAGCGAATTGTGCGTATATTAGTTCGTAAAAAGGTCATTTTACATCACTTTTTCATATCTATTTCTCTCCAAACCCTAAAGTTGAGACCCTCTCTCTCTAAAACCTACCTTCTCTCTACTTTTTCATCTAGGTCTAGTGATTTCTCCATCCTTGTGCCTTTGTTAAAAAGGTAGAGCACCTCGAGAACTAGGTTTTGATCCAAATCAATCTTGGTTCTGGTGTCTTTGGAGTTTCTCCACTTCTCCCGTGGTTTTCTAAACTTGAGATAGGGATTTTCTATACTCTCATATGGTTTTTAACTTAGTTATTTGTCGATGTGTAAGAAACTTTGGAACTTGAGATGATTTTGAACAAATCAAGAGTTTTGGTTTAAAATCAAAAAAGGGGTTTTCAAATGTATGTGTTAAAAATGGTTATGGGAGTAAATGTGAAGTTGTGTTGTTGTAAATTTATTGATCTTGCTATCCGGGGTGGATTTTGGGATAAAATGGAGTTTTGCCCTAAAAAAGGGTTCAAATTGTTATTTTGTATAAATATGGAATTGATATTGGGAATATGACATTGAATGGATGTTTATATAAACGGTGGAGTTAGATATGTATTACCTCGCACCTATAGGAATTTGGATAATTTATCTATTGTAAAGATTGTATATTTGTTTAGAAATATCTGCTTTGGGCTATTGGTGGAGGATAGCCATGACTGTTGTAGAAATTGTATGAGGATTAGGCAAATTGTAACTAATCTCTTAGCCGTTATCATTGAATATGATTATGATGTGTATACATTGTATATGTATGATGTTTGCGAGGAGAAATGGGATGTACTCCATGTTTGGAAGGAGAAAGGAATGGACTCCATTAAACTAAGTTGGCCTGTGCGTCCAGGGTGAAAGTCCAGAAAACCGCGCGTATACATGGGTGCCAATTCCCGGGGACAAAATTTCCGTAAAATGGCAAGTGAATGTATTGTATAATAATCATATTGGTTGGAGACTTGTAAGGTGTATCCTCTGTTTGATTGATTAAATGAAATGGGTATAACTAATGAACTGGGATAAAATGAATTGAGATGTAAGTTTGGCATAACATGGTTTTGGAAAAGAGGTGTAAAAGATTTTGTCATTGGATATTGAACACGTGTATATTACTTATATCTTTGTTAAGATTCATATATTGTGATAGATTGTCTCTACAGGGATTTGGCTCACCCTACTTCGGAAACTATTTTCAGGTGCTGGTGATATGCCTCCACCAAGGACTTAGCTTGGGAGGACTGTGGAGCTGAAGGCTCAATCTTATTATTTTTGTACTTAACTTTTGTACAGCCAAAAGGCTTTAAATGTATTGGACTAAAAGTCCACTTTTGTTGTAGCCAAGAACTATCTTGGAAAGATGTAAGCCTTTAGGGCATTTATTCTTTGTTTTGCTTCCAATTCTATCTCATGCTGTGATATATGTTGTAGATTCAGGGACAGGCTCATGAATGTATAATTGCATATGTCACTCTCTTGTATAATTGGATCTCATGTAATAGAAGGACTTATACTCTGATTCTTACTGTCATTCACATATTGTCTTGGTTGGTTTATTGTATTATTTTTGGGGGCGTTACAAGTGGGAAGTTGCCTCCTAGATTTATTGGGCCTTTTGAGACCTTAGAACGGATTGGAGAGGTAGCTTACCATTTGGCTTTGCCGCCACAGTTTTCCGAGGTTCATGATGTGTTTCATATTTGTATGCTCTAGAAGTATGAGCCAGATCCATCACACATGTTGGATTGGATGAAGTTAGAGGTAGACGAGGATACCTCGTATGAGGAGAGGCCCGTTAGAGTTTTGGATACTCGAGACTAAATCTTGCGTGGCAAGACAATTCCTTTGGTAATGGTGTTGTGGCGACAGCACAGGGTTGAGGAGGTCACTTGGGAGCGTGAGGCAAAAGTTCGTAAGAAGTATCCGGACCTATTTATTAATGTTTGAACATGTATTGAAAACTTTACTATGTTACTGTAATATAAACATTGTATATGTTTTGGATAGGCCTGGCCTTGGACATAGGCCCACCAGGCCATGGCCTAGAGCCCCTCAAAATAGACCCAAAAAGAGAGGGGGAGGGCTCTTATTATAGTTTAGTGTAATATATTAGGTATGTTTTGGGTCCAAAAATAAAAAATTAAAGAAGGTCTAAACTAACTTAAAATAAATTGACCAATTAAAAAATTTAAAGGCCCATTCGAAATTAAAATAGCTCATTCTCTCTCCCTATCTAAGTCCTAACCCTAACTACTCCTAATCCAATTTTTCCAACAACTTGACAATAGCAGCCCAACAAAGAGCAAACCTAGCAGTAACACACTCGTCCAAATTACTGCCAATTTTGAGTAAGTTTCTGTCACTTTCTTTTTTTTTTCTTTTTTTTTTAAATCACTCTTCATTGTAAAGTTGCAGTCCATTTTTTCTTTTTTGAAATTTAAGGTCTGTTTGTTTTGGCGGAAATATTTTCCTGGAAATTTTCTCCCATTTATGATTATTTCTTTTGGAAAAATTTCGAGAATATTTTCCCTCCAAACAAACATAGCCGTGGATTTATTTATTTATTTGTATACAAATATATATATATATATATATATTTGTTGACTTGCACATATAGAACAAATTTTGGAAATTTATTTTTCTGATAGATTGAAACCCTAGAGTTGGTGAATTATGTGTTAAAGCTATGCTGATTGTTTAGGTGATTTATGTAAAATGATCAAAAATTATATTCGATCAACTATGTCACAAGAAAGATTGAATGGATTAGCGTTGTTATCCATTGAAAATGATTTTGCAAAAAAACTAGAATATGCAAGTATGATTGATTTATTTGCTTCTAAAAATGTAAGAAGAATGAGGATCAAGTGATACTTATTGGTTGTTGTATTGCATTGCTAAGTATTTTTTGTGATTTTGACATAAATCTTTTGTCCTTTATCTTGAATTTTTTTTTTTCATTCAATGAAAAAAAAAATGTGAAGGGCTCCAGAAATTTATTAGTTGATTATCGGCTTTGGACCTCGGAAATCTCAAGGCCGGGCCTGGGTGGGTAACTGCTTCCAAATTTACTTTGTAGAAATGGATTCAATAAATTCTTCTCTAGTTGAGCAAAAAATAAAAATGACGCCTAATTAGTACACATTAATGTGTGTTTGAGAAGGAAAAGATTGGGTGCACACTTAACCTTTGGCATAGTGCACAAAGTGGTTGTCCTAATACTTGAATCCATAACCTCAAGTTATTAAGCCAAGGTTTTACCATTGAACCAATAGTCACCCCTGGCTGAGCAGAAAATATATTTTGTAAAATAATTTTCATATAATTTTGAAACAAAAATCAACGAAAAACAAATTTACTGAAAGTATAAAAAAAAAATTATCCAAATTTAAAGAAATTTTTTTGATTTGATATAAACAATCTTAACATTTTTATCAAAATATTTTTAAAGATCCCATCTCACTCCAAAAGATTTCTTTTTCATGAAAAAAATCATATCCAATACCTTATATTTTAAATTTTCAACAAATTAAATTTAATAAAGAATTTGATGGAAAAAAACGTTTATCCCTTGATTTAGCACCACCCTTAACCAAAATTGAAATGGAAAAAATTATAACATGATGGAGGAAAAGGTTTGTATTAGGGGGCAACTCGAGCGGCTTCAGTGGGGTTGGGAGGTTGTTCAAACCCAGTTTAAGTTGTACTGAGACCTGCCCAGGCCCGAATTGTAACCTAAGGTTGTCTGTCGAAACCCAATCCAAATTAAACCAGAGTTGATTGAATTGTACAATTTTTTTCTTTTTTGGCAGCTAAATTATTAATTTATTAAAATTAGATTATATTTATAATTTTTTTAGAAAAAACATTAATAACATCAAAACAAATAATTTAAATAATATAAGAAAGATACCGCTATGGTAGTCTTTACAATTTATTACTGAGAATAAAAAATGTAAGATTTTGTATTATGTTACTTGTGTATATAATATATTCAATACGATTTAATAATTTATATTACTTTAATATCATGTAATGACTAATAATTTGTATATATATTTAATATTTTTATATCTATATAATATATATATATATATGTAACTCAGGTTTTGAGTTGCTTGGATTGTTTGATATCTTCATGCAACTCCGTCCAAATTTAATTCGGACTTCTAAAATTTTACCCAAACTCGTATCAAATTAAAAAATATCTTGTCCAAATCCTTAAAAGATTCAGATTGAGCTCGAGTTGCTCGGATTGAATCCGCCCAAATTACACTCCTAGGTTGTATAAAATTGTCATAAAGGGCCAGATTCTAGACTTTGGAGTATTTTAGGAAGTAGGTTAAAAGTCAGCTTTCAGTTTTTTTTTTTTTTTTTTTTTTTGAATACATGTAAAAAAAAAGAAGGAAAAAAATAATGTGACTTAAAAAAGTTAAAAAAACTAAAAAATTGACTTGCAATCAACTTGCCAAAATAGACCTTTGTATTGGTTGGATGTCTTGGTAAAAATTCTCTTTATTTGTCCATCCAAAGTTGGCTAGTCTCCCATCTCTCTAGCAATTTCAGTCTCAAAATGTTCCATTTGCTCTTGCTTTCTAATACTAACTCCAACTCTTTCTTGACTTATTATGACCAATCTTGAGTTGCTTTGGGACCACTACAATTAACGCGTAAAATATATTTGAGGAAATATCATTTTGCCCTCCAAACTATTACGCATTTTTCATGTTGACCCCAAAACTTCGATTTATTTCAATTTTACACCCAAACCTTCAAATTTTTTTTATCAATTTGGCCCATGCCGTCACATTCCGTCTACAATTGGACGAAATGTGCTGACGTGACACCAAAATTCATTTAAAATTTCATTTTACCCCCCTAAACTATACCTTAAAAATCCATTTATCCTCCAAATTAAAAATCAATTTGCCCCCCAAACTATACTTTAAAAATCAATTTGCCCCCCACATTAGCACATTCTGTCCAGTTGTGGACGAAAGGTGACGGTAGGGGTCTAATTGATCAATTTGTGAAAAGTTCAGGTACTAAACTGAAATAAATCGAAGTCTGGGAGTCAACGTGAAAAACGCGTGATAATTTGGGGGGGGAAAATGATATTTTCTCAATATATTTAGATAAATTTTTAATTTTTGATAATAAATGCGATTATCAATTTTCTAATAAAATGAATAAATAAATCATAAAGCTCACTTTATTTTATATAATTTTAATATATTATATTTTTACATAAAAAATGATATATATAGTTCTTAAAATGAAAAAAAAGTAACAATTTATATGGAAATGTTATGGCGTGCACCCCAAGCCTCTTTAGGGGTATATACCCTACCACAAAATATGTATTTTTATTACAAAATTTTGTAACATCAATTACAAAATGCGTAATTTTACCACAAATTGCCATAACAAAATATCTAAATTTTAAAAAATATATATATATATATATATGTATGTATATTAATAAATATTGTTTTCAAGAGTATTATTGAGTCCAATTAAATTTCAATGTAGACAATTAAGTCTCTTTTTTTTTTTTCTAGTTTATAATAAAAAAGTTCACTTTTCCCTAATAATTTATTTTGTTCCAATTATACCATTTTTATTAAAATATGAACAACAATTATATAAATAATTTTAATTTACTTTAAAAAATATATTTTTAATTGAAAAAATTGAATAAACTTTTTTTAAATGAAATCATACTCAACAATTTTATCAAAAGAACTATTCATCATTTTTTGTCGCCTTGTACTATGGAAAATATATTTAGTAAACAATCCAAAAGGTCTATTTTTTTATTTATAATATTTCATTAAAGAAATTGTGAAAAATAATACCTGGCAAATTCGTATGTTTTTCAACTGTATGACAACAAAAAATGATGAATCTTAAGCTTATGCTTTTGTTCAATAAAAAAGCAAAGCAATCTCAAAATGTTCTATTACTTGCTTTGTAAATAACTGAGGCAATTACCCACTTTTAATTGATTCATGGCAAATTATATTAGTATTCTTTATTTTTATTCTTACATCCTTTTTGTCTTTATAATTTCAATGGATTGGATTTTGACATTAATTTATGATTTTGTCTCAATTTAGTCCAATTGATTACAACTTTTAATTCTTTTCGATGAAAAATGGTACATGAGTAACATGTGTCATTTTTTATAGGCAAAAAATATAAACTTATTCAATTAAATAAGTTAACCTCAATGAACCAAATAATATTTTTCAAAAACCCTAATTAGCATTATCAATCGAACCAAATTAACCCAACATATAAAATTAAGAATTTAAAATTGAACTAATTAAAATTACTCAAACTAAAATGAGGTAATGGACAAAATACATTACTAGTGATGTAATTTGCTCATTGGAATTAAAGACAAAGACTCACTGTAGCCAACTTGCAAGTCATGGCTGATGGTGGAAGTCATGATGGATGATGGATACAATTACATAATTGTCGTGCATCATGATGGCTAGGCCGCCACTACCATTACCATTGCCATTACCTCTACCACTAGCACCACCGCCACCATAGAAAGACTTAGCAGTGTGTATAAGAATGAGTAATCCATTTATTCCTTCTCTATCATCAAAATACTACCCTTCTTACTCTCCTCTCCTTTTCATATC
Organism: Camellia lanceoleosa; assembly: GCA_025200525.1. NCBI lineage: Eukaryota > Viridiplantae > Streptophyta > Magnoliopsida > Ericales > Theaceae > Camellia > Camellia lanceoleosa. The sequence continues at coordinate 119,076,810 of CM045762.1, read as the reverse complement.
TCTCTCTCTCTCTCTCTCTCTCTCTCAATCCTCCTACCTGTAAGAAAACCAAATGAGTTGGCTTATGTTTCTTCATCAATTTCTTCTGCTATTTCTCTTGTATTCTTCTTCTTCTACTACTTGTGTGCCATACCTGCCTTGAGGACCAGAGATTTTCACTTCTTCAATTTAAAAGAACATTTACCATAACTCTGGATGCCTCTTTAGTTTGTGAATCTGATTCTCATCCTAAAATGGTGTTCTGGAATAAGAGTAGTGATTGCTGCTTGTGGGAGGGGATCACGTGCGACTGGTCGAATGGTCATGTGATTGGACTTGACCTTAATTGCAACCAGCTTCATGGTACCATCCAAGACAACAGCACCCTCTTCCACCTTCGTCACCTTCAAAGCCTCAATCTTGATTTCAATGACTTCAATTTGTCTAGAATTTCATCCGAGTTTGGCTCGTTTGCGAGTTTGAACCATCTCAACCTCACTTACTATAATTTTGTAGGCCGAATTCCTTCAAGAATCTCATGTCTATCTGAATTGATTTCCCTTGATCTCTCTTATTTAAATGAATATTATTTTTCTTATTACTATGAGGGGAGAATTGAACAACACAGTTTCAATATGCTCTTTCGAAACCTAATCCAATTAAGAGAACTACACCTTGATAGGTTGAATATTTCTTCACCTTTACCTCATGCTTTGCTAAATCTATCTTCTTTGACATCTCTCGGTCTTGCTGATTGTCAACTGCGTGGGAAATTCTCAGAAAACATTTTTCACTTTCCAAACCTACGAAATCTCAACTTACAGTTTAATTTCGAACTCACAGGTAAACTTCCATACTTCAATGTGACTAGTTCTCTTTAGTTTCTTGATCTCTCCGAGACAAGTTCTTCTGGCCAATTGCCTGAATCAATCAGCAATCTTAAAGCCTTGAATATTTTGTCCCTTTTTAATTGCGACTTTCCAGGATCGATTCCAGCCTCTTTTGGGAATCTTACACAAATCACCAAGTTAGGCTTCGGGGTTTAACAATTTCAGCAGTCAAATCCCCTCATCAATTTCAAACCTTGCAAAGCTTACTTACTTGGATCTTTTCGGAAACAATTTGAACGGACAAATACCGAATTCTCTTGGCAACATTAGCGAACTTACTAAATTGGATCTTTCCGGAAACAATTTGAACTGTCAAATACCGGATTCCCTTGGCAACATGAGCCAACTTACTAACTTGGATCTTTCCGGAAACAATTTGAATGGTCAAATACCGGATTCCCTTGGCAACGTGAGCCAACTAACTCAACTGCGCCTTTCTGATAATCAACTAATTGGTCCCATTCCTTCATATGCAGTTGGGCTTGCAAAGCTAATTTCTATCATATTGAAAAATAACACATTCAATGGAACAATTCTGTCTTGGTTGTTTGCTCAACCTTCATTGGTTGATATAGATTTGAGTAACAATAAGCTGCACGGACCAATTCTAGGATCAGTTTATGAACTCTGGAACCTAACATTCTTGCGGCTTTCATCAAATAACTTGAGTGGTGTAGTGGATCTAGATAAGCTTCTAAAGCTTAAAAATATGTACCATCTTGATCTCTCATATAATGGTCTCTCATTGAGTATCAACAACAATGTCAACTCTAATTTTCCCAACTTTGACACAATAAGATTAGCTTCATGCAACTTGAGTGAATTCCCAAACTTCTTGAGAGAACAAGCTGGATTGTGTTCTCTAGACCTTTCAAATAACAAAATTCATGGTGAAGTTCCAAAATGGATATTCAACGTGGGGAAAGATTCATTGTATGATTTAAATCTTTCTCATAATTTCCCTACCAGTTTAGAGCATCTTCCATGGAAGAATCTGTAATCTATTGACTTGCACTCCAACTTGCTCCAAGGATCACCCTTGTTCCACCTAACACCACCGATGTTTTCTCTATCTTAGACAATAAATTGACCGGAGAAATCCCCCCATTGATTTACGATCTTTTACTTGGAGTTCTTGATGTGTCTAATAATAGTTTAAGTGGCTTGATTCCACAATGTTTGGGAAACTTGATCAATACTCTCTTGGTGCTGAATTTAGGAAACAATAGATTTCATGGTACTTTTACTACGACATTTCCAAAAGGTAACATGCTAAGGAATCTTAACTTAAATGGCAGCCAAATTGAAGGACAAGTTCCGCGATCTTTGCTAAATTGTGAATACTTGGAAGTTCTATATCTTGGAAAGAACAAGATAAATGATACATTCCCCCACTGGTTGGAAACTCTTTCAGAATTGCAGGTTCTTGTCTTGAGGTTTAATAGGTTTTATGGTCACATAGGCACCTCCAAGACCAAAGGCAAACATCCTATTCTTAAGTTAAGAATTATTGACATATCTTGCAATGAGCTCACTGGATTTTGCCAACAAATTATATCAAACAATTTGGAGCTATGATGAATGTTGATGAACATGAAATAAAATCGAAATACATAGGCGACGACTATTATCAAGATTCTGTGGTGGTGGTGATTAAAGGATCTGAGATTGAATTATCAAGAATCTTAACAGTCTTCTCAATCATTGATTTTTCAAGAAATAAATTCCGATGAGAGATTCTGAAATTTGTTAGGAGGCTTAATTCGCTTCGAGGTCTTAATTTATCCCATAACAACCTTGAAGGCCACATTCCAACTTCACTTGGAAATTTGAAAAACCTTGAATCTTTGGATCTTTCCTCAAACAAGTTTGTTGGGGAGATTCCTCGGCAATTGAAAAGTTTGACGTTTTTTGAGGTACTAAACTTTCAGACAACCAACTAGCAGGACTAATTCCTTAAGGGAGCCAGTTTAATACATTTGGAAATGATTCATACAGTGGGAACTTGGCCTTATGTGGATTTCCTTTATCAAAGAAATGTAAGGAACTACAGCCACTACCACCTTCACCAACACTACAAGATGAGAATTCAAACAACTCAAACGGATTTAACTAGCAAGTTGTAGTATTGGGGTATGGATGCAGATTTGTATTTGGAATGGTTATGGGATATCTTATGTTTGTAACCCAAAGACCAGAATGGCTTATGGAAATTGTTGAAGGAAAACATAATAAGAAGGTGAAAAGGTTTGAAAAGGGTGCCCACTGATGTAGTGAAAGAAGAAATCAACAAAGTCAAATGGCGTAATTAGGTAACTAGAATTTATCTTTGCAACATTACTTTGTTGGATTATCTTTTATGGTTTCTATCTATAAGCTATATTTGAGTTACTAATTATTATTTTTTTTTTTCAAAACTAGATATTTTAGTTTAAGTTGCACAATAAAGCAATGGAATCCAATTGAAGGGGTGTCTCACCTAGCTGTTGCATTTGAGTGTATGTACATCCAAATAGCGATGATACAAGATCACTTCAAAAGCTTTGTTAAGTTATTTAGTTTTCTTAAAGGACTGAGTTAAATAAGAGTTGCATGTCATGACTCTTTCGTGTTTCTTTTCTCGCATCATGTAGCAACCTTTGGAGATTTTCACTTTTGTGTGTAGTTGCTTTTGAATTGGAATTCAGTAACAGAAGACAAGGCCTTGCCAAGTTTTTAACTTTGAAATGCAATCTTACAGGTTACAACTCTAACCATTTCCCTTGTTACATTCTTAATCATTTTGAGTAATAGAAATGTTGGCTAGTAGATAGAAAATTCGCATTGAAAATAAGGTTTATATGTTATTCTTTGAGCAGTGCTGTTATTACTCGTTGCTGTTGTAGTCGAGCTTTCGACATCTTTTCTCTTCAATACCTTTCTATATAGAATTGATGATAATTAGTAAAAAAAAAATTCTTTTTTCATCTTCAATGGTGATTGGGGGATTAAATTGAAGATATTTACTAGCACTTGTTCAAAGATGTGGGAATTTTGTGATTAGTTGTAGTATGAAAATGGTGTTATGGAGAGTATTAATTGAAAAGGTCGCTCATTGGCAAGAATGTTGTTGAGAATGTGAAGTCTGATTAATTAGTACTATACACTGCATTATGCGATCACGGATCCAACTGATGTGACCATGTAATTTTAATGCATCGTTTTTTTTTTTTGGCTTTCTTTTCTAGTTGTTTATAGCTAAAAATAGTAGTTTGCTGTATTGAAATTGTTGTTGTGTTCTAAGAAGTTAATTATGTCCTTTTATATTATTGTTGTTTCTCTACCACTTCTCCCAAATACAATAAACTATTGATTGAATGAATGCTATGAGCATTAAGGCCATGTTGGTTTAGGCTTAAATAGCAATTTTTATTTTTTTTATTTATGAAATAAAAAATTAACCCCATTTGGCAATGTCTTAAAAAAAAAACAAAAAACAAAATCTACTCATATTAAGAAAAAGGATAATACTTATTTTCACATTCAAAAGCCAAAAAAATTGATTAATTGATGTTTCAATATAAGTTTTTCTTTTTTACTAAGCTCAAAATTTGGCTTTTTGATCTGGTGCCAAAGGTAATAAAAAAGAAAGGAAAAATTACATTGATTTTCTCTAAAATTTAAAGAAAATACAACAAATATCACAATTTAAGCATAATTATACTGCTTTCTCTTTTAACATAGCTAAAGGAATAAAAATTAATACAACAAGATAAAAGAGATGATAACATCATTTTTCCATTTAAGCATGTCCAATTCTTAACTTCCTCTTTTTTCCATTAAATTAAAATTTGATACAAAAAAATACTCAAAAACTGTCTCTAATCATTTAATCAAATGTTTATCAAATTTAGAAAATTTGTTTCCATCGAATTATCATCAAATCTTTTGTCAAATTTAAATTTAATGAAAATTTAAAATGATAAAACATTGGAGACGATTTTTTCATCAAAATTGGTGAAAAAGAAAAGTTTTAAAAAGATTTTTTTTAATGAAAATATTGATTAATTCAAAATCAAAATTTTAAAGGAAACAAATTTAAAAACAAATTAAATAAATAAATAAAAAGTATTTGTATCATGTTCATATCCACCCACACTTTCTACAAATTGATATCCACCCACACTTTCTACAAATTGTTTATAGAGAGTTGTCGTGGAAGTAGTAGCAACCGAAGCCTCAATTCCCAATCCATCAACATTCTTTCCTTGCTCGAACTCTCATATCCGAATACCTACTAAGAATTTCTCTAGAAATCTGTGTTTCTCTTCTCGAATTCCCACCAATTGCGTTGTTCCATACACTCTTTGCAACTTTTGTAGCTAAATATAATGAAATTCATGGTGTTGAAGACTCGCTTACGAGTATGAAATTAGCGTTTCTCGAGCTTTGTGTGAAGCGGAGAATTATTGCGGTTATAGTGTTTGTGAATTGGGGTTATTGAAGACACAACATAATATGTCTCTCTGCATTTGGGAAGGTACATATTTTCTACTCCAATTGGGATTTATTTATTTATTTATTGGTGAAAATTTTCTGGTGTAAGTGTTGTCATGAATAGGAACATATTAGATTTCTATTTTTGTGCTAGGAATAAACTCTTTTAAGAATTCAAGTTGTTTAGTTTATGCCAGGTTGTTTGATAAGTAAAAATTTTGGCTTTGCAAATTCATGTTTGATTTTGGTATGTGTATCAGTAAAAGTATTAGTTACTCCATGAAGGAGATCAAAGGATTTGTGTAGTTTTATTGTTTGCCCACAAGCTCGCACATCCAATGAAGATATTAATCTCCACATTTAAGAGTGGTTTTGGTTTCCTCCAACCCAAAACACTGGTGGCAATAATGAGATGATTTTTTTTTTTTTTTTTGGAACTCAACGAAAGTCAATTGTTAGTTGTGAGATTAACACCTATGTCTCCCCACCCTTTGCAAAGTACCAAGTGTTTGTCCCCTTAATTCAACTCTCCCTAGGGAGAGTTGAACCCATGACCTCCCCCTAGGGACTACGCCCTTAGGAAAGTCATGGTGACTAGTTGGTCAATAATTAGTGAGCTTGGGTATCATGCCCAGTGGATTTGGGACAGTTGAAGAAGTAAGCATCACACACGAGACCACAAGATTTACATGCCTAAGGTAATATAGTTATTTCTATGATTTGGCTTTGAAACTGTGAAAGAAAAGTTCTAGACTTGGATTTGAAGGGGTGATAGGCTGTTAAAATCTCATAACTATGGCAAGAATTTTTTCAACAAAATTATAGGATCCCAGTTTGTGTTTTGGTGGATGATGACTGGAATGTCACGCGTTAATGCCTTCTTCCACTTGTGGGGGTCGCATTATGGTTAGCATTTGGATTTTGTCACCTTTTTCATGTGGCTTTGTTCTAGGAATCTTCATTAAATACTTTATGGCAAAAAATAATTTTCTAAGTTGAAGTGGTGGAAATGAGCATAGATTTGGTTGTCTTGACTAAAATTTTTAAATCCCAAATAATTACTTGGGGATACTTAGCGGTAATCAATATTTGAATGTTGGTCTAGCTTGTTTGAAGGTGGATGATAAAATAATTGTCGTCATTGAAGGGTGGATGATAAAAAAAATTCAGCTCAAATTTGTTGGTAATTTGAGCATAACACAAGTGCAATTTATTGAACTCAAGCCTGCCTTGGATTAATTACCATAGTTGCCTTTCTACCAAGTGGTTATGTGCGAGGAATTATTCTATTTTGCAAGAATTTGGCATTGACCGTTTTCCTGACAAATAGGAGGGGTTAAATGAATACATGGCATCCAAAATAAGAAAATAGTGGAGAAATTGTATGATATTATTGGAGGGGCACATGGACATATGGTATTCTGAACTTACTAGATAATTTTTGGTTGTGTGCCCATCTTATAACAATGAGACACATAGTTAGTTTGTCTCCAATGTAGAAGAAAATGTACAAAAAATTAGTTATATAGCCCCATACACTTGGAAGGGCAAACCACATAGAATATAGGCCAGTCCTATAGAATAATTCCTGCTTCTTGCCAATCACATTGTCATGACCTCATTCCGCTCTTAATTGAATGATGCCATGATGGCCAGTAATCCGAGATTACCAAAGGCCAACTTACCAAGATTCACACAAACAAAGTATACATATGGGGCATACATATGAGGAAGCAATAAATTTAAATCTAATTAGTCCATAAGAGTTGTGCATAGATTAAATGAAATGACATACATATTAACATCGTTTTACAACTTGAATACAAAATAAAACAAACTTAATATTATATCTTGATCAAAAGGCTTCTCAAGCTCAAACATACAAGGCAAATGATCTAAAAAAGCTAAGAAGCATAATCTTCAAGATGCTACAAAACGTAAACCAAAACATCTTCCATATAAAGTTTATGCCACATCGCCTTCTTGTTCATCACCTACATATATATAAGGGAGAGGGGTGAGCTGAAAACTTAGTGAATGATGTAAATAATAAAGGAGTGAATGATGTAAGTAATAAAGGTTTGAATGAATGATATTCGAGATTTTATCAAAACAATATATATCATAACTTGTAACAAAATCAAAGGGTAAACCGAGTTCATCAATCATAGGCTTTCAAAGCTTCAAGGGATGTTTACTAACATCTACATAATACAAAGGATGACATTCATTGACAAAACAAAGGAATAATTGTCCCGGAATCGATTAGACAAGCCCATCCATCTGTGGCAAAGGAGATATCTCAAACAAAGGTACTAATTGCATTAAAGTCCCCTAGCACATAAGGACCTTTCAAGAATGTCATCAAAACAAACATAATACTTGATACAAGAACTAAGGGATAATCATTCATGCTTGATCAAATACTTTTCCAAAACAAAGCAAAGTTTTTATCAAAACATTATAACATAACTTTATCAAAAATACCACTCACAATAGCTCTTTGGTCGAGGGGATTAAGGCAAAGATCCAAGACCTACAAGTGCATAGTAATTCCATTGAATGCACTTCAAGAAGGTAAGAAGATATGCTCACAGATGGTTATGAAATGCACTCTCAAAACAAACTTCAAATGAGTGAAATAGATCCCGGTATTTCTTTCCAAGATCAAGTCAAGACAAAGCAAAACATGTGCTGGGAGTTAAATCAATGTTTTTCTTCTTGGAAAAGCATGTTGGGTACATACCAGGTCTCGAAATGGATGCACAGAGATGAGCTGGGCCGAAATGGCCTAGCTGGGTAAACTCAGGAGGTCTTGGCCGAGGTTCCACACCTTTTGGCCGAGGTGTGGCCTACTTGGCCGAGATGTGGGCTGCCTGCCTGGGATGTTATAAGGTGTCGGAAAAGGTGTACTGTGGTCAGCCTAGGTGTGCATGCAAGGTAGACTAAGGTGAGATGCAATGCTTGGCCTAGGTGTGGAAACTGGACAAGAGTGGGTCTCAGTGACCACACTTAGGGAAGTGAAGTCTGGAAACCTAGGTTTCCTCTTGAAGAACATGAAGAACATGAATGTGAAGAGCATGAAGAACATAAATGCTAAAAATCATAATTTCTTATTATAGCTCGATTTTTTCGCGCCCCATTTCGGAAGGTTTGAAAGAAAACCCCACAATTCAGACTCCCGCGGTTCTGAATCTAATCTCACAAAGGGCAATATGAAATTGATAATCACCAAAGAGTTCAAATCCGACAAATCTTTTTGAAAAATTGATTTTAAATCAAATAATGCCAAAATTGGACTTTTTGCCAGATACAGAGGCGCCACCTAAATATTTTTTTGTTTTTGGGGAAATTTAGGAAACCCATGACTCGTGCCAAAGGCCACGTATCCGTCATCACCAAAGGTGCCTCAGCTCGATAACTTAGGTACAAAAGGGGAAGGTCATGAATTGAGCACCCCCACTCGCCCGATCAAAGATCGGTCTCTATTAATCATGATATGCTTTTTATAAACATTATGTGCTCTTATTCTGGTTATTAAGCTAGCCTTACTATGTGATGTGCACGCATACAAGTATAGACTAAATCGCAAGAATTAGAACATTTCAAGTCATGTTTGTTTTGCGAAAAGGGTTTGAATTTGCGACCTCAAGTGGGCTTAAATTTTGCGAATTTGCCACCAAACATAGTGGGCTTAAAACTGATTTGCCACTCAACAAAGTGGGCTTAAAACTTACATTCATTGAATCGTTCCAATTCGAGCAACAAACCTTCATCCACAAGCATTCAAACAGTTTATCAATTAAGCAGTTAGCCTCATGGTAAGCATGCTAGATATGGCAATATGCATTCACACTCATGCAAGTATGCTAAAGCGTTAGAACTCACCTAGTACTCCAAGCTAAGAAGGAAATAAGCTAGAAAAAGAATGCATGATTCCTAACTATGCGAAATGTCTAATGCAACACATGTGATATGCAATTAATAGGCTCGGCTACTAAGCATGGCATATGAGGCAATTTAAACAACATGCGATTAAACACGTGTTCAAAGAATTATTTGAAATTGCAATGCAGTTTGAATGATGCGCTGAGCCTCGGTGCATGCAATATGAATGAATGGATGCAAGCATAAGGCATAAGGTATGCTAATTGAAATATGATGTCCTTAATCTAACCATTGAAAGCGATTAAATAAAAAGAAGAAAGACGTGGGGTTGGAAGACATACACACACGCACACACACTTATTACAACATTACGCCCTAACGAAGGAAGGTCCGAATAAAACTAGCTAAGCTACACTACTTTAACTAATTATTACAATACTTCGAATGAATAACAAGCTTACTCTAAGCTAATGAAATATTACAAAGCAAACTAATTAGCTAAGTACTTAACTAATTAATTACAAAGCAACCAAGCTAATTAATTACAACATGAATTAATTAACTACTTTACTTAAATAGTTACAACATTAATTATTTAGTTACAACTAATTAACTAATCAATTTAAACAAATGGTCCTGGGAGGCGAGGGATGCCCAATGCATGCTCGATTTCCATCCGAAGAACGCTCGCTGTTTTGCTTCCAATTGCCTCTGTTACACACCCTATACACTGGTCCTCCTTCTCTAGATCAACTCTGCTTTGCTTAACAGCCTTTCTACCAAATTTTCATTGGCGGCCGGTAGGCCAGAAGTGGTGGCCGGCCGGCCACCAGCAAGGGGTGCTGTCTAATAGTGGTGGCCTGCCGGCCAGTAGCAGTGGCCGGCTGGCCACTGGTGATGCTCCTTTTCTTGCTACAACAGAGAGCAAACAGGGAAAAGAAGAGGCATTCTCACATGTTGTTTGTACCGTGCATCACCCCTTATCATCAACACAAGCTCAAAAGAGTGATACATTTGGCCCTCAAACCGTCAATCAAGCAATTTCCATGCATGATGGCTAAGGGACCAAATTGTACAAGTTAATGAGTGCAAAACAAGACTCAAATACCATCACCCTATCATGCATGATCAAGGGCAACGGGGACCTAGGAAAGTGGCACATTTCATCACTACTGAGTATAAAATGTCCTATTTTCCTTGTGTTCAAATTAACGTCCGATTTGAACACATGCAATGCAACACAAAGAATGCTTATCTTGCCACTTTTACTTGTCAATTTTGTTTACACATTTTAGTTACCAAATTATTCTTTAATCAATTTGTCCATTGGTGAATGTCCTCTAAGATGAGAGAAGTGTCAACCAAGGGATAATGCAAGGCAAGAGAGAGATCATGTTGTTGATAATGAACCCTCAAATAGAATTAAACCATTAATCATGGCCTTTATCTCAAGCTCAAAGGATCCCAAACTTGAAACAACCCTTAAAGTGAATGAAAGAGTGAAGCAAAGAGGGAGATTGCAGAGATTAAGGTGCTGAAATTAGATGCAAAACAACACTAAAACATGCAATCAACTCAAACAAGGGTCTAATGAAGCCAAGGCACAAATTAGGCAATAAATCAAGCCAAGACCACCTTCTAGAGCTCAATGAGGGTCCCAAGTAACCTCAGCCCAAAGATAAGCAACTTTGGTTTAGGGTTGATAGGCAAACTTGAAGTGTATCTACACTTGTATGCACAAAAGTTCAAGAGAGAGAGAGAGAAATGTAGAGAGAGAGACTCCCAAAATTTTTCTCTAACCTTGAAAGATGAGAGATAGGTCATCTATATATAGAAAAGTCTGAGCTTTGGTCAAAAATATCATCAAATGGATAGTTGGAACTTTATGCAAACAGCTGGAGGTAAATATCTGCCCAAAAAACTGATTTTTGACACCAGTGGCCGGCCGGCCATCATTGGTGGCCGGAAAACTTCATCCATGGCTGGCAAACTTCACCCCTGGCCGGCAAGCCACATCTGTGGCCGGCCACAAAAATCTACTTTTTGGGCCCGACATCAAATGGGCATATCTCCTTCATCCGGACTCCTTTGCAGGTCAGTCTTGAGTCTAAATTGAAGTCCCGGAAGTCTAATTTCCAATGGAGGTGGCATCAGATCTAAATTCTAAGTGTGCAAAGAGATATGCCTATTTTAGTGAAGTCTGCTCAGTTTTGGTCCTAACGGATTGATGCCTAACTTCTCCCAAACTAGTTTTCTTCCCTCCTCTCCTATATTCTTCAACTCCAAACCTTTAAATAAGATGTTTTAAAGATTTTTTCAAAGAGTTCAACTCCCTTTCATTTATCTCCACTTTGTTCTTGCTCGGTTTACCGAAAAGTGCAGTTTTTAACGAAATGTGAGCCTCGAAACATCGTAGAAACTTTTGAAAAAAATATTTTGAAAGAGAGGGTTTTGAGGTCTAAAATAATTTTGGTCAAAATAGTTTTAGTCCAAAATGGGGTGTAAGGTTGGGATTTGGAGCTCTTCTTGCTGAAGAAATCGAACTTTTGCACAACACTACTTTCATAATCGAGTGATCAATTAATGGCGCCCAAGTCTGAAGGGCAGTCAAAAATGGGGTGTCTACACTTATTCAAAATCTGAGATTTCATGATATGAGTTCAAAAACAATAGGTACCCATACTTGAAGATTTGAAGAAAATAAACACAAAGCATGGAACTTGCTATAAACTTTTGAATTAAAAAAAAAAGCTTTTCTTTAAGAACATAAGAACATCACTTTCTTTCTCTAAAAAAAAACTTTAAATCAATGCATGGCTCATGAATTATGCTAGATCATGCAATGTGATCAGATTAACATAAAGAGAAACAAGAGTAGATCAAGAATTTAACCTCAAAACACAAATCAAATGGTTCAAGGTTTGCAAATCAAGCTTGGAAATCTAGTTCTCTCACTTTAAGAACTTCTTCTTCTTCTTCTTCTTCTTCCTAGAGCCTTTTTCTCTTCAAGACAAAGATATGGCAAATGATATGGGTTTCTCAACTGCTAACTGACTTAAACCCACTACTGGGACACGTGGCATCATTTGATCAATCTCCTCAAAAAGGTCGCAGAATGAAAAGACAAAAGTAGGTCAAAGTGTATACAACAAGTAAGGTGGCATGGGCACTCTGGCAAGGCAAGGATCTTGGATCAAAACATAGACCTCGAACAAGTGAAAGATAAGTAAGGTCTTCCAGATCTTGGCTAGAAGGGGTAATACTTGGCCTAGGTTGGACACACCTTGGCTTGGGTTGTACAAGTCAAGGAAGAGGATTGCTAGGTGTTGGCTAAGGTGCACAACAAGGCTGTAAGGTTCAAGGATCAAAGATCTCGGATACCTAGGTGATGCACATCTTGGCCTAGGTGATGCTCATCTCGGTCTAGATGATGCACACCTCGGCCAAGGTGCAAGGGTGAAGGTAGAGGTCAACCAAGATGGTTCATAGATGATCCTAGGTGTTGACGCTCAATGGCCTAGGTGTAGGAGGTTCAAAGGTGTGACATAGGTATGAGGTAGCAAAGATAGATGGCCTAGGTTTAACATACAAAGAAAGAAACAAAGCATAGATCTTATACTTAGACAAAACACAACAGCACAAAACAAGACATGCTCGCATACTTAGACAAAATATTAAAGTTCACAAGATGCAAGCTTAACAAACTAAAATCTTGTAAATTCTCATGAATATGACTAAGGCAAAATCGGGGTTGTTATACACATTCCTAAGAAATGTCTCATCCACCTAAGTTGGTTTTTGTCTTATCGTATCGATAACAATTATCAAGGATAACTAGAGTAATGCAGTCCGTTCAAAAATAAACTAAAAAAAAAATTATCAATAAATCTTATTTTCAAGAGTATTAATGAGTCCTTTTTTTTTTTTTTTTTTTTGATCAGCAACAAAAGCGATAAATTTTATTAAGGCTCAAGGCCAAAAAGAAAAGAGGATAAGGCATCCTCTACAAGAAAGAAGAAAGAAGAAAGAAGACAACCAAAAAGAAAACAAACCAAAGGACAAAAAGACAACCAGCTATGTCTATACAAAACAAACTGACACCCAATCTGACGCAATCAAAAAAAGAGGAATCTCTCGGAATACATGACTCGCCGAGGCCCAAAAAGCCGCCAAGTATCTCACTCTATCCCATAAATAATCTATATCCCGAGTTCCTCCTTCGAAGACATGCCCATTCCTTTCCAACCAAATGACCCAGAAGATTGCAAAGACTACACAACTCCAAAGAACTTTAGCCCTCTTTGACCTTCCAAAAAATTGAAAATCAAAAAATAGTATTTGAGTAACTCCTTTAGAAGCCACCCACTGTACATTGCCCAAACCAAACACCCTATGCCACAAACGCCCTGCCACCGAACATTGAAAAAAAAGATGATCTAGAGATTCTCTGCTTTTACAACACATAATGCACCATTGAGGATTAAGATACCACGAAGGTCTCCTCTTTTGGAATGAATCATTTGTCAAAGTGCCCCCATGAACCAAGATCCACATGAACACTTTCACCTTAAGAGGAGCACATGCCTTCCAAATTTTTTTATGAAACAAAAACTGAGGTACATGCGGAATATCAATGATTTTGTCCAGAAAAGATTTACAAGTAAAAGAGCCCAACAAAATGAATATTCCAAACCCACTGATCCTCCAAATTTGGAGACAAAGAAACATTTTCAAGCTTTGACAATAGAGATATCAACTCTGGAATTTCCCTATCATGTAGGTTCCGGAAGAAATTAAAATTCCATGAAAAATGAGCCAACAAAGAACTAGCCACGGACGCAACAGAACAATTATGAGACTGAGAATCTCTATACAGAAGTAGATAGGACACAGCAAAGGACAAAGAACCCACTTAAACATCCTCCCAAAATATTGCTATGTCCCCATTACCCACTCTCACAGAAATGAATTGGGACCAAACTGGATAAATATGAGAAATTGACTTCCACGGAGCACGCCCATTACCCCTAGAAACCACCTGAGAGTCCCTACTATTAACATGCAACCCATATTTACTTTTGATAACTGCATGCCATAATGAACCACGCTCAATTGGGAATTTCCATAACCACTTGTCCAACAAAGCCATGTTTCTAGCCACTATATTACCAACTGCCAAACCCCCCTTCTCTTTTGGTAAGGACACCGTTTCCCATTTCACCAAATGATCCTTCCGTCCTTCATCCTTCCTTTCTCACAGAAAATCCCTCATCAACTTATCTATAGATTTTGCTACCTTGACCGGAATCTTGAACAAAGACATGAAATAAATAGGAATCCCACTTAGCACTGTCTTAACCAGAGTGTACCTACCCCCACGGGACAGTAAGGCCCTACTCCACCCTTCTAACCTCTTACCTATCTTTTCCACCACTGGACTCCAAAACATTTCACCTCTTGGGTTACTTCCCAGTGGGAGACCCAAATACTTCATTGGAAATGTCTCTATACCACATCCAAGTAACTCAGCCACTCTCCGAATCAAGTTGGAATCAGCATTAATACCCACTACCCTACTCTTTTCTAAATTAACTCTAAGACCTGAGAGCACCCCAAAAAGCCTTACCACCGAAAAAAGGTTTAACATTTGGCACTCATCCCCTGTAAAGAAGAAAATAGTGTCATCTGCAAATTGCAGATGCGACACACTAATCCTATCTCTACCGACCTATAAGCCCTCAAACAGTCATACCTCTTTAGCCCTATCCACCATCCTACCTAACACATCCATTACCAAAATGAATAGAAAATGAGATAAAGGATCTCCCTGTCTCAATCCTCGCAAGGCCTTAAAACACTTCCCTGGTTTACCATTAACTATCACCGACATATTGCAAAACACCAAACATCCCCTAATCCAAGATCTCCATCTTGCACCATACCCTTTCTTGTTCATCACAAAATCCAAAAAATGCCAATCTACATGATCATACGCTTTCTCAAAATCTGCCTTAAACACAAGGCATACCTTTCCCGACTTCCGACACTCCTTTACCACCTCATTTGCCACTAGAACCATATCTAGAATCTGTCTACCTTGCACAAAAGCCCCCTGTGTCTGAGAGATTGTATCCCCTAAAGAAGCTCTTAACCTTTTTGACAATACCTTATCCAAAATCTTATAGAGTGATGTAACCAAACTAATTGGTCTAAAATCTCCAATTCTAATGGCTCCATCCCTCTTAGGAATCAATCAGATAAATGTGGCATTTGAACATAAATTAACCACGCCTATCTCGTAAAACTCCATGAAAACTCTTACCAAATCCCCCTTCACCACCTCCCAACAATCTTGAAAGAGAGCTACGGAAAACCTATCTAGACTTGGAGCCTTGTCCCTTTCACACTCAAAAACTGCTTCCCTGATCTCCCTTTCCTCAAATCGAAAACAAATTTGAATAAAAATAAAAAATCCCTTGGACTATTTGCTCCTCTCTATCCACCACTACTCCTGGCCTTACTTCCAATCGCTTAATGAACTTCTTCTTCCTTTTCCCATTCGCAATCCTATGAAAAAATTTTAAACAAACATCTCCCTCCTTTAGCCACTTCACCGTTGCTTTTTCTGCCCAAAAATCTGCTCCCTAAGAGTCAATTCTTCTAGTTTCAAACCTAACTCCCTCCCTTGCATCTCCAAAGTGTCTATCTCCTCAATCCTTTGCAAAACCTGACATTTAGTTGATTCTAAGTTCCCAAAAACCTCCATATTCCACTGCTTCACCTTCACTTTAATCATCTTCAACTTTCTCATGAATCTATAACCCTCCCACCCCTAACATCTAGCATTATTCCACCATTCCTCAAAGGTCTCTTTGAATGAATGATGTTCTAACCACATATTCTCAAATCTAAATGGAGCCGGACCCCACCTAAAAGGACAACTTTCAAACATCACGGGACAATGATCAGATACCTCTCTCCCCTCTACGCCTCAATGAGTCTTATTAAATTTCAATGTAGACAATTAAGTCTTATTTTTTTTCTAATTTATTCTAAAAAAGTTCACTTTTTCTTTATAATATCTTTTATTCCAATTTTACGATTCTTATTAAAATATGAACAACAATTATATAAACAATTTTAATTCACTTACATAAATTTATTATTTAATTGCAACAATTGAACAAACTACATCAAACAAAATCATACTCAACAATTTGATCAAAAGAACTATGTCATAGGATTCATCATTTTCTATTGCCCTGTACTATGAAAAATATATTTTGTAAGCAATCTAAAAAGTATATATATATATATATTTTTTTTTAATATTCCATTAAAGAAATTGTGAAAAATAATACCCTGGCAAATTTATATATTTTTTAGACTGTGAGACAACAAAAAATGATTTTTGAGCTTATGCTTTTGTTCAATAAAAAGCAAAACAACATCAAAATGTTCCTTTACTTGCTTTGTAAATAGCCAGGGCATTACCAACTTTTAGTTGATCAGGGAAAATTATATTGGTAGTCCTTATATTGGGGGATCAAACTAGATCAGAATGGTTTATGCAAATTGTTGAAGGAAAACAACATAAGAAGGTGAGAACGTCTAACAAATGATACAGTAAAGGAAGAAATCAATAAAAACAAATTGCGTTATCTGGTAAGTAGAATTTGTCTTTGAAGCTATATTTTGTTGGATTATCTCTTATGTTTTCTATTTATAAGCAAAAATAGATTTACTTATGTTTTTTATTTCAAAACTAGCTCCATACCTTTAAGTAGCACAATAAAGCAATAGCATCTACTTGAAGGAGTGTCTGTCTTAGTTTTTGAGTAATGAGTCTATGGGCATTTTTCCTCTTCAAGATAAGTTTTTTTTGGCCGACTTCCTATTTTGCAGCTTTTCACTCTTGCCATTTTTTTTTTCCTCTTTGCAATGATTTTATTATGGTTTTTAGTACAACAAGAACATAATTCAACTTCCTAAGTTTGAAATTAATGTAAAATGACATCAGCCTGTTCGTTTCATTTTCAAAATTTTTTTTTCTCAAAAAATCAGAACAAGATTCGTGAGGGGGGAAAAAAGGAGAAGAAGTAGCTATTTTGATTTTTATTTATGCTAACTACTTCAGAACTTTCTATGAAATAGTTTAAGCAGCCAGTTCCTCTATTTTGTAGCCAACATGATCAGTCAACTTTGCTTTCTACGATCTTTCTAAATATCGACAATTTTTTTAAAAAAGTAAATTATGGACTCTGTAATGTTTGAATTTGTGTTTGGAAAGTTAGATAGTACAGCAATTGCTTTTGTTCATCTTATTCAATATTTGAAATTATACATTAGCGGTTGGGGGGCAAGTTTAGTCCTCAAATTTTATGTTCTCATGTCTCATGATATTTATAGCCATTGAATTATATACAAATGTCAAGGTATGAATATTTGGAGACATAATTTAACAATTGTGAATGTTTTTCAATAGAGAAAATGAAAATTTTAAAGATAGAAAGATGTTGGGTCTCATTAGTAGGTTTTGAAATATATTGAAAATTCAACAATAAAGTTAGAAGATCATAGCCTGAGGAGTTAGAGTGGTCCTCTATGTGTATAGAAAGAAATACGTAAAGAAAGATCAATGTATGACGTACATTAGAAGGAACTAAATTCAACATAAAATTGAGATACATATTCATTTATTTTATTTTATTTTTTTTGGGTGCACATAGCATTGTTGGAAAAGTTAAGGTCAAGAGAGTTAATTTAAATTTCTTGTCATCCAATTAAGCAGTTAAAAATGAGGTTGCTACCAGGTGGGGCCCAATCTGAGCAACATGTGTCCAACTTGAATTTTTAAGGACTTGACTATATATTTTTAAGAAAAATGATATATAAGTCTATTTTTTAAATGATGTGTTATTATATTAAAATATCTTTAGTCAATTTATTCTCTCATTTATTCTCTAATCATCAATCTGTAACACCCCAAATTTCTAGCCCAAATGATAATACAACAATCATGGCTCTTTCAAGGAAAACCGAATATAAATCTCCAAACTTACATTACATGATACAATAGTTCTTTATTCAACAATACATTAATCCAACAACAAGTAAATAAACAAATAAATCCCCCCAAGGGTTTACAAGTTTCCAAGTGTAGACCGCTCGAATTCGCTCCGCGCGCGAGGGCACGAATTATGTTCTTAGCTTCTACAGTTCGGACTCTTGTCACGGTTCTGAATCTAATCTCACAAAGTGCAATGTAAGATTGATAAATCACCAAAGAGTCCAAATCCGGCAAATCATTTTGGAAAATCGATTTTAATCAAAAAGCGCCAAACATGGACTGCTTTGCCAGATTTTATAGTCACCACCTAAATATTTTGTTTTGGAAAATTTAGGAAACCCTGACTCGTGCCAAAGGCCACGTGTCCGTCATCGCCAAAATTGTCTCAGCTCGGGAACTTGGGTACGAGAGGGAAAGGTCCTGAAATGAGCACCCCCGCTTGCCCGATCAAAGATCAGCCTCTGCTAACATGATATGTTGTTTTATGAACACATGTGTTCTTGTTTGATTATTAGCTAGCTTACTATGTGATGCGCACAGCACACAAGTATGGACCAAATCGCTTAAGTTGGAACAAAACATCTCATGTTTGTTTTTCGAAAATGGTTTGAAGTTGCTACTCGCAAGTAGGCTAAAGCGTGGATTTGCCACCCTCAAGTGGGCTTAAAACATGATTTTGCCACCTCGAGTGGGCTTAAAACTCACATTTGATGAATTGTTCCAATTCAAGCAATCAAGCCTTCATCCACAGGTATTCATGCAGTTAAGCATTTAACCACATAGCCTCATGGCAAGTATGTTATCATGGCAACACTTATACACATGCAAGGATGCTAAAGCATAAACACTTACAGTGTACTCCAAGCTAAAACAGAAAACTAGTAAGAAATCATGCATGATCCCAGCTATGTTAAGATGCCTAATACAACACATGCAAAATGCGACTAAAATAGGCTTGGCTATCTAAGATGGCATATGAATACAACTCTTGATATGTCACGCCCTCAAAAATAACCCATAACATACACAATAATGAGATGCATTACTCAAGTAAATAAACCACAATTCATTCATCAGCGTATTACTAAAATAAGACATTACATGTAACATCAAAATAAATGCCCTACGGGCTTACAACTTGCCAAGCCAACACTTGGACACAAAATTATGAGTTCTAACTCAAATACAAATAAAGCCCTAGGCTTGAACGTTTACATGTAAGTCAAATAAAAACAAATAACTTAAAACAAGGCTTCAAAATCCGGTTCCTTCCAAGCTAAGTCTTTGGAGGTAGCGAATCACCTGGACCTGAAAATGATGTTCCCTTAAAGGGTGAGCCACAGCCCAGTAGAAATATACTAAACCAATTATGAGCATTGAATAAAGCAATAGCATTCAATAGATGGTTAACCATGATAATCAATTATATCAATATACAATCTTAAGACACTAATGTCTATGACACTTATCAATATCCATTATTATCAATATGGCTCAGAACCTGGCCAAACTTACAACTGTGAACAATATAGCATATTCACATTACTTCCAATATCAACAACACAACTGAGACTCAGGCTCATATCAAAACACTTCATACTTCCAGATTGATACACATTTTAGTGATGTATCAATAAAACACTTCAATATAAATAAGCACACATAAAAGTGATGCTAATGGAGTTCATCCCCTATCTCCTCCCAAACAAAATCCGGTTTAGAGGTCCATCCCCTATCTTCCCCTAAACCGTAGAGTACATCGCCTATCTCCTCCCACACAATATGCATATGCAATGCTCAACCAATACATGTATTTTTCTGTATTAATTCAATAGTCAAAATTAATGACTTAGCCAATGTGATTAGTTCTAGTTTGTCCTAATCCACATGCAATGTCTACAACAATCATGACTATCCTCCACCGATAGCCCAAAACAGTTATTTCTAAACAAGAAATAAAATATAATCACAATAATAATCTCAACATTTAAATAGGAGAGTGATTAAATAATCCAACTACACCATTTAAACTTATAAATCCCCAATTCCCTGAATTCAACTAATATTCCCAATTTTCCTCAAATTAATTGTACAAATCAATTTATTAAAACAACTAGGGTTTTTCCCAAAATTACCAAAATACCCCCACCATATTAAAGTACCAAAACTTAGAACAAAACTCATAAGATGGAGTAAGAAATCCCTACCTCAAAGAAATAACCCAAAAATTAGAAGACGGAGATGATGACCCAAACTCCAAAGTGCTCCAAAACCAAGATTGTTCAGATTAAACTGAAGCCCTCGACTCACACTATCTTTTTAATAAAGGATCTAGGGTAGAAACACACTCTAAGTAGATCAAACCTAAGAGAAAAGTGAGTAGGGAGAGAGAAAACTTGGAACTAGGGTTTGGGATCAAAAAGAGGATGAAAAACTGTTTAAAATCCCGCTGCTGCCTATTTAAACTGGACAGGCTCGCCGAAGGAAGACATGGTCGCCGAGCGACTGCACACAAGAACGCCGCCGAGCGAAGAAAATCTCACTCGAGCCAAGAATGCAATGCTTCAGGTCTGCAACCCAGAAGCATGCTCGAGCGACAGAATGCTCGCACAAACGAAAAACTCGAAAACATACACTTTCGCCGCCGAAGCGAAGAAAAGCTCGCCGGCGAAGAAACACCGCCTCGTGTCTATACCAGACGCAATTTCTCGCCGGCGAAGAAACTCGCTCGAGCCACCAGAGACAAAACTCAACCTCGCCGGCGACCAACCCAAAAACTGGACAGCAACACTTGGTTTCCGGACCCAACCAACCTGAAACAAACCTGCCCAACACATCCTATAACTCAAATGAGAAAATAAAGGACAACAGCAACAATTATACAATGATAGGATCCACGGAACCTAAGTTCGGATACAGTAATAAAATAGGAAAAGACCGGGGTCGCTATATGATAACATGTATTCAAATAGGTATTGAAATACAATGCAGTTTGTATGATGCGCCGAGCCCGGTGCATGCAAGACGAATGAATGATGCACGCATACAAAACATAAGGTATGCTAATTGAAATATGCCCTAAACTAACCATCAAAAGCTGATAAGTAAAAGGGAGAAAGAAATGGGGGTTGGAAGACATGCACACACACGCACCCTTATTACAACATTGTGCCCTCTCGCAGGAGGGTCCGAATAAACTAAGCTAATCTAGGCAAACTAATCTAATTAAGATAATTAGACTAATTATTACAAATCCATAAAGAAATAGCTAAACTAAGCTACTTAATTATTACAATACTTAATTAATTAACAAATTAATCAAATTACAAATTGATGCTAACTAACAAGTAAGCATTAAACTAAGCTGCTCCAGCTCTGTTCGAAGAAGAAGAAGATGCATGCTCGGCTTTCGCCCCAAAAAGCTCTCCGGTTTGCTCTTTAGAGGCTCTGTTTGCAGGGTGTCTTCAAGAACTCTCTACTGAAACTTACCAAATCCATGCTGGGGAGTGCACCAGTGGCCTGCCAGCCATGAGGAGCTACTGCCGGCCACTTGTCGACCAAGGATGGGCCTCTACCGGCCAACAATGCAAGGGTGACGGCCATCAATGTGGCATTGCCGACCACTGGTGTGCTGTGACACCATTCTGCAACAAAGCACAAAACAGAGAAAATGGAGGATCTCCCTAGGGCGTGTGTGTACTGTGCCACTCCATATCATTTCAACACATCAAGGGAGAGGCACTATTGGATTCAAAACCATCAATCAAGCATCTCAATGCATGATGGCCAAGGGTCCAATTTGTACAAATTCAATAAATGCAATGCAAACAAGACTCTAAATTTGCTACCTCATCATGGATGATCAAAGGCAACGAAGACAAAAGGGATTGGCTCACTTTCATCACTTTGAGTATGAAGTCGACCAATCCTCCTTGTGTTCAACATAACGTCCGGTTGAACACAATGCAATGCACACATACAACATGCTTATCTTGACATGTTTTACTTGATTTGATTCTTGTTTACACATTTTACATTACCATGCCATTCATTAACCGGTTAAGTCCAATGTGAAAAGTCCTCTAATTGGAAAGATGGCCTCAACCACAAGCACCTTGAGCATGAAAGAAGCCTCATGCTTTTGGTTAGTAGAAACCCTCAAGAGAAGGCTAAAACCATTAGGCATGAGAGCCTCAATTCCATGCTCAAGCCAACAAAGGGCTTAAGACCACTTTCAAAATAAATGAAAGAGTGAAGCATGGAGTGCAATGGCATACATTCCAGCACTGAAATGGCATGCAAAATGACTTGAAATCATGCAAACAAACCATGTAATGCATGTTGAAAGGCTTAAGCATCAAAGCTAGTGAAGTGTATTACACTAGAGGCATGCAAGACAATGCTCAAATGGCCAAACCAGCCCAAAACAGACCTCAAACATGCCAAAACAACGACCAAAATGTGCTGAGATGGTAGCATGAAAAGCAAGAAAAATCATGTTCATGCATTGGCTCATAAACAAGGCATAAGGCTCAACTCTCAAACACAATTAAAGAGTGATAAACATGAGAGTATGGCAAGGCTATATGCTCTGAAATCACATGATAAATGATGCTATATCATGCAAACATCACAAGCAAAGCATGCTAGAGGCCCTAAAACTCAAAACTAGTTAAGGCACTTGCACTATAGCTATAGAAAGCAAGCCTCAAAAGGCCAAGACCACTCAAAATAGTCCTAAAGCTTGCCAAATCAGAGCAAAAAACATGCTGGAATGGAGCATCCACATGCTAGATTAAGAGGCTAAACCATTAAGCACACAAGGCTAGTAAGCATGGATTACACTACAAGTGCAAGATGCAAGCAATGAGTGGCCAAACCAGCCAAAAATAGAGTTTAAACATGTTAAAATATAGCCAAAAACATGCTCAAACTAAGCTAAGACAAGTCACAAAAACATGTTACTTTGCAAGGCTAATTAGGCATGGCGTGGAGAGACAAGGAGGGGAGGCCATCCCCTCCCATTTTGGACCTCAAAATAGGTTTCCCACCATTGAAATTCCTTTGGAATTCAGTGGTTTTAAGGCCAAACAAAGGGTGCCTCAAAAGCCTTAAGAGAAAGCACCAAGCTGAAGCAAATAAGGCACACAAGGGGATGAAACACACCTAACTCCAAAAGAGCCTCAAACAACCATTTTTAACACTTAAAAATAAAGGTTTTTTCAGTTGACAAGTAGGCCTAAAACAACATGCAAAGGTGGCCAAGATTATGTACAAAAATAAGCTTAAAAGAGGGAGATACTCACCCTTGAAGCACAGCAGCAAACAGCCAACAAACAACCACTTTTCTTGAGCCAAAACCAACCTTTAGCAGCCCAAAATAAGTTCCAAGGGACCTCAGCCCAATGGTGATCAAGTTTGATCAAGGATGTGTGTGCAAAAGAGAAGTGTATCTACATTTGTAAGCTCTTATGCACAAAGGTTCTTGAGAGGGAGAGTTGTAGAGAGAGAGGCTCCCAAAGCTCTTCCTAAATGTTCTCAAATGTTCTAACCCTTGAATATGAGATATAAGGCTTCAATATATAGCAAAAAGAGAGCCTTAGGTCAAAAATATCTCAAGAGGGACAGCTGGAGCAAAATATCTGCCAAAAACTGCTTTCTGCCATCTGTGGCCGGCACTTGACCATTGTTGGCCGGCATAGGACACCATTGGATGGCAAGGGGGCCGGCCTTGGCCATTCATGGCTGGCACATGGCCCAAAAATCCCATTTATGGCCCACATTCTCCACCTCTGGTTGGACAGAAAAATCTGCTTTTTGGGCCCGACTTCAAATGGACATAACTCCTTCATCTGGACTCATTTATTCTTGAGCCTGAATTGTAGCCCTGGAAGTCTTCTTTCCAATGGTGGAATCCTCACTTCAAAATTCCAAGTGTGCAAAAAGTTATGCCTATTTTGGTGAAGCCGCTCAGTTTCGATCCTACTGGGATTCATGCCAAACTTCTTCTCCAACTTGTTTTCTTCTCTCCTCTCCCATTTCCTTCAACTCCAAACCCCTAAACAAGGTGTTTTGAAAGATTTTTCAAAGAGTTCATCTCTCTTTCATTCATTTCCACTTTATCCTTGCTCAGTTTACCGAAAAGTGCAACATTTAAGAAAATGCGAGCGTCGGAACATCGTAGAAACTTTGTTTCAAAAATATTTTGAAAGAGAGAGTTTCAAGGTCTAAAATCTTTGGTCAAAATAGTTTTGGTCCAAAATGGGGTGTGAGGTTTGAATTTAACACTCTCCTCTTGCCGAAGAAATTGAACCTTTACATAGCATAGCCTACACCATCAAGTAAACCATCAGTAGCGCCCAAGTCTTAAGGGCAGTCAAAAATGCTACAGTTGCCCCTCTTTGACTGAGCTCAGAGTCATGAAGTGACATGAGTGAATGTCAACGCCCAGAGATGACCCATTTTTGACAAGGTCAAAGACTTGGACAAACAAATAAAATGAAGATGCAGAAACAAATGGTTGCACCCGTAAGCTGCCTACGTATCTTTTTGCGAGGAATCAAACTAGCGTAGTTCAGGGGCATGATGCAAAGTGGCATGCAATATGCAAGTGCACAACTTATGATTATGCAAAGAGGGTTTTAATGAAACATCTAGATGCAAAGAAATGCTACAGCTAACTTGCACATAAGGAAGTAAACATGAACCAAACCACATTTCATGCAGAAATGATGTAAGAAAATTATGCAATCTTAACCACGCACCACGTAGGAAAGACTAAGAGCGACCGTTGGGGGCACCCAAGGTCTCAAACAAGATTCCGACGTGTTGTACGCGAAAGGAAAAAGAGTGGTATAAGCATTGGAACGCCTTCCAAATGCTCTTAACCAAAGAAGGGGGAACATAGGGACACATCCCATCGTTTCCAACCAAAGGAGTGGTATAAGCATTGGAACACGTTCCAAATGCTCTTAACCAAAGAGGGAGAAACATAGGGACACGTCCCGGCATTTCCAACCAAAGGAGTGGTATAAGCATTGGAACATGTTCCAAATGCTCTTAACCAAAGAGGGGGAAACATAGGGACACGTCCCGAAGTTTCCAACCAAAGGAGTGGTATAAGCATTGGAACACATTCCAAATGCTCTTTACCAAAGGAGGTCTAACCTGTCGCACGCTCGAGGAGAAAGAACAACAATGCCCAAGGCACACAAGATTAAATGCAATATATACACAAAGTGAACATGCGCGATAGATGCACAAAGTGAACATGTGTGATAGATACACAAAAAGGAACATGTGCGATAGATGCACAAAACATAATCAATCTTAAGCGAAACTTCTCTGAATGAACCGCACATCCAATATCGCCTGGTTGCGCCAGCTTCAAATGAACCGTACATACAATATCGTGCATGAATGAGAAAGAAACTTGATAGCTACAATGCAATACAATGCATGATGTTTAAGGAATGCAATAAACAAACTTAGCGGCGCTTTAGAAAGCACCTCATGGGGTGAATGGCGATGAACCGCTCTACTCTGACGGGGATCTCCCCTTGTGTTCTTCGAACTCTTACCTTGCATTCTTCGAACTCTTTCCTCTAACTCACAGTGTAAAGGTTCTGAAATGCCGACAAGGATTCTTCACATAGAACACTTTGGATACCACCTTTCTTCCTGACCATATTCACAATTTTCCCTATTCTCCAACGGGGTGACAGACTAGGTTGATTCAGTATCCAAAATTGAGGTGCATACACGCTATCTCAACCTATGGGGCTTCCATATAGATTTCAAGCCGGGGATACACCCCTTGGTATTTAAACCAGACTTTAGTCTTGAAAATCTCGAACCTTTACGTTCTAAGCATCAGCCATTCGAACTCTAGTTTCCACCATCGTAGTTGGTCTCTTAGGAACTCATTGCAAACACAGCCAAGATGCCTCTGGCAGGGAATGGTACTCAAGGAGAGCACTTCTGATCGCCATTCTAGCTTTGAAGCAGGCTTGATCTTGAGCTTGAGGTAGAAGCACACTCATACTTCAGAGCATTGACAAGGCCTGAAAAGGTACACCCAGAATGCAATGACGGAACTTACTAAAGTTGAAACAAACTCAGATGCCCAACACTTTCCCTCTTTTCTTTTGCTTTGCAGTCTGGAACCCATATAGCTTCAGATAGGTCCTGGTTTTACTATTCTCTCTTGACCTGGGTTGAACCCTGCAGTTTTATGAAAGAACAAATCCTGCTTTGCACAAATGTCGAGAATGGCACAGCACTCCGAGCACAAAACGATTTTATTCTTGAATTTGAAATTAAGAAACGAGTTCTTAACCGGGTATTGAGCCTACGACTGACCACAGCAAAAACGACTCAACAACGGAAAACAAAGGTAAAACAACCTAAACACATCTATTGACACTCAAAACGACTCAAAACAAGAATCAAAATAAACCAAAAAAAACACACACACAACACTCAGTTGTGTTCCAATGGCGAGAGACCTCTTAGTTTATGAGGAGCCTGTTTCTCCGGGTATTGTTTCCTACCCTTTCTTATTTGTGATCTCACATCACTCTGGCACTTAAACTCTTGTTTTCTGAAAAAGCCATTTTCTCACTTTTTCTCTCAACGCACATCTCTCTATTCTTTAATCTCTCTTCTTTTTTATCCCTTCCCTGGGTGGTTGATGGATAAACAGGAAGTTGTGGGCTCTTGCCCCTAGTATTCAACTAGATTCTCATTCTTCTACTCACAACAATGAGCTTTCCCACAAAGGGGTTGCGGTGCGACCAGATGCGCAGCAGATCTACAATTGTCATTGGTTGACGATGCCCTTGGCCAGTTTGGATGTGATCAAATCTGTCCAGATGAGGGAGTGGAATATCCTGCTCCATTCCAGTTCATGCTTCGCACTTAGCTTGATACCTCGCTGCTTGGAGGATGAGAGAGCTTTTGGCTCTTTGCTGTTAGCTTCAGTTGTGCCCTTTCTGGCAAGTATGTTGACAACGGGGAAAAGACAAGAAGCTTGACTCAACTGTGCCCCTAGTTCATCATTTTGATCATTTTTTTTTGTTTTGGCTTTCTACTAAAACAATTTATACCGATATGAGAATTAGATTAACATGCGTGTTCGATTTTCTGATTTGAAATCAAGCAAGTCAGGCTATGAGCACTGAAAATTTTCCTTTTTTGGGTCCAAGAAATGGTCTAGTTTTGGAAAAATGGAATAATTTTAGAGAAAATTAGTCAACCTCATTAAAAATTCTCAAAAACTATTTTTGTAAACAGCCACTGCTCGACCAACACAGAATCTACTCTTGAGGTGCACAACCTCAGATCCAAAACAATGGAAAATTGCCCCTTGTCTAAATGGCATCACAGCGTAGCGCATTGTAATCAGTCCTCAAAGTGACGATCACAACCAAACTCTCGGATACAGAGAAGACAAGGATGATGAGAACCATTACATGGACACAGTCGATTTGGAAGTGTTTATGGCTAGACTTCAGAATGAAGTTGCCTACGTATCCCAAAGATGGAAATCAAGCCTTACGTAGTTCGGTAAGATACACTCGGGTATTAACCTCTCCTTTTACGCTCTAACTTTTGCCAAGGCCGCCCTTCCGGGTTTTCAACCTTGCGAGCTCTGTTTTTCTTTTCTTTTCATTTGTTCTTCTTTTCATCTTTTCATTTCTTTTCTTCTTTTCTTCATTTCTTATTTTCATTTTTCTTTTCATGTTCTTCTTTTTCTCTGCTCTAACTTTTGCCTGGGTCGCCCTTCTGGGTTTTTGGCCCAATGAGCCTCTCAAGGGTAAAAGTTTAACTTGTCCATATTGATCACTTATAGGATCTCGAAGCCATCTGAATCCAGTAGAATGGTTGTTGTTCGCTGATGATGTAGAAGTCCATCCAATGGGGGCTAAAGTTGCCCCTAGTGTTGTGGATAGGAACTCGTTTGCCCTTCAGCAACAAACTTTTTTTCTCTCTGTTTCTCGGATTTGGCTTTCTGGCCAGTCTTCATTGGTTTGCGGAAAAGACTCATCTTTGACTCTTCGAGCACATCTGACATTTTTTGCCCCTAGTTCAAAGGATGCTTCTGATCTAGCTTTGCAAGCTTCCTTTGCTAACATTTGATCTTCTTGATATGACTTTCTTGCCCCCAGTTCGAGGGATATTTCCAAATCTGGCCTGGCAGGCCTCCTTTGATGTCATACGACCTTATT
The DNA here is from genome assembly GCA_025200525.1 of Camellia lanceoleosa. NCBI lineage: Eukaryota > Viridiplantae > Streptophyta > Magnoliopsida > Ericales > Theaceae > Camellia > Camellia lanceoleosa. The sequence goes on along the minus strand of CM045762.1, from coordinate 119,048,278 downwards.
GCCCCTAGTTCATGGGCTGCTTCAAATCTGGCCATACAAGCCTCACATTGTGGTTGACCGTTGAACATTCTGAGTCAAAGTTCAAGGTTTGAAAGCAAAAGGGGTTGAGTCTCGAAGCCGAGAGTGATCCTATGCTGCACAATCTCAAGAGTGATTCCACACAAGTCTTCGCAGAACCACGCAAAATATTTTTTAAAATCTTTTAAGAAAGTGACTAGTCGCTTGTGAAGACAGTGTAGAACCAATCTAGATCAAGCCAGGATCCTTCTCAATACTCACATTAACAAGCATGATCTTATTCATTAAGGGCTTAGCATGCCTCTCTTCTTCTCAATTGATCAAATTTTTACAAATCTTGAGGAATTCCTCCCTCTTTGTTTTCATCACAGTGTTCAAATAGTTTTGAAAAACTTAGGTCAATGCAATGATTTCAAGGCACAGAAAAGTAGGTGAAAAGCACTGCCATTTCATTCAGATCTTTTGGCACAACTGGCTTCAAAGGCAGGAACAGATGAAAAAAAAAGGGTGTAAAAGACAAACACAAAACAAGATAGTGATGTCCGAGGTAACACCCCAGAAATCACCTAACTACAACGCAACAGGACTGACTCGATACAACAAGAAAAACTCAACTGACTCAGTACAAAAAGACTGACTCAATACAATACAACACAACAAGATTGACTCAATACCCAAGTCAGAAAGTAAAATAAACAGCATTTTCAAACTGCTCAAAACAGTGCATGCCATTCACTACATCTGAAGTAAAATGAGTGCCATCCACAGGTGGTTCATTCCCCGATCATATAATCGCATTATCCCCCAAGTTCATTGATCCAGTGCCGATAGACTTTGCAAGACCTGGTGCGACGATGACCTTGTTATCAATCAAATCTTGTATTTCGTGGCGAAGACGAAAACAACTATCAGTGTCATGACCAGTTTGTTGATGGAAGGCACAGTACTTGGCCGCATCATACTTAGCTGGAAGGGGATCCGGGAGAGGTTGAGGCTCAAGGAGTTTGAGATGGCCTTGTCCAACGAGGATTGTGAGAGCTTTGGACAAGGTCATGTAGAGGGGATTGAAGACCCTCCGGCCTCAGGGTTGATAACTGAGGTTTGTGGAGTTATGGATGTACCAGCAAAGGGGTTGGCAGGTGTTAACTGGGTTTGCTGATCTCCGACAGATGTAGGACTGGAGTTGAGAGGGGTGTTTCTGGTACGACATCTCTTTTCCCAGCTGGCCCCTTGATTCAGGATGCTCTCACCGTGAGTAGCAAAAGTGTCATCCACAGTTTTTGTAACAACTGCAAGCACTTGTGGTTTGTTCAATCCTTCGGCTTTCAAAGCCTCAACAGCCCACAGAAGGTGTTCATGGGGATCAAAGCCTACCCATACCTTGTTCTTTCCACTCGTCTCCACTTTACCAAGGGATCAGGTCGCTATATCAGAGCAGAGCTCAGTTGTTGTCAACATGTCATTGCCCAGACCTGGGATGGCTTTAGGTTGGCCATTTTCAATTGCAGCCTGCCCCAAGATTGGAGAACCTTTTGGCATGAAATTTCTGGCATGCGATGTGGTCGATGATGGAGCCAATATCCCAAAGGCTAGATCTGCCACAGTTCTCTGAAGATTTTCAATCATTTTCGTCAGCTCAGAAGTGGTGGGTTCACGGGTTTGAGATGATTGGGGTTCAGGTGTACCCATTATGCATAAGTCCATGCTGACTGGAATAAACACCTCAGGCTTGGGTAAATGGGCTGGGGTGATGTATATACTGGGGTCAAACGGGTTGGCCGTTGTTTGGATGAAGTTTACCTGCTTAGGTGGAGGGTTTTGATTGACATTTGGTTTTTTTGGAGGTGCTATTACCTTGTTGTCAATGAGATCTTGAATCTCATGACGTAGTCTGATGCAGAGGTCGGTATCATGACCGTGCTGCTGATGGAAGACACAGTATTTAGCCGGGTCATGCTTTGGAGGGAGAGGATCGGGTAGAGGTCGTTGTTCTAACGGTTTCAGATGTCCTTTCCTGAGTAGGACCCCTAGAGCTTTAGACAAAGGCATATAAAGTGGGGTGAAAACCCTCTTGTCTCGGGGTAGATAGTTTGAAGTTTGGGGGTTTGGATTGGACGTACCAATAAAGGGGGTGGCTGTCTTCGGAGTGGTGATGACCATTCCAACTTCAGAAGATCTTGTAGCTGCATCACCACTTGTGGTCGCATTCGAACTGCGTGTATAACCCTTCTTGGGTGACTCCCTTTCATGGTCAATCAGACTTTGCTTCATAGCATCCTCAATCTGTACCCCAATTTCATGCAAGTCAGCAAAAGTGGGAAGGGGTAAGACGATCATTTTCTGCATAAGCTTGGGTTGAAGGTTGCGCACAACCATCCTTATCTGATCCTTTTCCAGTGGCTGAGTTGTCATAATGGAGGCTTAGCCCTCCATCGAGTGACAAAATCAGAAAAGCCCTCTTTCGGCTCTTGCCTGGTCGCCTCGAGATCATGAGTCATGACCTCGACTTGGGTGTTGTATGAATACTGGGCGATGAAGGCCTCGGCCATCTCTTCCTAACTCCTCTTTACTGAGTCCTCTAGTTTGGCATACCATATGGCCGCGATACCCGACAGGGTCTGACCGAAGAGTAAAAGCTTTTGCAATCTGGAGAGGCCCATTGGCCGTAGGATATCCGAGAACAACCGGAGATGTACCATAGGATCCCCAGAACCGTCAAAACGGTCTAGATGTGGCATCTTGAACCGGTTCGACAATGTCATTGGTGAATCGGTGTAACCATCCTCTATGTCTGGAATGGAGTTAACTCCTTGGGCCCGTTTGAACAGCATTTCAAGCTTACTCACTTTCAGTGTGGTTGGGTCCACCTCAACTTCAAACGGTGTATTCACTAGATTAGCAGGTGCTTTAGACAATTGAGGCGGGACTGGCCCCGTGGGGACGTCCGTATTCTCCTGGACGTTTGTAGTTTTCCCGAGTATTGGAACTCTAGGTGGGGGTGGGGGTGGGGGTGGGGGTGGGCGTGGGGGTGGATGCGAAGCAGATGCTCCGGCTTGTTATGGTTACTGCTGTTGTTGAAGCCTAGCAATCAATTCTGCCTGTTGGTCAACAACCTCTGCCTGACGGGCGGTGACCTCTGCTTGACGAGCAACATCTCGCTGCATGGCTTGTAAGGTCTCTTGGAGCGGACGCATCATCTCTTCCATACTTACTGAAAAGTGCTAGTCTATCAGAACAGGTGTGTATTCTCTCTCTGTGGTAGGAATAGAAATCTCAGCCAAACTGCGCACAGGTGGGGTAGACAATGACCGCTAATCTGGTAACCACTGTACTGGTGACTTATGCCTGACTGGCCCTTCACTAGTTACCCTTGAACTGAATCTCTGACCTGACAAAGTCTATCAACACAAGTCCAATGTACCCGGGGGATATCGGAGCCTTCTGAAGCTATGGTTCCAGGACTACCTAGCAAAAGAGAAAACGGATAGCATCTCAGCCTGATTTCACCAAAACAGATATGAGCGTAGCTGAATGACTGTGCTCTCTATTGAATTATGCCCAAAATTCTACCTGTAAACTGATACCCTCAGGCCGATACTCAAACTTGCAACTGATACATACATCCCTGTAGAGACGCACTCTGACAGCACATATCAAGCAAGTAAGATCCAAAACATCCCTATGGAGGGGTAGGGTTTCCTTGTCCTATCTTGTCAGGAGCTAGGGTTTCACTACGCACGCATGGGGTTTCAAACAACCTACATTCAGGTAAGCAACCTGTCCTAGTTTGGAACAGTCTCTACGGCTTCCGATATGCAACTAGGTCGAATGGTCAAAAGGGTGCCTCAGTGAAACCGAGGTTTGTGTTCCCATCGTGGTAGAGCTCGTAACCGGCTAGCCTTATGGCATGCTTTTCCAAGCAAGCCTTCGGCAAACCGTTCAGGAATAGTATATGGCAAACACTATGACTTAAGCGCACCAATGCAAATGCAATGCAAAAGAAACACATAAGTGTAAACAAAACAACATATCATGATGTTCGAGTCAAGTTCTCTAAATCCCCAGCAGAGTCGCCAGAAACTGTAGATTGCCCGAACTCACTCCGCGCGCGAGGGCGCGAAATGTGTTCTTAGCTACTACAGTTCGAACTCCTGTCACGGTTCTGAATCTAATCTCACAAAGTGCGATGTAAGATTGAAAAATCACCAAAGAGTCCAAATCCGGCAAAACGTTTTGGAAAATTGATTTTAATCAAAAAGCGCCAAACATGGACTGCTTTGCCAGATTTCAGAGTCGCCACCTAAATATTTTGTTTTGGGAAATTTAGGAAACCCCGACTCGTGCCAAAGGCCACGTGTCTGTCATCACCAAAGTTGCCTCGGCTCGGGAACTTGGGTACGTGTCATGACTCGAACCCGCCCCTATGGATTAAGGTCATAACCGGCCAGTAATCATGAGATTACCTACGGCCTCAAATCGAATAAAACATATTCCAACAGAGTTAAGGGGCCAAAACGGAAGCAACTTAAACTTTTTTCCAATGAGCTATGCTTACATGGCAAATCAAAACATTTCACATATACTTAATAATAACTCACACCACATATCAGTAGTTAACGTCTCGTGTACCTAGGATCATTCAGACACATAGTCAGCCATGCCAAATGCTTATACACATAAATGGTCTATCATGACCAATAGAAGTAGCAAAAGAAATACAAAAGATCATAAATAAAGCCTCTTGCACGAGGCACCTGGGCTGACTTCACAAAACTCGGGCTCCTTTCAAAAATTCCATTAAGGCTAGGGTTGAACGTCCCTTTACTCACCTACATACATATAAATGAGAGTGAGCTAATGCCCAGTGAATAATATCAAAATAAAGAGGTTAATGAATGAGATTCGCTCATAAATGAATCATACTCATAATGTATATATTTGAACCACTATTCTCATTCACACCAGATTCACAAATCTCAACAAAGCAAAACGACCTTAGGTCCAACACATCATGTCCATATGCAAAATGACCTCAGGTCCAATTCTTACATAAAACAATACAACCTCGGGTCCATCTATACGAAGCGACCTTTGGTCCAACCAACTCTCTATTCAAAACGACCTTTGGTCCAATTCGAACGCATCAAACGGCCTTGGAGCCAATTCAAACATATTAGGCGTATCAAACGGCCTCGGGCCCATTCTCTTTATATTCATATCCATGCGCATTTCATATTCATGATCATGATCCCTTTCATTTAAACGGCCTTTGGCCCATTCTCTTTATATTCATATCCATCAGCATTTCATATTCATGATCATGATCCCTTTCATTCAAACGGCCTTTGGCCCATTCTCTTTATATTCATATCCAATGGCCTTTGGCTCAATCATTCATATCTAACGGCCTTGGCCCAATCGTCCATGTCTGACGGCCTTTGGCCCAATCATTCATGTTCGACGGCCTTTGGCCCAATCATCCATATCCGATGGCCTTAGGCCCAATTCAGATATATCAAACATATCAACAACAAACGGCAAACGGCCTTATACAAATTAGGCATATAGAATACTCATTCATATTTCAAATCAACAAATCCATGGGGCTTCTACAGAAGTAGCATTTGGAAAGTGACATACTTGAAAATATCTTTACTAAGATATTACTCACAGTGATCTACCGGTGGATTTGCCCTCGTGCTTGACCCTGCACATTTCATGAACACAATGGGTCACAAACGATTCATTCCGTTCTTAATTCATATATTCCTCTTAGGCTTCGATCTTATCATTTTAACTCATTCACAATGCTCGATGCATGCCTAAGAGTGCTTAGAAATGAAAGAGAACGGATAACAAATCATAAAACCACTTTTCAAAATATCTGAAACAGGGACCCTCGCTCGAGCATAGCTTTCGCCGCTCGAGCGGACCCCTTTGGTTTGCAAAAGTACTAGTTGCCTCATTTTTACGCTCGAGCGTGAATTCGGACGCTCGAGTTGAAAGTCACACTACATGGCTCCCCACTCGAGCGTGAATGTCCCCGCTCGAGCGGACATTAATGACTGCAAAACTGCTGGGAGCTTGCATTTCACGCTCGAGTAGCGCTTTCTCTGCTCGAGCGGACATGCCAAATTCTGGGTTTTCCAGAACTGTTCTTGAGGCTCAAACTTGCATTCAAACTCAAATAACTTGCATACCACGACTTATACTTCACATGCAACCCTTCTAACATGATACAAATGCTAGATTACAACATCACGAAGCTTAATTTCCATGAATTACTTACATACACACACAATTCATATCAAACCCATCATCAATACTTCAATTTCATGCATCCAACACTCATGCTTCTATGAATTGCACTTGCATGTGAATTACAACTTCCATTTTCAACTTAAATGATGCAAATGATGATCAAAAGCATGATCTTTAACCACAATTGTACATAGATCATATTTTTCATGCTCAATTATACAACTTCATGGAAAATTCTTACATGCATGTACATATAAGCTTTAAATTCTTCAATTTCATCTTAATTGATGTTCTGGATCACCCAACTAACTTGAATACACAAATTTACAAACTTATACTCATGAATTCATACTCAAGTACTTACCTAGAAGCTCTAATCACCCAAATTATGGTTAATTCTTGAGTTGATCCTCAAGATCTTCAAGCTTCTTGGTTAATTCTTCAACTTGAGCCTCCTCTCTCTCTCTAACCGACCCACACACTCTCTCTCTAGAGTGTAGTCTCAGCAAAATGAATTGAAAGGGTGGAATTGTGTGTATAGAGGCCTATTTATAGACTCTCTTAGGCAAAGTGATTAGAATTAAATAATAGAGCTTAATTAATCGTTCTGAATCTAATTATTTTGATTCGAACAAACTTTCAATTAAATTTCACCGTAGGCTCTAAGAATTACGCTAATCACAATGGCGTAATCAATTTCGAGTTCTGTGGCCAATAGGGCCTTCAATTTATAGTCCCAAGCACATATTCTAACAGATCTTCGTACGGTGAATAGATAGAAAGCCAAAATCATATATAATCATGCAATTAACACCCAAATTCAAATTAAGCACGTAATTAAAAACATCAGCATGCTTAATTAACATAGCACGGACCAGGGTTATCGCAGTCTTCCCCCCTTTAGGAAGTTTGGTCCTCCAAACTTACTTTACCTTTAGTCAAAAACAATTCAAAATACTTTCTATTCAACGGTTCCAATCCTTTTGATAGTTCTTTGCCTAGTCTCAAAATCAAGCAACACTCTGTTCTCAATCAGTCAGAGACTTACCTTTTCCTCCATACAAGGCTTGTATGGTGTCACATCGAAATTAGAGTGTAAGCTGTTGTTGTAAGCAAAGTTTGCCAATGATGGATAGATTTTTCCAACTTCCCTGAAAATCTAATGCATACATTTGGAGCATTTCTCCCAAAATCTAAAAAGTTCTTTCTGATAACACATTGATTTTTGGATAGAAAGCAGTGCTGAATCACAATTCAGTTCCCATTGCCTCTTGAAGGCTTGTCAGAATTCAAACACATTTTAGGATTCCTGACTAAAACAATAAATACTGGGACCTTATGCAAACAGGAAATCTTATCGATATAAGCAGTGGCTAGTCTATAAGCATCATACGAAAATTTTCCAGGGAGGAAACGAGCAGACTTAGTAATTCTATATACAATAACCCAAACGGGACTTATACCTTGGGTGCTCAAGGTAGCCCCCACAATGAACTTCGTAGTCACAAAAGTTCAACTCATTCTTCAATAATCCCGCAATTCACAATCCACTTCAGTATTTAGTTTAGTGACTCATCACAGTTATCCAAGGTCAATCGAAAGTCTTCAGGAACATAAAGTGGATCTAGACGCTGATTCCTGAGTCAACAAAGATAACAACGAAGCAATCAACCACACGACGTACATAACTCATATATCTCCATAGTATCGATTGTAAAGTACCATAACATCAAAGCAGTCAATTTCTAACATCATACACGTGTTCTCAATTCATTCAACAGTTTACAGTTTACAATTCAGTTCAATATTCAATTCCCTGTTCCATCGAGTCCTTCGACATTATCTGATAGTCGTCAAAAGCATAAGGCAATTCAGATATAAATCCCCCCATGATGTCAAAGATAATATCAAAGGAGTTAATCACATGTCAAGTATAATTTATACACTCTCAGAGCCCCAATTACAGAATATAATGGCACTGAGCAGTTAGTTACAAGGCGTACTGAATTTACACACTTTCGGATAATCAAGGTTTTCTAATTCCAATAGTGTTCACAATCAAAGTGGTTCACGGTCAGCAGTCACCATAACCTGATTTCCCAAAATCCGATAACACTGAAGCAACTAGTCCCCCCATACAAAACATATTTTGATCAGTTAAAGATAAATGTTCAGTACTGTTTATAGTCAAATCACTCTGCCGTCATCGATTCCCATGGCGTCAAATAAATAAGAATATGGTAATACAGAAGTATCGTTCCTTAAGACACCCAATCACTGGATTTGCACAATTCAGTTCATTTATAACACATACGTCCCCAATAGTTGAAGGTTGGTTCTCAATGGTGTTCATGGTTAGATCAATCTGTTGATAGCCCACATAAGGTCTTTCAAATAAGTCAAGTATTCCAAACGGATTCAAGTTTTGGGTCTATCAGTTTTCCTGCCAAGAATAATCTGGCTATTTACTTATAAGTAATTCTTAATCCCCCTTAACAAAATCAAATTAGATAGAGGGTCTTATCAAATCAATCCAAGCAAAGGTCTTGTCGAATTAAATCAAACAAAGGTCCCATCAAATTATATCAAATGGGGGTTCTATCAGGCCAAATCAAATAAAATTCTATCAAATCGAATCAGATAAAAGTTTTCTCAAATAGGACACACTTGGTCCTGTAAGGCACACTTCGTTTGCTTAGGTACATAGTCAATAGTTTCACAACTGTCCTAAGTTCATCAGTTCTCAAGATCATATCAAAGTCATTCATCACAACTGTTCATATCAAAGTAATTCAGGTCATCTACAATATGGCATCGTCCACATAAGTTCACGTGTAGTGGCATATGCATGCAGTTGTTCGTATCAGGAGGTATGTATCATAATCAATATAGCAGTTCCCAAATAAGTCTTATATGCAAGTACATGGTGCACAGCAACACATTAAACAAAGTTCCTCGGTTGCACATAGTATAGGATTTGTTACGCAAAAGTTCCAAATCAGTCACAAAAGCATAGGTTTACGAGTCAAGCTTAATATAATCACAAAGTCCAGTCAATTTTCCACCAATCAAAATACATGATCTTGTAATTTATAGAGTTCGTTATTTGGGGTGCTCAACCCAGTCACACAATCACAAAGTCATACTTCCAGTAGTTTAGTCATTGAAGACATTGATATAACAAATCACCCTGAGCATAGGTTTAGATGTATATGTGCATGTATAGAGTCAATCAATATCCCAATACGTATTTCACAAATTTCCCAAATGGAGCATATACATTTAATGAATATGGTCTCGATCTTGTGGGTCTAACCAATCTAGATACACATGCAGCAGATATGAAAGAATATGTTGATCCGAATCAAATAATATCCCAAGCAAAGATGTACACACGCACTAATTCAGAATCAATCAACACATAAGCATTCTTTTATAAACAATATAGATACCTGGGATAACGATCGCAGTATTTTGTGCGCTTTCTGGGATGAGTGTAATTACTCTATCCTGATTAGCAATTCCTACCATTGGTACGGATCTAGCTAAGGCAGAAGATTTATTCACATTTTGTTCAGTTCGAGGACAGTTCCTTATCATATGGTCCATTCCACCACACCTATAACAAGCCCCAGAAATTCGATAACAAACTCCTTGGTGTTTCTTACCACATTCATTACATGTCGGTGCTGTATTCCTTGTGGAGTTTGAAGTGCGCGATGATCCCGTATTTTGCTTTTTAAATGACCTCTTCTTTGAGAAAAAGCCTTGTCTATTGCTTTTCCATTCAGAAGATCGATTCATGTTAGCTTCGATCATCAGTGTTTGGTCTAGCACCTCAACATATTTTGTGACTTCCAACACATTCACTTGGTGCTCTTGCGCTGGTGGTGGCAAGGGTTTTTGCCGTAGCGGCAACTGATGTTGTTGTCTTAAGATTTTTGCCATTTCTTGTACCATTCTTTCCAGTCTATCAAGTCGGGGTGTGGAAGAGCCTTCCAACTTGTATGCCCTTACTTTATCCATAATCTACACAAACTCTTATTAAGCCTTGCCAAATACTAGAATGCCTAATACAGAAATAAACACAGATACACATAGCTACATTCGCACATAGGCACATTGTTATATTCTCATTTTACGTATCGTCAAGACACAATTAATCACATACATAACAAATGATTGCATACTTATCAAATATCGTGCTGAACACTTACTAAGTAATTATACACTTAAACCATATTCATTTTCCACATAGACACCCATTTGCATAATCGAATGCACATAAGCAACTTTTCATGATTCATATGTTCGTGTATGTGCATTATAACAAAGCAAACTTGTTGTACACATTAGTGCAACAATTCATATCTCATATAATCACATGTTCTCAATGCTTATATCATGTACTTATCAAATGGATGCATCTTAAGTCTTTTCTAGACACCTTATGGCTCATTTGGACAAGTGTGTGAGTTATTAACTCGCGCTCTGATACCACTCTATCATAACCCTGACCCGAACCCGCCCCTATGGATTAAGGTCATAACCGGCCAGTAATCATGAGATTACCTATGGCCTCAAACCAAATAAAACATATTCCAACAGAGTTAAGGGGCCAAAACGGAAGCAACTTAAACTTTTGTCCAATGAGCTATGCTTACATGGCGAATCAAAACATTTCACATATACTTAATAATAACTCACACCACATATCAGTAGTTAACATCTCATGTACCTAGGATCATTAAGACACATAGTCAGCCATGCCAAATACTTATACACATAAATGGTCTATCATGACCAATAGAAGTAGCAAAAGAAATACAAAAGATCATAAACAAAGCCTCTTGCACGAGGCAACTAAGCTGACTTCACAAAACTTGGGCTCCTTTCTTAAATTCCACTAAGGCTGGGGTTGAACGTCCCTTTGCTCACCTACATACATATAAATGAGAGTGAGCTAATGCCCAGTGAATGATATCAAAATAAAGAGGTTAATGAATGAGATTCGTTCATAAATGAATCATACTCATAATGTACATATTTGAACCACTCTTTTCATTCACACCAGATTCACAAATCTCAACAAAGCAAAACGACCTTAAGTCCAACACATCATGTCCATATGCAAAACGACCTCAAGTCCAATTCTTACATAAAACAATACAACCTCGGGTCCATCTATATGAAGCGACCTTTGGTCCAACCAACTCTCTATTCAAAACGACCTTTGGTCCAATTCGAACGCATCAAATGGCCTCGAGCCCAATTCAAACATATCAAGCGTATCAAACGGCCTCGGGCCCATTCTCTTTATATTCATATCCATGCGCATTTCATATTCATGATCATGATCCCTTTCATTCAAGCGGCCTTTGGCCCATTCTCTTTATATTCATATCCATGAGCATTTCATATTCACGATCATGATCCCTTTCATTCAAACGGCCTTTGGCCCATTCTCTTTATATTCATATTCAACGGCCTTTGGCCAAATCGTTCATATCCGACGGCCTTGGCCCAATCGTTCATGTCCAACGGCCTTTGGCCCAATCATTCATGTCTGACGGCCTTTGGCCCAATCATCCATATCCAACGGCCTTAGGCCCAATGCAGATATATCAAACATATCAACGGCAAACGGCCTTATATAAATTAAGCATATAGAATACTCATTCATATTTCAAATCAACAAATCCATGGGACTTCTACAGAAGTAGCATTTGGAAAGTAACATACTTGAAAATATATTTACTAAGATATTACTCACAGTGATCTGCCAGTGGATTTGCCCTCGTGCTTGACCCTACACATTTCATGAACACAATGGGTCACAAACAATTCATTCCGTTCTTAATTCATATATTCGTCTTAGGCTTCGTTCTTATCATTTTAACTCATTCACAATGCTCGATGGATGCCTAAGAGTGCTTAGAAATGAAAGAGAACGGATAACAAATCATAAAACCACTTTTCAAAATATCTAAAACAGGGACCCCCGCTCGAGCGCAGCGTCCGCCGCTCGAGCGGACCCCTTTGGTTTGCAAAAGTACTGGCTGCCTCATTTTTACGCTAGAGTGTGAATTCGAACGCTCGAGCTAAAAGTCACACTACATGGCTCCCCGCTCGAGCATGAATGTCCCCGCTCGAGCAGACATCAATGACTGCAAAACTACTGGGAGCTTGCATTTCACGCTTGAGCGGCACTTTCCCCGCTCAAGCGGACATGCCAAATTCTGGATTTTCCATAACTGTTCTTGAGGCTTAAACTTGCATTCAAACTCAAACAACTTGCATACTGTAACATGCCCGGGGGGTACCCGCGCGCATTAAACAGTTCGAGCCCCCGAGATCTCTTTGATCTAGTCTCACGAGTGCAATGTGAAACGTAGACGAGAGTCCAAATTTGGCAACTTTTATTGAAAATCCATTTTATTGCAGTTGTGTCAAAAATGGACTGCGTCATCAGATCTCAGAGTTGCCACCTAATATTTATTTTGGAAAAATTAGGAAACCCATGACTCGTGCCAAGGCCACTGTTCGTCGTAACCAAGGATGCTTGGCTCAGAAACTTAGGTATGAGAGGGGAAGGTCAATAATGAGCACCCCCGGCCACTCGATCAAAGATCGACCTTTACTAACCATGATATGAATTTTATTTTATTTATATGTTCATGTTCTGATTAGTTAATAAATCCTAAAATTTACTATGTGAAGCATATAAGTATAGACTATGCCATTCATTTTGGAACAATTTGATATCATGCATTTTGAAAGACTTTTTGACGATGTACAACCCAAATAAATTGAGTTTACAAGCACGAAAAATCAAAATCATTCCAAATTAAGCGACACAACCTCCATCCACTGGCATTCATAGAGTTATATCACATAAGCAAATAGCCTCATGGTAGAATGTTAGACATAGTAAGAAAAACACACACAAACGGGATGCTAAAGCATAGAAACTTACATGTTTGACGTCCCACGAACAAGCTACAAAACAAAGTTAGTAAAATATGCATGATCTTATATACAAAATCCTAATGCAATTCACTCATGATATGCAACTAAAGATTCGGCTTCTAAAATATGATATGTGAATCATCTCAAGAACATGAGGTAGCGCACATAATCACATAGGAATTGATTAAATCTACAAATGCAAACTTAGCCGAATCAAGATGCATGAAACATGGATGCAAAGCATAACTATGATAAAAAATAAATATGATGTTTATGTACAAATAAAGAAAGCAAGTAAAAGAACGAGATAGAAAGAAACGGGGTGGGGAATTATTACAACATTTTAAAGAATAATTACAAATCAAATTAGAGAGAGATGATGATAATATTACAACAAAATAAAAAACCTCACAATACACTCAAAATAAAAAAATAAATAAAATAAAAGCTTAATGTTCTTTAGAACCGCCGGCGGAAATTGGTCAATATTGGGAGATTACGCCATCTTGTTCGGAAGAAGCTAACCGACCGGCCAACTAGGCCGGCTGGCCAACTAGGCCAAGCAAAACCTGTCTTGTTGTGAAACTAAGAAAATGAACAAACAAAAAATATGTAGGTGGCTCAACTAGCCACTACCGGTTAGATTAAAAAAAAAAACAAGAAAACAAATATAAAATAAAATAAAAAGTGCAAACTCACAACATAAACCTAAAGCAATAAAACAAATATAAAATAGAACATGCAAGATTACAACAGAACTAATATGAGACTAATACACAAAAAAAAAAAAAAAGAGGTAGAACATGCAAGATTACAACAAAACTAATATGAAATTAAAGCATGCGAATAAAAATAAATAAATAAATAAATAATTATGAGCTAAACAAACCACTAGGATTATAACAACACACTATGAAATATAAAGTAAGAAAATAAATATGAGATAAACAAACCATTTAGATTATAACAAAACATAATGAAATAAGAAGCATGAAAATAAATATAAGATATAAAATATAAGAAAATGAAAGGCTAACAATTCACCTTCCAAAGAAAGATTGAACTTTTTGATTTCCAAACTTCCTCTTGATCACCCTAAAGTGTAGGAAGTGTGTTCTCAAATTCTCAATTCGAAATTATGGAGTTTATGGAGTTTGTGGTATAGAAAGTGGCTAACTCTCTAGTTTTTCTCACTTTCAATCACTAAACACTCTTCCTTATGATCAAGGCAATTGATCTTTGGCTATATCAGAATTTTTGGAGTGATTTTGGTGTATGGAAATGAGGAATTTCAGTAGCCATGGAAGGTATGGGGTGTATATGAAAGATAGGAATATTTTTGGCTCAAAAACTCATTTTTTCTCTCTTTTTTCACTATTTTCTCACTCCCTTTTCTTCAATTTCGTGGTCTTTTTTCTCTCTTACAATATGATCATTCTATATAGGCAATGAGGGAGAGTAAAGGCCAAAAAGAAGGTGGGAGACAAGGTGGGAAACAAGAATGTGATAGGAGGGCAAATTTTCAAGGTGGTTGCATGGGATACTCCTTTATGAATGCAAACAAAACCTCTTTTTGACAATGGGAGATGATTAGGTATAATGGAGGATGAGTGGATGCACTTGAATGGCCCAGAAAATAGGTAAATGGGTTGTCCCAACCGAACCAAAACCAAAAAAATGGGCCATTGTTGTTTTGGGCCAAGTCAACAAAATCTGCTTTTAAGTCCAACTTCAAATGGACATATCTCCCCCATATGGACTTGGTTTGAGGCGGTTCTTGGGTCCAAATTGAAGCCCCAGAAGTCTACTTTCCAATGGTGGTAGCCTCACATTTAAATTCCAAGTGTACAAATAGATATGCCTAATTTAGTAAAGGCTGTCTCGGGCTGGGTCAACAAAATCTGCTCTTAAGCTCAACTTCAAATGGGCATATCTCCCTTATTTGGACTTGGTCTGAGGTGGTTCTTGGGTCTAAATTGAAGCCCCGGAAGTCTACTTTCCAATGGTGGTGGCCTCACATTTAAATTCCAAGTGTACAAAGAGAAATTCCTAACTTAGTTAAGGCTACTCATTTCCTTCTTAATTATTTGATACTTATTCTTTTCCTAAACCAGTTTTCTTTCATCCCCTCTTATTTCCTTCAACTCCAAAACTATAAAGAAGATGTTTTTAAATATTTTTCAAAAAAGTTCACCTCTCTTCCATTTATTTCCACTTTGTCCTTACTCGGTTTACTGAAAAGTGCAATATTTTAATCGAAATGGGAGCCTTGGGACATTATAGAAACATTTAGAAAAAACATATTTTGAAAAGAGGGTTTTAAGGTCTAAAATAGTTTGGCCAAAAAATGGGTCAAGGTTGGGATTAAAACTTAAATTTCATCTTTCTTACTGAGAATTTTTTGAGAAACACATTCTAATTGTCATCATCGGGTAATCAAATGAAAGCGCCCAAGTCTTAGGGCCGGTCAAAATGGGGTGTCTACAGTTGCCCCTCTTTGACAGAGCTCAAAGTCATTTCATGACGTGAGTGAATGTCAAAGCCTAAAGACGACCCTTTTGACAAGGCCGTAAGACTTGGGCAAACAAATAAGATGTAATGCAAGTGGTTGAACCCGAAGGTTGCCTACGTATCCCTTTGCAAGGAATCAAACCAGCGTAGTTCAAGGGCAGAATGCAAGTGACATGCTCAAGATGCAGTTTGAAAGTTGGACATACACGCTTCGCGAAGCCGGTTGTTTGAAAAT
Source organism: Camellia lanceoleosa (assembly GCA_025200525.1). Taxonomy (NCBI): domain Eukaryota; kingdom Viridiplantae; phylum Streptophyta; class Magnoliopsida; order Ericales; family Theaceae; genus Camellia; species Camellia lanceoleosa. The sequence continues at coordinate 119,032,284 of CM045762.1, read as the reverse complement.
TCGTGATGTATGCAATGCAATGTCATGGAGTGATGATAAAGATATGAAGATGGCAACATGGGAGGCAAGCCTCGTGCAAATGATAGGAAACATAATAGGGGGTGCATTGCATACAAAAATGAAAGAATGGGGTGCATCGCATTCAAATGTGCATACCACACAAATGAGAGAGGGGGGGGGGGGGGCGTGAACAGACAGGCACACTTAACTGTATTTCATACACAACTTTCCCTATTCTCCAACGGGGTGACAGACTAGGTTGGTTCAGTATCCAGAATTGAGGCGCATACAAGCTACCTCAACCTATGGGGCTGCCATACAGATTTTAAGCCAAGGATACACCCCTGGGTATTTAAACCAGACTTTAGTCTCGGAAATCCTGAACCTTTTGCGTTCTAGGCATCGTCATTCGAACTCTAGTTTTCACCGTCACAGTTGGTCTCCTAGGAACTCATTGCAATCACAGGCAAGTGGCTATACCAGACCACCTGAAGTCGTTCGGGCACGACAAACAACAAAGGAATTGTACCTTTAGAGGATTTAAGGTCTCCTAGACCGCGAAAGAAGAGGGTGCATCGCATACAAATGTGCATACCACACAAATGAGAGAAAAGTGCATCGCATTCAAATGTGCAGACCACACAAATGAGAGAAACGGTTGCATCGCATTCAAAGGTGCATACCACACAAATGAGAGAGGGGGTTGCATCGTATTCAAATGTGCATACCACACAAATGAGAGAAAAGTGCATCGCATTCAAATGTGCATACCACACAAATGAGAGAAGGGGTTGCATCGCATTCAAATGTGCATAGCACACAAATAAGAGAAAAGTGCATCGCATTCAAATGTGCATACCACACAAATGAGAGAAGGGTTTGCATTGCATTCAAATGTGCATGCCACACAAATGAGAGAGGGTGTTGCATCGCAAAATGTGCATACCACACAAATGAGAGAAAGGGTTGCATCGCATTCAAATGTGCGTACCACACAAATGAGAGAAGGGGTTGCATCGCATTCAAATGTGCATACCACACAAATGAGTGAGGGGGTTGCATCGCATTCAAATGTGCATACCACACAAATGAGAGAAGGGGTGCATCGCATTCAAATGTGCATACCACACAAATGAGAGAGGGGGTTGCATCGCATTCAACTGTGCATACCACACAAATGAGAGAAAGGGTTACATCGCATTCAAATGTGCATACCACACAAATGAGAGAAAAGTGTATCGCATTCAAATGTGCATACCACACAAATGAGAGAAGGAGTTGCATCGCATTCAAATGTGCATACTACACAAATGAGAGAAAAGTGCATCGCATTCAAATGTGCATACCACACAAATGAGAGAGGGGGTTGCATCGCAAAATGTGCATACCACACAAATGAGAGAAGGGGTTGCATCGCATTCAAATGTGCATACCACACAAATGAGAGAAAAGTGCATCGCATTCAAATGTGCATACTACACAAATGAGAGAAGGGGTTGCATCGCATTCAAATGTGCATACCACACAAATGAGAGAAAAGTGCATCGCATTCAAATGTGCATAGCACACAAATAGAAAAGGGGTTGCCTCGCATTTAAATGTGCATACCACACAAATGAGAGAGGGGGTTGCATCGCAAAATGTGCATACCACACAAATAAAAGAAGGGGTTCCCTCACATTCAAATGTGCATGCCACACAAATGAGAGAAGGGGTTGCATCGCATTCAAATGTGCATACCACACAAATGAGAGAAGGGGTCGCATGAACAGACAGGCACACCTAACTGTATTTGATACACAATTTTCCCTATTCTCCAACGGGATGACAAACTAGGTTGATTCAGTATCCAGAATTGAGGCGCATACATGCTACCTCAACCTATGGGGCTGCCATACAGATTTCAAGCCGGGGATACACCCCTGGGTATTTAAACCAGACTTTAGTCTCGGAAATCCTGAACCTTTTGCGTTCTAGGCATCGCCATTCGAACTCTAGTTTCCACCATCTCAGTTGATCTCCTAGGAACTCATTGCAAACACAGCCAAGTGGCTACACTAGACCGCTTGAAGCCATTCAGGCACGACAAACACCAAAGGAATTGCATCTTTGGAGGATTTGAGGTCTCCTAGACCACGGGAGTGCACAAGATAGTGCGATGGAATTGAACTTACACAAGACAGTGCGATGGAATTGAATTTGCACAAGACAGTGCGATAGAATTGAAATTGCACAAGATAGTGCGATGGAAGTAAAAGTGCAGCGATGCGCGAGATAGCGCGGTTGAATTGATGCACAAGACAGTGCGATGGAATTGAAATTGTGCGGTAAGTGCTTTATTGGCGATAGATGCACAATATGGTTATGATCGTGCGATAGATGCACGGTGCGGATGTGATCGTGCGATATAAACAAAATATACACAAATATGTACATACGGTATATATATATTCATATACAGACGTATACAAAGACAGAGGCGGATATATACACAAATATATACGGATATATCTTTTCTAGGCTTGCTGTTTTCTCTCTTTTTCTCTTTTTTTTTTCTTTTGTTTTTGGAGTCTCTGTAATCAGGGATATCATCTCCTGACTGTAACAAAATCAGTTTCTTTTTTGCTCATCAATGGCGTGACTGGCATAGCACTTTGATTTTGAAAATAATTTTGTTTTGATTGAATTTGAGAATGATTGAAATTTGAATTCTGAATTGGACATTGATCCATACTGACCTGAATAAAAATAAAAATAACTTAATGCCAGAAAAACGAAGCCAAAATAATCCAAACACACTTCTATACGCTGACTGGTATGAATACCCTAAAATACACTGACTGGTACAAAAGGAACACACTTATATACACTGACTAATATGAATACCCTGACTAGTATAAATACACTGATCGGTATAAATACACACTTATATACACTGATGAGTTGACTCGAGCGGACGGAGAAGACAGAATCACTTACTCAACTATGCCCTTAATTCATTGCCTTGCCTTTTTTTTTTTTTTTTTCTCTTGATTCTTTGTAAAAATATTTTGATCAACATGAGAGTTAGATTAGCATACTTATTCCATTTTCTGTTTCAAATCATGTAAGCTAAACTGTGAGCATTGAAAATTTCCCATTTTCAAATCCAAAGAATGGTCAAGTTTTGCAAAAATGGAACAATTTTCAAGAAAAATTAGTCAGCTTCATTCAAATTAATCAAAACCTATTTTTGCAAATGGCCACTACTCAACTAACATGGAATCAACCATTGGGGTGCATAGTCCCAAGCCAAATAACCCCGAATTGGTTTTATAGCAACGATGATAACCGAACTGAGCCGATCCGAATCGAATGAAACCGAGCAGAACTGGACCAAACTGAAATGAACAGAACGAAGCCAAGTTGAATTGAACCAACTGAACCGAGTAGAACGAAGACAAACTAAGCAAATGCGGACAGGACAGCCAAGTCGACTAAAGACACACCAATCAAACATGGACGAGATGAATGAATTGAAAATTTATTAGGGCCGAACTTCGAGATGAAGCTACCTACGTATCCCAAAGATAGGAATCAGGCCATCGTAGTTCGGGCTAAGGTTCACTCAGGTATTGACACTCTCCTTTTGTGCTCTAACTTTTGCCAAAGCCGCCCTTTTGGGTTTTCAACCTTGCGAGCTTTTTATCATTTTTTTTATTTTTGTTTTTCATTTTGTTCATTTTTTTTTTATTTCTTTTGAGTTTCTATTTTTTTGTTTTTCTGCTCTAACATTTGCCTGGGTCGCCCTTCCGGGTTTTCAGCCCAACGAGCCTCTAAAGAGTTACTTTCATTCTAACTTGTTCATGTTGATTGGGTGTGAAATCTCTAGGCCATCTATAAGAACGACTGCTACACTTGTCCAGTAGATATGATGATGTAGGGACTAGGCTAATTAGGTCTAAATTTGCCCCTAGTGTTGCCCGTAGTGTAGTGGACATCCAACTTTTTGCCTCTATTCTCACGGGCTGCTTCAAATCTAAATCACATTCGACCCTTTTGCCCCTAGTTCAAGGGTTGCTTCCAATCTGAATCACAGGCCCTACATAGTTCTGGCTAAGATTCACTCGGGTATTGACACTCTCCTTTTGTGCTTTGACTTTTGCCAAAGTTACCCTTTCGGGTTTTCAACCTTGCGAGCTTTTCATTTTTCATTTTCTTTTTTTCTCTTTTTTTTTTTTTTTGTGCTCTAACTTTTGCCTGGGTCGCCCTTTCGGGTTTTCGGCCCAACGAGCCTCTCAAGGGCAGTACCTTATTACCCCTAATTCAAGGGCTGCCTCCATTTCAACTATGTAGGCCTCACATGTTTGCCCCTAGTTCAAGGGTTGTTTCAAATCTGAATCGCATTCGACCTTATTGCCCCTAGTTGAAGGGCTGCCTCCATTTGAATCACATCATGGCCCCTAGTTCAAGGACTATTTCCAATTCGGCTACACAAGCCTTACACTTTGATTGATCATGGAATACTTCAAATCATGGTTTGAAAGCTAAGGAGCTAAGGAGGTCAGACCTCAAGTCAAGAGGGATCCTATGCTGTGTAATCAATTCCAGGCATGTCTTCGTAGGACCACGCAAAAACAGTTTTTGAAATCTTTTCACAAAGTGACTAATCACTCGTACTCTTACGAAGACAAGATAGAACCAATTTGGACCAAGCCAAGATCCTTCTCAGTACCCACATTAACAAAAATGATTTTATTCATCAAAGGCTTAGCATACCTCTCTTTTTCTCTCAGTTGATCAAACTTTACAAATCCTGAGGAAATTCTTCCTCTTTGTTTTTATCAAAGTTTTGGAAAAAGTTTTGAAAAACTTTGGTCAATGCGATGAATTAAGGCACAGAGAAGTAGGCAGACTCCATGGCATTTTGTTTTTTTTTGTTTTTCTGTTTATTGAAAAGAGACTAACTCAGCAATGACAACAAACTTTTGACAACATACTCAAAAGAAAATGACAAAGAGGACCTAGACAGGATAGAAATGTCTAGGTTAGCACTATCAAAATCAACAGACTCTGACTCATTAGGCTGACTCGAGTCTGATCCCAACTTTACAAACTTGGTGGAATCAAACTTAGACTCAATACTCAGTTCAGAACTCAGAATAAAACCATTCTCAAATTGCCAGTCAACGTGTGGGCCATCCGCAATATTCAAAATAAAACACATCCAATCAACAAGTGGTCACTCCCCAATCATAGAGATGGTCGAATACCCTGCAAGTTCTATTTATTTACAATGGTCAACTTTGTGGGATATCAGAGTTTTTTTTTTTTTTTTTTTTTTGAAGTAATGGTGCTAAGTTGAAGTACCTAAACCACTCATTTGAATTTGAGAACCCCTGTATAGATCCAATACATTGCACATAACACATAGCAGGAAAGAGAACAAACACCCCTATGGAGGGTAGGGTTATCCTGTCCTAGCTTGAAATGATCTAGGATTTCACTATTCAGACAAACGATATCATACATCCTAGCAATGGGAAAGCATCCTGTCCTAATTTGGAAGGTACTATGGCTCACTATATGTACAAGGTTGGCTTTACTCTACGGGTTATAGTCAAGGTGACATTACGAAAGAGTCCTTTGAGTCATAACCAATGAAGATCTTAGGAACTCAGAAGAGTCAATATTAGCCTCTCTTCAAAGTCTGAGAACTTTCAGATCTCAAAAGATTAAAACACAAGGCCTCCAAAGTAACGTAGAGATAGGTGTACTGTCACAAAAAGTATGCCTGTGTTCCCACCAGTATCTGGGCAACACAGAGACTTTAAGTGCACCAATGCATGCAATGCAATAAACATATAATTGAAAATAAAAGTCATATCATGGAGTTCGAGTCAAGGTTTCATAAATCCCCAGCAGAGTCGCTAGAAACTGTAACACGCCCGGGGGTACCCACGCGCGTTAAACAGTTCGGACCCCCGAGATCTCTTTGATCTAGTTTCACGAGTGCAATGTGAAACGTAGATGAGAGTCCAGATTTGGCAACTTTTATTGAAAATCCATTTTATTGCAGTTTTGTCAAAAATGGACTACGTCATCAGATCTCAGAGTCGCGCACCTAATATTTATTTTGGGAAAATTAGGAAACCCATGACTCGTGCCAAGGCCACTGTTCGTCGTAACCAAGGATGCTTGGCTCAGAAACTTAGGTATGAGAGGGGAAGGTCAATAATGAGCACCCCGGCCACTCGATCAAAGATCGACCTTTACTAACCATGATATGAATTTTATTTTATTTATATGTTCATGTTCTGATTAGTTAATAAATTGTAAAATTTACTATGTGAAGCATACAAGTATAGACTATGCCATTCATTTTGGAACAATTTGATATCATGCATTTTGAAAGACTTTTGACGATGTACAACCCAAATAAATTGAGTTTACAAGCACGAAAAATCAACATCATTTCAAATTAAGCGACACAACCTCCATCCACTGGCATTCATAGAGTTATATCACATAAGTAAATAGCCTTATGGTAGAATGCTAGACATAGTAAGAAAAACACACACAAACGGGATGCTAAAGCATAAAAAATTACATGTTTGATGTCCCACGAACAAGCGACAAAACAAAGTTAGTAAAATATGTATGATTTTATATACAAAATCCTAATGCAATTCACTCATGAGATGCAACTAAAGATTCGTCTTGTAAAATATGATATGTGAATCATCTCAAGAACATGAGGTAGCGCACATAATCACATAGGAATTGATTAAATCCACAAATGCAAACTTAGCCGAATCAAGATACATGAAACATGGATGCAAAGCATAACTATGATGAAAAATAAATATGATGTTTATGTACAAATAAAGAAAGCAAGTAAAAGAACGGGATAGAAAGAAGCGGGGCGGGGAATTATTACAACATTTTAAAGAATAATTACAAATCAAATTAGAGAGAGATGATGATAATATTACAACAAAATAAAAACCTCACAATACACTCAAAATAAAAAATAAATAAAATAAAAGCTTCATGTTCTTTAAAACCGCCGGCGAAAATTGGTCAATATTGGGAGATTACGCCATCTTGTTCGGAAGAAGCTAACCGACCGGCCAACTAAGCCAAGCAAAACCTATCTTGTTGCGAAACCAAGAAAATGAACAAACAAAAAATATGTAGGTGGCTCAACTAGCCACTACCGGTTAGATTAAAAAAAAAAAAAAACAAGAAAACAAATATAAAATAAAATAAAAAGTGCAAACTCACAACATAAACCTAAAGCAATAAAACAAATATAAGATAGAACATGCAAGATTACAACAGAACTAATATGAGACTAATACACAAATATATATATATATATATATGAGGTAGAACATGCAAGATTACAACAAAACTAATATGAAATTAAAGCATGCGAATAAAAATAAATAAATAAATAAATAATTATGAGCTAAACAAACCATTAGGATTATAACAACACACTATGAAATATAAAGTAAGAAAATAAATATAAGATAAACAAACCACTTAGATTATAACAAAACATAATGAAATAAGAAGCATGAAAATAAATATAAGATATAAGATATAAAATATAAGAAAATGAAAGACTAGCAATTCACCTTCCAAAGAAAGATTGAACTTTTTGATTTCCAAACTTCCTCTTGATCACCCTCAAGTGTAGGAAGTGTGTTCTCAATTCCTCAATTCGAAATTATGGAGTTTATGGAGTTTGTGGTATAGAAAGTGGCTAACTCTCTAGTTTTTCTCACTTTCAATCACTAAACACTCTTCCTTATGATCAAGGCAATTGATCTTTAGCTATATCAGAATTTTTGGAGTGGTTTTGGTGTATGAAAATGAGGAATTTCAGTAGCCATGGAAGGTATGGGATGTATATGAAAGATACACTACTAGAAAATGGGGCATTTGCCACGGAACTATTTGCGACGATTAAAGTGCCATCGCAAAAAACATGTTTTTGCGACGGTATTTAATGACGTCGCGAAATTATTTTTGTTGCAACGGAAAAACTATGCCCGTGGCAAAAAGTAAGGTTATTGCAACGACACGTTGAACGTCGCAAAGTTTTTCTGGTTTAATTGTTTTTTTTTTTTTTTTTGCGACGCTCTTTTGGCAATCCGTCGCAATTTCTTTTTTTTTTTTTTCATTCACTCACGACGGGCCTTAATATCGTTGCAAATAATATTCCTAAATTCGCGCCAAAATTCTCTCACACTCCCTCTTTCCCGAAATCCCCAAATCATCTGTAATCTGTTGGAGTCAAAAAACAAATAAAAAAAACCCTTCCTCTATCTCACTGCTCTCTCCCTTCGATACTCTAGCCTAATCTCACATAATATCACTGCTCTCTCCCTCCCTCCCTCCCTCCCTCTCACCCTCCCTCTCACCCAGTCGTCACTCTATCTCTCTTGCAGCGGCAACAGCTTCGTCTAGGTAACCCTCTTCTTTTCTCTCGCTCTTGCTCACGCAGACCCTCCCTCTCACCCCTGTCGTTGCGTTTCGTCTTGCAGCAAATAACAAATATGCTTGGCAATGCAACAACAAATACCACTCTAGTTCTCCTCCCAAGATCCGGTATAGCCTTCCTTTTCTTTCGGAATCTGTGTTTGTTTTGTTTGTTTTGTTTGATCTTAGTTATTAATCTGTTTTGTTTTGTATTAATCTATTAGTGATTTTTGTGATTCGGAATCTATTAGTGATGCATGTTTTGTTGTGGACCAATATGAATCTGCTATTAATCTGTAAATATGAATCTGTTTTGGCCTCTATTTGGAATGTAAATATGAATCTGTTTTGATCTTAGTTGTGTCTTAGTTGAATCAGAATCTGTTATTAATCTGTAAATATATGTTGAATCTGTTTAGTTGAATCTGTGTAAATGTGTTGAATCAGAATCTGTCTTAGTTGAATCTGTGTAAATATGTGTTGAATCAGAATCTGTCTTAGTTGAATCTGTGTTGAATTTGGGTCCAATGACCTGAAATTTAGAATTTCAAATGTTTGTAGCATATGATAAAAATTCCATGTTTTTGAGAGTTCCTTAGATATTGCTGCTCTTCTGTGTGCAATGTATTTCAAGTTGTATGGGCTGGGACTTCTATGATTCTCTTTTGGATGTTTGGATGTGGTATGTGCTTTTTCTAATTTGTGCTCTATTTTATTATTAGACATTTGGTGTAAATGGGTCATAGGTTAAAAAGTAAACTGGGCGTGACCCATTTATTAAATGGATGAAATGGTTGTGTCGTGTTGGCCATATAAACAGGTTGTGTACAGTTGTGAGTCTGGATGCAATTAAATAATCATTTTGTGTTTCTGGTTGATCCGTTTAGTCAAATACTCAATTCTGGACAAGACATTGAACATGGCTAACATGCCACCTAACCTTACTTTTCCACTTCAATAAATGTTACCTCGTCTTTGGCTATATGTTTTTCTTGTAATTCTTCTGAATGACTGTTTATTTCATGGGAGATTTTCAGCCAACAAGTTTATTTTGGAAATAATATTGAAGACTTGAATATTTATGCAGGACAAGAAATAGATATACATATACGGTGAAATATATTCTGACTACTACTTTTTTTCAGTCCAAAATAGCTTTAGATGGGCAGACTTCTTTTCTATGGAGCATATATGGAGTACCAATGTCAATGGACAAATTGGAATTCTTGTCCTGATATACATATAGTGTGGGAGTTCTTCTTGACCCTTTGTGTTTTTTTCCCCATCCTGTTCCAAATAGCTCCCATCATTTATTTTTATATGCTGAAGTTTAATGTGCAAGTGCCTAGAGTTAGGAGCTCTTCATAATTGAAAATGCTTACATCATGCTGCTATGCAATAGTTTCATGTTGTATGATAGATTTTTAGATAACAATTGCTGTCTTTTTTAATTATCAAGAAATGATAGATGCATGATATTAAAAGTTTTCAATGTTAGCCGATACTTGGCCTTATATTTTCCATGACATCAAATTGTATTGTTCAGTCTGTAAAGTTGCTTAAACTATTATCTTACTGCATAATTTAGCGGGTCAATTTCATTTGATGTCTTTTTTATGTGTACTTCATTTGATTCTCATATTAGACTCAAAAGGACAGTGAAACCTTGACATTGGTGTATGAATGATATGACAAGCATAAGTAAATAATCAACAACTTGTTTTAATTCAAGAAATTAGTCGTAGCATGAAGTGGTTAAAATAAGTTGGTGCATCTTTCACATTATTGAATAGTTGAAAGCATTTCGCTCATGGTTGAATTCCTTGCAAGCTTTGGATTCTCGTGTACATGAACAAGACAAACCAACTGTGGAAGCACTCCATGAGTAATACTAGAGAAAATTCCTAAAATTCGGATCATTGCATCACAAGTCTTCTTCATACACCCACATTACCGAATCCAACACTAACATGGCTTTGTGAAAGTTTGCTTCAAACACCATGTTTTATTAAAAAAAAAAAAAAAAATTGATTCGCATGTGTTTCCAAAGTGTCTAAAGCGTGTTCAGGTTTAATTTTTTATTTTTTTATTTTTAAAAAGGGACACATTTGAATGAGTGTCCGACAATAGATGGTAAGTGTTTGATGAGTGTTGTGTAGGTGTCTGACATAGACACAACACCTTAGAAATTTCTGTGTTTTTTAGGTTCTCATCCCTTGATCCTGCATTGTTACACTACTTTTACATCTGAATGGTCAAGGACAGTTAACAAAATTTTGCATTTTTGTAGTTAGAGCTCATTAAGGCTTTTGTATTTAGAGCTCCTTGAAAGGATTTAGTAAGTGTTGTTCTAGCTGGAGTGTAAAATTGTTAATTTGGCAGGCTTGCTTCATTAATTTATATATCTGGTATCAAATTTTCATCTGCTAAAATTTTATTTTACATTGATTTTCAAGAAGGTGATATAAGTTGATTATAATTGTAAGCTTTGATCTTACCCATCGTTGCCAATTCAAAGATTAAAGTATATTGGTATACTCCTGGGAAGGTCGAAGCCTTACCATGCTACAATCTTGAACTTTTCCCTTTATTGTTCAATGTGCTTTTCTTTTTCTTTTTCTTTATTTTTTAAGTAAAAAAAAAAAACTCTTCCTTTAAAAGGTTTGCTTTCGTGTTACCCTGTTGTGGCTTTTCATTAACAACTTGCATGATGGCTTATTTAATAAATTCATGATTAACACTTTATTTCACATTCTTACTTTTTTCTTTAACAAGAATTCATGTCGTCTGATTGGTTTTAACAAGAAGCCACAGCTTAGTGGAGAGATTCCCCCATCACTTGGAAACATTAACAGCCTGAGTTAACTGTAAGTTCCACTTTACAGAATACAATTAAATACATAACCATATTGCGACTTATGTCTTTTTATCTCAGTTTCCTGTTCTATAGCTGCTTTACACAATTTTTTTTTAATTTTTTAATTTTATCATTATGAACTCTGAAACCAAGGTAATTTAAAGCAACGAATGAATGGTTCCTTCGACCACATTTCATTCTAGTTAAAGGACTTTTCTTAAGTGTGCAACCCTCAAGGTTGCACACCATGTGCCACTTACACAAAAAGTGTAAGTGGAAGGTGAAAACAAAAGCAAGACTGCAAACAGAAAAGGCGTAAGTGTAAGGCGTAAGTTGCACACCATAACAGGACCCCTAGTTAAAAGTTCTAGGCTTGTGCATAAGGATTATTTCAATTGTAAATGCTAGTTTAAATATCTACAAACTTATTTGAAGTCTTGAAGTTGATTTGATGTACCTAATGTGCTCCATTGTTTCATCCTATACATAATTTTAAAAAAAATTCTAGCATTGGTTCCATTCATTACAGTGTAGGAAAGAGCTTTCTGTAGTGGTAGCAGGAAAGTGGATGAATCCCATCCCCTATCAAGTAAAGTGCTTATGGTAGGTAGTTAGATACACCATTGCTTGATGTGAACATATAGGAAGGAAACATCATATGTTTGGTATTAGAAGTCAATGTTGCATTTGGATTAGTGAATTTCAAATGTATGGATTGTAGTTAATTTTAAAGGTTTGCTACATAAGCATATATTCGAACAATCTATAAGTGGATTTTGAAGCTATATACCTTGAGTTTAAAAGCCTAAATCATAATTTTGAAATAATCAGATTATAAGGAAAAAAGAAAAAGAAAAAGAAAAAGAAATCCATCCTACTAGGGATTTGAAGTGCATGTGTATTTTAGTTAGGATGCATCTCTCATGCCTCGCTTTTAGCATTTCCCTCATATCTCTCAATACAACTTAATTGCTCCATCCTCTTCAAGTTTATTCTAAATCCATTCATTTCAAATCATAATCAATGCAACCTAAGTGCTATTGGTGTTACTTATGTATTTACTTGGGGCCTATGTGACAAAAGCTAAAGTATTTTGTGCTTTTATTGCCTGCTTTGTGCCCTTCGTCCTTTTTTTGCCATCGGTCATTGATGCATGAATGGTTATTCAACTTTGTCGCTGGTTCCATTGATATAGATAAAATTCATCCTCCGATATTAGTCTCTTTAAAAAAGGAAACAAAGAAGTAATCCTCCTCATGTTAGTCTAAAATATTCTCATTTTCCTCTACCGCTTTAGAAGTCTTGAGCTTCCAATGTCAAAAATTAACAATTACTTCCCTTTGGTTTATGACAAATACATTTGATTTCCTTAGGTTCTAGAAAATGCATCTGTCTCGAGGTTTCAAATCACATAACAAATAATTCTTCGTTCTTCAACCGTTAGGTCAACTATAAGAATTTTATGTCACAAGAATTTTAAATCTTTTACCCCTAGAATAATCTAATGCATTTGAAGAGCACTGCCCTCAAAGCTAAGCCTGCACCTTCACACTTGACATCCCTAGATTTACCATTGGCCCCCTTGTCCCCTACTTGCAAAACAAGTATATAATATCCAAAGAGCATGGTCATGAACATGCAACATGATATGATATAGATACGTTGACATGATAAATTTTCACAATGCAGAACACAACATGTGGAGGACTTGAGCGTAAATATAGTTTTATATATTTATCTTGTCATATATATGAGCATTCCTTTTAAAGATAATAAAGATTACAACATAAATCTAACTTCCAAACTTTGAAGTAGGTAAGAATAATAGTTATAAATATATTAATATATATAGGTTTTCTTTTTATCATTGAATCCCAAGTTATTTTGTCCAAACTTAATATGTGTTTCTTATGTGTTTAAGTGATCGACATGTGTGTTTCCCAAAAAAAAATTCAAATAGAATCTTTTAATATTTGCACAATAGTAACCTAATCACCTTGAGATAAGAAATGTTGTTAATGTGAATCACCTTCTTACATATAGGTTTGTGACTTTTAAGATTATTTTTTGGTGACTGATGCATTGAATTGTTACGTGGTCTGGTTTTTATTGGTAATGATACAATCTAATCATAATGAAAATTTCCATCTTTAACTTCCATTTCTGTCCATGATATATTTGCTCACCTATTGGAATGTTTGCATTTTTGTCCATGATATATTTGCTCACCTATTGGAATGTGTGCATTTATGATGTATAAAATATTAGAATTGTTGTTATGGTTAATTAATATGCATGTTCATGTATACAGAATATATATTTAGGAGAAGTAAACAAAATGGACAAGAGTTGGATTGATTTGCCAAATAGGATGTCAAGAGAATACATGAATGGGATCGATCGATTTCTAGTGTTTGCATACACCAATAGGGCTACAAGTTCGATGATTTGTTGTCCATGTAGGAAATGCGAGAATCGCTATCATCTTGTCCGAGATAGTGTGCGAGAGCACTTGATTTCAAATGGCTTTCTAAACAAATACAAACATTGGATTAATCATGGAGAGTCGTATACTTCTGTGCATGGTAACCGAGATAATGAAGCCTTAGTGAATGAAAACATTAGGGATGATATGGTGGGAATGATACACGATGTTACTGGTATTTCAGTTCCTAGTACAAGTGTTGTAGGTGATGAACCACAGGCACCAACTAATCCCAATGTAGCAGAACCACTTGCAACTGATCTGCAGTCAGGTCCAGATGAAGAGACTGAAAATTACTTCAAACTTTTAGAGTTGGTGCCTGTGGTTCAAAAACTCAATTTTTCTCTCTTTTAGACTGAAAATTATTTCAGTTCCTAGTACAAGCTATGAAAGATAGGAATATTTTTGGCTCAAAAACTCAAATTTTCTCTCTTTTTTCACTCTTTTCTCACTACCTTTTCTTCAATTTCGTGGTCTTTTTTCTCTCTTACAATATGATCATTCTATATAGGCAATGAGGGAGAGTAAAGGCCAAAAAGAAGGTGGGAGACAAGGTGGGAGACAAGAATGTGATAGGAGGGCAAATTTTCAAGGTGGTTGCATGGGATACTCATTTATGAATGCAAACAAAACCTCTTTTTGAAAATGGGGGATGATTAGGTATAATGGAGGATGAGTGGATGCACTTGAATGGCTCAGAAAATAGGTAAATGGGTTGTCCCAACCGAACCAAAACCAAAAAAATGGGCTATTGTTGTTTTGGGCCAGGTTAACAAAATCTGCTTTTAAGTCCAACTTCAAATGGACATATCTCCCCCATATGGACTTGGTTTGAGGCGGTTCTTGGGTCCAAATTGAAGCCCCAGAAGTCTACTTTCCAATGGTGGTAGCCTCACATTTAAATTCCAAGTGTACAAATAGATATGCCTAATTTAGTAAAGGCTATCTTGGGCTGGGTCAACAAAATCTGCTCTTAAGCTCAACTTCAAATGGGCATATCTCCCTTATTTGGACTTGGTCTGAGGTGGTTCTTGGGTCTAAACTGAAGCCCCATAAGTCTACTTTCCAATGGTGGTGGCCTCACATTTAAATTCCAAGTGTACAAAGAGAAATGTCTAATTTAGTTAAGGCTGCTCATTTCCTTCTTAATGATTTGATACTCATTCTTTTCCTAAACCAGTTTTCTTTCATCCCCTCCTATTTCCTTCAACTCCAAACCTATAAAGAAGATGTTTTTAAATATTTTTCAAAAAAGTTCACCTCTCTTCCATTTATTTCCACTTTGTCCTTACTCGGTTTACTGAAAAGTGCAATATTTTAATCGAAATGGGAGCCTCGGGACATTATAGAAACATTTAGAAAAAATATATTTTGAAAAGAGGGTTTTAAGGTCTAAAATAGTTTGGCCAAAAAATGGGTGAAGGTTGGGATTAAAACTTAAATTTCATATTTCTTACTGAGAATTTTTTGAGAAACACATTCTAATTGTCATCATCGGGTAATCAAAAGAAAGCGCCCAAGTCTTAGGGCCGGTCAAAATGGGGTGTCTACACATACCACGACTTATACTTCACATGCAACCCTTCTAACATGATACAAATGCTATGTCGGTGTCTGCAAGTAGACTATAGAAGTACTACCAATTTGTTATTTTTACCGGTATTAACCGAAAGGCTTGACACTTGTCCGCGCAGATTTTCGGTCTTTCACCATGGACTCTCAGGCTAACTTATTCAATATCATCTACACCACCTATCAAGACTTACCAACGTATTTACCCCAAAACTGTTCCGTGAAACTTTTTTCTCAACATTCTTTTCTCAATGCATGTTTTCAAATCAACTTTCAAAGTTTAATGTAATCACATGAATTGATATGCCAATAACACAAGATGAATATAAATACTTTTATTCCAATTCATCATCCAAGGAATAACACAATTCCCTCTTCTCAAGTATCCTCAACAATTAGTCATTTGAAGACTATTTCAATGTTTTGAACAATAATTTCCAAAATGAACAACAATTCTCATATTCCCTGAAATTCATCATTTATATAAATATAAATAAGAAATTTTCCAAACATCCATTTATTTTGACACACAAAATAAATATAACAATATCATTCATGGATTTTCAGTTTCTTTTAAAAAAAAATCCCAAAATTCTAGGTTTTCTCACCAAAACTATACAACTCAAAGTTTTTGAAAGAAAACTTTCCAAAATCATCTTTTCTTCAATCAACGAAGATCAAACCCATAAGATCATTTTAAAAGAACAAGAGACAAACCCACTTTCAAAGTCGCTCAACTTCTTGAATCAACAATCAATTTTCAAAGCTGTCGAAAGATGATTTCAAAAATCATTTAGATCTTGCAAAAATATATATATATATAACTCTAAGAAAATCCCTACCTCAAGTTTTAAAGAATAAATGAGATGAAACCTCCAAAATTAATGGTGTCAAAACTCGATCTTCATCGCACACAACGAAGCTCTCGAGAAGTTAACCAACTTTGATGAAGAACCTATGGCAGAACTCTAATAGATCTTGAGAAATCAAGGTTTTGATCCAATTTGGCACAGGAAAATGTAGAGAGAAGGGAGAGGAAAGGGTTTTTAGAGAGAGAGAGAGAGACGTAACAAGAGTGAGATACACTCAGCCTAAAGAGAAGAAAAAACCAAAATTTCGGACTGACCTACCACCACACGTGCGGAGCTAAGTGAGATACATTCAACTCGATCCCCGACATACTCAGCAAAGTGGCAAAACATGAAAGAAGGGCCAAAACCGAGATCGCTACACAATCAATCATCTTGTTGACATGTCACTGGGTTTAGAAAGTGAGTTTAATTTTTGAGCAATATCAGTACTCTTTTTTTAAATTCAATATGGGTTCATGCAACAATTTAAAAGCCCAAACTAAATTAGGGGTCATGCCAAGACAAAGATTTTAAGCAAAATGTAGACAAGTCTTATTTTTTCTATTTTATTCTAAGAAAGTTCATTTTTTCCCTAATAATTTCTTTTGTTCCAATTATACCATTCTTATTAAAATATGAACAACAATTATATAAAAAAATTTAGTTTACTTAATATAATTTTTAATTGAAAATTTTGAATAAAATATATCAAACAAAATCATAGTCAACAATTTGATCAAGCTATTCATTAGTTTCTGTTGCCTTGTAGTATGAAAAATATATTTAGTAAACAATCCAAAAGGTCTTTTTTTTTTTTTTTTTAAATATTTCATTCAAGAAATCGCGAAAAATAATACCCTGTCAAATTCATATATTTTTCAAAGCGAATGGCATCAAAAAATGAGGAATCTTAAGCTTATGCTTTTGTTCAATAAAAAAGCAAAGCAATCTCAAAATGTTCCCTTACTTGCTTTGTAAATAGCTGGGGCAATTACCTGTAATGCCCCAAGTTTCTAGCCCAAATGATAATACAACAATCATGGCTCTTTCAAGGAAAACTGAATATAAATCTCCAAACTTACATTACATGATACAATAGTTCTTCACGCAACAATACATTAATCTAACAACAAGTAAATAAACAAATAAATACTTCCAAGGGTTTACAAGTTTCCAAGGCTTAAGCCTGGTTACACAAAACGGTTATTCAAACCCACATACATATAGCCCTTGGCTTACACACAGAATCAAAGCAAAATGAGAGTCTCGTACTCTCAACACACATTTCCTCGCCTTTAGTTAGGCGGCATCACCACATCTTTTCCAGCACAAAAATCCCGTAGGGTGAGCATAAAGCCCAGTAGGAAATCCTTAACAAAGTATATATATATTTTAAACAAGTCTCAAGAGATGAAATGCACATGCCATGCTATGTCCCTTTTTGAAGATAAATCACATTTTCATCTTTTGAAAACCATCATGCTCGATGATGTCATGCAATTTCAATTGTTCAAAACTTAACAATTTATTTCAAGGGCGGTAAATATGATTATGGTAATCCCTAGGTTGGTGTCTGCAAGTAGACTATACAAGTACTACCAATTTGTCATTTTTACCAACATTGACTGGAAGGCTCGACACCTATAATTTGTCATTTTTAGCAGTATTAATTGGAAGGCTCGACACCTATTCAATTTCATTGACACCACCTATTAAGACTTACCACCGTATTTACCCCAAAACCGTTCCATGAAACTTTTTTCTCAACATTCTTTTCTCAATGCAAGTTTCAAATCAACTTTCAAAGTTTAATGTAATCAAATGAATTGATATGCCAATAACACAAGATAAATATAAATACTTTTATTCTAATTTATCATCCAAGGAATAACACAATTCCCTCTTCACAAGTATCCTCAACAATTAATAATTTTAAGACTATTTCAACGTTTTGAACAATAATTTCCAAAATGAACAACAATTCTCATATTCCCTGAAATTCATCATTTATATAAATATAAATAAGAAATTTTCCAAACATCCATTTATTTTGATACACAAAATAAATATAACAATATCATTCATAGATTTTCAGTCTCTTTAAAAAAAATCTCCAAAGTCTAGGTTTTCTCACCAAAACTATACAACTCAAATCTTTTGAAAGAAAACTTTCCAAAATCATCTTTTCTTCAATCAACGAAGATCAAAACCCATAAAATCATTTTAAAAGAACAAGAGACAAACCCACTTTCAAAATTGCTCAACTTTTTGAATTAACAATCAATTTTCAAAGCTATCGAAGGATGATTTTGAAAATCATCTAGATCTTGCAAAAATAAATATAACTCTAAGAAAATACCTATCTCAAGTTTTGAAGAAGAAATGAGATGAAACCCCCAAAATCAACGGTGTCGAAACTCGATCTTCACCGCACACAACGAAGCCCTCGAGATGATAACCAACTTTGGTGAAGAACTTAGGTCTAAATCCCAATGGATTTGGAGAAATCAAAGAGAGAAGGTGACTTCTAGAGAGAGAAGCTCCCGATCTGGAATTCTGGAGATTTTTTAAAAGAGAGAGGGCTGAAAAAGTGATATGAAATATCAGATTCACGAACTGATATAACATGGTCCGCTCGAGCATAAAATGCCCCACGCGAGCATCAAATACGCTAACCCAGTACTTTTGCAGACAGGTTAAACTTCTAAAACCAAACATTCTCCCCTCGAGTGGACATCAACTTCGAATGCATTTTGCATTTTTGCTTCGGGGGTGCTGCCTCTCGACCCCGCCAGGGTGTTGCCCCCTGGATTCCCGACCGGCCCAGTTAAAGTGGCAAACATGAAAGAAGGATCGAAACTGGGATCACTACAACCTTCCCCCCTTAAAGAATTTCATCTCCGAAATTTCAAATCAAACTACCCAAACAAAGGGGTTTCTAGCGATCAAAGCCACGCTATTTCATTTTCAAATCACAATACTAACTCTCAACCAAATTCCACCATTTCCACCATGGTCATCTCATTAACAACAACCTCTCAAATATGCATAAACATGAAATTTCCTAAAAATAATGGCAACTCTCAACAACCTTATGCTTAAAACAACAACACACATATCAACATGTGGTTAACAACTTTAAATACGTTTCCCTCAACACGAGGGAATATTACAAAGAAAAGCAACTTAAGCATTTTCAAACAAATCCGGATATTTGGAGCGGACTTCCGCCTCCTGTTCCCACGTCGCTTCTTCAACCCCATGGTGTCTCCACAACACTTTTACCAATGGTATAGTTTTGCCCTGTAGCATTTGCTCCCGGGTATCTAATATTTGAACCAGTAGTTCTTCGTAAGAGGCATCCTCATCTACCTCCAAGTCAACCCAATCAAGAACATGAGAAGGGTCGGGTTCATACTTCCTAAGCATAGATACATGAAATACACTGTGAACTCCCGAAAGTTGTGGCGGTAAAGCTAATCACTATGCCACTTCCCCAATTCGCTCTAAGATCTCAAAAGGGCCAATGAACCTTGGAGATAATTTACCACTCTTACCAAATCTCATAAAACCCGCCGTGGTGAGATTTTTAGAAACACATGGTCACCAACTTCAAAAGATAAAGGTCGTCTCCGCTTATTGACATAACCTTTTGTCGACTTTGGGCCGTAGCTAACCTCTTCCGAATGAGAAAAACTTTCTCGGTTGTCTCTCTAACAATTTCCGGACCCAGTAACGGTGCATCACCCACTTCGGCCCAACAAACCGATAATCTACAAGGTCGGCCATACAAGGCCTGAAATGGTGCCATCCCAATACTAGCTTGGTAACTATTGTTGTAAGCAAACTCAATCAATGGTAAGTGCCTTTTCCAAGGCCCCTTAAAATCAAGGACACAAGCTCTAAGTATGTCCTCCAAAATCTGAATGGTACGTTCGACTGTCCATCAGTTTGAGGATGATAAGCGGTGCTAAGAGTCAACTTAGTTCCCAACGCCTCTTGAAGGTTTGCCATAACCGGGCAGTAAAATGAGGATCCCTATCTGACACAATAGTCAGAGGGACTCCATGAAGTCGAACTATCTCTCTAATGTACAACTCTGCCACGCGTTGAACTGAGTCGCTGGTGCACATCAGAATGAAATGGGTAGACTTAGTCAACCTATCAACAATCACCCAAACGGCGTCATTGCCTCGCTGTGTTCTAGGAAGCCCAACTACAAAATCCATGGTAACATGCTTCCATTTCCACTCGACTATCGGTAAGGGTTGTAGCAAACCAACTGGTTTTTGGTGTTCGGCCTTCACTTGTTAACAAGTAAGGCACTTCGATACAAATAAAGCGACATCCCATTTCATACCCCTCCACCAAAACTGATGACTAAGATCATGATACATTTTAGTGCCTCCCGGGTGTACCGCAAGCCGTGAGTGATGGAACTCCCGAAGTACTTCCTCTCTACAAGATTCTAGTACAAACAAATGGTCTAGGTAATGTGCACTCAGATTCGAGTGAACGTTCAAACCTTTTTCTTCCTTTCCATTAGAAATCTTAACACGGATTGATTCCATATCATGGTCTCCTCGTTGTGCCTCTATGACCTTACTAACCAAGATAGGTTGAGCATTCAAAGTAAACAAGGTAGCACTCTCTCCAGACTCACCCAAGTGCAAATCAAACTTGCCAATAACATCTAGCATATCCCATTCCCGAATGGCCACACCTGCCAAACTACTCACAGATTTTCAACTCAAGGCATCGGCCACCACATTGGCCTTCCCTGGATGATAGTGTAACGCAAAGTCATAATCCTCCATAAATTTCATCCACCTCCGTTGTCGTAAATTCAAGTCTTTTGAGAAAACAAATACTTTAGACTCTTATTATCGAAGAAAACCTCAAACTTCTCACCATACAAGTAATGCCTCCAAATTTTCAAAGCAAAAATCACCGCTGCTAATTCTAGATCATGGGTGGGGTAATTTTTCTCTTGAGTTTTCAATTGTCGTGAACCGTAGGCCACAACTTTTCCCTCTTGCATCAAGACACAACCAAGTCCATCCCCGGACGCATCATAATAGACAGTGTAATTCAAACACCTTTCCAGAATTATCAAAACCGGTACGGTAGTCAATCTAGTCTTAAGCTCCTGGAATGACTTTTCACACGCCTCACTCCATACAAATTTGATACCCTTTCTAGTCAACCTAGTCAAAGGTACAGCTAGTCTAGAGAAGTCCCTTACAAAACGTCGGTAATACCCCGCTAATCCCAAGAAACTCCAGATTTCAAAAACATTCTAGGCTTGGTCCCAATCCTGTACGGCGTCTATCTTTGAGGATTCCACAGTCACTCCCTCTCTAGACACTATATGCCCCAAAAACTTCACCAATGTTAACCAAAACTCACATTTTTCAAATTTGGCGTACAATTGGTGCTCACTAAGTAAACTCAGCACTACCTGCAAGTAAGTCTTGTGTTCCTCTTTAGAGGTTGAATAAATCAAGATGTTGTCCACAAAGACGACCACAAAACGGTCCAATTATTCTCGAAAAATTCTATTCATCAAATCCATAAAGGAAGCCGGTGCATTGGTCAACCCAAAAGGCATTACAAGGAATTCATAGTGGCCGTAACGAGTATGAAAAGTCGTCTTCTGAATGTCCTCCTCCCGAACTCTCAACCGATGAGAAGCAACGAGACCCTCTAAGTTGGTCAAACAAATCATTTATTCTAGGTAGAGGATACTTGTTCTTAACTGTAACTCTATTCAACTTGCAGTAATCAATACACAACCGCAATGACCCATTCTTCTTCTTCGCAAAGAGTGCCGGCGCTCCCCAAGGCGATATACTAGGGCAAATGAAGCCCTTGTCTAAAAGTTTTTGGAGTTGAATCTTCAACTCGTGCAATTCGGTGGGTGCAAATCTATACGGTGACATGGAAATTGGTGTCGTGCCAAGCACTAATTCAATGGAGAACTCGATCTCCCGATGAGGTGGTAAACTAGTAAGATCTTCTGGAAAGACATCCGGGTATTCACAAACTATCCTTGGTAACTCAACACGAGCCCCATCACTTTCACTATCCAAGAGAGTTGCAAGAAGGCCACTAAGCTTGCTCTAACTACCAGGGTCAACAACTGGCGACAAGGCTCTATCAACTCGATTCCCCATAAAATAGAAACGATCACCACTCGAAGTGCACACTGTAACTCTCTGATGGTAACAATCAATCACAGCTTGATAAGAACACAACCAGTCCATGCCTAAAATGACATCAAAACTCAACATATCTAGCAACACAAAAGCAAACGGAAGTCGACGCCCAGCAACTTCTATTTCACAATCACGACAACCTCGATCTAAATCAACCGTATGACAACCTCGCCATGTATAATATTTTATATTTGGTTAATTAAGGAGAATTGGGATTTTAATTAGTCGTTATCCTAATTTAATTTGAGGTTTATGAGAATTGTGAAATCTGATTCGTATATGATTCCATTAAAGATTTATTTTGGAAATTAGAAATTAAGGGTTCAAATGGTTTAAGGAAGTGAAACTAAGAAGTTGAATCAATTTAATTTTAATTACGGACCGATTTGGGAGTTTAATTAAATATTTGATTCAACTTAGTAAAATTGAGATTCAATTAATTAGGTCCGAATTGGAGTTAATTAAGTTAGTTAAATTATGAGGATTGAGAATTGTGATTATTACGAATTAAATTTATTTATGGGGTGTCCAATTTGAATATGTAATTTATTGACAAAAATTTGGAGTCTGATCAGGAATTGAAGGCCTAAATGATTTGGGAAATTAAAATTGATGATGACAATAAGTTTAATTTAACATTTGGAGCCTTTGGAAGTTTGATTAAAAATCTGATTCAGATTGATAAATTTAAATATAATTAATTGGACTCTAAAGGAAGTCAAATTAGACTAATTAAATTATGTGGGATTTGTGATTAGTTATGATTAATTTAATTATATGCTAATCAAGATTTGTTTTAGGCTAAGTGTTGCTTAATTAAATTATTGCTATATGGAGCAAACTAGAATTTGTGGGTGTGGGTGTGGGTGGACTGAGAAATTTAGGTGGGTGCACTGAGAAATCTGGCTGTAAATGTTGTGCTGGCAGCTTGAATCAATGTGCACGTGTGTAGTGTGAATACATTTAGAGAAGTTGTGTGTGTGTGTTTTATGTGCTGGTGAACTTAATGGGTAGATGTAATTCATTTGACCCAAAACATTTTGCAAAAAAGAGAGAGAGCACCGAGAGTGAGAAAGAGAGAGAGAGTTCAAACCAAGTGAAATAAAAGAAGGGAAGGCTTATATTACTATTGCTGGAAATTGAAGAAAGAGCTTAAAGAAGTTGAGACCAAGTGAAGGAAGGAAGAAAGGCTTAAGAAATTCAGCCATTGAAGACTTGAGGTAAGAAATTGAAACTTAAATTTCATAAATAAATCACCTAAAAGCTGAAATTAAGAGATGATTGGGTTCAATCTCATGTAATTACAAAGAAATTAGCAAATTGATAAAATTGGGTCTTGCATGTTCAATCAAGTTAGGTTGAAAAATATGAGTTATGGTTCTTTAAATTTGTTATGTATGAGTTTAATTTTGGGAATCATGCTTGAATTGAGTCCCATAAATTACATGCAACAAGGATTATTTGAAGATTTGATCCATGCAATGGGGATAGGTTCAAATTTATGGAATAAATTTGGAAATTAATTATTTTGGGTTTGATTTTGCATATCTTATATGGATTTGAGTCTTATTTTTACATGCATGTAATTTGGAGAAATTAAAGAATTAATCCATGAACATGGTTAAGGTTAATCAATATGAAAATAATTATAATTCTTCAATTGAGCTTGGGTTTGGGAACTTTGATATATATGAGATGTAAATTTACATGCATCATAAATTTCTTGGAATTGATTTCTTATTTTGATGAAATGAGAACTAAGCTTTGGAAAATTATGAGTTCATGAACAAATGAGTTCAATTTTTAAATTAAAAGAGTTTTGATGTAAATGATCTAAAATTGATCATATTTTCTTGATTAATTAAGAGTTTGTATGTTTCTAGGCAAGTCATGTATGAACCCAAGTTTTGAGATTATATTTTGAAAGTTTAATTCATATTTTAGAATTTGTGAGTTTGGAATTGGGTTTGATATGAAAAACATAAATTGAGTTGAATTTGATGAACTTGAAGTTTGTATGTACATACATGTAAAGGATTGTCATGAGTTTCCATATTTGAGTACAAACATGCATTTTATAATGAATTACAGGCTATTTGGCACATGTAAGCATAATAATGTTGAATTTCATGAAGTTGATCATCAATTGTACTATTTAAAGCCTATATTTCACATGCATGTATATTTCAAAATGATATGGAAATTAATTTGCATGAGTTTTGAAGATATGAAGTTGGTATGGGTTGCCAAGAAAAATGTGAAAATAATTTGGGAATTGAATTGTGATTTTGGATAAATTAGACTCAATTTTCTTATGTCCTCATATTGTATAAAGATTTTCATGATTTTCTATCAAGAACATGAGTTTTAGACCCTTTGAATGCTAAGTTTGAGCTTCCAATGCAATTTTGGAAATTCCAGAATTCGGCATGTCCACTCAAGCGGGGAAAGTGCCGCTCGAGCGTGAAATGTTGGCTTCCAGAACTTTTGCAGACATTGACGTCCGTTCGAGTAGAAAGAGTCATGCTCAAGCGTAGAAATGTAGTAACTAGTACTTTTGCAGACCAAAGGGGTCCGCTCGAGCAGAGAGCCCTGTTCTTGAAATTATGAAAAATGGTTTTGTGTTTTGTTTTCCGTTCTCTTTCATTTCTAAGCACTCTTAGGAATACATTGAGCTTTGTAAATGACCTAAAGGGTAAAGAAAGAAGCCTAAGAGAAATGAATAGATTAAAGAACGAATTGAATTGTTTGTGACACAATATGTGTTATGAATTGTGTAGGGTCGAGCATAAGGACGAATCCACCGGCAGAACACTGTGAGTAATATCTTAGTAAAGATATGTTCAAGTATGTTGTTTTCCCAAATGTTACTTCTGTACATGCCTTATGGATTTGTATGTTTCAATTAAGAATGAGTATTCTAAATGTCAGTCTTTTGCTTAAGACTAAGTGAATACAAATACGATCATGATCATGAGTATGAAACACACATAAATACGTTTGACATGAATGATTGGGCCAAAGGCCATCTGACATGAATGACTAGGCCAAAGGCCGTCTGACATGAATGATTGGGCCAAAGGTCGTCTGATGTGAATGATAGTCTGACATGAATGATTGGGCCAAAGGCCGTCTAACATGAATGATTGGGCCAAAAGCCGTCTGACATGAATGATTGGGCCAAAGGACATTTGACATAAATGATTGGGCCAAAAGGCCATTTGACATGAATAATTGGGCCAAAGGCCGTCTGACATGAATGATAATCTGACATGAATGATTGGGCCAAAGGCCGTCTGACATGAATGATTGGCCCAAAGGCCATTTGACTTGAATGATTGAACCAAAAACCGTTTGACACAAACAAATTGGGCCTGAGGCTGTTTGATATGGGCCTGAGGCCGTTTGATGTATGAGATAAAAACGTGAATGGGCCTAAGGCTGTTAGATATGTCGATTACGAATTTCATTCATGTAGTTTCTTTATTTCGATATTATTCACTGGGCTATAGCTCACTCTCATTTATATGTGTGTAGGTGAGCAAAGAGATGTCCAAACCCAACCTCAGTGAAAGATATGAGAGGAAGTCAAGTTTTGTGAAGTCAAGTTTTGTGGAGTCAGCCCACACGTCTCACGCACGAGACTTTATTTTTGTTCTTGTGTTTACACTTCTGCTTTATCGGTGAATATGTTGGATCATCCGTGCATATAAGTTTGTTTTGTGGGGATATATTTTCTGAGTACCAACACGTGGCCGAGGTGACACCGAAGTGTCAGCAGAGTTCCCCACGTGTTATGGTAGTTGTGCCGAGGTTATCTCGGCTAGGCCGAGGATACCTCCGAAGATATCGGAATCCGAGATAAGCGGATAAAGGACAAGAGTCCTAGAATGAAGAGGAAGCTCAAACCTGGATGTGGACAAGAGTCCAAGGTTGGGGGAAGACTTCAGTTTGGGGTAAAGATAAACTCTTAGGGAGTATGTCTTAATTCCTGAGAGTCCTAGATTAGCGAGTCCTAAGTCCATTAGGACCGGGTTCCTGTTGGGACTAGGATTGGATTGGCTATAAAAGAGAGGCACCCCCATGGGTCTAAGGTACGTTTTTATGCTCAAGCTAGTGAGTTAAGTACTTGATTATCCTTGAGAGATATACTGACTTGATCGTCGGAGTACCCCCGGGTGGTCGAAACCACCGCCGGAGTCTTTTCCTTCTGTGCAGGTTACAAGGAGCCGTCTACTCTGCCTGTTCTTCTTTGAATCACTAAGGAGGCGGTGTGATCGGAAATTCACTTACACAATTTGGCGCCGTCGTGGGAAAAAGAAAGAAGAGTAGATGGCTAATAACGCAGAAGGAAAATATTGGGGCGACACTCCATCCAGTGGAAGACCCGTGGATCCTAACGTGGAAGGAGGCGATCATAGCGAAGAAACTCGTGATCGAAATCACGCAAAAAAGACGTCGGCGGGCGGCGACACATCAAAGAAAGCGAACGAGCAAGTACTACAACGAGGATGACCTCGGACACGGAAAGACAGATGTCGAGGAGGGATGAAGAAGTAAAGGAGATGGCACATAAATGGTGACCTTCAATCGGTCGTCAACTTTATGATGCGAATAATGTCATCAAGCCATACCCATTGCAGACACACCAATGCCAAAGAAGCGCCCAAAAGAAGGGACGGAAAGAAGTCCGAAGCCCCTCAAAGATACGAGGCGGAAGGCACTCTCACCGACCATCTGGGGAGGTCGGCCGAGAAGAGCCGAGGAGAGAAGAGTCGAAGGACACATCGTGAGAAGGATGCAGACCCCAAAGAACATCGGCATGTTAAGGCGGGTGTTGTGTTTGATGTCTGCGGAGAAGGATCAAAAGGGGCCACCATGAGTAGAGTAGTAGCGCCAAAAGGGAAGTCCATTGACAAATGCGAGAGAAGTAAAGAGGACTTGAGAGACTACCTCAAGAGGAAACAGAGAATCTTTGGAGCAAGTAACCTCCCGATTAAGCCGAGGACACCATTCTCGGTGGAATTGGACAAATTCGTGGCACCAAAAAGATTCAGCATGGCGAGGTTCCAGATATATGATGGTAAGTCAGACCCTAACTTCCAAGTTGGATTATTTTTGAATTCAATGGCGTTATCTGATGGGAACGAGCCGTTGCTCGCAAAGTGTTCCTTCATCCTTTGGGGAGATTGCATCAGATTGGTTCCACAAACTACCGAAGGAGAGCGTAAAGAACTGGGAAGGCCTGGCCGAGATGTTTGTGGCCAGGTTCATAACAAACAAACTGCAACCTTTGAGGGTGGATGCATTGATGGCCCTGAAGATCGGCAAAGATGAGAGCCTCGAGCCTCATAAGCGGTACTATGAGGTGTTCAATCGAATACCGAGTGCAACCAGAGGTGGCGGTCGTCTCTTTCAAGAACGGCCTAAGGATGATCCATCGCGAAGTCATTAGCAAAAACCCGCCAAGAGTATGGAAGAGCTCATGGCGAGGATTGAGAAGTATGCACGAGCGAGGAGGATACCTCGGGGAACAAGGAGACAAAGATGAGAAAAAACAGCGGCGAAGGCCGAGGCAACAATGGACAAAACAAACAGAGACAGAGTTGAGGACTAAACAAGCAAGGATTTACGGTGTTTGAATTCCGATCCAAAAGGTCCTTGACCAAATTGAAATCACCCTACTTGAGTCGGCAAGAGCACAAGGAGAATTCATGGGAGAAACCTCGGAGGCGTTGTGCCTACCATAATGGCGAGCCACCCAACTCAGGTTGCAGGGCCCTTAAAAGCACACTTAGAAGATCCGGTGAGACAAGGCCATTTAAGAGATCTTGTGGATGAGGCCGAACTGAGGAAGAACAGCTGCAGTTGCCTCAAGCACCAAGACAAAGAACCACAGGCGAGGTGGACCTCGGGTGGTTAACGTGATCCACTCAAGGTGAACGAAACGACATACGGGACGCAGAGGTGAAACATCTCTGACATGTCAACGGTCGGTGAAAAAGACCTCGGCCAAGATTGCCGAGACCTATGATAACCTTCACGGCCGACCTTGACATGGTCCAGCATCCGCACAATGATGCCCTGGTAGTATCCCTCCAGGTTGGGGAGTGCCAGGTGAAACGCATCTTGATTGATCAAGGCAGCTCCTGCGACATCATGTATGTCAGATGCTACAAGGAGTTAGGCCTTCACCCTGATGACATGGAGCAGTCAAACGGCCCGATGGTCGGCTTCAATGGAACGCTGACATGGCCTTTAGGCGCAACAAGCTTGGAGGTACAAGCTGGCACAAAGAAGTAGAGCACACAATTTATTGTGATTGATACGCCTTCGCCTTACAACATCATCCTGGGGAGGCCTTGCTTGCATGCAATGGGGGCAGTTCCCTCCACCTTGCATCAATCGCTGCGATTCCCCAGAACATGGGATTGAGAAATCGAGAGGAGATCGATTCAGTAAAAACCGCTCCATGGCGGCAATGAAGTTAACTGCGGCATTCGAGAACCAGTGAGCGAAGGTTGAAGAAGAGGACATGAAAGTCCTAGATGAAGTCGGCAAGGACACCGAGAAGAGTGAAGAAGCATTGAAGAAAGTCTTCGTCCAAGAGGGTGATGAGGAACGCTTCTTTCTTCTCGGCACAGGATTAGCCAAAGAAGAAGAAAGGGAGTTGGAAGCCTTTCTGAGAAAAAATATTGAGGTGTTCGCTGGACACCTTATGAAATGCCCGCATCAACCAGGGTCACATGCCACAGACTCAGCGTTGACAGTCGGCCAAACGTAATACAACGAGCCAGACCGACGTTGAAAAACGTCGAAGCAGTGGAACAGGAAGTAGCTAGATTTCTAGAGGCGGGGCCATCCGAGAAGCCAATTATCCGGCGTGGTTGTCAAATACCGTGGTAGTAAAAAGAAGAATGGCAAGTGGAGGGTGCGTAGACTTCACAAATTTGAACAAAGCTCGCCCCAAAGACACTTCCCTCCGCCAAAGATCGACGGTTGGTAGACGCCACATCTGGCCAGGGTAGGATGAGCTTCTTGGACGCATATAGGGGGTATCACCAGATAGCCATGTACCCCCCGGATGAGGAGAAGACAGCGTTTATTACTCCCAAAGGTCTGTACTGTTACAGAGTCATGCCCTTTGGGTTGAAGAACGCAGGAGCAACTTACCAAAGGTGACCCGGATGTTCGAGACACTTGATTGGCGAATGTGGAAGTCTACATCGATGATATGGTCGTGAAGACCAAGGAACCGGATCATCTCGACTTAGAAGAGGTCTTCAACATACTCAAAACATATCGGCTCGACTAAACGCATCGAAATGCGTTTGGAGTCGGATCCGTAAGTTTTGGGTACCGGTGACAAGAAGGGCATTGAAGCCACCGGATCAAATCAAGGCCATTCGGAATTACTGAGTCCGACATCGGCTGGCGAGTTCAGATGCTTCGAAGACGCACCCTAAACAGTTTATAAGCGAAGTTCGGACAAGTGTAAACCTTTTTCAACTGGTGAAAAAGGCCACAGATTTTTATGGACGGAGGAATGCGAGGCCGCTTTGACCGAAGAAGTACCTTACCTCGGCCCGATCCTCTCAACGCCTCAACCCGAGGAACTGTTCTTATACCTAGCGTTTGAGCCTTGATGAAGTCGTGATTATCCGAGAAGAAAAGGGCTAAGGCGGGTTTACTATGTGAGCAAGACCTTGGTGAGGGTAAACAAGGTATCTGCCATTAGAAAAATTAATCTTGGCCTTGGTAATGGCTTCAAAGAAGTTTGAACCACTATTTTCGTGCTCACAAGATAGTGGTTACGTGAGCACCATTAAAATCCTTGTTGCGACAAGGAGACTTTGGAAGAATTGCAAGATGGGCGTTGTTTTGGGCCAATATGACTGGAGTTTAGGCCGAGAACCGCAATTAAGGGCCAAGTCTTGGCGACTTTGTGGCGAGTTCTCACGAGAATACATCGAACATCGACTCCGTCGAGCGAGATGAACGATGCCTGCACAAGGAAGAGAAGCCCGGCCAAAGCCAAAGAACCAAGGAAGGAGAAACTGACCTCGGCATTTACATCGGCAATTCCTTTCAACTTTTTGTTGATGGGAGCTCAAACCGGCGGGGAGCCGAGTAGTGTTAATTTCCCGATGGGGAGATATTGGAGCGATCAATTATTTGGGGTTCAAGGCCTCGAACAATGAGGCGGAGTATGAAGCATTGATTCTTTGGATTGAAGCCGCAATAGCAAAGAGAGATGAGGTAATCATTTTATGTGATTCACAGCTTATAGTAAATCAAACTACAGGAGAGTTTGCTGCCCGAGATGAAAGAATGTCAAGATACGTAAAAAGAAGTCATCAGCCGCGGACATGTTTCAAATGCCGACTTCTTGAGTTAGCGAGATGACAACAACCACGCCGACGTTGGCCAATTTGGCAAGTTCAAGACAAACCGGAAGACAAGGACAATAATGATTGACTACCTACGAGCATAGAGCCACCGAACGCATAATGCAAGAAGCATTATGTCGGTTAGGACCAAATTTGGATGGATGCAATTGTTGCATTCCTAAAAGAAGGCAAGCCGGAAGATCGGAAGGAAGCACACAAGGTCGATTGAAGTCGGCAAGATTCACCGACAGAAGGACATCTGCATGTAAGATCCTTCATGGACCTCTTTAAGGTGCGTACACCTCTTCAAGTCGAAGACTTTCGCATTTAAATTCATGAAGGAGTTTGTGGAAGCCACGCAGGCAGATCGTTAGCACATAGGGCCATTACCTGTGGGTATTGGTGGCCCTATATGCGTAAAGATGCGCCTATGTAAAGAAGTGTGAACAATGTCGAGGTTT
Organism: Camellia lanceoleosa; assembly: GCA_025200525.1. Taxonomy (NCBI): domain Eukaryota; kingdom Viridiplantae; phylum Streptophyta; class Magnoliopsida; order Ericales; family Theaceae; genus Camellia; species Camellia lanceoleosa. Next base: position 119,000,978 of record CM045762.1, on the reverse strand, counting down.
GCACCATTGATACACCACCACCGACTTGAATCGCTTCAAATTTCTTGGCCATTTGCCCAATGGGGCATGGATCTTGTTGGAAAATTGCCCTGCAATCGGGCAACGGAAGTACCCTCTGTGGCTACGGATTACTTCACAAAATGGATAGAAGCGAGCCTCTTGCCAAAATCCGAGATGTGGATGTGAAGAACTTCATCCGAAAAGCATCATTACCAGATTTGGGATTCCAAGAGCAATCATTGCCGATAACGGAACACGCTTTGACAAAGAAACTCATCAAGAATTTTTGCCAAATTCAAGATAAAAATTACTTCAACACCAAGCTTTCCCCAAAGTAATGGGCAAGCGAAGCATCAAACAAGGTCATTCTAGATGGAATAAAGAAGAGGTACCAAAGGAAGTGGGTAGACGAATTGCCCAACGTGCTCGGGCATATCGCACTACGCCGAGAAGATCAACAGGAATCCCCTTGCCATGGCTTATGGCACGGAAGCCATTCCATTGGAGATCGGCATCGAGGATCGAACACAGGAGTTGAGAACGGGTCTAATGATGTCTTTAGCCCGAGATCCGGACCTACTAGAAGAAAGAAGAGAGAAAGTCGCAATCCAAATTTTGCAAAGATACCAAAGAACTTGCCAAAGCTTACAACAAGAAGGTCAATCCAAGGATTTTCGTGTCAACGACTTAGTCTTAAGAAAAGTGGTCGGCAATAAGAAGGATGCCGAGAGGGCAAACTTGGCCCAAATCGGGAAGGCCCCTCTGAATAATTTCGGTGTTAGGGAATGGGGCATACCGGCTCGAAGATAATGAGGGCAAAGCATTGCCTAGACCATGGAACACTTGTAATTTAAAGTTTTTCTATCATTAGATATTGCTTGATTTTTTTGCCGATATGATAAATAAAATCTTAGCAGAATTTCTCTGAACTTATACAACTTGGCACGATGTTGTTTTTTGAATAATAAGAACCCAAGAGGAACTTAGGTTACTTGTTGAAATATTACATTAGTAATGCTTGAAAGTGGTTCGAGATAAATTCATATCTTTACTTGTTGAAATTTGTAGCAATTTACAAGTTAAAGTTAAGTCGAGATAAATTCATTATCTTTACTTGTTGAAATTTGTAGCAATTTACAAGTTAAAGTGATAAATTCCTTATCTTTACTTGTTGAAATTTGTAGAAATTTGTATCAATTTACAAGAAAGGCAAATTGAAATTGTTATTTATTTGAACTTGGAGAAAAGTTAACATTGAATAGTATCTATACTTGTTGAAATAATGCGGTGCAAAAAAATATTCTAAGTATAGAATCATAAAGAAGAATTAAAAAGAAAACAAAGTACAAGAAATAGAAGAAACAAAAGCCTTCTTCAACTTGAAGTTACTGAACTTCTGGTTCTGAAGAACCACCGTCTTTTGGGTCCACAACCTTTCGAGATTTTTTCAACCTGAACCCCTGTGTTCTTATTTTGCCATGTTTGTCACCGCAAAGGTTTCACTTTCTCTCCCACCAGAAGCATATCAAATCGAGCCAAGCTGGATTGCTTCTCAACTGCTCATCCCCAAAGGAGGTCCAAAACTGGTTGCTTCTGCTGGCCAGATTCTTCAAGCTTCCTTTGAGTTCAGCCAAGATTGAGCACCTAAATTCACTCACACAAGAAAATCGTGCTCAATCTTGGCCTCGCCAGATGACATGGAGGATGAGCCACCAAACTATGCCCCCACCAAAACCGAAGAGAACCAAGAAGGCCCAACCGAAGGCTAAGGTCATTGCCGATGCCGAGGTCAAGATGCCCTCGCTAATCTCCCAATGTGGAGAGCAGAAGACTACCTATGCTCTCGGAAGAGGTCGGCCGAGACGCAGCCTCCGATCCGGGTCCACCGAAAAAGCAAAAGCCTTCAACTCGATCCGTGGTTCCCAAAGTTCCTCGGGAGCCCAAAATTACACTTGAGGACAGCCGCTTTATGCTAATGAAAGCGCCCGACGTTAATCGCCGGCGTGGCACTCAAGATGGTCGTTTTCATCGAAGGTGATCTTGAGAGAAACTCCAAGATCGCTGAATACGAGAACTATGCCTCATGTTGCAACGCTCGGCCCAAGTAAGCCTTCGTAACTTTGATGATCTTGTTTTATCTTCATACTTGTAAAACATCATTTTCACTCAGAATAACCTTTTGTCTTTATGAACCGTCAAAGCCGCTCAACATGCCCACGCCTTTCTCAGAAGGCATTTGAAACAAGGGAGGAGCTCAATTAAAGAAGGAGTTTGTCGCCTTCAAAAGACCCAAAAAGAGATCAACCGAGGATGAAAAATCGAAGAGCAGCCGAGGCGCCACAAAGGCCCAATCACTTGCTCTTCAAAGGCCGAGGCGGTCAGAACGCCAAGGAAGTTGCCGGCCGAGAAAAAGGAAGCCGAGGCTAAGAAGGCCGAGGCCGAGAAAGAGCTTAGGATGCTCGCCACAAAAGGTCAAATCGGCCGCCACAACCAAGGCATGGCAGACGTTGTCAAGACTACAAGCTTCAGTCAAGCAAGCTTGCAACAAAGGATACGCCCTAGGTTGGAATGCTCACCAAAAAGCTTGATCTTCCAATGACTCGCCATGGCGCAAGACCGAGAGCTCAAGGCTTTCCTTGCCCACTTCCTCCATCTCCAAGCCAAGATGAATCAATCAAGCCGAGGATGAAGATGAAGAAAAAGATGAAGATAAAGATGAACCCTTGGTGAGGAAGGCCAAATCCTCCCAAGGCCGACTGATTTTGGACCTCATCGGGATGAACAGTCGAGAAGCAATCCAAGGAAGCTGGCCTCACTGCCTTCCGATATGCTTCTAATTGGGAGAAGTGTTGATGAAACCTTAGTCAAATCGACCGAGGTTGCAATGACAAACACCCGAGGTCGTGGCAAATAAAGAACCCGGGGTTCCTACAAAAAGATGCAGAGGTTGGACCCAAAGACACCGAGGTGGTTCTTCCAACCTTCCGAGGTTCCACCAACCTTCGCTCGTTGAAGAAGGACAAATTTGACGCTTTTTGTTTTCTTCTATTTCTTGTACTTTGTTTTTCTTTGTAAGTCGCTCCTTCAGGGCCGATGTGCCTCGCCGCTTGTAAACAACTTATTTATGCAAATTGCTTATTCTTGAATGCTTCAGCTTTTAATTCTTCTTTCGCTTCAATGATTCTATACTTAGAATATTTTGCATGATTTCCAGATTCTTCCTTTTTGCACAATCTCCTGTAACATACCTCGCATTACACTCGCAAATTTTACTGCAAGAGATCGCCCCGCATTATTTCAACAAGTATAGACAGATACTATTCAATGTTAACTTTTCTCAAGTTCCAAAAGGCCATAAATAACAATTTCAATTTGCCTTTCTTGTAAATTGATACAAATTTCAAAATAATCAAGGACTTTTCTCAAGTGTTTAGACAATAATCATTACTCAACAAGTAAATAGCTTCAAATTTCAACATGCGAGGTCAAGGAATCTTCTCCGCTTTACTTTAACTCGTAAATTGCTACAAATTTCAACAAGTAAAGATAAGGAATTTATCTCACTTAAATTTAACTTGTAAATTGCTACAAATTTCAACAAGTAAAGATATGAATTTATCTCACTTTAACTTTAACTTGTAAATTCCTACATATTTCAACATGAAATGATATGGAATTTAACTCAGCTATTCTTAAACTTGTAAATTGCTACAATTATGAACTAGTAAAGATGAGTAATTTATCTCACCATAACTTTAACTTGAAAATTGCTACAAATTTCAACAAGTAAAGATAAGGAATTTATCTCGCTTAACTTCGCTAAGCATTACTAATGTCTTCTTCATTTCAATGTGAACCTAAGTTCCTCTTGGTTCTCATTATTCAAAAACAACATCGCGCTGTTGTATAAGTTCAGAGAAATTCTGCTAAGATTTTATTTATCATATCGGCAAAAAAATCAAGCAATATCTAATGATAGAAAAACTTTAAATTACAAGTGTTCCATGGTCTAGGCAATGCTTTGCCCTCATTATCTTCGAGCCGGTATGCCCCATTCCCTAACACCAAATTATTCTCAGAGGGGCCTTCCCGCTTGGGCCAAGTTTGCCCTCTCCGCATCCTTCTTATTGTCACCACTTTTCTTAAGACTAAGTCGTTGACCAAAATCCCTTGATTGACCTTCTTGTTGTAAGCTTTGGCAAGTCGTTGTCGGTATGTCAAGTCGGATTGCGCCTTTCTTCTTTCTTCTAGTAGGTCCGCATCTCGCTAACAGACATCATTAGACCCGCTTCTCAACTCCTCGTGTTCTCGATCCTCGATGCCGATCTCCAATGGAATGATCGCCTGCGTTATAAGCCATGGCAAAGGGGATTCTGTTGATCTTCTCACAGAGTGCGATATGCCCAGAGCACGCTGGGCAATTGCCTACCCACTTCCCTTTACGCTCGCAAATTTCTTCTTTATTCCATCTAGAATGACCTTGTTTGATGCTTCGCTTGCCCATTACTTTGGGGAAAGCTTGGTGTTGAGAAGTAATTTTTTATCTTGAATTTGGCGCAAAAATTCTTGCTGAGTTTGCTGTCAAACTGTGTTTCCTTGTCGGCAATGATTGCTCTTGGAATCCCAAAACTGGTAATGATGCTTTTCCAGATGAAGTTCTTCACATCCACATCTCGGATTTTGGCAAGAGGCTCGCTTCTATCCATTTTGTGAAGTAATGTGAGCCACCAAGAGGGTACTTCCGCTGCCCATTGCTTGGGGCAATTTTCCAACAAGATCCATGCCCCATTGGGCAAATGGCCAAGGGCCGAAACAGATTCAAGTCAAGAAATGGCCGGTGTATCAATGGTGCAAACCTCGACATTGTTCACACTTTACATAGGCTCAGATCTTTCGCATATAGGGCCACCAATACCCCCGGTAATGGCCCTATGTGCTAACGATCCTCAAGTGGCTTCCACAAACTCCTTCATGAATTTCAGATGAAAGTCTTCGACTTGAAGAGGGTGTACGACCTTAAAAGAGGTCCAGAAGGATCTTCAGACAGATGTCCTTCATTGCCGATCAATCTTGCCGACTTCAACTGACCTTGTGTGCTTCCTTCCGATCTTCCGGCAAATTTTGCCTTCTTTTAGGAATGCAACAATTGCATCCATCCAAATTTTGGTCCTAAATCCGCACATAATGCTTCTTGCATTATGCTCGTGGCTCTATGCTCTGCCCGGTAGGTAGTCAATCATTATTGTCCTTGTCTTCCGGCTTGTACCGAACTTGCTAAATTGGCCAACGCTGCGTGGTTGTTGTCATCTCGCTAACCCGAAGAAGTCGGCTTTTGAAACATGTCCCAAATTGATGACTTCTTTTACGATGCCGACATTCTTTCATCTCGGCAAAGAAACTCTCAGTAGTTTGATTTACTATAAGTCGTGAATCACAAAAATAATTACCTCATCTCATTGCTATTGCCGCCTTCAATCCAACAATCAATGCTTCATACTACCATTGTTCGAGGCCTTGAACCCCAAATGAATTGATCGCTTCCAATATCTCCCATCGGGAAATTAACACTACTCCAGCCTCGCCGGTTTGAGCTCCCATCAACAAAAAGTTGAAAGGAATTGCCGATGTAAATGCCGCAGGTCCGAAGTTTCTCCTTCCTTGGTTCTTTGGCTTTACCGGGCTTCTTTCCTTGTTCTGGGCATCGCTCATCTCGCTACCGACGGAGTCCGATGTTCGATGTATTCGTGAGAACTGCCACAAAGTCGGCCAAGACTTGGCCCTTAATTGCGTTCTCGCCTAAACTCCAGTCATATTGGCCCAAAACAACTACCCATCTTGCAATTCTTCCAACAAGTCTCCTTGTCGCAACAAGGATTTTAATGGTGCTCGTCAGAACCACTATCTTGTGAGCTCGAAAATAGTGGTTCAAATTTTTCTTGAAGCCATTACCAAGGCCAAGATTAATTTTTCTAATGGCAGATACCTTGTTTCAAGCTACCAAGGTCTTGCTCACATAGTAAACCGCCTTCGCTCACTTTTTCTTTCTGGATAATCACAAAGACTTCACCGCAGGCTCAAACCGCTAGGTATAAGAACGCTTCCTCCCTGTGTTGAGGCGTTGAGAGGATCGGGGCCGAGGTAAGGTACTTCTTCAGTCGGTCAAAGCGGCCTCGATTCCTCCGTCCCATAAAAATTGCGGCCTTTTTTCACCAGATTGAAAAAGGTTTACACTTGTCCGAACTTCGCTTATAAATGCTTAGGGTCATGCCCTTCCAAAGAAGCATCCGAACTCGCTAGCCGATGTCGGACTCAGAATTCCGAATGGCCTTGATTTGATCCGGCCGCTTCAATGCCCCTTCTTGTCACCAGTACCCCAAAACTTATCGATCCGACTCCAAACGCCAAGATTTCGATGCGCTTAGTCGAGCCGATATGTTTTGAGTATGTTGAAGACCTCTTCTAAGTCACGAGATGATCCTTCGCCTTGGTCTTCACGACCATATCATCGATGTAGACTTCCACAGCTCGCCAATCAAGTGTCCGAACATCCGGGTCACCACTTTTGGTAAGTTGCTCTGCTCTTCAACCCAAAGGGCATGACTCAGAATAAAGATGCACCTTTGGGAGTAATAAACGCCGCCTTTCTCCTCATCCGGGGTACATGGCTATCCGGTGATACCCCTATATGCGCCCAAGAAGCTCATCCTACCATGTCCAGATGTGGCCTACCAACCGGTCGATCTTTGGCAGAGGGAAGTCGTCTTTGGGACAGCTTTGTTCAAATTTGTGAAGTCTACGCAGACCTCCACTTGCCATTCTTCTTTTTTACTACCACGGTATTTGACAACCACGCCGGATAATTGGCTTCTCGGATGGCCCCGCCTCTAGAAGTCTAGCTACTTCCTCTTCCATCGCTCGACGTATCAACGTCGGTCTCCTCGCTCGTTGTATTACGTGTTTGGCCGACCGTCAACGCTGAGTCTGTGGCATGTGACCTCGGGTTGATGCCAGTATTTCATAAGGTGTCCAGCGAACACCTCAATATTTTTTCGTAAAGGCTTCCAACTCCCTTTCTTCTTCTTCGCTAATCCTGCGTCGAGAAGAAAGAAGCGTTCCTCATCACCCTCTTGGACTAAGACTTTCTTCAATGCTTCTTCACTCTTCCTCGGCTCCTTGCCGACTTCATCTAGGACTTTCATGTCCTCTTCTTCAACCTTCGCTCACCGGTTCTCGAATGCCGCAGGTTAACTTCATTGTCGCCATGGAGCGCCGCAAGAATCGATCTCCTCTCGATTTCTCAATCCCATGTTCTGCTGGGAATCGCAGCAGCTTGATGCAAGGTGGAGGAATCGCCCCATTGCATGCAACCACGGCCTCCCCAGATGATGTTGTAAGGCGGCGATCAATCACAATAAATTCGTCCTCACCTTCTTTGTGCCGCCTTGTACCTCCAAGCTTGTTGCGCCTAAAGGCCACGCCGGCGTTCCGTTGAAGCCGACCATCGGGCCGTTTGACTGCTCCATATCATCAGGGTGAAGGCCTAACTCCTTATAGCACCTGACATACATGATGTCGCAGAGCCGCCTTTGATCAATCAAGATGCGCTTTCACCGGCACTCCCCAACCCGGAGGGATACTACCAGGCATCATTGCGGTGCCGAACCATGTCAAGGTCGGCCGTGGAAGGTTATCATAGGTCCTCGCAATCTTCGTGCCGAGGTCTTTTCATCCGACCTGGTTGACATGTCGCAGATGTTCACCCTCGCCTCCCGTGATGTCGCTTGCTCACCTTGAGTGGATCACGTTAACCACCCGAGGTCCACTCGCCTGTGGGTTGCTGTGGCCGGGGCGGGCCGCTGGTGCTTGAGGCAACTGCAGGCTCGTTTCTTCCCTCGGTTCGGCCTCACCCGCAAGATCTTTTATATGGCCTGGTCTGACCAGATCTGCTACGTGTGCTTTAAGGGCCCTGCAGCCCTGAGTTGGGTGACTCTCGGCATTATGGTAGGCACAACGCCTACCGAGGTTTCTCCGCATGAATTCTCCTTGTGCTCTTGCCGGCCACCAAGTAGGGTCGATTTCAATTTGGTCAAGGACCTTTTGGATCGAATTCAAACACCGCTGCCATCGCTTGTTTAGTCCTCAACTCGCTCCTGCTTTGTTTTGTCCATTGTTGCCTCGGCCTCGCCATGAGCCGCTGTTTTTTCTCGTTTTTGTCTCCTTGTTCCCGAGGTATCCTCCTCGCTCGTGCATACTTCTCAATCCTCACCATGAGCTCTTCCATACTCTTCGGCAGGTTTTGCTAATGACTTCAAGAAGGACACCATCCTTAGGCCGTTCTTGAAAGAGACGCCACCTCCGGTTGCACTCAGTATTCGATTGAACACCTCATAGTACCGCTTATGAGGCTCTGAGGCTCTCATCTTGCCGATCTTCGTGGCCATCAATGCATCCACCCTCAAAGGTTGCAGCTTTGTTTGTTATGAACTCGCCACAAACATCTCGCCAGCCTTCCCAGCTTTACGCCTCTTCTAGAGTTTGTGGAACCAATCTGATGCAATCTCCCCAAAGGATGAAGGAACACTTTGCAGAGCAACGGCTCGTTCCCAATCAGATAACGCCATTGAATTCAAAAATAATCCAACATGGAAGTTAGGGTCCGACTTACCATCATATATCTCGAACCTCGATGTCAATCTTTTGGTGCCACGAATTTGTCCAATTCCACCGAGAATGGAGTCCTCGCTTAACTGGGAGGTTACTTGGCCCAAAGATTCTCCTGCTTCTCTTGAGGTAGTCTCAAGTCCTCTTTACTTCTCCCCGCACTCTACCACAATGGACTTCAAATTTTTATGACTACTCGGCCTCATGGTGGCCCCTTTTTGATCCTTCTCCGCAGACGATCAAAACACAACACCCGCCTTTAACATGCCGATGTTCTTTGGGGTCTGATCCTTCTCACGATGTGTCCTTCGACTCTTCTCCTCGGCTTTCTCGCCGACCTCCCGGATGGTCGGTGAGAGTGCCTTCCGCCCTCGTATGCCGAGGGGCTTCGGGACTTCTTTCCGCCCTTCTTTGGGCGCTTGTCGCAGATTGGTGTGTCCTCGCAATGGGTATGGCGGCCGATGACATTATTCTCGATCATAAAGTTGACGACCGATTGAAGGTCACCATTTATGTGCCATCTCCTTACTTCTTCATCCCTCCTCGACATCTGTCTTTCCGTGTCCGGAGGTCATCCTCGTAGTACTTGCTCGTTCGCTTTCTTTGATGTGTCGCCGCCCGCCGACGCCTTTTTCTCGTGATTCGATCACGAGTTTCTTCGCTAAGGTCGCCTCCTTCCACGTTAGGATCCACAGTCTTCCACTCCCATGGAGTGTCGCTCCAATATTTTCCCTCTCGCTGCTATTAGCCATCTACTCTTCTTTCTTTCCCACAGACGGCGCCAAATTGTGTGAGGGAATTTCCGATCACACTGCCCTCCTTAGTGATTTAGCAGAAGAACACAGCAGTAGACGGCTCCTTGTAACCCGCATTGCATGAAAAGACTCCGGCGGTGGTTTCGACCACCCGGGGGTACTCCGACGATCAAGTCAGTATATCTCTCAAGGATAATCAAGTACTTAACTCACTAGCTTGAGCATAAAAAACATACCTTAGACCCATGGGGGTGCCTCTCTTTTATAGCCAATCCAATCCTAGTCCCAACAGGAACCCGGTCCTAATGGACTTAGGACTCCTGCTAATCTAGGACTCTCAGTGGAATTAAGACATACTCCCTAAGAGTTTATCTTTACCCCAAACTGAAGTCTTCCCCCAACCTTGGACTCTTGTCCACATCCAGGTTTGAGCTTCCTCTTCATTCTAGGACTCTTGTCCTTTATCCGCTTATCTCGGACTCCGATATCTTCGAGGTATCTCGGCCTAGCCGAGATAACCTCAAGACAACTACCATAACACGTGGGAACTCACGACACTTGTGTCACCTCGCCACGTGTTGGTACTCAAAAATATATCCCCACAACCGGCAAACTTGATCGGCCCAAATTAAGTGGCAAAACATGAAAGAAGGATCGAAGCCGGGATCACTACATTACCACTTTTAATTGATTCATGGAAAATTGTACTAGTAGCCTTTATATTTTTGCTCTTACGTCATTTTTGTCTTAATAATTTCAATGGACTAGATTTTGTTATGAATTTATGATTTTGTCTCAATTTAGTCTAATTGATTACAACTTTTAGTTCTTTTCAATGAAAAATGGGTACATGAGTCACATGTGTCATGCTTTTATAAGCAAAAAATATGAACTTATCAATTCAATGAGTTAACCTCAATGAACTCAATAATATTTTTCAAGAACCCTAATTAGCATTATTAGTCGAACCAAATTAACACAAAATATAAACTTAAGAGTTCGAATCGCTAATTAAAATTACTCAAACCAAAATGGCACAATGGGCAAAATAGATGACTAGTGATATAATTTGACATTTGGTTTATGTAAAACCATTTCGTAATAGGTTTGGGACCACTGGAATTAAAAGACAAAGACTCACTATAGCCAACTTGGAAGTCATGGCTGATGGTGGAAGTCATGATGGCTGATGGATACAATTACATAGTTGCCGTGCATCATGATGGCTGGGCTAGGCTACTCCACCACCACCATAGAAAGACTTAGTAGTGTGTATAAGAATGAGTAATACATTTATTTCTTCTCCATCATCAAGCTACTATCCTTCTTATTCTAATTTTCATCTCTCTTTGAATCCTACCTTTGTTGGGGAGATTCCTCAGCAATTGAAAAGTTTGATGTTTCTTGAGGTACTAAACCTTTCGGACAACCAACTAGGAGGACTAATTCCTCAAGGGAGGCAGTTTAATACATTTGGAGATGATTGATACAGTGGGAACTTGGCCTTATGTGGATTCCCTTTATCAAAGAAATCTAAGGAACTACAGCCACTGCTCCACCAACACTACAACAAGATGAGAATTCAGACAAGTTAAGCGGATTTAATTAGCAAGTTGTAGTGTTAGGGTATGGATGCAGATTTGTATTTGGAATGGTTATGGGATATCTTATACTTCTAACTGAAAGACCAGAATGGCTTATGAAAATTATTGAACGAAAACATCATAAGAAGGTGAAAATGTCTAAGAAAGGTGCCCACTGATGTAGTGAAAGAAGAAATCAACAACGACAAATGTCTTTATCAAGTAATTGGAATTTATCTTTACAGCATTACTTTGTTGAATTATCTTTCATGGTTTCTACTTATATGCTATATTTGAGTTATTAAGGTTCTTATTTCAAAACTAGGTCTGTTCCATTAAGTAGCACAATAAAGCAGTGGTATCCACTTGAAGGGGTGTTTCACCTAGCTACTGCATTTGAGTGGGCGAGCATCTGGATAATAGCCATACAGGACCACTTCAAAAGCTTTACCCTTGCTGCTGTATTGAATTCTAAAGCTTTGTTAAGTCGTTTAGTTTTCTTGAAGCACTAAGTTAAATAAGAGTTTCATGTCATGGTTCTTTGTTGTTTTCTTTCTTACATCATGTAGCAACCTTTAGAGATTTGTAGTTTTCATATTGAAAATAATATTATATGTTACTCTTTGAGCAGTGTTTTTACCTGTTGCTATTGTAGTCCAGGTGAGCTTCCCACATCTTCTCTTCCACACCTTTTTATCAATAAACAAAATTGTTGATAATTTGATTTTCTTTTTCTTTTTCAATGGCGATTAGGGGATAAATTGGAGATATTAACTAGCACTTGTTTCCATATATATGCGGGAATTTTGTGATTAATTATGGTAAGAAAATGCTGATTTGAAGAGAAATGATTGAAATGGTCACATGCAAGAAAACTATTGGGGTTGTGAACCTTGATTAGTACTATACATTTCTGTTTGCACCCATTTTTGTAAAATTTCCTATTAACAGGTGAATCAATTGAATGATGACACATGACAATAAATTCAAAGTAAAAGTCTTTCATTTGGTCAAATGAAAGAATTGTTTAAGTCCATGAATCGTTGAAAATAGTCATAAAGTAGTTATTAAACAATTGTTGGCTTAGTGGGCTGATTTGTGTGAAGTCGTGATTGTGAATTGGAGCTCTATTTTTTGTCGATATAGTGCTCAGAATTTTGAGAGATATGTGACATCATGGAGGAGGGTTATTTCGACAAAGAGATTTGAAGAATTGATAAAGTTTGAAGGCTTGGAAATGAGATAACAGTTACAGCAGCAGTTGGGGGGAATATAATGAATTTCAGAATTTTAGGAAGTGGAGTTGTGGACCAAAGAAAGATGGAAAGATATAAAAGCTAGAGATATGCAAAAAGAAAAAGATCATCAAAAACACAAAAAAAAACTAGTTTTAGACTTAGCTTGTATCTAGGAGTAATTTCTATCAATTTAGGAGTAGTTTCTTTGGTAATTCATAATTTGTAACTTAGTGAACTTGATAGTTTCATCTAGAAATTATCATTTGTTTACTTTGTAACTATCAATTATTCCAGAGAAGTCCTCATTCTTTTGAGGCATTTGAATCAATTACACAGTTACCTGCTTCTTTTATTCAATTGTTGGGATTGAATTGTTGTTTAATTTCTGTCGATTGAGAATAAGCATAATTTTTACTAACAATTTTTGGCACGCCTATTAGTAAAAATTATGCTCACTCCCAATCAACAGGATATGAACAACAATTTAAACAAACAACTGAACAAACTAATCAAGGGACTGTGGTTTTTTGATTCAAATGCCTTGAAAGTACAAGGACTTCTTTGGAACAAAAGTTACAATCAGCAAGATCAAACAAAGTAAACAGAGCAAACTAAAGATGATTTCAAGATGAAATCACCAATGTTTACAAAGGTTACAAATTACAAAGAAAAACAACTCCTAAGTTAAGATAAAACTATTCTTATTGATAAAACTAAGTTATTGTGTTCTTGTTCATGTCCTCTTCTCTTGCTCCTTTACTGCCTTTATAATGCCCCAAATCTCAGCCATGCCTTCCTTCTTTTTAGCCACTATCTCACGATCCTTCAAATTAGCAAGCCACTTTCATTCAACTGCTCAGAACTGCCTTGGCCTTCTTGAACCTTTAAACCTTCTTTGGTTCCTCTTTCTGAAGCAAAACCAACTTCCTCAATGCTACCACACATGTCCCCCATGATATCTAGCACTACCTTCAACAGAGGAAACCATTTTATGCTCATAACTGCTTGCAACCTCTTTTGCTTCTTTAAACTTTTATCTTTGACCCAACTCTGCTTTTAAACCTCCAACCACATCATCACATAATTTTCTTTCAATTAATGAGCATGATTGACAGAGGAAATCTTTCCAATTCACAAATATGGTCCCCTATAAATCAGTCCACTAAGCCAATTAACCAATTGATGACTAGCTCATTACCCTCTTAGCCAATTGATGCACATGATCAACTCCTTCACACCACGTAGCCCCTTGACTACTGAAAGACTTCATTTTGACTTCACTACCACGTGTCATCATCTGATTAATCCACATGTCGAAAGGAATTTTACAAAAATGGGTGCAAACAATGCCTCCTCCCCCTCCCCCCCCCCCAAAAAAAAAAGAAAAAGAAAAAACTCTTTAAGAATAAGAAGACTCAAATTCTTGAACAGTTGTATATAAAATTGATTTGTCAAAAAACCATCACCAAAATAAATCTTTTTTACTAACCAACAAAATAGACACATGTTAATAAGATAGCCACCAAAGGCCATATTATAAATATGTTGTGCATCTTTCACAAATGTAGTGCAATGTAGGCCATGTATGAGTTTTTAAATTGGTATTAGATTACTTCAATTGACAGTGTATTTACACAATCGATAGAGCAATGCATGAACCAAGTGTGAAACCATGAGTTGGCTTGTAAAAATAATCTTCCAATGTTGGCATTGGTAAACACTCTAAGCATTAAGGCAAACATCTGGAATTTCAATTTGTCTTATCTTCTAGAACTTTGAAAATGGCCAATCAAGAAATCATAATTTGCAATATATCTCTATAACTTTTTGGACTTTGTTCTCTTGCCAGCCATTTCATAAAAAACACACTTTGATGTGATCCACAATCTAAAAAAGATTTTGAATAACAAAAACCATAGATGACCTTAAAAACTTATATATGTTGACATCTTGAACAATGTCAAAAATTTTAAATTCATGAACATATGGTTGTTCATCATTTTCAACTATATTTGGCTTTAGATCACACTTTTTAACCAAATTGTTTGCATCTCTGGACTAAGAGTTGCAACAAAATGCTGATTTTTTGTTTCTCACATTAATGGGTTAGAAATATTTTTTGAAAACCCAGAAAATATTTCTTCCTTGTGAAATTACCCCCTTGCCATGGAATTTTGATTCTCATGGCCTACTGTTTTTGAAAACATAATAATTGATGGAGTAACAACACCAACATTTGAAGGTGTCTTGTGGACCTCCACCCTTGTCTAACACTTCCCTCTAGAAAAACCATCAATAACACTTCTTAACTCACCAACTAGCACCTGTTTTTCCTTAACTGTAAGAGATGCAAGAGCGTCCTTTAATTGTGAAACCAAATTGCTACTAGGCAGTACAGAAGGGCCACTTGTTTGGCTTTGATGCCTCGTCTTTTCCGTTGTTCCAAATTAGGACGTGGTCCTACCAGGCGTGCCAAAAATTGTTAGTAAAATTATGTTCACTCCCAATCGACAGGATTTGAACGACAATTTAAACAAACAATTGAACAAACTAATCAAACGACAGTGTTTTTTGATTCAAATGCCTTGAAAGTACTAGTACTTCTTTGGAACAAAAGTTACAATCAGCAAGATCAAACAAAGTAAACAGAGCAAACTAAAGATGATTTCAAGACAAAATCACTAATGTTTACGAAGGTTACATATTACAGAGAGAAAATACTCCTAAGTTAAGATAAAACTATTCTTATTGATAAAACTAAGTTATTGTGTTCTTGTTCATGTCCTCTTCTCTTGCTCCTTTACTGCCTTTATAATGCCCCAAATCTCAGCCATGCCTTTCTTCTTTTTAGCCACTGTCCCATGATCCTTCAAATCAGCAGGCCACTTTCATTCAACTGCTCAAAATTGCCTTGGCCTTCTTGAACCTTTAAACCTTCTTTGGTTCCTCTTTCTGAAGCAAAACCAACTTCCTCAATGCTGCCACACATGTCCCACATGATCTCTAGCACTACATTCAGCAGAGGAAAACATTTTATGCTCATAACTGCTTGCAACCTCCTTTGCTTCTTTAAACTTTTATCTTTGACCCAACTCTGCTTTTAAACCTCCAACCACATCATCACACAATTTCCTTTCAATTAATGAGCATGATCGACAGAGGAAAGCTTTCCAATTCATAAATATGGTCCCCTATAAATCAGTCCACTAAGCTAATTAACCAATTGATGACTAGCTCATTACCCTCTCAGCCAATTGATGCACATGATCAATTCCTTCACACCACATAGACCCTTGACCGCTAAAAGACTTCATTTTGACTTCACTGTCACGTGTCATCATCCGATTAATCCACCAGTCAATCGGAATTACAAAAATGGGTGCAAACAACTCCCAATGGGACATTTTCCTAATTTGGAATGATGACAAGAATTCGAAGGCAAGAAATACAAGAAGATCTGAAATACGACATCAAAAAATCTTGTACAACATAGTCACATGATGTTCCAATAAGTGGATTTTCATGGAATGACGTGTCAAGAAAAATAGGTGAAATGATTTGGTCTTGTGAAAATGAAATGTGTTGGCGCGAGAATGAAATTTCATTTGATTGGCAAAATTTTCAAATAATAGTGTCATTGTCATATTATTTGAGGTTAGAAACACAAAATCATTTTGATAAAGTGATTGGTCAACTTAATGATCAAATTGACTATTTTGAGATCAAAATTCATCAATGGAGGGAAACATTGAAAATTCTTATAAAAGTCAAAATTTATGGCTTTTCAGATGTTCTTCCTGCGCTTTTAAAGGTTGTGAATGATGAAACAGTTAAATCATCAGTTGTTATGGGTGAAAAAACAAAGTGCCATGAGAATAAAAATTTCATGGCAATGGGGCAATTTCGCAAGGGAGAAATCTTTTTTGGGTTTCCAAAAAATGTTTTTAACCCACTAATGTGTGAAAGAAAAAATTAGCCCTTTGTTGCAACTCGTAGTTCAGAGAGTGATGCAAACAATGTGGCTAAAAGGTGTGATTTTAAGCCAACTATGGCTAAAAATGATGAACAACCAATTCATGATGAATTCAATATTTTGACATTGTTCAAAATGTTGAATTTTTCGGAAATTTTAAGCCATGAAAAACTATGGATTATGGCATTCAACACCCATTTTGGATTTGTGGATCACTCCAAAACTTAATTTTGGTGAATTGGCTAAAGATCTAACATTGTCTAAATAATATAAGACCAAAGAGCATAGTTCTGTTGGTGGAAGATGGTTCTAATTAACCAGTTGAAGGTCACATACTTGAAATGTTGCCAATTTACTCTGTCGAAATAATGTACCTCACTTGGATGGAGTGTTATTATGATTTTGCCAAGTAAATGGCATATAATCATTAATAACAGTGACATCAATTTATCGACAATACTATTTTGGTGTATATGGTGTTTAATCACTAGATGTTTAGCCCTAGGCATATTTTTATGTATGTTTGTTTGTTCAAAGGGCTACTGTCGATTTAATTTTAATTATAACTCTTCAAGAATTCGAGTCTCATTCTTAAAGAGTTAAAGGGCATTGTTCGCACCCATTTTTGTAAAATTTCCTATCAATGGGTGAATCAATTGAATGATGACACATGACAATAAAGTCAAAGTAAAAATCTTTCATTTGATCGAATGAAAGAATTGTTTAAGTTCATGAATTGTTGAAAATAGTCATAAAGTAGTTATTAAACAATTGTTGGCTTGGTGGGCCGATTTGTGTGAAGTCATGGTTGTGAAATGGAGCTCTGTTTTCTGTCGATATAGTGCTCAGAATTTTGAGGGATATGTGACATCATAGAGCAGGGTTATTTCAACTTCGACAGAGAGATTTGAAGAATTGATATAGTTTGAAGGCTTGGACATGAGATAACAGTAGCAGTTGAGGGATATAATGAATTGCAAAATTTTAGGAAGTGGAGTAGTGGACAACAGAAACATGGAGAGATATAAAGGCTAGAGATTTGCAGAAAGAAGGAGATCATCAACAACCCAAAAAACTAGTTTTAGCCTTAGCTTGTATCTAGGAGTAGTTTCCATCTGTTTAGGAGTAGTTTCTTTTGTAATTTGTAACTTAGTGAACTTTGATAGTTTCATTTGAAAATTATCTTTTGTTTACTTTGTAACTGTCAATTGTTTCAGAGAAGTCCTCATTCTTTTGAGGCATTTGAATCAATTATACAGCTGCCTGGTTACTTTTATTCAATTGTTGGGTTTGAATTGTTGTTTAATTCCTGTCGACTGGGAATAAGTATAATTTTTACTAACAACTTGCCTATGTAATCGTTGATCCAATGGATGTGACTACGTAATTTTTATGTGTCCTGTTTTTTTTAGTATTATTGATTTGCTTTGGTATTGTTTGTATCTATGGTTTATCCCACAACAAAAGCAACCATGGAAATAATTGCTAATGTAGATGACACAATTAGATGAACGGAAACCTGGAATTGTTATTGATTGCATCCTAAGAAGGTAATCTGTCTTCTTACATTGTTGCAATTTCTCTTTGAACTCTCCCAAATACTCAACTAATGATTGACTAGTGTGAGCATTATGGCCTTGGTTGGTTTTGGCTAAAATAGTTATTTTTTGGTTTTTTGAAAGAAAAAAAAAATAAATAAATAAAATGACCTTAAAATATTGTATTTTATTTTAAGTTAACATTATCTTGTTTTAACCTTAAATTTGGACTGTTGGAACTAGCACTATGAGATATTCTCATCCACTGTTCAGTCTAACTCCTAATGAGAACCCCATAAATTAGTACTAGTTTGTACTTCTCATACAAGAGTTTCATCTTTTAAATTCGATCATCAATTTCAAAATTTAAAAAACTTTCTTTTTTCTAATAACATTTTGTTAGGTAATTTTAAGGTTTTCTTTAATTTTAAATTTATAAAAGAAATTTGTAAACTCTTTTTTTCTTTTAGATAGGGAAATTTGTAAATTCTTGAAAAAGGAAAATGCAGAAAAAAAAAATATTACTTTTTGTCATCTTAGGTAATAATTGATTTCTTTTGAGTTGAACCAGTTTTCTACTTAACTTGAATTATCGTTTTACACACCCCATTTTTGACCGTCCTTAAGACTTGGACGTCATCGTTTGAACACTCGATGATCATCCCTATTCGTGTTCGTCTTGAGTTCTCGGAGGTTTCGGTCGCGTGCCTTCCCTCAAGACCTCTCGACTTCTGTTTTTTCTTCTGGGGACAGAGAATGGCTTGATTGGACATCCCCACACCTCACTGGCCATGGCTTGAGGCCACCGATCCTGTTTTCTTGCCACCAGCCATTGGTGATGGCCAGTTGGCACTACTGGTGGTCGGTCGACACCTTTTGTGGTCGGTCGGCCATCTTTGTTGGCCGATTGGCCACTTTTTCTGGTCGGGACCTCTTGGTTTAACTGCTCCAAGAAGCTTGAACCTTTTGAACCCTTGGTTTAGCTTCTCCAAGAAGCTTGACCCCTTTTCCTAGCTTCTCCAAGAAGCTTGGCCCTTTTGCTACAAGCTTCTAAGAGAAGCTTGACCCCTTTGCTTAGCTTTCCTTAGAAGCTTGACCCCCTTGACCCTTTTTTATGTTAGCTTCTCTTAGAAGCTTGGCACCTTGCCTTGGCCTATATAAGGAAAGCCTCTCCTTCCATTTCAAGGTTTGAAAAATCTGATATATAAGATATATATATCACTCTCTCTCTATATCTCCCTCTCTCTCTACATTTGGGTGTGTTAGAGGGTTCAAAAGGGTCTTATTCTTGGCCTATTGCACACCACTTCATAGCCACACACTTCCATCATCACGTGGAGGTTCTTGGAGCTTGTTTTTAGAGGTTGAGGGTTGAATTTTTGGGTCTAAAAGCTGCTAGTTCTTGCTGGTCTTCAAAGGTAACCCTTTTTCCCTCTTTATTTCCCGTTTTTGCACACACTTTTAGCCTTAATTGCAAGCATATTTGGGCTTTGTCATAAACTGAAAAAAGTTCTTGTTTTGAGCTCCTTTTGAAGTTTGTTTAAGATCACTTTTGTGTTTGAGGTTGTTTACCCCCTCTTAGGCCTTGTTTGGCCCCATTTTGTGCTATTTTTGGTGAGCTCCGGGACCACCTTGTTTGGGCCTCCTCACCACTGAAATCTTGAGGGCTTTCAGTGGTGAGGATGGTGGTTTAAGGTCCTAAGAAGGAGACGGACATCCCCTCTCCTTGTTGTCTTCAAAACTTGTCATTTTAGCCTCATGTGTGAGCACCTTGTTTAAGTTCATGTTGGCCATGTCTTAGTTGTTATTTGTGGTTATTTTGCCATGTTATAGCACTGTTTTAAGTTGGTTTAGACACACCATGCATGCTTTGCATACTTGTCTTGTAATGCCATGAAATTGCCTTAACATGCATCATGTTATGCCATGACTTTCTAGCATGATTTTGGCTTAGCTTTGTGAAGCTTTTATGCATATTTTGGCATGCTTTAGGTCTGATTTTGGTTGTTTGGGTCATCCGTGACTTGCTTTGTATAACTACCATGCAATCTAGCTTGTATGCTTTGAGTGTTGGCTCCTCTACCATGCTCTATTTGCATCATTTCAGTGGTTTGGCACCATTAGTTATGATATTTCAGCCCTTGTTCCATGCTTGTATGCTTGCATTTGATGCCCCTTTAATGCTTTAAAAGGTTGGTGTTTCATGCTCCATGTTTGGGTCATTATGCATGTCTTTAGACTTAGGTCATTTAGATGTCATCTAAGTGGTTTTTGGGGCTTACTTTGGCATGATTTGGGGCTATTTTGGTCTGCTTTGGTCATTGGCTTCATGTGTCACATGACCATAGTTTAAGTCCTTGGGCTTGGTTGCATGTTTTGCTTGCATTGGTAGGTTGATTTGACATCATCTTCTACATGTTTTCAAAGCTTATCATGTATGCTATTTGTCCATGTTAAGTATGCTTACAAGCTGCCTCTTTATGCTCAAGCATTGGACCTTGTGTGCATGAATGTTTGTGTGTACATTTGCCTTGCATGTTGTCACATACTTGGCCCATAAACATCTTGTTACATGCCTCACATGCTTGTTTGCCTAGGTTGTGTGCCTAGTATACATTGCTTGCTTGCATGTTCATGTTGCATACTTAGCCTCCATGCCTAGGTTGCATTGCATGAGCATGCATGCCTTGCCTCTTGACTATCCATGATTGAGGTTAGGCCTTATTTGTTTGTTTTGTGCATTGTATTTCATTTATTATTAAAATGCAAACTTGGTTCTCTTGGGCCATCATGCATGGAAATGAGCAAGGGATGTGATGGTGCACACATTTGCTTGAAATGCATTGCTATGCCTTGTTTTGCCCTCTGCTGCTGTCAAAACAGGATTCTGCAGGAAGGTTTGGCCGACCGGACATCTTTAGTACCGACCGACCAACAATTGGTGGCCGGTGATCATTTCCAGTGGCCAGTGGTCATTTCCTTTGGCCGGTGACCAATTCCCTTGGCCGGTGGTGTTCCACAGCATTCAGAGAAGCAACCTTGGGAATTTTTCAATGATCAGAGGAGCAGAGTAGGGAAAACAGAGGCAACTTGTGCATAGCAGTGGACTTCCGAGCGGAGCCGAGCACGCCTTGCATTGGGCCCTCTTCCCGAGGCTGTTTACTGTTTTATTAGATTAGTTAATTTGCTTAACTAGTTTAATCAGCTTGTAATATTTAATTAGCCTGTAGGTTAGTTAAATTTGTATTATTCTTTCGGTCCCTCCGAGTGAGGGCTAATTTGTAATAAGTGTGGGTGCGTGTGTGCATGTCTTCCAACCCCCACTTCTTTCTCCCTTTTACTTACCTGCTTTTGATGGTTAGTATTTGGCCATGTTTAAATTAGCATCCTTATGCTATGCATGCGTGCATCATTCATTAGTATTGCATGCACCGGGCTCGGCGCATCATGTTAACAGCATAGTATTCCAAATCTGACTTGAATACGTGCTACTTGTTACATCCCACATGTCATCCTAGGATTAGCCGAGCCTATTCTAGTGACACTCTGTATGCGTTGCATTAACCACTTGACATGGACTAGGATCATGCATGATTACTAACATGTTTATTGCTTTGGCTCGGAGTACACTGTAAGTGTTTTATGTTTTAGCATCTCACATGAGTGTGAATGTTAACATGACAGCATGCTTACCATGTGGCTAGATGCTTATGTGATATAAACTGCTTGAATGCCTGTGGGTGAAGGTTGGATTGTTTGAGTTGGGACAACTTATTGAAATCCGTGTTTTAACCTACTTGCGAATAGCAAATCTCAAATCATTTTCCAAATAAACGGATATGCAATGTTTTGTTCCAATTAAGACGATCCAGTCTATACTTGTATGCTGTGCGCATCACATAGTAAATCTAGGCTAAGTAATCGGAATAAGAACACATAATGTTTTCAAAACAAGATATCATGGTTAGTAGAGGCCGATCTTTGATCGGGCGAGCGGGGGTGCTCATAGCTAACCTTCCCCAATCGTACCCAAGCTCCCGAGCCGAGGCAACTTTGGTGATGACGGACACGTGGCCTTAGGCAAACGAGTCAGGGTTTCCTAAATTCTCCCAAAATAAAATATTTAGGTGGCGACTCTGTATCTGGCAAAGCAGTCCATGTTTAGCACTTATTTACAAAAATCTGTTTTCCAAAACGATTTGTCGGATTTGGACTCTTTGGTTCAGATTACGAACCGTGACAATTTGAGTCCGAACTGTAGTGAGCCCAAATGAACAAAACGGGACTCCCTCCCGGGACGTTCAGGGACGCCTACAACCGTCTTCTAACTTGGGCATCACCCAGATTTTTTACTTTTCACATATCAAAACTTTTGAATAAGGCTATGTTTGGATGGATTTTTTTTTTTTATTTATATGCACTAGTTTAAACTTAAACAATAAATTTTTGTAGCTCAAAGTTTAAAGAGGCCCAAATGCCCCGACGTTTTGACTCTTTTTTTTTTCTTTTTTGTGGTTCTTTTTCCTTCTTTTTCTTCTTTTAGAGAAAGAGATAGAAATCGAGAGACGAGAGAGGCAGGAGAAAGAGAGGAGAAGAAAACAAAGAAAGGAGGCCATGGAACCACCATGGACGGAGATCGTGAACCACTCCACAACCCAACCCGTACCATGTTCGCGAGGTAAGCAACTCCAAATATGGTGGGTTTGATTTTGATTTTGATTTTGATTCATGGGTTTGGGATTGATTTTGTTTTGATTTTGATTTTGATTATGTGGGTTTGGTTTGGTTTTGATTTTGGATTTTGATTTTGGGTTTGGTTGGAATTTTGATTTTAATTTTGGGTTTGATTTTGATTTTGATTTTGATTTTGGGTTTGGTGGAGCAGATCTGTATGTCTTTCCTCTCCTCTATCTCTTGGACTGACTTAAAACATATTTGTATCGATTGGAAGAAGAAAAAAACTGATTAGGAAGAAGAAAAGAACAGATCAAGATAGAGGGGGAAAAAAAGAGGTCATTTTGGCACCTCAAGCCCTCCGAGCCTTCCTGGATTCGAGTTACCAAATGGGACTGAAACTTAAAATACTAAAAAAAAAGCTATAAAACTTTAGTATTTTAGCGTTATAAGATTGAGTAACCAAAAAACTTAACATATCAAAAGTTTTGGGTTATAAGCTTTTTTTTTTAAAAAATGTAACTTTTCTGAGCAAACAAATTTAATCTTGTGAATAATATCAAAAAAAAAAAAAAAAAATTACTTTTGTAAAGAGTACGACACTCTGAACCCTTGTTCGGAAGTAAATTTTTTAGCTAAAAAAATCATTATAAATTATTAATTATTCATTTTACTTTTTACATGTCTTTTTGTAGCAAAAATACAAAAACCAATTTCCAACCACCCCACCATTTTCACATTCAAAAGCCAAAAAAATTGATGTTTTTAATATAACAGACACTCGGTCACTCTCTATCTACAGATATATATATATATATATTAAGGGTCATTTTTTGATAAATTCTCTTTTTAAGTGTTTTATTCCATCTAACCTTTTTTCTTGTTAGTGTTTCATTAAGTCATGTTTAATGTAATATGACCAAATCATCCTTTCTAATTTTTTGAACATGTTTCTATTTTGAAACTAATACATAACAATTATCCCTCATTTTATGAAGAAAATCTCTCCCTTATTTTAAAGAGAAAATCTATAGCGACCCTGGTCTTTTCCCATTTGATGTTTGTATCCGGACTTAGGTTCCGTAGATTCTATCCTTGTGTATTGGTTGTTGTCGTCCTATATTTTCTTATTTGGAGTTATAGGATGTGTTGGGTGGGTTTGGAACAGGTTGGTTGAGCTTAGGAACCAAAACTAGTTGCCCAGATTTTTGGCTTGTCCGCCGAAGGGAGTTTGACGCCGAGCGATTTGTTGTTGCTTTTCCGCTCGAGCGGGGGTTTTGGCGCTCGAGCGGGAAAAACACCCATCCAAAGATCTCTTGTGAGGTTGGACGCCGAGCGGAGTTGGGCCGAGCGGAGTTCTGTGCCGCTCGAGCGGGGAGTTGGACGCTCGAGCGGGGAGCCTGTATGCGAAAGTGCTGAGAGTGTGCATCCGCCGCTCGAGCGGGGGTTTGGCCGCTCGGGCGGGGCGGGTGGGGATAAAATCGTGTTTTTGGCGTTTTAAAGCAGTTTTTCATCCTCTTTTCGGATTCCAAACCCTAGGTTACGAGTTCTCTCTCTCCCAACTCATCTTCTCCCCTAGGATTGATCTATCTAGAGTGGATTTCTACCCTAGTTCCTTCACAAATAAGATAGAGGAGAGTGAGGGCTTTCATTTAATCTGAGCAATTGTTGGTTTGGAGCACTTTGAAGTTTGGGCATCATCTTCATCTTCTTCTTTTTGAGTTATTTCTTCGAGGTAGGGATTTCCTACTCCATTTATACGCTTTAATCCTAAGTGTTGGTATTTTTGGTATGTGGGGGGTAGTTTGGTAATTTTGGTATGTGGGGGTAGTTTGGTAATTTTGGAAGAAACCTTAGGGTTTTGGTTTAGCTTAAATTGTATAATTAATTTAAAGAAATAATGTGGAATTTGGTTTAATTCATGGAATTGGGAATGTTAAATTTACATTCATTGATGTATTTATTTCTTGTTTAGAAATAATCGCTAGGGCTATCGGTGGAGGATAGCCATTGATTGTTGTAGACCTTGCATGTGGCTTAGGTATAACTGGAATTAAGTCATTTATGTTGACTGTTGAATTAATACAGAACATTACTTGTATTGATTGTGTGTTGTATATGGCAATTGCGTGTTTCATTGCATATGCATGTTGTTTGGAGAAGATAGGGGATGAACTCCACGGTTTAGGGGAAGATAGGGGATGGACCTCTAAACCGGATTTATTGGGAGGAGATAGGGGATGGACTCCAGTAGCATCACTCTTACGTGTGCTTATTGATTAATAGACATATGTTTATTTATTGTTGATATGATACATCACTAAAATGTGTATCAGTTGCGAAGTATGGAAGTGAATTGATTATGATTGATACAATACCAACATGTGTATTTGTTATGATTAGGTCTAACTTGAATTGTTATTCCTGTTGAATTGGAAGTAATGGTAATAAAAGATGAAACCCTGTTGAGTTATTTGGCCAGGTTCTGAGCCATAAGTGGAAAGTAAAATGCGCCATAGACAATGTGTCATAGGCAGTGTAGACATTCGTGTCATGAATGTTGTAACTCGATTATAGTGTGTTAACCATGTATCAGATGCTAATACTTTAGTTAATTCTTATGCTTGGTTTAGTATTTCTCGGGTCAGTGGCTCACCCTATATGGGAACTTTATTTTCGTGTTCAGTGTTCACTACCTCCAAAGACTTAGCTTGTGAGGATTTGGACTTGAAGATTTGTTTTATTTGTTTTATTTAAATTATGTAAACATTCAAGCCTAGGGCTTTATTTGTTTTGAGTTAGAACTCATGGATTTGTGTCCAAGTGTTGGCTTGGCAAGATGTAAGCCCGTGAGGGCATTTATTTTGATGTTTTGTATTCATATTACTCGATGATTTAAATAAGATAATGGTTTTCTTTTTAATAATGCATGTCGTGTTTCATGTTTAATGGGTTTAATTTTGAGGGCGTTATAACTTGGTATCGAGCGCATCGGTTTGAATACTTTGGATACGTGGGAAGTAATTAGTATCACAATGGGTTCGTCTCGTTTGATAGAGACTTAGTGTAATAATTACATGATTATATGATAACATGTTTATGTGACTATGTGGGTATGGAATGTAGTTCCTAGATATTGATTGGATCCATGAGTTTCTAGTAGTCTTGTTGGAAAGGCACTTGATCAATGCTGCTTCCAATCGGAACTATAGTAACCCTTTGGGACTATCATTATCCAGGAATGAAATTCGTAGGTGCTTATGTGATCATGTGCTTACGTGGTGTGATTTATTGTTGTCCAATGCATTAGGACGTGAGTGTTTAACTTCGGCACATTTATTAATGTGCTAACGTCTTTGTTTCCTTTAATAGGATGTCAGGATGAGGACGAGGTCGCGGTAGGCGCGGTAGGCAGGCTAGGCAGGAAGTGCCTATACCGGAGGAAATTCCGGCAGTTCAGGAGGGTGTTGGCCAGGCCAATGTGGCCGAGCCAGTAGGACAGCAGTTTATGGGCACTGCCCAAGAGATAGCAGGGCATTTCAGCGCCAATGGACATTCGAGGGTCGAATCCAAATAGTTCAGGTAGTTGCTGCAGATGCAGGGCCTTCTTTTCTGAAGTGGGAGTTTTTGCCGTCTCAACCGGACCGGTTTGTAGGTGATCCTAGCGAGCCGCTTAAGCGCATTTAATGGGTTTAATGCACAACGAAAACGTTTGAGATGCTTGGCATCGAAGACGAGGGTTGAAGGTGACCTTGGCATCTTTCCAAATGAAAGGGATGCGGTCAAGGTGGAAGTTCACCAAGGGTCGATTGGAGGTACTTGGAAGGAGTTTGTTGATGCTTTTCAGAGAAGTACTGCCTCCAAATTGCTCAGAGATGTTGAGAGATCGCCTGGCCACCAAGTAGAATAGTTCATCAGTGGCTGAGTTTGAGGCCTCATTTACTAGTTTGTCCAGGTTCGCACCTGAGTTAGTGGCGTCCGAGGAGCGCCGGTGTATAGAGTTCGAGAAGAAGTTGAGGCGCGGCCTCAAATTGAGAGTTGTGCCGACTATGATTAGGGATTTTGGGCGTTTGGTTGATGCAGCAGCCCATACTGAGATTGCGATGCGGGAGGAGGAGGAAGGGCAGAAAGGCTCCAAGAGGAGTCAGGATGGTCAGGGTGATGGCAGGAGGCAGAGAGGTTTCACTCCTCAGCAGCCTCAGAGTAGCTTCTCTAGGTCTACTTTTCCTGTACCGAGTGCTAGTTCGGGGAAAGGCAGTCAGGGAGACATCACTTGCTTCAAGTGTGGCCAGCTGGGCCACAAGTCTCCAGTTTGTCCTCAGAGGGGAGGAGTTCAGAGAGCAGCATCGTCTTCGGCTCGATCTCAGAGCCAGAGTCAGAGTAGAGGTCAGCCGCTCTCTTGTTTCCAATGCGGTCAGCCAGGCCACATGAAGAGGATTTGCCCACAGTTGGGTGGCACATCTAGTGCTTCTGGTTCGAGGCAGACTCAGAGTCAGCTGCCTACTCAGTCAGTTCAGGCCTCGAGGGCCAACCAGGGGGCTTCTTCGTCTCAGTCAGTGCAGCAGTCTAGTGCTCCGAGGGGTGAGTAGGTTGATCAGAGGTCATCTGGGCGCGTGTATGTCGTTATCAAGCAGGATCCGTGGCTCCATCTGCTAGAGAGGTACCTTCTTGTTTTGCAATTCAGCTTGTTAGTGTTTTGATCGACACGGTGCATCTCATTCCTTTGTGTCTCTGTGATTTGCATCTATTTTGGAGTTGGAGTTAGCTCTTAGCATCTCCTATTTGTGTAGTGTCGCCTCTGGGGGTGAGTTGATTTTGAAACAAGGTGTTAGGGGTTGTGATATAGAGGTCGATGATCATAGAATCCCTTTCTTTTGTAGTTATGCCCATGAAGGGCTTCGATGTTATTTTGGGTATGGACCGGTTATCGCCATACCGGCGCTTATTGATTGCTACCGTCAGAGGGTCACTTGTTGTACCGTGGACGGGGAGTGTTTCCGTTTTCTAGGGGACCGGGTTGGTAGTGTTTTGCCACCGGGGTATGATCCGCGAGGGCGGAGTGAGCTTAGTAGTCTACTTGCTAGTCTTTCAATTAGTGAGGGTGATGAGACTCAGATTGTGTTGCCGAGGGTGGTTTGTGAGTATTCGGACGTTTTTCCCGAGGATCTTGTTAGCTTGCCACCTCAGCGAGAGATCGAATTCTCTATTGATTTAGTGCCCGGCACGGCGCCGATTTCTATGGCACCTTACCGTTTTGCCTCAAATGAGTTAGTTGAGTTGAAGGTTCAACTCTGTGAGTTGTTAGATAAGGGTTATATCCGTCCTAGTGTTTCACCTTGGGGAGCACCGGCCCTCTTTGCTAAGAAGAAAGGTGGTGCTTTGAGGTTGTGTATAGATTACCGTAAGTTGAATCGGGCTACAGTTAAGAATAAGTATCCTATGCCCCGTATTGATGATTTGTTTGACCAGCTGAAGGGTTCCCGTTGTTTCTCTAAGATAGATTTAAGATCGGGTTATCACCAGTTGAGAGTCAGGGAGGAGGATATCCCTAAGACGGCATTCCGTACGCGGTATGGCCACTATGAGTTTCTGGTGATGCCGTTTGGGCTCACCAATGCACCGGCAGTGTTTATGGATTTGATGAACCGGATCTTCCGGGAATTTTTGGATCGTTTTGTGGTCGTCTTCGTGGACGACATTCTGATTTATTCACCTTCGAGGGAGGAGCGCGAGGAACACTTGAGAGTGGTGCTTGAGTTACTTAGAGCCCATAAGCTGTATGCTAAGTTTGGGAAGTGTGAATTTTGTCTAGAAGAGGTGAAGTTCTTAGGCCATGTAGTTTCTGGGGAAGGGGTGCCTGTTGATACATCCAAGACCGAGGCAAGGCAAGATTGGGCACCTTAAGAGTGTGTTTGAGATCCGCAGCTCGGGATTAGCTGGGTATTACCGCCGGTTTGTGAAGGATTTCTCCAGTTAGCTTCACTGACTAGGTTGACTCGGAAGGAGTCAAATTTGTATGGAGTGAGACTTGTGAAAAGTCGTCAGAGTTGAAGGTTAGATCGACCACCGCCCGGTCTTGATTATTCCGAGAGAGGTTGGGTTATGCGATCTATTGTGATGCCTCACGAGAGGGTCTGTGTTGATGCAAGAGGGGAAAGTGGTTGCCTATGGCTCACGCCGCTTGAAAATTCACGAGAAGAATTACCCACGCATGATTTAGAATTAGCAATTGTGATATTTGCCTTGAAGATTTGGAGGCATTATCTTTATGGTGAGAGGTTCGAGGTATTCTCGGATCATAAGAGTTCAAATATCTGCTTACACGTAAAGACTTGAATTTGAGGCAGGGAGGTGGATGGAGTTCATTGAGGATTATGACTTCGAGTTGCACTATCATCCGGGAAGGCCAATGTTGTGGCCGATGCCCTTAGCAGAAATCTGGTAACTTAGCTAGTATAGCCATCCGGGAGTGGGAGATGTTGGGTACAGCTTGGGGAGTTTGATTTGCATCTGGCGAATCCGTTGAGGTCGGGCCTTGTTTTCGTTGTTGCACTGCACACTTGTGACTCGAGTGTTAGAGGCTCAGAGGGGTGATCTTGAGGTAGAATCTCTCCGAGAGAAGATTTCTAATGGGAAGGTTGAGAAGGGTTTGACGGTGTATTCCGACCTGAGTGTGAGATACCGAGACCGTTTGTTTGTGCCGGAGTCTTGCCGAGAGGAGGTACTCCGAGAGTTTCATCATTCACGCCTTGCGGTGCATCCGGGAGGTACTAAGATGTATCAGGATTTGAGTCGCCAGTTCTGGTGGCGGGGTATGAAGAGAGATGTGGCAGCTTTTGTATCTAGGTGCCTTACTTGTCAGCAAGTGAAGGCCGAGCATCAGAGGCCAGCGGGTTTGTTGCAACCCTTGCCTATTGCCGAGTGGAAGTGGGAGCATGTCACTATGGACTTCGTTGTGGGTCTTCCGAGGACTCAGCGGGGTAGTGATGCCATTTGGGTGGTGGTAGACCGGTTGACGAAGTCAGCGCACTTCATTCCTATGCGCGTTAGAGATTCAGTAGATCATCTTGCTGAGTTGTATGTTCGGGACATAGTGAGGTTGCACGGGGTCCCAGTGACGATCGTCTCAGATAGAGATCCTCGTTTTACTGCCAGGTTGTGGCAGAGTTTGCAGAGTGCTTTAGGCACTAAGTTGACTTTTAGTACGGCTTATCATCCTCGCACCGACGGCACCGAAAGGCATTATTCAGATCCTTGAGGATATGCTTCGGGGTTGTGTTCTCGACTTTAGTGGGTCGTGGGAGAGGCACTTGCCATTAGTGGAGTTTGCCTACAACAATAGCTTTCAGTCTAGTATCGGTATGGCACCGTTTGAGGCCTTGTATGGCCGAATCGTAGATCTCCAGTTTGTTGGGCCGAGGTGGGTGATGCACCTTTGTTGGGTCCGGAGTTGGTGAAGGAAACAACGGAGAAAGTTGAGCTTATCCGTAAGAGGCTGGTTACAGCACAGAGTCGTCAGAAATCTTATGCCGACCGTAGGAGGAGACCTTTGATGTTTGAGGTAGGTGATCATGTCTTTCTGAAGATATCACCTAAACGAGGTTTGATGAGGTTTGGGAAGAGCGGGAAGTTGTCCCCTCGGTTCATTGGGCCTTTTGAGATCTTTGAGAGGATTGGCGAGGCTGCCTATCGTTTAGCTTTGCCTCCACAGTTGTCCGGAGTTCATGACGTGTTTCATGTGAGTATGCTTCGGAAGTATGAGCCAGATTCGTCACATGTATTAGATTGGACTGATTTAGTTATTGATGAGGATGTCTCATATGAGGAGAGACCGGTTCGAGTCTTGGATAGGCGGGATCAAGTTTTGCGTGGCAAAACCATCCCTTTGGTGAAAGTTTTGTGGAAGCATCACGGAGTGGAGGAGGCCACTTGGGAACGTGAGTTGGAAGTCCGTGAGAAATATCCGGAATTGTTTACTGATTTGTAATCTTGTATTTAGATCATGTAATATTGTTGAACTTAAGAGTTTTATATATGTCTTAAGTTGGGAAAACATTGAGAATGTTTTGGTTTAATGTTAACATTTTGAAACTTGCCTTTTATGGAAGTGGAGTATAACATTTATATATTGAATGTGTTATTTATATCATGAGATTGAATATGATATGGAAATTGTTAACATTGAAAAGATTAATGCATAATATTGATGCAGGTTGAAATATATGTTGGTTTATACATATTGTGAGATGCCTCTTGATAAGAGATGAAGTGACCAATATTGGTCAAGTTGTTGATTATTGTTTTATATATCATTGGGAATTAAGAAAAAAAACTTGTTTTTACAAACTTATACTTAATTTCGGGGACGAAATTCTTTTAAGGGGGGGAGGTTATAGCGACCCCGGTCTTTTTCCCATTTGATTTTTGTATCCGACTTAGGTTCCGTAGATTCTATCCTTGTGTATTGGTTGTTGTCGCCCTATATTTTCTTATTTGGAGTTATAGGATGTGTTGGTGGGTTTGGAACAGGTTGGTTGAGCTTAGGAACCAAAACTAGTTGCCCAGATTTTTGGCTTGTCCGCTCGAGCGGGGATTTGTTGTTGCTTTTTCGGCGAAGGTTTTTTGGCGCCGCGGAAAAACACCCATCCAAGATTCTCTTGTGAGGTTGGACGCCGAGCGGAGTCACGCCGAGCGGGAGTTCGTGGTGTGCCGCCAAGCTGGGAGTTGGACGCCGAGGGGAGCCTCAGAGCGATAGTGCCGAGAGGTGTGCATCCGCCGCGAAAGGGAGTTTAACGCCGAGCGGGCGGCTGGGTATAAAATCGTGTTTTTGGCGTTTTAAAGCAGTTTTTCATCCTCTTTTCGGATTCCAAACCCTAGGTTACGAGTTCTCTCTCTCCCAACTCATCTTCTCCCCTAGGATTGATCTATCTAGAGTGGATTTCTACCCTAGTTCCTTCACAAATAAGATAGAGGAGAGTGAGGGCTTTCATCTAATCGAGCAATTGTTGGTTTGGAGCACTTTGAAGTTTGGGCATCATCTTCATCTTCTTTTTGAGCTTTTTCGTCGAGGTAGGGATATCCTACTCCATTTATACGCTTTAATCCTAAGTGTTGGTATTTTGGTATGTGGGGGGTAGTTTGGTATTTTGGTATGTGGGGGGTAGTTTGGTAATTTTGGAAGAAACCTTAGGGTTTTGGTTTAGCTTAAATTGTATAATTAATTTAAAGAAATAATGTGGAATTTGGTTTAATTCATGGAATTGGGAATGTTAAATTTACATTCATTGATGTATTTATTTCTTGTTTAGAAATAATCGCTGGGCTATCGGTGGAGGATAGCCATTGATTGTTGTAGACCTTGCATGTGGCTTAGGTATAACTGGAATTAAGTCATTTATGTTGACTGTTGAATTAATACAGAACATTACTTGTATTGATTGTGTGTTGTATATGGCAATTGCGTGTTTCATTGCATATGCATGTTGTTTGGAGAAGATAGGGATGAACTCCACGGTTTAGGGAAGATAGGGATGGACCTCTAAACCGGATTTATTGGGAGGAGATAGGGGATGGACTCCAGTAGCATCACTCTTACGTGTGCTTATTGATTAATAGACATATGTTTATTTATTGTTGATATGATACATCACTAAAATGTGTATCAATTGGGAAGTATGGAAGTGAATTGATTATGATTGATACAATACCAACATGTGTATTTGTTATGATTAGGTCTAACTTGAATTGTTATTCCTGTTGAATTGGAAGTAATGGTAATAAAAGATGAAACCCTGTTGAGTTATTTGGCCAGGTTCTGAGCCATAAGTGGAAAGTAAAATGCGCCATAGACAATGTGTCATAGGCAGTGTAGACATTCGTGTCATGAATATTGTAACTCGATTATAGTGTGTTAACCATGTATCAGATGCTAATACTTTAGTTAATTCTTATGCTTGGTTTAGTATTTCTCTACTGGGCTGTGGCTCACCCTATATGGGAACTTTATTTTCAGGTCCAGGCGGTTCACTACCTCCAAAGACTTAGCTTGTGAGGATTTGGACTTGAAGATTTGTTTTATTTGTTTTATTTAAATTATGTAAACATTCAAGCCTAGGGCTTTATTTGTTTTGAGTTAGAACTCATGGATTTGTGTCCAAGTGTTGGCTTGGCAAGATGTAAGCCCGTAGGGCATTTATTTTGATGTTTTGTATTCATATTACTCTGATGATTTAAATAAGATAATGGTTTTCTTTTAATAATGCATGCTGTGTTTCATGTTTAATGGGTTTAATTTTGAGGGCGTTACAACTTGGTATCAGAGCGTACCGGGTTTGAATACTTTGGGTACGTGGGAAGTAATTAGTATCACAATGGGTTCGTCTCGTTTGATAGAGACTTAGTGTAATAATTACATGATTATATGATAACATGTTTATGTGACTATGTGGGTATGGAATGTAGTTCCTAGATATTGATTGGATCCATGAGTTTCTAGTAGTCTTGTTGGAAAGGCACTTGATCAATGCTGCTTCCAATCGGAACTATAGTAACCCTTTGGGACTATCATTATCCAGGAATGAAATTCGTAGGTGCTTATGTGATTATGTGCTTACGTGGTGTGATTTATTGTTGTCCAATGCATTAGGACGTGAGTGTTTAACTTCGGCACATTTATTAATGTGCTAACGTCTTTGTTTCCTTTAATAGGATGTCAGGACGAGGACGAGGTCGCGGTAGGCGCGGTAGGCAGGCTAGGCAGGAAGTGCCTATACCGGAGGAAATTCCGGCAGTTCAGGAGGGTGTTGGCCAGGCCAATGTGGCCGAGCCAGTAGGACAGCAGTTTATGGGCACTTTGGCCCAAGAGATAGCAGGGGCATTTCAGGCGTCAGTGGACATTCTGAGGGCTGCGAATCCAGCCCAGGTAGTTCCAGCCCCGGTAGTTGCTGCAGATGCAGGGCCTTCTTTTCTGAAGAGGGAGTTTTTCCGGTCTCAACCGGACGTGTTTGTAGGTGATCCTAGCGAGCCGCTTAAGGCAGACGAATGGCTCGAACAGACAACGAAAACGTTTGAGATGCTTGGCATCGAAGACGAGGGGTTGAAGGTGACCTTGGCATCTTTCCAGCTGAAAGGGGATGCGGGTCAGTGGTGGAAGTTCACCAAGGGTCGTATTGGAGGTACTTGGAAGGAGTTTGTTGATGCTTTTCAGGAGAAGTACTGCTCCAAATTGCTCAGAGATGTTGAGAGATCGGGCGCCAAATTAAGCAGAATAGTTCATCAGTAGCTGAGTTTGAGGCCTCATTTACTAGTTTGTCCAGGTTCGCACCTGAGTTAGTGGCGTCCGAGGAGCGCCGGTGTATAGAGTTCGAGAAGAAGTTGAGGCGCGGCCTCAAATTGAGAGTTGTGCCGACTATGATTAGGGATTTTGGGCGTTTGGTTGATGCAGCAGCCCATACTGAGATTGCGATGCGGGAGGAGGAGGAAGGGCAGAAAGGCTCCAAGAGGAGTCAGGATGGTCAGGGCGATGGCAGGAGGCAGAGAGGTTTCACTCCTCAGCAGCCTCAGAGTAGCTTCTCTAGGTCTACTTTTCCTGTACCGAGTGCTAGTTCGGGGAAAGGCAGTCAGGGAGACATCACTTGCTTCAAGTGTGGTCAGCTGGGCCACAAGTCTCCAGTTTGTCCTCAGAGGGGAGGAGTTCAGAGAGCAGCATCGTCTTCGGCTCGATCTCAGAGCCAGAGTCAGAGTAGAGGTCAGCCGCTCTCTTGTTTTCAGTGCGGTCAGCCAGGGCACATGAAGAGGTTTTGCCCACAGTTGGGTGGCACATCTGGTGCTACTGGTTCGAGGCAGACTCAGAGTCAGCTGCCTACTCAGTCAGTTCAGGCCTCGAGGGCCAACCAGGGGGCTTCTTCGTCCCAGTCAGTGCAGCAGTCTAGTGCTCCGAGGGGTGAGCAGGTTGATCAGAGGTCATCTGGGCGCGTGTATGCTGTTACCGCGCAGGATCTGGTGCCGGCTCCATCTGTTGTGAGAGGTACCTTCTTGTTTTGCAATTCAGTTGCTAGTGTTTTGATCGATACGGGTGCATCTCATTCCTTTGTGTCTGCTGCATTTGCATCTATTTTGGAGTTGGAGTTAGCTCAGTTAGCATCTCCTATTTGTGTAGTGTCGCCTCTTGGGGGTGAGTTGATTTTGAAACAAGGTGTTAGGGGTTGTGATATAGAGGTCGATGATCATAGAATCCCTTTCTCTTTTGTAGTTATGCCCATGAAGGGCTTCGATGTTATTTTGGGTATGGACTGGTTATCGTCATACCAGGCGATTATTGATTGCTACCGCCGAGGGTCACTTGTTGTACCGTGGACGGAGTGTTTCCGCTCGGGGACCGGGTTGGTAGTGTTTTGCCACGGGTATGATCCGCGAGGCGAGTGAGCTTAGTAGTCTACTTGCTAGTCTTTCAATTAGTGAGGGTGATGAGACTCATTGTGTTGCCGAGGGTGGTTTGTGAGTATTCGGACGTTTTCCCGAGGATCTTGTTAGCTTGCCACCTCCGAGAGATCGAATTCTCTATTGATTTAGTGCAAGACGGCACCGATTTCTATGGCACCTACCGCTTTTGCCCACCGAGTTAGTTGAGTTGAAGGTTCAACTGTGAGTTGTTGGATAAGGGCTATACCCGTCCTAGTGTTTCACTTTGGGGAGCCCCGCGCCTCTTTGCTAAGAAGAAAGGTGGTGCTTTGAGGTTGTGTATAGATTACCGTAAGTTGAATCGGGCTACAGTTAAGAATAAGTATCCTATGCCCCGTATTGATGATTTGTTTGACCAGCTGAAGGGTTCCCGTTGTTTCTCTAAGATAGATTTGAGATCGGGTTATCACCAGTTGAGAGTCAGGGAGGAGGATATTCCTAAGACGGCATTCCGTACGCGGTATGGCCACTATGAGTTTCTGGTGATGCCGTTTGGGCTCACCAATGCACCGGCAGTGTTTATGGATTTGATGAACCGGATCTTCCGGGAATTTTTGGATCGTTTTGTGGTCGTCTTCGTGGACGACATTCTGATTTATTCACCTTCGAGGGAGGAGCGCGAGGAACACTTGAGAGTGGTGCTTGAGTTACTTAGAGCCCATAAGCTGTATGCTAAGTTTGGGAAGTGTGAATTTTGTCTAGAAGAGGTGAAGTTCTTAGGCCATGTAGTTTCTGGGGAAGGGGTGTCTGTTGATACATCCAAGACTGAGGCAGTGCAAGATTGGGCACAGCCTAAGAGTGTGTTTGAGATCCGCAGTTTTCTGGGATTAGCTGGGTATTACCGTCGGTTTGTGAAGGATTTCTCCAGGTTAGCTTCACCGTTGACTAGGTTGACTCGGAAGGGAGTCAAATTTGTATGGAGTGAGACTTGTGAAAAGTCGTCAGAGTTGAAGGTTAGATCGACCACCGCTCGGTCTTGATTATTCCGGAGAGGGTTGGGTTATGCAATCTATTGTGATGCCTCACGAGAGGGTCAGGTTGTGTGTTGATGCAAGAGGAAAGTGGTTGCCTATGG
Organism: Camellia lanceoleosa; assembly: GCA_025200525.1. Taxonomy (NCBI): domain Eukaryota; kingdom Viridiplantae; phylum Streptophyta; class Magnoliopsida; order Ericales; family Theaceae; genus Camellia; species Camellia lanceoleosa. The sequence continues at coordinate 118,965,022 of CM045762.1, read as the reverse complement.
CTCACGCCGTTGAAAATTCACGAGAAGAATTACCCCACGCATGATTTAGAATTAGCTTTTGTGATATTTGCCTTGAAGATTTGGAGGCATTATCTTTATGGTGAGAGGTTCGAGGTATTCTCGGATCATAAGAGTCAAATATCTGTTTACACGTAAAAGACTTGAATTTGAGGCAGGGGAGGTGGATGGAGTTCATTGAGGATTATGACTTCGAGTTGCACTATCATCCGGGGAAGGCCAATGTTGTGGCCGATGCCCTTAGCAGGAAATCTGTTGGTAACTTAGCTAGTATAGCCATCCCAGTGGGAGATGTTGGATGCAGTTGGGGAGTTTGATTTGCATCTGGCGAATCCGTTGAGGTCTTGGACCTTGTTTTCTGTTGTTGCACAGCCTGCACTTGTGACTCGAGTGTTAGAGGCTCAGAGGGGTGATCTTGAGGTAGAATCTCTCCGAGAGAAGATTTCTAATGGGAAGGTTGAGAAGGGTTTGACGGTGTATTCCGACCTGAGTGTGAGATACCGAGACCGTTTGTTTGTGCCGGAGTCTTGCCGAGAGGAGGTACTCCGAGAGTTTCATCATTCACGCCTTGCATCCGGAGGTACTAAGATGTATCAGGATTTGAGTCGCCAGTTCTGGTGGCGGGGTATGAAGAGAGATGTGGCAGCTTTTGTATCTAGGTGCCTTACTTGTCAGCAAGTGAAGGCCGAGCATCAGAGGCCAGCGGGTTTGTTGCAACCCTTGCCTATTGCCGAGTGGAAGTGGGAGCATGTCACTATGGACTTCGTTGAGGGTCTTCCGAGGACTCCGGGTAATGATGCCATTTAGGTGGTGGTAGACCGGTTGAAGTCGGCAGACTTCATTCCTATGCGCGTTAGAGATTGATGAGATCATCTTCTCGAGTTGTATGTTCGGGACATGGTGAGGTTGCACGGGGTCCCAGTGACGATCATCTCAGATAGAGATCCTCGTTTTACTGCCAGGTTGTGGCAGAGTTTGCAGAGTGCTTTAGGCACTAAGTTGACTTTTAGTACGGCTTATCATCCTCGTGACCGACGGGCATCGGGCATTATTCAGATCCTTGAGGATATGCTTCGGGGTTGTGTTCTCGACTTTAGTGGGTCGTGGGAGAGGCACTTGCCATTAGTGGAGTTTGCCTACAACAATAGCTTTCAGTCTAGTATCGGTATGGCACCGTTTGAGGCCTTGTATGGCCGACCGTGTAGATCTCCAGTTTGTTGGGCCGAGGTGGGTGATGCACCTTTGTTGGGTCCGGAGTTGGTGAGGGAAGCAACGGAGAAGGTTGAGCTTATCCGTAAGAGGCTGGTTACAGCACAGAGTCGTCAGAAATCTTATGCCGACCGTAGGAGGAGACCTTTGGTGTTTGAGGTAGGTGATCATGTCTTTCTGAAGATATCACCTAAACGAGGTTTGATGAGGTTTGGGAAGAGCGGGAAGTTGTCCCCTCGGTTCATTGGGCCTTTTGAGATCCTTGAGAGGATTGGCGAGGCTGCCTATCGTTTAGCTTTGCCTCCACAGTTGTCCGGAGTTCATGACGTGTTTCATGTGAGTATGCTTCGGAAGTATGAGCCAGATCCGTCACATGTATTGGATTGGACTGATTTAGTTATTGATGAGGATGTCTCATATGAGGAGAGACCGGTTCGAGTCTTGGATAGGCGGGATCAAGTTTTGCGTGGCAAAACCATCCCTTTGGTGAAAGTTTTGTGGAAGCATCACGGAGTGGAGGAGGCCACTTGGGAACGTGAGTTGGAAGTCCGTGAGAAATATCCGGAATTGTTTACTGATTTGTAATCTTGTATTTAGATCATGTAATATTGTTGAACTTAAGAGTTTTATATATGTCTTAAGTTGGGAAAACATTGAGAATGTTTTGGTTTAATGTTAACATTTTGAAACTTGCCTTTTATGGAAGTGGAGTATAACATTTATATATTGAATGTGTTATTTATATCATGAGATTGAATATGATATGGAAATTGTTAACATTGAAAAGATTAATGCATAATATTGATGCAGGTTGAAATATATGTTGGTTTATACATATTGTGAGATGCCTCTTGATAAGAGATGAAGTGACCAATATTGGTCAAGTTGTTGATTATTGTTTTATATATCATTGGGAATTAAGAAAAAAAAAAAAAAACTTGTTTTTTACAAACTCATGCTTAATTTCGGGGACGAAATTCTTTTAAGGGGGGGAGGTTATAGCGACCCTGGTCTTTTCCCATTTGATGTTTGTATCCGGACTTAGGTTCCGTAGATTCTATCCTTGTGTATTGGTTGTTGTCGTCCTATATTTTCTTATTTGGAGTTATAGGATGTGTTGGGTGGGTTTGGAACAGGTTGGTTGAGCTTAGGAACCAAAACTAGTTGCCCAGATTTTTGGCTTGTCCGCTCGAGCGGGGATTTGTTGTTGCTTTTCCGCTCGAGCGGGGGTTTTGGCGCTCGAGCGGGAAAAACACCCATCCAGTATCTCTTGTGCAGGGTTGGACGCTCGAGCGGGAGTTGGGCCGGCGGAGTTCGTGTGCCGCTTGCGGAGTTGACGCCGAGCGGAGCTGTATGCGATAGTGCTGAGAGTGTGCATCCGCCCTTCAGCGAGTTTAGCTTCGACCGGGCCGGCTGAGTATAAAATCGTGTTTTTGGCGTTTTAAAGCAGTTTTTCATCCTCTTTTCGGATTCCAAACCCTAGGTTACGAGTTCTCTCTCTCCCAACTCATCTTCTCCCCTAGGATTGATCTATCTAGAGTGGATTTCTACCCTAGTTCCTTCACAAATAAGATAGAGGAGAGTGAGGGCTTTCATCTAATCTGAGCAATTGTTGGTTTGGAGCACTTTGAAGTTTGGGCATCATCTTCATCTTCTTCTTTTTGAGTTATTTCTTCGAGGTAGGGATTTCCTACTCCATTTATACGCTTTAATCCTAAGTGTTGGTATTTTTGGTATGTGGGGGGTAGTTTGGTAATTTTGGTATGTGGGGGTAGTTTGGTAATTTTGGAAGAAACCTTAGGGTTTTGGTTTAGCTTAAATTGTATAATTAATTTAAAGAAATAATGTGGAATTTGGTTTAATTCATGGAATTGGGAATGTTAAATTTACATTCATTGATGTATTTATTTCTTGTTTAGAAATAACTGTTGTGGGCTATCGGTGGAGGATAGCCATTGATTGTTGTAGACCTTGCATGTGGCTTAGGTATAACTGGAATTAAGTCATTTATGTTGACTGTTGAATTAATACAGAACATTACTTGTATTGATTGTGTGTTGTATATGGCAATTGCGTGTTTCATTGCATATGCATGTTGTTTGGAGAAGATAGGGGATGAACTCCACGGTTTAGGGGAAGATAGGGGATGGACCTCTAAACCGGATTTATTGGGAGGAGATAGGGGATGGACTCCAGTAGCATCACTCTTACGTGTGCTTATTGATTAATAGACATATGTCTATTTATTGTTGATATGATACATCACTAAAATGTGTATCAGTTGCGAAGTATGGAAGTGAATTGATTATGATTGATACAATACCAACATGTGTATTTGTTATGATTAGGTCTAACTTGAATTGTTATTCCTGTTGAATTGGAAGTAATGGTAATAAAAGATGAAACCCTGTTGAGTTATTTGGCCAGGTTCTGAGCCATAAGTGGAAAGTAAAATGCGCCATAGACAATGTGTCATAGGCAGTGTAGACATTCGTGTCATGAATATTGTAACTCGATTATAGTGTGTTAACCATGTATCAGATGCTAATACTTTAGTTAATTCTTATGCTTGGTTTAGTATTTCTCTACTGGGCTGTGGCTCACCCTATATGGGAACTTTATTTTCAGGTTCAGGCGGTTCACTACCTCCAAAGACTTAGCTTGTGAGGATTTGGACTTGAAGATTTGTTTTATTTGTTTTATTTAAATTATGTAAACATTCAAGCCTAGGGCTTTATTTGTTTTGAGTTAGAACTCATGGATTTGTGTCCAAGTGTTGGCTTGGCAAGATGTAAGCCCGTAGGGCATTTATTTTGATGTTTTGTATTCATATTACTCTGATGATTTAAATAAGATAATGGTTTTCTTTTAATAATGCATGCTGTGTTTCATGTTTAATGGGTTTAATTTTGAGGGCGTTACAAAATCTTTCCCTTATTCCATGGAGAAAATCTCTCATTTATTCTAAGGAGAACATATCTCCCACATTCCATGGAGAAAATTTCAAATTATGAACTTTGAACCTTTCTATAATTTGAAAATTTTAAAAATAACGTAACAAAAAATCTGAATGAAAATCAAAATACAATGTGAATGTTCATAGTAAACAATAAACATACAACTAATTTTTTTTTTTTTAAATAAAACACATACTAAAGTATAATGTGAATGTTCACAATAAACAATAAACATACAACTAACCTTCGAAAAAATAAAATTCATACCAAAATACAATGTGAATGTTTACAATTTATAATTAACATATAACTAGCCTAAAAAAAACAACTCATGCCAATGTAAGCATTTACACTGTAACGTTAAAACATAAAACAAATTAAAAAAAAGTGAAAATCAACTATTTCAATTGTTCAACAGTAACAAAAATGATTGTTCGACTAACAAGCATAGCAACAAAAACAACAAACATACAATTAACTTTCAAAAAAATAAAACTTGTACTAAAATACAATGTAAATATTCACAATTTACAGTTAATATACAACTATTTTTAAAAAAATAAATAAATAAACTCATACCAATATGAATATTCACACTGTAACGTAAAAATATAAAACAAAATTTTAAAAAGTAAAAATTGACTATTTTGATTATTCAATGGTAACAAAAATGATTGTTCAACTAACAAACTTAGTAAAAAAAAATAACAAAATTCAACTAACTTTCGAAAAAAGTTCCAAAAAAAAAAAAAAAAAAAACTCATACCAAAATACAATGTGAATGTTCATAATTTACAATTAACATACAACTAACCTTAGAAAAACTAAATTCATACCAATGTGAACATTCACACTGCAACATGAAACAAAATTAAAAGAAAAAAAAAAAGACTATTTCAATTATTTAATGGTAACAAAAAATGATTGTTCAAACAATAAGTATAGTAACAAATAACCAATGATATGTGAACATTCACATCTTACGAGATATAATTATGTCCATATTTATATTCCAACACTTATTTCTCAAACTTTCAAACAATGTGAAATGTAAATATTCACACTAATTGACAAAAAAAAAAAAGAAACAATGGTAACAATTGAATTAGAAATCTAAAAAAAATTCAATCACTCTAAAAATAAAAATAAAAATATCACCCACGTTCTTATCTTCACCATCTTCTTTATTATTATCACTATTATTAACAATCTATGCAATTTCACCATTCCACCAATCCAAAACAAACCAAACCCACCTTTGAAAAATATGTTTGTAACAAAATTGACTGGACATAAATAGAGTTTCGATTTATAACAATGAAGAAAGATAGAGTCTCGAACACAAAGTGACAATGGAGAAATACAAAACTTTACCGCAACAATGGAGGAATATAATATTATTTCACTACCATGTGTAAACTAGAGTTCCTAAACCCTACCAGATAGAGAGTTTCAAAACCCTAGCACAATGAAACAATACCACAAATGTGAATGAAACTGATCAAAAATAAAAATGTAAATAATGGTAACTAGCAAAATAGAGGTACCAATAAAAAAGAAATGTGTATATCCTTTTTTTATGTAATACATATCAACAATAGGCATATTAGTATAATAGTCTAACAAACAATATAAATCAGGAAAAAAAAGATCTTATAAAATAAAAGTATAAATACATAAGATTGAGAAGGTTATAATTTTTCTTGATAGACTTACTGAGTTAGAACATCTCTAAATATGATCTATCAATAAAAAAAACTCTTATATTAAAGGCTTTTAGATGATGTCATGAAATCTTTAGTACCGTTTCGGTGTTGAACTCAAATCATGATTTGAATAAATAAAAAATTTAAAACTTATAATTAAATAAAGTTTTCAAAACTTAATTTAAAAACTCTTTTTAAAATTCATAATCAAACTCTTTTCAAAATTCTATTTTAAAAAAAAAAATCAAATTTTTTTTATTTATTTTGTTCCTTAAATTTTTATTTTATTTTTTATAAAAAATATATTTTTTTATTTTTGAAGAAAAATATTTTTTACTTTTTTTTATTTTTTCAAAAAATATATATATTTTTTATTTTTGTAAGTATTGGCCAAATAATTTGTTATGATTTAGATATATATGGGCAATTTGAAATTTTTTTAAATTAAAAAAAAACAAATAAATATTTTAAAAATAAATAATAAATATTGAAAAACATTTATAAAATATTTTAAAAAATAAAATAAAATATTTAAAAAAAGTTATATATTTAAAATAAAAATTTTAAATATATAAAAAAATATTTTAAAAAAAATATAGCTTACAAATATAGTAAATACAACAGATATTAAAAAAAAAAAAGAAGGTGAAGCACCAATAAATTTAAAAATGTGATCTTGTGAACTGTTTAATATTCTCTTTTTTCTTATAAACCCAAAGGTCCGATTAAAGTGAAAATTACATAAAAGGATAGTCACTACATATTTGAGTTTAATTTTTTAGGGATAAAAGTGGGTTTCTTTAAATGTATACATTTAGACAATCCGCACTATAGAGGATTTGGATTTTCCTTTCTATAAAAACATGACACTCCAATAATGTAACACTTTAATGTAACACTCCAATGTAATACACTAAAAAACTCTTTGGTGCACTTTTTCTAAACGTAACAACGTAACACTTCAAAAAAAACTCATTAGTGTACTTTTTTCAAATGCAACACTCCAATGTAACATATAAAAAAAAAACTCTTTAGTGTATTTTTTCCGAACATAACACTTCAATTAATGTAATTCCAAATATAACACTCTAATGTAACACACAAAAGTACTAAAAATTCCTCAATGTAATTTTTTTAAACGTAACACTCATAATTTGAAATTATACATTTGCTCAAAACTTACTAAGGAATTTTTGTACTACTTTTGTAATGGTTTGAAGAATCTCACATCCTTTTGGAATTGTTTAAAAAATCTCATATCCTTTTTTTGGAGTGTTACGTATGGGAAAAATACACCAACGAATTTTTTTTTTTTTTTTCTATGTTACATTAGAGTGTTACATTAAGGATTTTTTTGGAGTGTTACGTTTGGAAAAAAAAAAAAAAAAAGTACACTAATTTTTTTTTAAAGTGTTACATTGGAGTATTACGTTTGAGTGTTATATTGGAGTGTTACGGTTTGAAATTATACATTTGCCCAAAATTTATTAATAGATTTTTGTAGTCCTTTTGAAATATTTGAAGAATCCCATATCCTTTTAGAATGTTTGAGGGATCCCATATTTCAAATCATTTTTGTACAACTTTTGAAATGTTTTCCAAATAAAAAAGATTCCCATATAAAAATTCATCATAAATTTGATTCTCATAAATTGTGTATATTACCTTTCTAGCACAAAAGAAGAAAAAGAGAAGGAAATATAATAGAAATAAGAGTATAATCGTAAATCTAATTTCTAAATAATATATTAAATCTACCTTTCCAAAATCAATGAGACTAATTGGTTTATAAGAAAATCCTTAGGACTAAATAAATCATCATTCATCAAAATGGAATTTATAGATAAATTTTTCTAAAAAATAAATAAATAAATTTTACAATAAAAATATTTACCCTAAAAAAATAAAATTTAGAAAATTTTTAAATATTAAAAAATTTCAAAATACAATTCAAAACTCAAAACTTTAAATATAATTCAAAATTCTTTTTAAAACTCAACTATTTTCAAAAATTATAACAAACAAGTTTTCTTATTTCAAAATTCAAAACTTAATTCAAAACTCAAATCATGATTTAAAAATCAAACCAAACAAAACTTATTTTTTCGCATACCACGTGATAAATTTTTCTATTTTTTTTACCCAAAAATATCGATTTTAATAAAAAGATCATACTGTGCTAACCAATATATATCTAAGCTAACACCACCAATCATCATCATCATCATCGCAAATCCACCCATGGCTAATCAGTCCATTCCAAACCCAAATTCATTCACATAACTAGTGCCTCCACTAGCCAAACTCACCATGTCCTCTACGTACTTCAGCCCATCTTTGCCAGAATCCCCATGATTTTAATCAAAAATCAGCATTAATAAAAAAAGTCAGCATTAATACAAAAATATGGCACCACCCACAATTTGGAGCATTTCATCGAACACCTTGTGGGCATCTCTTAAAACCACACAACTACATGGGACAGTGATGGTGCTGACAGAGAATAACAAACAAGAGTTGTCAAGGTATAACAGCGGTGGCCATTTCATCATTGGGGCATTTTGTAGAACACCTTGCCGGTCTTGAAAAGCATTGCTACCCTTTTTTACGAAACTGATTAAGACCATCACCACACTCATAGGCACAACCAACCACCTCCATCGAGCATCAAAACAAGAGTATTTGTTTCTGATTCGCATCCACGATTTCTACAAATTGTTTAGAATTCTCATGAAAGTAGCACTTCGCAATCCATCCACATTCTTTCATGGATTAGAATACCTACTAAAAAGCTTCTTAAAAAATTGTCGAATTCCCACTAATTGCTTCAAAATTCCAACAAGATGAGGAATTATTGTGTTGGCTGCTACTGTATTCAAAGAGCAAGGTTTGGTTTTGGCTGCGCTTCTGGGTCTCTCTGCATTTTTCTCCATAGCTAAAACTTCAATTACCACACTTTGGCCTTGGAAGGTGCATATTTTATACTCCAATTGGGATTTATTTATTTGTAAAATTTTGCTGGTGCAAGTGTTGTCATGAATAGGAACATATTAGATTTCTATTTTGTGCTAGGAATAAACTCTTTAAGAATTCAAGTTGTTTGGTTTATGCCTGGTTGTTTGATAAGTACAAATATTATTAGCTTTGCAAAATTCATGTTTGATTTCTGTGTGTTTATCAGTAAAAATATTAGTTACTCCATGAAGGAGATCAAAGGATTTGTGTAGTTTTATTGGCTGGCCACAAGCTCACACATCCAATGAGCATATTAATCTCCACATTTAAATGTGGTTTTGGTTTCCTGCAAACCAAAACCCTGGTGGCAATAATTAGCGAGCTTGGGTAGCATGTCCTATGGATTTGGGAACAGTGAAGAAGTGAACATCACACAACACCAAAGGATTTACATGCCTAAGGTTACGTAGTTATCTTCTTTGATTTGGCTTTGAAAAGGTTGAAAGACAGGTTCTAGACTTTGTAGCGTGCGAAAGAACTAGAATAGACTTGGATTTAAAGGAGGGATAAGCTGTAAAATTTTATGACTGTGGCAAGAATTTTTTTAAACAAAATTTTTGATCCCAGTTTGTGTTTTGGTGGACAATGACTGGAATGACATGCATTAATGCCTTTTGTCACTTGTGGGGGTCGCATTATGGTTAGCAGTTGGATTTTGTCACCTTTTTCATGTAGCTTTGTTCTGGAAATCTTAATTACATACTCTATGACAAAAAATTAATTTTTTTGAGTTGAAGAGGTGGAAATGAGCATAGATTGGGTTGTCTCTGCTAAGATTTTAAAATACTAATTAATTACTTAGTTAATAGTGATACTTTAGTGCTATCAATATTTAAATGTTGGTCTAGCTTGTATGAAGGGTGGATGATATAATAATTCAGCTTAAATTTGTTGGTAATTTGAGCACAACCCAAATTAAGCACTTTGTGCTTTGGAAGGGTGGAGAGGCTAACTCCTATAGGTGCTAATCTCACAACTAACAATTAACAACTTACTTTAGCCGATCAAAAAACATTAAAAAAAAATAAAAAAATTGAGCATAGATCAAAAAACATTATAAAAAAATAAAAAAATTTGAGCATAGCCCAAGTTCAATTTATTGAGCTCGAGCCAGTCTTGAGTACACAAAATTAGGTTAGAGGTTGGGCTTGGGGGGCTCATGCAATTCTCAAAACAACTTGGATAACTCTTCAATCCTAGTGTATCCACTCGAGTTGCACCCCTAGTTACAAATTAAAAGCTGCCTTTATTTAAACCAAAATCTCAAAAAACAAAATCCCGAAAAACTTGGCCATACGAATCAATCAATTTTTATTCCATGTAACGCCCTCAAAATAATAACATTAAACTTAACAATATTGACATGCATTGATATATAAAAGATCAACATCCTTCTATTCATCAGAGTATTTCCTTACAAAAAGTATTATATGTTGACAACAAAAGTAAACGCCCCATGGGCTTACAACTTTTCAAGCCAACACTTGGTTACAAGAAATGAGTACTAACTCATATACACATTAAGCCTAGGCTTAAATTTACATGTAATACATCAAAAGGAAAATGACATCCAAAAAGTCTGACAGCCTCTAGCCTCCCGAGCTATGTCCTTGGAGGTGGCATGCTACCTGTATCTGAAAATGATGTTCCCATATAGGGTGAGCCACAGCCCAGTAGAAATACACTAAACCAGCTATGAACAATGACTAAAAGATTAGCAGTTAATAGATGGCCAACACTGATACATCCACTTATACCACGTTAAAGTTTTTATGACATACAAGTCCACATTACTTTTCATTTTCCATTTCTTATTCATTTCCCAAATTCTTAACCATGACTCAGAACCTGGCCAATCAACACATATGAGACAGTAACTCATATTAGACATTTTCCCATTTCACAATAGATAAGCATATTAGCTATACCAACACATCAACAGATAAGCATAAGAGCTATATCACACTTCCAGGGATAAGCATAAGAGCTATATCATCATAATAGTAGATAAGCATATGAGCTGTATCTATGAAGTCCATCCCCTATCTTCTCCCAAACAACATCCGGTTTAGAGGTCCATCCCCTATCTTCCCCTAAACCGTGGAGTACATCCCCTATCTCCTCCAACACAACACAATGCATATAAACAAGTATTATACACATTACCAATCAGTACATAAAGTTAATGTATCTTTTCAACCGTCATACTTAATGACACATTCCGGTAATTAGTTTCCGTTTGCCTAATCATCATGCATTGTCTACAACAATCAAGACTATCTTCCACCGATAGCCCAAAGCAGTTATTTCTAAACAGAAAATAAATGCATCGAATGGTTATAAAACCAACATTTCAGTTTGGTGAGTGATAACTAATCCAACTACACCCTTTAATCCCATACATTCCAAATCCCAACATTTCCAATTCAATTCTTCATTTCTCAAATTAATTATTCGAATTAATTTATTAAACCAATTAGGGCAAATTCCCATAATTAACAAAACAACCCTAAGGTTCCATTTTCATCCGTAATCCATCATCTGTCTCACTTTTCTATGCCAATCTTGCATATAGGTTTATTATAAACAAAACCCCATCTTTTGTAAAATTACACAAGAGACCCAAACTTTTGTAAAATTACACAACAACACCCATCATATCAAAAAGCTAAAATTGACAGACAAAGTCCATAAGGAGGAGTAGGGTATCCCTATCTCAAAGTTTGAGCTCCAACGGAGATGAAGACCAAAAACCAAAATGCTCCAAATCGCCAAATTTTTAGATTAAATCAAAGCTCTCAACACCCTCTACCTTTTTAACAAAGAACTAAAGGTAGATTCACACTAGAAAGAGATGAAAATTTAGAGAGAAGGCAAGTCTAGAGAGAGAGGGTCTCAGATCTAGGGTTTTGAAATGATAAGTGATGAAAATGTTATGTTTAAAATCGCTGCTGTCTGCTGATATAAAACAGGTTCATTCGAGCGAAGACTTGGTCGCTCGAGCGACCAGACACAGAAAACCTCGCTCGAGCCAAGAAAGTCTCGCTCGAGCCAACAATCCAGAATCTCGCTCGAGCGACAAAATGTTCGCTCGAGCCAACAACTCGAACCTACAGGTCTGCTACCAGACGCACGCTCGAGCGACGGAACGCTCGCTCGAGCGAAGAAAAACCAGATCGCTCGAGCGAAGAAAAGCTCGCTTGAGTCAAGAAATGCAGCTCTCAGGTCCAGAACCAGACGCAATCAATCGCTCGAGCGAAGTCACTTTGGCTCGACCCACTAGACACAAAACACACCTCTCGCTCGAGCAACCAAACCCTGGCTCGAGCGAAGGACCGAAACAAAGAGCTCGCTTGAGCGACAAACTTCTCGCTCGAGCGAAGGTCTAGAATTCTGAGCAGCAACCCTTGGCTCCCAAACACAACCAACCTGTAACAAACCTGCCCAACATATCCTATAACTCAAAACGAAGTGTGAAAGAATGTAAACAAGAGAATAACAACTGCTAATGTCCACGGACTCAAGTTCGGACCACTGTACAACAAGGGGTAAAACCCGGGATCGCTATATTCCAAATGTTACAAGATTTCATTTCCTAATGTTAATTTTTTTTCATGTGGCTTTGTTCTAGAAATCTTCATTAAAGACTCTATGAAAAAAAATAAATTTTTAAAATTTAAAGAGGTGGAAATGAGCATGGATTGTGTTACTAATTAATTACTTGGTGATACTTTAGTGCTATCAATATTTAAATGTTGGTCTAGCTTGTTTGAAGGATGGATGATAAAATAATTGTCATCTTTGAAGGGTGGATGATAAAAAAAATTCAGCTCAAATTTGTTGGTAATTTGAGCAGAACCCAAGTTCAATTTATTAATTACATAGTTGCCATTCTACCAGGTGGTTATGTGCAAGGAATTATTCTGTTTTATGGGAATTTCACGTTGGCCATGTGCCTAACGAATAGCAAGGGCTCATTTATCAAAAAAAAACAAAAAAACAAAAAAAAAAAAAAAACATAGCAAGGGCTGAATAAATACATGGCTTCAAAAAAAAGAAATAGTGGAGAAATTATATAATATTATTTGACAGGCACAAGGACACATGGTATTCCGAACTTACTAGATAATTTTTGCTTCTATGCCCATGTTATAACAATAGTCTCAAATGTAGGAGAAAATGTACGAAAATTAGTTACATGGCCCCATACACTTGGAAGGGAAAATCACATAGAATATAGGCTAGTCCTAAAGAATAATTTCTTCTTATTTCAAATCACATTCCTTAGAAATCTCTCATACACCTAAATTGGTTTCTGTCCCATCCTATCTGTAACAATTATCAAGGGGAACTAGTGCAATGCAACCCATTCCAAAAAAAAAAAAAAAAAAAAAATTATCAATAAATCTTATTTTGAAAGTATTAATGAGTCCTATTAAATTTCAATGTAGACAATTAAATCTTATTTTTTTCTAATTTATTCTAAAAAAGTTCACTTTTCCTTAATAGTATCTTTTATTCCAATTTTACCATTCTTATTAAAATATGAACAACAATTATATAAACAGTTTTAATTTACTTACAAAAATATATTTTTTAAGTGCAAAAATTGAACGAACTACATCAAACAAAATCATACTCAACAATTTGATTAAAAGAACTATGTAGGATTCATCATTTTATGTTGCCTCAATCCAAAAAGTATATATATATTTGTTAATATTCAACTAAAGAAATTGTGAAAAATAATACCCTGACAAATTTATATATTTTTCAAACTGTGAGAAAACAAAAAATTATGAATCTTAAGCTTATGCTTTTGTTCAATAAAAAGCAAAGTAGTCTCAAAAATTTTCATTACTTGCTTTGTAAATAGCTAGGGCATTACCAACTTTTAATTGATCAGGGAAAATTATATTAGTGGTCCTTATATTTTTGCTCTGGTATCATTTTTGCCTTAGTAATTTCAATTGGCACGATTTTGATATGAATTTTTAATTTTGTCTAATTTAGTCCAATTAATTACAACTAAAAGTTCTTTTTGATGAAAAATGGATACATGAGCGGCATGTGTCATGCTTGTATGGGTAAAAAATTGTAAACTTGTTCGATTCAATGAGTTAACTTCAACCAACTTAGTAATATTTTTCTTTCAAGAACCCTAATCAGCGAGTTGGACCAATTAACACAAAATCTAAAATTAAGGGTTTGAAATTAGGCTAATTGAGACTACCGATGTAATTTGCCCATTGGTTTATGAAAAACCATTACTAAATGCTTTGGGACCCCTGGAATTAAAGACAAAGACTCACTGTTGCCAGCTTGGAAGTCATGATGGCTGATGGATAAAATTGCATAGATGCCATGCTTGATGGGCTGGGCTGTTGTGCTGTGCCACAGACATAGAGTGACTTAGCTCTGTATAAGAATGAGTAATACGTTTATTCTTTCTCCATCATCAAACTACTATCCTTCTTACTCTGCTTTTGATATCTCTCTGATTCCCACCTATATAAGGAGAAAATGAGTTGGCTAATATGGCTTCATCAACTTCTTCTGGTATTTCTCTTGTTTTCTCAACTAGTAGTTATTACTACATGTTCATCATCATCATGGTCTTCTCCTACTTTTGCACGCCATACGTGCCTTGAGGACCAGTGATTCATAGTGATTCGCACCACTCCAATTTAAGAAACATTTACTGTAATTGATTTTTCCTTCCCAAAGTGTGAATCTAATTCTTATCCTAAAATGATGTTCTGGAATGAGAGTATTGATTGCTGCTCGTGGGAGGGGGTCACCTGCAACTGGTTGATTGGTCATGTAATTGGGCTTGACCTTAGTTGCAGCGCGCTTCATGGCACCATTGAAGCCAATAGCACCCTCTTCCACCTTCAGCAGCTCTAGAGGCTCAATCTTGCTTGGAATGACTTCAAATTTTCTAGAATTTCATCCAAGTTTGGCTCGTTTGCAAGTTTGACCCATCTCAACCTCTCCAACTCTTTATTTGCAGGCAGAGTTCCTTCAGAAATCTGTCATCTATCCAAATTGATTTCTCTTGATCTGTCTCTTTTTCATTATGAGGTAAGACTTGAACAACACACTTTTAATATCCTCCTTCAAAACCTAACCCAATTAAAAGAACTACACCTTGATGCGTTGGATATCCCTTCACCTTTAGCTCATGCTTTGCTACTAAATCTATCTTCTTTGACATCTCTAAGTCTTGCTTCTTGTCAACTGCATGGGAAATTCCCAGAAAACATTTTCCACCTCCCAAACCTATGAAAGCTCAATGTACAGGACAATTTGGGCATAGTTTTCTTCAGTTTCTTGATCTCTCCATGACAAGTTTTTTTGGACAACTGCCTGATTCAATCAGCAATCTTAAAGCCTTGAATAGTTTTGTACCTCTTTGAGTGCAGCTTTTCGGGGTCCATTCCAACTTCTCTTGGGAACCTTACACAAATCACCAATTTGGACTTCTGGGCTAACAGCTTCAGTGGTCAAATCCCTTCATCAATTTCAAACCTTGCAAAGCTTACTTACTTAGATCTTTCCCAAAACAGTTTGAATGGGCAAATACCGGATTCCCTTGGCAACATAAGCCAACTTGCTTTCTTGTCCCTCTCTGAAAATCAGCTAACAAGTCCCATTCCTTCATATGCTGTTTGGATTTCAAAGCTAACTTACGTTGGATTGCAAAATAACTCACTCAATGGGATAATACCATCTTGGTTGTTTGCTCAACCTTCATTGATTTCTATAGATTTGAGTAACATTATGCTGCAGGTACCAATTCCATGATCAGTTTATGAACTCCAGAACCTAACATACTTGAGGCTTTCATCGAATAACTTCAGTGGTGTAATCGAGCTAGATAAGTTGCTTAAGCTAAAATATTTGTACTATCTTGATCTCTCATGTAATGGTCTTTCATTGAACATCAACAATAGTGTCAACTCTACCTTGCATTACTTTGAGACTATAGGATTAGCTTCTTGCAACTTAAGTGAATTCCCAAACTTCTTGAGAGTACTGCATGATTTGATTGCATTAGACCTTTCAAACAACAAAATTCATGGTGAAGTTCCAAAATGGATATTCGATATGGGAAAAAATACATTCGATAGTTTAGATCTTTCTCATAATTTCCTTACAAGTTTAGAGTGTCTTCCATTAAAAGAATCTAGAATATATTAACCTGCATTCCAACTTACTCCGAGGACCACTCCCTCTTCCACCTATCTCCACAATTGTTTTCTCGATCTCAAACAATAAATTGACAGGAGAAATCCCTCCATTGATTTGCAGTCTGATAGCACTTGAGGTTCTTGATCTGTCTAATAACAGTCTGAGTGGTGTGATTCCACAATGTTTGGGAAACATAAGGATTAATGTCTCGGTGTTGAGTTTACGGATGAATAGTTTTCGTGGCATCCTTACTGCAGCATTTACAAAAGGCAACATGCTGAGGAGTCTTAACTTGAATGACAACCAAATCGAAGGAGATGTTCCACGATCTCTGCTCAATTGTAGACACTTGGAAGGTCTAGATCTTGGAAAAAAAAAAACAAGATAAATGATACATTCCCCCACTGGCTGGAAACTCTTCCAGAATTGCAAGTTCTTGTCTTGAGGTTTAATAGATTTCATGGTCACATGGGCACCTCCAAGACCAAGAGCAAACATCCTTTTCCAAAGTTGAGAATTATTGACATATCGTGCAATGAGTTCACTGGCCTTTTGCCAACAAATTATATCAAACAATTTGGAGCTATGATGAATGTTGATGAACATGAAATGAAATTGAAATACATGAGCCAAACATATCATCAAGATTCTGCGGTGGTGGTGATTAAAGGATATGAGATTAAATTATCAAGAATCGTAGCAGTCTTCTCAATCATTGATTTTTCAAGAAACGATTTTCAAGGAGACATTCTGAAATCCATTGGGGGGCTTAATTCGCTTCGGGGTCTTAACTTATCCCAAGAATGGTGCCCACTGATGCCATAAAGGAAGAAATCAGCACGAACAAAAGGCATTATTAGGTAAGTAGAATTTATCTTTGAAGCTTTACTTTGTTGAATTATCTTTTATGGTTTTTATGTATATGCTATATTTGAGTTATTGATGTTTTCATTTCAAAACTAGGTCTGTTCCATTAGGTAGCACAATAAAGCAATGGTATCCACTTGAAGGAGTGTCTAACCTTGGTGCTGCATTTGAGTGTGTGCGCATAGCAGCTATGCAGGATCACTTCCAAAGCTTTACCCTTGTTGCTGTATAGTATTGAATCCTAAAGCTTTGTTAAGTTGTTTGGTTTTCTTAAAGCACAAGTTAAATAAGAGTTGCTTATCATGACTCTTTCTTGTTTCTTTTTTCAGATCATGTAGCAACCATTAGAGATTTGCGCTTTTGTATGTAGCTGCTTTTAATTTGGATTTCAGTCACAGAAGACTAGGCATTGCTAAAGTTTTTAACTTCGAAATGCAATCTTACAAGTTACAACTCAAACCATTTCCCTTGTTACATTCTTAATCATTTTGAATGACAAAAATGTTGGGCTACTAGATAGAGAATTCACATTGAAAATAATGTTATATGTTACTCTTTGAGCATTGTTTTTTGAGAAAGGCTATGTATCCCAAATATTTTACCAAACCTCTCACATGGGGTGGGACTCACACAAATCCACGTGTGTGGTCCCACACCCATGTGAGAGATTTAGTAGAATATTTGGTAAAATATTTGGGGTCCCTATCATAACTCTTGTTTCTTACCCATTAGGTGAGCTTCCGACATCTTGTTTCTTCCACACCTTTCTATCAATAAATAGAATTGATGATAATTAGTTTTTTTTTTTTAATTTATAATTTTGATATAATTATACTAATATTATGTTTAATAATGTCAAATTAAATGGATCAAGACTAATACAGATGGTGCAAAATCACCAAGATAAATAAGGTAGAATATATATTTTCAATATAAAAGAGATGATAACATCACTTTTCATTTATATGACCAATAAATTATTAATGACAATTTGATGAATATTATGCGAATTAAAATCTTACACTTACATTTTTTTATTCATCATTATTTTTTTTACGCACATACCTCGGCCATACCCAAAAACAAGCCCATCAAATTTTTAAGGGTAAGAGTGTATTCAACCTTTTGTTTCATTTTTTTTAAAACTAATTTGATTTGACATGAACTATTTCAATTATTTCATTAATTTTCATCAAAAATTTTAAAAAAAAATTCTCTTACTCTAAATTTTTTTTGTTTCATAAAATTTGATGAAAAAAATATTTCCAATACCCTTATGATTTAAAATTTGATGGAAAAAAAAAAAATTTCTCCCTTAAATTTGATATATAAAAAATAAAATTGAAAATAAGAGAGAAAAAAGTTAAGGGGTTATTTGGAAATAGGCTAATTTATCTCAATAGTCAAGAAAGGTTACCAAAAAAAAAAAATTGTCAAAAAAATCATAAAGACATAAAAAGTCTAATATATCCTTTTATTCTCTCTATTTTTTTGCAATTTTTTTAAAATAAAAAAATAATTCCCAACCACCACTTTCTTTCTTCTCATATTTGTCTAAAAAAATTAAAACATTATTAAAAAAAATAGCATCACTACATCTATCGAATTTGCTCAGTCTGAATTTACCTGAATGAGACTCTTCCCGGTCATAGTTTCCTATTTTGAAAATTTGTGGGAGGCTCTTATTCGGACAAATTCAGATTGAACAAATTAAGTGAATGAACTATTAATGTAACAAAAACCGTCTTTCCAAAAAAAAAAAAAAAAAAAACCTAAGAATGGAGGTGCTTTATAATTTTTGTTGTTTCGCATTCTCCCACTTGTTTCAAAAACTTGTTCCCACTGTTCGAGTTGGTCTGAGAGCATGATGATGATGATGAATACCAAGGCTAGCCTTGGCTTAACGCCACTAAGACCTGTGTCTAGGGCTCTCAAATTTTGGCTCAAAATAAGGCCTCAAATTTATTAGTTTTATATTATCTTAAAAGTTCAAAACCTAATCTTTTTTTTTATTATTTGAGGTCCAGTCTAAAAGGTCCCTCAAGAAATTTTGTTGAGCCAAATTAAAAAAATATAGTTATAATTATTGTTAGCCCAATTAAAAATTTATATAATTAGTCTAAACAAATATATATGATATAATGAGTTCAAATAAAGTCTAATGTCAAGATTTTGGCCTTGTTTGAGAAGTTGGTTATATTATTAGCCTATTTTAGTTTTTGGCTATTTAAGTAGGCTAAAATTTTTGTATTTGGGAAAATTGTTGGATTTTTTTATAGTTAGATGTGATATTTGTGAGAAAAAAAGTGAAATGATTACGGGTTTGATGTGATATTTTGTCTTTTTGTGAATTTTAGCCTAAAAAGTTAATTTTTAACCTTTCCCAAACAAGGCCTTTAATAGAATAAAAAACTTTATCTTTATTTTTTTGTCCTCTCTCTTTATCATATTTTAATTGAATAATTTTACCCTATTTTTTTTTCCTTACTTTTGTTTGCCCTAATTTTTTTTCCCTCTCTTTTTCATAATTTAATTGAATAATTTTGCCTTAGTTTTTTCTCCCAATTTTTTTCCAATAATTTGTGTTTTGTTATCAAATAATTAGTGGATTATGATTGTGTTATTAGATATCATATTACAATAACATAATCATTTTGTTATTAGATATTAATAAATTATATTGTTTGTATTGATTATTGTTAAACTACAAAATAACAAGACCCTATTTTCTGTTTTTTAAATCTTTATAATAATTTTTTTGTATCTTAATATATGAAAATAAATTTTAATAATTATATATGTAAGAAAACCTTTTGTAACTATTATAAAAAAATTATTGACAACCTATTATTTTATCCGTAATCTCTATTATAGAAAGTATATATAAAATGCCTCACTTTCAAAACCCATCTAAGCCCCATAAATCTGAGGACCAGCCCTAATGTACACAATCAGTTTAGTGGTATTCCAACAAAGTGATATTCATTGCGTTGAAGACTCAGTTAGGAGTTTGAAATTACGGTTTTTTTGTGAAGCGGGGAATTATTGTGTTGGCTGCTACTGTTATTGGGGTTTTAGTGTTTGGGAGTTTTTGCGGTGGAAGGGATTGTGGATTCGGCTTATGGAGTTATAGGACCAAGCATATTGTTATTGAAGAGTTATTGGCCGAAACTTTTGCAGGTTCTTCGGGTTTTCAAAGAGCAAGATTTGGATGTGACATTTTACAATAAAACTTTATCAAAAAAATAATATAAAACTTGTCATTTTTCTCTTTTCTTTTCCCTTTCTCTTCCCCTCCCTCCTCCTGTTTTCTTCAAATGGTTTTCTCTTTCCTTTTCCCTTTCTCTTCATCTCCCTCCCCCGAAATGATTTCCTGTTTTTTTTTTTTCTTTTTCTTTTTCTCCTCCTCTCTCCTCCCTCTTTTTCCAAAATGATATCGTTTTGTGACACTAGCTAACGCATTATAGGTATTCGAATTTTTATACTTTTGGGTTCGTTTGGCATGAAAGTTTGGGTTGGGTTAGCGTTATTTTAGTTACAAAAAGACAAAATAAATTTTTTAATTCAATAAGACAAAATGTCACATCTAAATCATAATCATTTCATTTTTTCTCTCACAAAATGTCACATCAAAACCCAATATTTTTTTTATTATTTGAGGCCCAGTTTAAAACGCCTCTCAAAAAAATTTATTCAGCTAGATTAAAAAATATATATATATATATTGTTAGCCCAATTAAAAATTTATATAATTAGTCCAAACAAATATATATGATATAATAAGTTCAAATAAAAGTCTAATGTCAAGATTTTAATAGAATATTTTATCTTAATTTTTTTTTGCCTTCTCTTGTTATCAATTTTACCCTAATTTTTTCCCTTAATTTTGTTTGCCTTGATTTTTTTGCCCTCTCTTTATCATAATTTAATTGAATAATTTACCTTAGTTTTTTCTCCTAATTTTTTTCTAATAATTTGTAATTTGTTATCAAATAATTAGTGGATTATGATTGTGTTATCAGATATCATATTACAATAACATAATCATTTCGTTATCAGATAGCAATAAATTATGTTGTTTGTATCGATTATTGCTAAATTATAAAATAAAAAGATCCTATTTTATCTATTTTAAGTCTTTGTAATAATTTTTTTTGTATCTTAATATATGAAAATAAATTTTAATAATTATATGTAACTATTAAATTATAAAAAAATTATTGATAACTGATTATTTTATCCGTAATCTCTTTTATAAAAAAAAAAAGTATATATGAAACGCCCCACCTTCAAAACCTGTCTAAACCCCATAAATCTGAGGGCTGGCCCTGATGAACACAAGCAGTTCAGTAGTATTCCAACAAAATGAGATTCATTGCGTTGAAGACTCGATTAGGAGTTTGAAATTAGGTTTTTTGTGAAGCAGGGAATTATTGTGTTGGCTGCTACTGTTTTGGGGTTTTAGTGTTTGGTTACCGAATAGTTTTTTGCGATGGAAGGGATTGTGGATTCGGGTTATGGGGTTATAGGACAGAGCATATTGTTATTAAAGAGTCATTGGCCAAAACTTTTGCAGGTTCTTCGGGTTTTCAAAGACCAAGGTTTGGTTTTGGATGCTCTTCTGGGTCTTTCTGCATTTTTATCTATGGCTGAAACTTCATTTACCACTCTTTGGCCTTGAAAGGTACACATTTTTTTTTTAACTCCAATTGTTTTTTTTCTTATAAAATTTTTGTTTGTGCAACTGTCGTCATGAATAGGAGCATATTAGATTTTTATGTTGAGTTCATGCCAATTTCATATCACCTGATCATGTGGAACAGTTTCTTGCCTGAATTTGTTAATTAACTCTGGTGGCAATAGTTAGCAAGCTTGGGTAGGAGGTAAGGTTTAGCTTGATTCAGATTGAGGGAATATCTTATCTACAATAATCTCAAACCATGAACTGTGAAGAAGTAAATCATCATACTGAGACCAAAGGATTTTACCTGTTGCGACTGCTACAATAGAGGGCCCATTTTCTACTAAGAAGATTGTGAAGGATGGTCTTCACGACGAAAATGGTGATTAGTTGACGAATGATAGCCTGGTTGTGTTGTACATTCAGTGAGAGATATTTGCAGTAGCATTCCAAATGAGGCTATCATGGTGAGAGAGATAGCTTGATTTAGGAATTATTCTGTTTCGCATGTATAGGTTAGACTTATAAGATAATTATGACTTATTTCTAGCCACATTACTTAGAAATCTCCCACCACCCTCCCAAGTTGGTTCTGTCCTATTCTATCTCTAACAATTATTGAGGGGAATTAGAGCAATGTTGTCCATTCAAAAATAAATTAATAAATCTTATTTTCAAGTGTCAAATCATGAATTGAATCATGAATTGATTTCTCAATAAAATGAATTGTGAATTGTAAGACTCACTTCATTTTATATTTTTAATAAAATATATACATTTATATTTATATACATAAAATCATATATATAGTTCTTAAAATTAAAAAAATAACAATCTATATATATAATATATAATATCAAAGTGCAAGTGTACAACTATAGAATATATATTAAATATAATATGAATTTTATTAATGTGTGTCCTTAGGGTACATGTTAAGAAACTTGAAAGCATTGTTCATTGTGTATGAAAATGAGTGCAATAAATAAAATACAATACTTTTAATCCATTTATGAAATTAACACGGATTTAAATAAGTTTCAAATAATGAATAAAATTGGTGTGGTTGATGGTTTTGAGTTAAGCATGTTGGTTCTAAATTGAGTATGAATTCTACCACTTTGAAAGTTCAACATGTATCAAACTTCAAAGTACCCCCTTATTTTCAAGAAGTTATCTAGTGGATCCGTCTTACTAGGTGATTGTGTTTTCATCCTATAACAATGAAACACATAATTAGTTGGTATAAAATATATTTTTAAAAAAAAGGATAAAAGAAAAACTAATTACATTTCTAATACACTTGAATATAAGCTAGACTTATAAGATAATTATGACCTATTTCCGGTCACATTCCTTAAAAATCTCCCACTACCCACCCAAGTTGGTTCTGTCCTATTCTATCTCTAATAAATTTTTTTTTTTTTTTGGATAAATAAACAAATATTATTGAAAAGGCGTCAAGATGATGCAACGAATACAAAACAACATCTCCAATTAGGGAAAGCAGTCACAAGCACTAACCAATTATATCATCTAGAAAATATGAAAAAACAAACATATCTACATCAACTGTCCTCTCCAACCAACTATACATAACTACAAGAAGCCGATTCTCTAACCAAAGAACACCATAATAAATCTCTTGAAAGGTTTGTCTATTCCGCTCCAACGACACACGCCACATCAAACATAACAGCGCTAGCAACCACACCCGCCGATACCAACGCCAACGCCAACGCCAACGCCGACGCTGACACTGACGCCCAATCCGAGCACCCCGCCAAGCCCAAAGCATATCCAACACCCCTTTTGGTTGAACCCAAACAACCCCAAAGAGTGAACAAATAAAACCCCACAGCCGCGTGGCCACTGGAAAATGAAGGAACAAATGATCCACCGACTCCGCATTAGCACAACACATAAAACACCGATTCACTAAAACATACCCACACCTCATCAAATTATCCAAAGTTAGATTCCACTCCAAAGCAGCTGTCCACATAAAGAAACCCACCTTAGACGGAACACCCAGCACCCAAACATTCTTCCAAGGAAAAACCCTACTACAATCCCCTACCAAACCCCAATATAATGAAGAAACAGTCACCTACCCCTTGGCCCACACCCCATTCCACATCATCACATCGGATTCCACACCAGTGATGCCCAACCCATACAAGAGATCCCACAATTCCACCAACTAAGCCACCTTCCAATCTTGCACCTACCACCACAACTAAATATCCCAAACCACCATATCCCCACCCCCCAAATAAGATGCCACCGTAGCCTCCCGATCAACCACAATATCGAAGATCAAAGGAAAACGAGTCTCCAATGAAACCTCAACACACCATATATCCTTCCAAAACCTCACCCTCACCCCATCCCCCATCCTAAACCCTACCCACCTCCAAAACTCCAGCCTCCCCAGCCAAATCCCTTTCCAAAGCCCACAACCATGAGTGCTAGTCACATCCCCAGAAACCCAATCCCCTTTTCCCACCCCA
Organism: Camellia lanceoleosa; assembly: GCA_025200525.1. NCBI lineage: Eukaryota > Viridiplantae > Streptophyta > Magnoliopsida > Ericales > Theaceae > Camellia > Camellia lanceoleosa. The sequence continues at coordinate 118,940,862 of CM045762.1, read as the reverse complement.
TACTTAGAGGCGACCACCATTCGCCAGAGTCTATCATGCTCCCAAGCAAAACACCACAACCACTTCCCTAACAAGGCTCTATTGAAAGTCACCAACCGCCAAACCCCCAAACCCCCTGCTTGCTTATATTGGCAAATCTACCCCCAATCAACCAAATGGTACCTAAATTCATCTCCTCCACTACCCCACAGAAAATCCCTTTGAAGCTTCTCCAACCGTTGTGCCACCGACACTGGAATAACATGCACAGACATGAAATAAGTTGGAATACTACTTAACACACACTTAATCAGGGTCAACCTCCCTCCTTTCGAAAGATACTGCCTCTTCTAGCGTCAACCTCCCTACTTTCAAAATATTCTATAATTTATCTATATTTCAGTTGTAAAAATTATGAAACTATATCAAACAAAACAATTTGATAAATAGAAGAGCAATAATATACATAATCTAGGTGGTTATGTGTGAGGAATTATTCTGTTTCACATGTATCAACATGTTTCAACTTCAAAGTATACCCTTTTTTGCTAGTTATCTAGTGAATTTGTTCTACCAAGTGGTTATGTGCAAGGAATCATTCTATTTTGCTGGAATTTTACGTTGGCAGTGTGCCTAATGAATAGTAGGGGCTAAATGCATACATGGCTTCAAAAATAAGAAAATAGTAGATAAATTATAGAATATTGTTGGGCGGGCAGATGGACACGTGTTATTCTAAACTTAATAGATAATTTTCGATTGTGTGCCCATCTTATAATAATGAGAAACATAATTAGTTTGTCTCAAATGTGGGAGAAAATGTATGAAAAATTAGTTATATGGCCCCATATACACTTGGAAGGACAAACCACATCGAATATAGGCCAGTTCTATAAAAAAAATTCTAATTATTTCCAATCACATTCTTTAGAAATTTCCCATCCACCTAAGTTGGTTTTTGTCCTATCCTATCTCTAATAATTATCAACAGGTACTAGAGCAATGTAGTTTGTTCAAAAATAAATTTAAATAAAATTATCAATAAATCTTATTTTCAATAGCATTAATGATTCCTATTAAATTTAATGTAGACAATTAAGTCTTATTTTTAAAAAAATTTATTCTAAAAAAGTTTACTTTTCCTTAATAATATCTTTTATTCCAATGTTACCATTCTTATTAAAATATGAACAACATTTTTTAAAACAATTTTAATTTACTTAAAAAAATATATTTTTTACTTGCAAAAATTCAACAAACTACATCAAACAAAATCGAACTCAACAATTTGATCAGAAGTACTTTGTCATAGAATTCATCATTTTCTATTGCCTTGCACTCTGAAAAATATATTTAGTAAACAATCCAAAAAGTCTTTTTTTTTTTTTTAAATATTTCATAAAAGAAATTGTGAAAAATAATATCTTGGTAAATTCATATATATATATATATATATTTCAAACTGTGAGACAACAAAAAATGATGAATCTAAAGCGTATGCAAAGTTCAATAAAAATAGCAAAGTAGTCTCAAAATGTTCCATTACTAGCTTTGTAAATAGCCAGGGCATTACCAACTTTTAATTGATTCAAGCAAATTACGTTAGTATTTCTTATATTTTTGCTCTTGTGTCACTTTTGTCTTTATAATTTCAATGGACTCAATTTTGACCTGAACTTATTATTTTGTCTCAATTTGGCCCAATTGATTACAACTTCTAGTTTTTTTTTTAATGAAAAATGGGAACATGATGAGCTGCAAGTGTCGTGCATTTATAGGCAAAAAGCTACAAACTTGTTCAATTTAATAAGTTAACCTTAACCAACTCAGTAACATTTTTCTGTCAAGAACTCTAATCAGAGTAATCAATCGGACTAAATTAACACAAAATCTAAAATTCAGTGTTCAAAAAGTCAAGTTAATTGAAATTACTCAAACCAAAATGACACAAGGGGTATTATGTAGGGACTGCCAATGATTTGCTCATTGGTTTATGGAAAACCATTACTAATAGCTTTGGGACCACTGGAATTAAAGACAAAGAATCACTGTTGCCAACTTGGAAGTCATGACTGATGGAGGAAGTCCAGCTTTGTTTGGCATGATGGCTGATTGATACAATTACATAGTTGCCGTGCTTGAGTGGTTGGGCTAGGCTGGGCTGTTGCACCACCACCATAGAAAGACTTAGCTCTGTATAAGAATGAATAATAATACATTTATTCCTTCTCCATCATCAAACTACTATCCTTCTTACTCTCCTTTTCATATCTCTCTAAATCCTACCTATAAGAAAATAAAATGAATTGGCTAATGTTTCTTTATCAATTTCTTTTGGTATTTCTCTTGTTTTCTCAAATAGTAGTTACTACTACATGTTCTTCATTATCTTCATGGTCTTCTTCTTCTACTTCTGCACGCCATACCTGCCTTGAGAACCAACGATTGTCACCGCTCCAATTTAAGAAAACTTTTACCATAACTAGCAGTGCCTCTTTAGATTGTGAATCTGATTCTCATCCTAAAATGGTGTTTTGGAATGAGAGTACTGATTATTATTCGTGGGAAGGGGTCACGTGCAACTGGTTGCATGGTCATGTGATTGGACTTGACCTCTCCTTTACCTCAAGCTTTATTAAATCTATCTTTGTTGACATCTCTCAATCTTGTTTATTGTCATCTGCGTGGGAAATTCTCAGAAAACATTTTTCACCTTCCAAACCTACGAAAGCTCAACTTACGGGCAAATATCGAACTCATAGGTAAACTTCCAAACTTCAATGAGACTAGTTCCCTTCAGTTTCTTGATCTCTCCTAGACAAGTTTTTCTGGTCAATTGCCCGATTCAATCAGCAATCTTAAAGCCTTGAATAGTTTGTACCTCTCTCAATGCAATTTTTCAAGGTCCATTCCAGCTTTTCTTTGTAACCTTACACAAATAACTGATTTAGACTTCTCACCTAACAGTTTCGGCGGTCAAATCCCTTCATCAATTTCAAACCTTGCAAAGCTTACTAACTCGATTCTTTCACTAAACAATTTGAACAGACAAATACCAGATTCCCTTGGCAATATGAGCCAACTTACTGACTTGGACATTTCTGTAAATTAGCTAACTGGTCCTATTCCTTCATATGCAGTTGGGCTTTTAATGCAACTTCTCTCCAATTGAGTCGTAACTCACTCATTGGGACAATACCATCTTCGTTGTTTGCTCTGCCTTCACTGATTAATATAGATTTGAGTGACAATAAGCTACAGGGACCAATTCCAGGATTAGTCTATGAACTCCAGAACCTATCAGACTTGGTGCTTTCATCAAATAACTTAAGTGGTGCAGTGGATCTAGATAAGCTTCTAAATCTTAAAAATCTGATCTCTCTTGATCTCTCCTGATCTCTCATATAATGGTCTCTCATTGAGCATCCATCAACAATCGTGTCAACTCTACCTTGACCAACTTTGACACTATAGGGTTAGCTTTTTGCAATTTGAGCCAATTCCCAAACTTCTTGAGAGAGCAAGCTGGATTAGCTTCTCTAGACCTTTCAAACAACAAAATTCATGCTGAAGCTCCCAAATGGATATTCGATGTGGGGAAAAATACATTGGGTATTTTAGATCTTTCTCATAATTTCCTTACAAGTTTAGAGAGTCTTCCATGGCAGCAGCTAGAATATATTGACCTGCACTCCAACTTACTCAGAGGTCACTTCCTGTTCCACCTGTCACCACAATTATTTTCTCTCTCTCAAACAATAAATTGACTGGAGAAATCCCTCCATTGATTTGTGGTCTAAGGTCACTTGGTATTCTTGATTTGTCTAATAACAGTTTGAGTGGCTTGATTCCACAATGTTCGGGAAACTTGAGCAATCTCTTCGTGTAGAATTTAGGGATCAATGGCTTTTACGGCACCTTTATTGCAACATTTACAAAAGGCAATTAGCTAAGGAATCTTAACTTGAATGGCAACCAAATTGAAGGACAAGTTCCGCGATCTTTGCTCAATTGCAGACACTTGGAAGTTCTAAACCTTGGAAAAAAAAGACAAATGATACATTTCCACACTGGTTGAAAACTCTTCCAAAATTACAGGTTCTTGTCTTGAGTTTTAATAGGTTTCATGGTCACATAGGCACCTCCAAGACCAAAGGCAAACATCCTTTTCCTAGGTTGAGAATTATCGACATATCTTGCAATGAGTTCATTGGCCTTTTGCCAAAAAATTATATCAAACAATTTGGAGCTATGATGAATGTTGATGAACATGAAATAAAATTGAAATACATGGGCAACGACTATTATCAAGATTCTGTGGTGGTGGTGATTAAAGGATCTGAGATTGAATTATCCAGAATCTTAACAGTCTTGTCAATCATTGATTTTTCAAGAAATAAATTCCAAGGAGAGATTCTAAAATCCATGGGGAGGCTTAATTCACTTTGTGGTCTTCTTATCCCATAACAACCTTGAAGGTCACATTCCAACTTCACTTGGAAATTTAACAAACCTTGAATCATTGGACCTTTCTTCAAACGAGCTTGTTGGGGTTATTCCTTAACAATTGATGAGTTTAATGTTTCTTGAGGTACTAAACCTTTTGGACAACCAACTCGCAGGACCAATTCCTTAAGGGAGCCAGTTTAATACATTTGGAAGTGATTCGTACAGTGGGAACTTGGCCTTACGTGGATTCCCTTTATCAAAGAAATGTAAGGAACTACAACCACTGCCACCTCCACCAACACTCCAACAAGACAAGAATTCAGACAAGTCAAGTGGATTTAGCTGGCAAGTTATAGTGTTGTGGTATGGATGCGGATCTGTATTTGGAAAGGTTATGGGATATATTATGTTTTTAACTCGAAGACCAGAATGGCTTATGAAAATTGTCGACGGAAAACATCATACGAAGGTGAAAAGGGGCCCATTGATGCAGTGAAAGAAGAAATCAACAAAGACAAATGGCATTATCAGGTAATTGGAATTTATCTTTGCAGCATTACTTTGTTGGATTATTTTTTATGGTTTCTACCTATAGGCTATATTTTAGTTACTAATGCTTTTTATTTCAGAACTAGATATTTTTCTTAGTTGCACAATAAAGAAATGGAATCCAGTTGAAGGGGTGTCTTACCTAGCTGCTGCATTTGAGTGTATGTGCATCCGGACAGCAGCTACACAAGATCACTTCAAAAGCTTTACCATTCTTGCTGTATTAAATTCTAAAGTTTTGTTAAGTTGTGTTGTTTTCTTAAAGCATTGAGTTAAATAAAAGTTTCATGTCATGACTTTTTTTTTTTTTCCTCTTTCGCATCGTGTGGCAACCTTTGGAGATTTTCACTTTTGTATGTAGTTGCTTTTAAATTGGATTTCAGTCACAAAAGACTAGGCGTTGCCAAGTTTTTATCTTTGAAATGCAATCTTACAAGTTACAACCATTCCCCTTGTTACATTCTTAATCATTTTGAGTAATAGAAATGTTGGCTATTAGATAGAGAATTCGCATTGAAAATAATGTTATATGTTACTCTTTGAGCAGTGCTTTTACTCGTTGCTATTGTAGTCCAGCTGAGCTTTTGACAATTTTTTCTCTTTCACACCTTTCTATCAATAGACAGAATTGATGATAATTATTATTTTTATTTTTATTTTTATTTTTATTTTTTCATCTTCATTGGCGATTGGAGAATCAAACTGGAGATATTTACTAGCACTTGTTCTATAGATGTGGGAATTTTGTTATTAATTATAGTATGAAAATGGTGATATGGAGAGTTTTAATTGAAAAGGTTGCTCATAGGCAAGAATGTTGTTGGGATTGAGAAGTCTGATTAATTAGTACTATACATTTCATTTTTAAGGAAAATTAGTACTATACATTTCATTATACGATCATGGATCCAACTGATCTGACCATGTTCTTTTAATGCATCGTTTTATTTTTTCTTTCCTTCGCCCCCCCCCCCCCCTAGTTTATAGCTAAAAATGACTGTTTGGTGTATTGAAATTGTTATGTGTTCTAAGAAATTATTATTATTTTTTATTTTAGAAAGTTTTAATTCTGTCTTTTTATATTGTTGATGTTTCTCTGCCAATTCTCTCAAATACTATGGAGTATTGATTGAATGACTATGACTGCTATGAGCATTAAGGCTCTGTTTGGTTTAGGCTTAAATAGCAATTTTTTTGATTATTTATGAAATAAAATATTAACCCCGGTTGACAATGTCTTAAAAAAACAAAATTTACTCATGTGAAGAGAATTCAAAAGCTAAAAAATATTGATTAATTTCATGTTTCAATACAAGTTTTTATTTTTCACTAAGCTCAAAATTTAGCTTTTTGATCAGGTGCCAAAGGTAATTAAAAAAAAAGGAAAGGAAAAATTACATTGATTTTCTCTAAAATTTAGAGAAAATACAACAAATAATTATACTGCTTTCTCTTTTAACATAGCTAAAGGGATAAAATTAATACAGTCAATATAAAAGAGATGATAATATCTTTTTTTCCATTCAAGCATGTCCAATTCTTAACTTTCTTTTTTGTTCATCAAAATAAAATTTGATTAAAAAAAATACTCAAAAACTATTTGTAATCATTTAATCAAATGGTTATCAAATAAAGAATTTTTTTTTCCATCAAATTAAAAATTCATTAAATCCTTTGTCCAATTTAAAATTAATGAAAACTTAAAATGATAAAACATTGGAGATGATTTTTGCATCAAAATTAAGAGAAATTTAGAATAAAAAGAATTTTTTAATGAAAAGATTGATTAATTCATATTAAATCGAAATGTTTAAGGAAACAAATTTAAAACCAAATTAATTTTTTTTTAAAAAAAACAAAAGAGCATTTGCATCATTCTATTCGTATCCACAGTTTCTACAAATTGTTTACAATGTCATGCCTCAATTTCCAATCCATCAACATTTTTTCCTTGTTTGAACCCTAAAATTAGATTACCCACTAAGAATTTTCCTAGAAATCTACGTTTCTCTTCTCGAAGGCTCGCATGCGAGTTTGAAATTAGGGTTTCTTGAGGTTTTTGTGAAGCGGGGAATTATTGTGGTTTCAATGCTTGTGAATTGGAGTTGACTTCTGTAACTCTTCAATCTTATTGCACCAGCTCACATTACACCTCTAGTTACAAATTACAAGCTACCTTAATTTAAACCAAAATCCTAACTGAATTGCTAAAAGTTCATTCAAAAAAATTGGCCATACAAATCAATCAATTTTCATTGCAAATCTAACAAGATTTTATTTCCCAGTGTCAAATTTTTTTGTTTCCTAAGGCTGTGTTTAGATCATGGATTTGGGTCAGAATTTGAAAAAGAAAAGGAGAAAAGTGAGTGAAATGTATATAAGTTACATTTTTTCTTCATTTCTTTTACCAAGACTGCAATTGTGCTATGACCTTGTAATAACATGTTAATGCCTTGTCACATGACTGCCTTTTATCTCTGTTGTTTCAGTAAATATATGCTTTGACAGTCATGAAGTCTGTGATAGAGTAGTAAATTACAAGCTTTTGAATGGAAATTGTCATCTAATGTAAATGGAAATGAGTTGTCAATTGAAGATAGTTTCAAGCTTCACTAATCTATTAGTGTTCTGAAGAAACATCAGTTGTGTTATAGAAAAAAGAGGATTCTTAACATTTTTTTCTCACTTGCTGAGAAACCATTCAATCTTTAGTTCCTTTCTCAAAAAAGAATTTGATTTGTACATGCAAGAAATAGGCTGATTTAGCCCTTTTTTGTTCTCTCATGAAATAAAATTCTTATCATTAGGAGTCAAGGGAATGGCCCCTTGCCCTCAAATTTCCATTTAAAGGTGGATGTCGATGTCAATCCTCGAGTGCAAGTAACATGGCGTTTCCTCGGAAATGTAATAGAGAGTTAAAAAAATAATAAATGAATGGTGATACCACGTGTTGACGATAACATGGTATAATTGTTACATTGATTTTTTTTTCCCCCTCTTGTTTGTGATTGTCATAATTGGAAAATGTGTGACAAGAAAGAAGATATAGTACATTAACAAACCTTATCCAATATGTAGAGATAAGGTTGTTTTATGATGGTTCACTCAAAATTAAGATTGTGGAGGAATTCTGTTAAAAGTATGTTTGTTGTATTTTTATTTTAGGGTTTGGCTTCTCCCATGTTCACATCTCAACCTGAACACTTGAGGGGCTCATGGGCCTACCATGGATCCCGTTTCAATAATCTTTAATTGCTCATTTTGTAGAGCCCTCAATGTATATCAACCATGAAAAAATTAGTTTGATCTTTGTAACCTTGTTATTTTTCCTCATTTGTCTTAAAAAAATGGATTATCCATTTTTTAGAGATAAACATGATAAAATGAAAATGTTATGATTATCGGATTGACATAATTTTTTTTTTGGGATAATATAAATCGAGGGCCTTACAAAATGACCGATTCATATTATCAAAACGGAAATTGTGATGGGCCTCATTGGCCCCTCAAGTTCTCTCATGTTGAGATGTGAACATGAGAAGCCTACCCCTTTATTTTATTTATTTATTTAGGTTCAAAATCTTCTTTTCTAGTTTTGCTAACAATTCATTGAAACATACTACTGCCTAAAATATGGTATCTGCTATTGTATATGTGTGTGTTTTAATTTTTATAGTTATGGAGTGATATTATAAAAGAAAATCGAGCATAGAATCATCATCTTCACCGATTCATGACAAGTCTCCAAAACAAAGTTGTATAGAAATCGACTTGCTAGACCTTCCTGAAGATCCGGGGCTACGACCTCAGATTATGGATTATCATCATATCATCTGAGAACAAGTTTGTTGGGTGTACTTATTAAAAGGCCCTTGTCAACCTCGTAATCACAATATTCCACAAAGGAAAATTGGGCAATCATCAAGAAGGTTTAACCCTTTATTGTTTGATGAATTTGGTAGTTGGTTGGAGTATAGCATAGCTAAAAATGCTGCATTTTGCCTTTGTTGTTACCTTTTAAAACCCGTCGTAGGAGACTAAGGAGGTGGTAAGTCTTTTGTTGTTGATGGGTTTTCAAGTTGGAAGAATAAAGAAATGTTGCAACGTCATGTGGGAGGTGTTAATAGCTCTCACAATCAAGCTTGGAGAAAATGTCAGTACTTACTGAATCAAAAGCAACATATTGAAACAGTTTTCTCCAAGCTACTTGATGAAGCCAAGAGTGATTATAGAGTTCGATTGATTGCATCAATTGATTGCATTCAACTTCTTTTGCGACAAGGGATTCCATTACATGGGCATGATGAATTTGAAGATTCAAGCAACCAAGGAAACTTTCTTGAGCTTTTGATGCTTCTTTCAGATCAAAATGAGAATCTTAGAGTTGTTTTGTCAAAAGATGTTCGTAAACACCTTAAGTTGACAGCACCTTGTATTCAAAAGGATATTGTTAATGCCATTGTGGTTGAAACTACCATTGCTATTGCTAGAGAACTTGGTGATGGCATGTTCTCTATTGTCTTTGATAAATCTTGGGATGCATCGATGGAGGAGCAATTGATTGTTTCTTTGAGATATGTGGATGATAGGAGATATGTGATTGTGCATTTTTTGGGTATTAAGCAAATTTCTAGTTCTAGTGTTCTTTCACTTAAGAAGGCGGTTGAAGACTTATTTTATACACATTGAAAACATATCTAGGTTGTGTGGACAAAGTTATGATGAGGTTAATAATATTGATATGCAAGGTGAGTTCAACAAATTCACCACACTTATAATGGAAGAGAATGAAAGTGTGTATTATGTTCATTGTTTTGTTCATAAACTTGAATTAACTCTTGTGGAGGCAACAAAGAGTCATATCCATATTGCAACACTATTTTTCGTGGTTTCTAAAGTAGTTAAGGTTGTTGGAGCTCCATGTAACCATCAAGATGTTCCTTGGGAGAAGTAAGTTGCTAAAGTTGTTCAAGTTCTAAAGAATGATGAGATTACAAGTGGGAAAGGTCTCAATCAAGAGGACACTCTTATTCTTGCGGGTAATATGTGTTTGGGATCACATTATGGGACTTTGCTGAGTTTGATTAGTATGTTTTTAGATGTGCTTGATGCGATAGTAGACGATGGATCCTATTCTAACGACAGAGCAGAAGCATTCTACCTATTTGACCCATTACAATCGTTTGATTGTGTTTAATCTACTTGTGATGAAATCCGTATTGGGAATTACAAATGATTTGTCACAAGCATTCCTAATATGGATGACTTGTATATACCTTGAGGGAGATCAAGGTGTATAGATCAAGAAATGACAAACTCTTATCACTACTTCGTCAAGTTGTTCAAATTTGTCATTGATATGCAACTCCAAGAGCTGAATAATCATTTTAATGAGGACAACATTGAGTTGCGTCTTTGTGTTGCATTCCTAAATCCATTCGATTCATTTGTTGCTTTTGATATGACAAAATTGATCAGTTTTGCCCAATTTTATCTACAAGACTTTCCAGCTATTGAGCTTACGGCACTTCCTATTCAACTTGAGAATTTTATCATTGATATGCGGTCTAGTGTTGAGTTTTCAAATTTAAAAGGAATCAATGACCTTGCTCGAAAGATGGTTGAGGCTGGAAAAGAGAGAATTTATTTCTTGGTTTACAAACTGTTGACTTTGGCATTGATTTTACCTGTTGCAACTGCCACAATAGATAGGGCATTTTCTGTGCCAAAGAAAATGGTAATCAGTTGATGAATGATAGCCTGGTTGTGTATATTGAGGGAGAGATTTGTAGTAGCATTCCAAATAAGGCTATCATGCATCATTTCCAAAATATGGAAAATCTTTGAGGTTATTTGTAATTAAACCCGTATCTTATCAATGAATATCTAAGTTTTTGCTTTGTTCGTAGTTCAAAATTTTTGCTTCTTTCAATTGTCAAATAAGAAAAAATTTCATGAATGATTCTAGGTAAGTTCTTATCCCCCTTGACAAAAATCATAGTTTTGCTCTTGAGGATTGCTTGTTCAAGGAGACAGAGAGCATATAGAGTAAAAAGGCATTTGAGTGTTCAGTCAAAATTGGATTAGTTCACTCTACTTGAGGGGGGAAAAATGAACATGCATATGAATTAGAAGAAGAAAAAAGAAACGTAAAAATGAGCAAAAGCTACTAGGCATTTATTCTTTCTTGTATCCAGCTGTGCTTGCATTTTCTTTTATTATTATTATTATTATTATTATTATTATTATTATTATTATTATGTTCATTCTAGAATTTGTGGATGATGCTAGTGTGAATTAAATTTCTTGTTGCCCATTTATAAATGCTACTCATTTATAATCCGTTTATGAAATTAAAACAAATAAGTTTCAAACGAATAAAATTGGGCGTGGTTGACGATTTCGAGTTGAGCTTGTCAATACCAAATTGAGTATAAATTCCGTTATTTTGAAAGTTTAGCAAATATCAACTTCAAAGTATTATCTTTTTTCCAAGACGTTACTTCGTGGCTATATTTCTATCTTAAAACCATAAAACACATAACTAGTTTGTCTAAAATATTAAAAAAGAAAAGAAAAAAAAAAGAAGAAAAACTAATTACATATCTAATACGCTTGAATATAGGCCAGACTTATAAGATAATTATGACTTATATTTCCAGTCACATTCCTTAGAAATCTCCCACCACCCACCCAAGTTGGTTTTGCCTATTCTATCTCTAACAATTATTAAGGGGGAGTAGAGCAATACTGACCATTCAAAAATAAATTAATAAGTCTTATTTTCAAGTGTCAAATCATAAATTGAATCATCAATTGATTTTTTAATAAAATAAATGATGAATTTTAAGATTCACTTCATTTTATATTTTTAATAAAATATATACACAAAAAATCATATATATAGTTCTTAAAATTACAAAAAAAATAAAATAAAATAAAATCTATACATATAATATATAATATTAAAGTGCAAGTGTACAATTATAGAATATATATATTAAATATAATATGAATTTTATTAATGTGTGACCTTGAGACACGAAAAGAAATTTAAAAGTATTATACATTATTTATAAAAATGAGTACAATAAATTAAATATTATACTTTTAATCCATTTACAAAATTAACACAAATTTAAATAAGTTTCAGACAAATAAAATTTACCGTGCTTAATAGTTTCGAGTTAAGTTTGTCAATTCTAAATTGAGTATGAATTCAATGACTTTGAAAGTTCAACTGAGTATGAATTCAATGACTTTGAAAGTTCAATATGCATAAACTTCACAATATCCCTTATTTCCAAAAAGTTATATGGTGGATCCATGTTTTGAGGTGGTTGTGCTTTCATGGAATTGGAGAGCGTAGGTACAGCAGGTATAACATGGTGCTGTAAGGCTCATTGGATCTTTGCCCCGAGCTCATGTTATTGATTCAAACTTTTCATTGTGTAAGGTTTATTGGGTAGATTATCCATGAAAAAAAAATCAAATCAGTTGGTTATTTATAACCTTAAAATAACATCACATATTTTTTAAAAAACAAACTGTTAATATAATTTTAATAATTTATTTTAAAACAGTTAGGACTTGATTTTTAACAATGATGATATGTTTGACAAACTAATAATATGAATTATTTAAATCATCAAATAGACTCAGGACAAGTCTTCATGATACATCAAAACATGCATGATGTGCCACAAGGCACAACACGCACCTTAGATCCATGTTTCCATCTTATAACAATGAAACGCATAATTAATTTGTCTAATATATATATATATATATAATAAAGAAAAACTAATTATATAGGTTTCGTTTGGGATGTAGGTTGACTTTTTGACATCTTAGTTATTTTAACTTGGGACTAAAAAACCTCGTTTGGGATGGAATTTTTGACTTTCTTAATTTTTGTAAGAGAAAAAATAAAATGATTATGATTTGGATGTGACATTTTGTTTTATTAAATTTTTAACCTATTTTATCTTTTTATAATTATTTTAGTTGAAAAATTCAAAAACCACATATGCCAAAAGAGAGCCTAATACAATGGAATATGTAACGCCCTCAAAATAATAACAGAAAACCCATCCATTTATACATACATTGATACAAAGGATAAACATCTTTACAGGTTAATCAACAGAATTAAACGCCCCATGGGCTTACATCTTTCCAAGCTAACGCTTGGTTACAAACAGAAGAGTACTAACTCAAATACATGAAAAGCCCTTGGCTTGATATTACATGTAATTAAAACAAAATACAGTCAAAACCACAATCATCTGCCTGCCTCTAGCCTCTCAAGCGATATCCTTGGAGGTGGCATGCTCCGTGTACCTGAAAATGATGTTCTATATAGGGTGAGCCACAAATCAAAGAGAAATACACTAAACCAACTATGAACAATGCCTAAAACATTAGCAATCAACAGATGGCCTACACTTATACATTACGAGACAACACTTACATTCTTTTACCATTTCAAGACAACCCGGCTTAAGTACCAATTCACTTTCCATTTCTTTTCAACAAGAGTTTGAAAACACGGCTCAACATCTGGCCAAAACCTTTTCGCGTTATATCACTAACACATAAACCACTTTCATTCTTTACTTATGACACACATGTTGGTGTTGTATCAACTTAACATAGAAACATTTTCTATACTTCACAATTGATAACGATATACATTTTAGTGCTATATCAAATCAATCCATACACTTCCGTATTTCCCAAAACAATAATGATATACATGTTAGTGCTATATCATATCAACAAACAACACTTCAACACATCTCCATGGAAAAGCATATGAGCTATTTCCAATATTTCTCCATGGACAAGCATATAAGCTACATCCAATATTTTCCATGGACAAGCATATGAGCTACATCCAATATTTTTCAATGGCCTAGAGGTACATCCCCTATCTCCTCCCAAACAAAATCCGGTTTAGAGGTCCATCCCCTATCTTCCCCTAAACCGTGGAGTTCATCCCCTATCTCCTCCCATACACAAACACAAACAATGCATATAAACACATAACCACATACGCATTCAATCAATACATAAAATCAATGTATTCGATCACTCGTCATACTCTATGACATTTCCACTCGATTAGGTTTAGTTTGCCTAATCAAGATGCATTGTCTACAACAATCAACACTACCTCCACCGTAGCCAAAGCGCTTATTTCTAAACAGAAATAAATGCACAAATGGATAATATAACCATATTTCAATCGGTGAGTAATACATGATTCAACTACACCCTTTAACCCGTAGACATTCTCAATTTCCACATATTCAATCCAATTCCTCATTCTCTTTAATTAATTATATACATTAATTAATTAAACCAATTAGGGCAAATTACCATAATTCACAAAACAACCCTAAGGCTCCATTTTCATTTACAATCCGTCATTTACTCCCTTTCCTATGCCAAACAAGCATACAGGCTCATTTCTAAACAAAACCCCAACTTTTGTAAAATTGCACAAAAGGCCCCAAAGTTTCTCAAAAATTACGCAACCACCCCCAACATATCCAAATGCTAAAATTTAAAGACAAAGACCATAAGGAGGAGTAGGATATCCCTACCTCGAAATTCGAGCCCAAACGGAGATGAAGACCAAAACCCAAAGTGCTCCAAATCCCAACTTTTTCAGATTAAAACGAAGATCTCACCACCCTCTATCTTATTAACAAAGGACTTAGGTTAGATCCACACTAGAGAGAGATGAAATCCTAGAGAGAATATATGTTTAGAGAGAGAGGAGTCGCTAAGGTTCCAAAATGAAAGAAGAAGAAAAGTGAAGTTCTCCTCACGCCTCTTGATATACACCAGCTCGCTCGGCGAAGACCGTCGCCGAGCGGCGACTGAACGAAAACACCCATCACCGCCTCAAAAGCTACCCTCGCTCGAGCCAAGAAGTCTTCGCTCGAGCCAACCACCGACCCAGAAGCTCACTCGAGCGCAGGAAAGCTCGCCGAGCCGAATGCAAGCCTTCAGTTGCAATCGCAACTAAGACGACGCCGGCGACGGACAGCTCGCTCGAGCGAAGAAACAAAGCTCTCAGGTCTGACTTAGACGCAGTCGCTCGCTCGAGCGACGCCACCCTGGCTCGACCCACCAGACACAAGAAACCACGCTCGCTCGAGCGACCAACTCCTCGCTCGAGCGAAGGAGCAAAATTCTGGGCACCAACACTTAGCTCCAAACACAACCAAGCCAAAACGAACCCGCCCAACACGTCCTATAACCCAAATACAAAGTCTAAAAGGACGCAACCAAGGTTCAAACAACCTCTAACACCCACGGACATAAATCCGAATCACTGTACACCAAGGGGTAAACCCGGGATCGCTATAGAATACAAGACAAGATTTATAAGATAATTATGACTTACTTCCAGCTAGATTTCGTAGAAATCTCCCACCATCCACCCAAATTGGTTTTGTCATATTCTATCTGTTAGGTTTTTATTCTTGGCAACACCATTTGACAAAACTCCTTTCAGTTGTATTTGTTTTCGCACTTTTATTTTAGTGAGGCTATGAGTTTATTAGATGCGAATCCAACTCGAATCGAGCCTTGCAGAGAAGTTTGTGGTGTTTAATTCTTTCAAGATTGCCACTTCGCTAATTATGACGGGGATTGAGCTACCCGGTCAGCTCGCGGGGGTCCAGGAGGCAGTGCCCCTTGGCGGGTCTGGGACAGCACCCAGGCGGGGTCGAGGGGCAACGCCCCCGAAGCAAAATGCAAAAATGCATTCAAAGTTGCCTGTCCGCTCGAGCGGACATTCCCCCACTCGAGCAGAGAATGCTAAGTTCCAAAAGTTTAGTTTGCCTGCAAAAATACTGGATGTTGTTTTTTCCCGCTCGATCGGAACTTTCTGCGCTAAAGCGTAGGTCCACTCGAGCGGCCAATCTGACGCTCGAGCGGAGATCGCGGGACAGATTTCTATAAATACATGTTTCAGTCCAAATTTAGGGTAACTTCTCCTAATCTTCTTCTTGGGTTCTAGGGTTTATATCTGGGGATATTTTGCTAGTTTTCTTTGATGTTTAATTGATCTTTGATGTTTAATTAAGTATTCAACTCATGGGTTAAGAAGAATACATCAAAGGTTTGTTTGTTCATTCTATACAAAAGAAAGAGTTGTTCTTTGGTGGATTCTAAAGAATTTAAGCCTGAAGCTTTGGTGGATTCTGGAGTGGCTCATCGTCAAGACAATTCCGAGGTGAAGACAGGGTTGGAAGAGGCACATAGAGGTTGGTTCAATTCGGGCGTGGATTCGCTAGGTAATTGAGAGTATACATGTGTAATTCCTTTATATCTTCTTAGTGGATTGTTTTGTGGCTGTTGCTCGTGGTTTTTTTAACACAATTGGAGGTGTCTAATTGTGGTTTTTCCACGTAAAATCGTTGTGTTGATTTGTCTTGATCGTTTGATTGGGATTGTTATATACTGCTTAAAATTGATACATAATCACAAATCAACATCTAGGGGATTTCTAGATTTTTCAATTGGTATCAGAGCAGGTTGTTCTATTTTTTTAAAAAAAATCTTTTAGAACGAGATCTTGTTTGATTTGTGATAATGGATACAATTCGTGAGGGAAATTCTATGGTTCGACCATCCCTACTTGACAGATCCAATTATTCTTTTTGGAAAGCTCGGATGAGATCATTTTTAAAATCTATTGATGAAAAAGTTTGGCAATCTGTCATGTATGGGTGGACTGAACCAACGATTACCGTTGATGGAGTAACTTTCCCCAAACCAATTGATAAGTGGGACACAATTGATTACCAAAATAGTAGCTGGAATAGTAAAGCTATCAATTCTCTTTTTTGCGCTGTCACACCTGAAGAGTTTAGTCGTATTTGCAATTGTGAAGTCGTAAAAGAGGCTTGGGATATCTTACAAACTATTCACGAGGGTACTCCTTTTGTTAAACGCTCAAAACTTCAAAGGCTCACGTCTAGTTTCGAAAACCTTTCAATGAAAGATAGTGAGATCTTTGATGAATTTTATGCGAAGTTAAGTGACATTGTAAATTCCAGCTTCAATTTAGGTGAAAAAACACCAGAATCCAAAGTTGTGGAAAAAATTTTGAGATCCTTACCCGATCGGTTCCAACCAAAAGTTACGGCTATTGAGGAGTCTCAAGATGTTGATAACCTCAAGCTAGATCATTTGGTTGGAAATCTCCAAACTTATGAGGCACATAGAAATTTCAAAAAGAAACAAAAAGATACTATTGCTTTTAGTAGTGCTCATAGAGTTGGAAAGAATTCTGATGAGGATTGTGAGATAGATTCCAAAATTACGGCTGCTTTTGTTAAACAATTTAAAAAATCTTTTTGAAAAAGAATCCTAATCTTTTGGAATCTACTCATACTCATAAATCTAAAGGCAAAGATAAACTCAAAATTAATTCTATAGCCAAGAAGGAGAAAGGAAAGATATAAGGGAACTCTGAAAGAGTCCAATGCTATGAATGCCAAGGATTTGGCCACTTTGCTTCAGAATGCCCCACTTGTTTGAGGAAGAAGAAAGCCCTCGCTATCACTGGGGATGATGAATCAGAATCTGATAAAGATGAAAGTGACAACGAAGATCAAGGCGAAAAGGGACACAAACAATTCCTTGCCTTCATAGCAGCTTCTGAAACTGATGGACGAATAGAGTATCCGAAGAGCCCGATTGAGAATGCCACTGATGATGAATCCTCGGGGAGTAAAGATGAAGAACTTCAGCAAGCATATCAAAAGTTGTATAAGGAATCTCTTAACTTATCCAAATTGAATAACAAACTCACTACGAAACTCAAAACATATGAAAGTGAGAATGTCAAATTAAAGAAAGAGATTTCTGAGGCTAGGAATGATGCCCTTAAGATTTCTAATGATCGACAAGCTCTTTGTGCAAAACTCTTGACTTGTGAGACAGAGAGGAATGAGCTACAACAAATCTATGCAACATATGAAGAAAAAATTGAAACTCTCGAGATGTCTCAAGTTGCTTTGGAAGAACTAATGATCAAGAAAGAGGAAGAGCTCAAGTGTGCTATGGGAACCATTGGTCTTTGGAACAAAGGATCAAAGACTTTGGACAATATCTGTAACAACCCTCAGTTTTGCTTAGCCATGCTTGCATACATTCATGAATGATCTTGTCTTGATTGTGTCTGCAAATCTTGTTTTTGTCTTGCTTTATTCAAGTGTTGCTTGCATGATTTTGTTCCTTGCTCGGCGTTTAGCCGAGGTCATCTTGAGCTTAGTTCACCTTTGAACCTTCGTACTTAGAACCACTCTGGAACCGCCTGGTTGACCTCCATCTTCACCTCGGCATGTTAGCCGAGACGATTTGCACTTAGTGATTTTGTTCCTGGGCAGGTGTGACCTAGACCGAGGTGTGGCATACCCAGGCCAAG
Organism: Camellia lanceoleosa; assembly: GCA_025200525.1. NCBI lineage: Eukaryota > Viridiplantae > Streptophyta > Magnoliopsida > Ericales > Theaceae > Camellia > Camellia lanceoleosa. The sequence continues at coordinate 118,922,432 of CM045762.1, read as the reverse complement.
GTATGGCACAGCTTAGTCAAGTGTCGTCCTCCCTAGCCGATGTCTTTGTTACCCCGTTGCCGAAGCTTTGTCTTTAGCCGATGTCATTTCTTGCCGATGTGTCTTGCCTTAGCTTGTTGCATACGCTTTGTCAGAGACTTGTCTTATCAATCAGTCACTTTTGAGTTGAACCAACCCGGTAGTGCCACGTGTCCGAGCTGTGTGTTAAGACAGCCGGCAGACTTAGAAACAAATCATTTTGTCTCAAATCTTTGCCTTTAGAGAGAGAAGCTCTAGAGGAAGAAGGTAGAGTGCTAGAGAGAGAAGTTGATTTTCGAGCTTGATCTTTGAGGATTGAACTGTTAGATTTGAGATTTGAGGTTAGATTCTTGCTCTACTCTAGTTAATCTTATTGGTTATCCAGTTGCATTGCATGATTGAATCTGTTTTGCATGTCATGCCTTGATTTAAAGATTGGTTTTGGAAGAGAAAGAATGTTTATAAGTTCTTGAAGAAAAGTTTTGCTTTGATCCAAAAGTTTATGACAAGAACCAAGTTTTTGTGTTTGTTCTTGCATGTTCTTCTTGTATGGGTACCCAGGTCCATGTTTTGCATTCATGGCATGAAAATATTAGATTTAGTGATAAATGAGTTATGATTTCAGCATGCATGTTCTTGATGATCTTGTTCTTCGCATTCTTCAAAGGGAAAACACAGGTTTTTCCCCGATTTCGTTTTTGATGTGGCCATCGGGACCACACCTCGGCGAGGAGGTGTGGGACCTCGGCAAGACCTGGTCTCAGTATGTTTTGCTTTGTTATTGACTTGGATCTGGCGGGAATGCCAAGATCATTTGCATGCATACAAAGCTTGTTTTGAGAATGTGATTTGCCATGTGATTGTAGGACTTTGACCTTTGCTTTGAGCCTACACCCGAGAAGATCTAGGTGAGTGGTATTTTTAATAAAGCTATGTTATAAGCTTCGATAAATCTTGTTTTGCTTCGTTTTGATGAAAGTATTTGTTAAGCATGAATGATTAGCCCTATTTTGATACATCAAGTATAAGCTTTGTTTTGAGGTTACCTTTGGAAAGTCCCTTGTACTGGAGGACTCTAAACTTGTGCAGTACCTTCGTGATAAAAGGATACGGTCCTTTCTTGGAAAGTCCCTTGTACTGGAGGACTCTAAACTTTCGCAGTACTAAGTGTAAAAGGATACGGTCCTTTCCTTGTAAAGACTATTTTGTTAAAGCGGGCCACGGGCCTAAGTAACCAAAGACCATCGTGTTAAAAAGGGCTACGGGCCTAAGTAACACAAGTCCCTTGTGCTGGAGGACTATAAACTTTCGCAGTACCTTTGACTAATCGATTACGGATCGTCTTGTCTTTGTTTTGCCACTGACGGTTTACCGCGTGGTTTTGTTTGTTCGGAAAGCTTGATTTGTGTTCTGCCGATGCCATTAAGCATCCCTTGAAACTTGTAAGACTTGATAGATGAATACGGTTCATCTCTTGATTCGATAAGAATTTTGACACGTTCTGTTTGGGAAGAACCTCGGTTAACATTTGTATGGTTTTGGCATGTTTTGCTTTGTAAAGACTTCGGCTATTGTTCATGCAAAACCTTTATTACTAGTACCATTCACTAAGTTTCCAAGCTCACCCTCTCTATATATATGTAGGTGATGAGCAGGACGGCGACAACGCCTAGATAGGTTTTGCAAGCTTGTTTTGGATTCTGCTCACGTCGGCTTAACTCATGATTACGTCGGCCTTGTTTTGTATTTATGTCGGCGATGTTGCATTTACGTCGGCCAATCTTGAAAATTATGCTTCTTGAATTGTGTTCATGGTGTTTTGTACATGTCGGCTCGAGAAGCCTTTTGATCAAGATGTAACTTGTATTTCCTTTTTGTTATTACAAACTGGTTGTAAAGCCATATCTTGTATGTCATTCCATCTGATTTATGCATGGCTCTCATGGACTACTTGTATTTTTTTTAATTTATTGCTTCCGCATTTTGTGAGCCCCATACGTATATTATACTTTGATTGTGTGTGATCTTTGTAAGTTGGCCTTCGGTAATCACGGATTACTGGCCATCACGGCACCATCCTTCTAGGGGCGGTTTGGGGCCGTGACAATATCATTGGTTCTCAACAAATTTGTTCTGACAAGAGTGGCATTGGCTTTGGTGGTAAGAAAGAGCAAAAACAGAGTGCTTCCACATCTCATGATACAAGAACTCAAGGAAAGGGAGAACAAAAAATTCAACATGAGGATAGACTTCTCAATCTTCCTAGAGTTGGTAAGGTCAAAGAAAAGAAGGTACACCCTGTACACCCTGTTTTTATTTGTCATCATTGTGGTATGCATGGTCATATTCGCCCTTATTGTTATAAGTTGCATGGGAGAGTGACTCATAGAGATGGAAGAAATTCTAACATCTCATTGGGTAGGAGACACTTCATTGGTCGTAAGGAGGTTAAGGGTCACAATAAACCTTGCTATTTTGATTTGCTTGAGACCAAACATAGAGTGAGTTTGTATTTGCCCAGACCTAGAAATAGGAAGTTGGAAACCAAGTCGAGACAGGTTTCCATTGAAGTGGAAGGGAATCACAACGTCAAGACACCACCCAAAAACTGCAATTCTCACAACTTTGTTCATACTAAAATGGTTTGGGTAAGAAAACTTGACTTGTATTAATTTGTTTAGTTGTTTTAGTTTTTGGGTTTCTATGTGTTTTTTTGGGATCATTTAATGTGCGGTATCATTTAGTATGTCCTTGTTCATTTTATGTCTTGCTTTTGTTTTTTAAAAAAAAATGAAAAAAATCCAAAAAGATTTACTTAGTATGGTTTTGCAAGCTTGAATTTTTTGAGAAGTCCTTGGTGCATATTGGAATTGATGAGAATATCCATTACATGTTAATATGTGTGTGCTTTCTGTGATCATTACTCATTTTGGAGTGTGTGTTCTTTGATTAGTATGTCTCATTCTGTACACACTCTTGGATAAGCAAATATTGGAGTCTTCCGCCTTAGTGATTTTTTTTCTATGGACTTCTGGCATTATATCTTTTGTTTTTCTAGAGGAATTGACCGATACTAGCATATATTGGGTGATGTTGAGTCTCTTAACCACCTTCCATCTTTTTGCATCTCCACGGCTTTCCCCTCTATTCTTTGGAGTCCAGCCATGAGGAAAAGGCTACCTCAGAGTCACTAACCAGGCTATCTTTATTATATCCATGCTTCTCTGGTTCAGTTTCCGTACTCTTGAGCGTGTCAACCGCCAATGAGGGTGCAAAAGAAAAAGAAAAAGAAAAAGAAAAAATATGCAAAAGAAAGAAAAAAAAGAAAGAAAAGATTCATTGATTGAGGAGGAGCCTCCGCCTTTACTCACCAAATACCCCTTGATTCCTAGTGGTTTGACTTTCCTTAGTTGTGCTTAGATTCTCTTGCTGGAGGTCCAGCTATCAGATCACTACTAGGATTTGAATCTTGTGTTTGTCGAACTCCAAGAGTCACACACACACTTTTATCATGGGATCTATGCTTTTCACATAATGCATCACTTTCTTTTATGAGGAATTTTCTAGAGGCTGTGCACATTGTGTTTTCAAGTAATTGTGGTTCTTGGATAATCTTGTGTGTTTTAAGGTACAACTCTAAAATTCCTTGCTTGCTCCACCAAATTATTTTTTGTTGTTTTCTTCTTGTTCATTGTTTTTAGTAAGGGGGAATTTGGTTTTTCATTACAAGAGTTTGTTAGCATGAACACTTTGATTTGTTTGGTAAGGGAGATTGGCTATAGTTGTTTTGCATGTTGCTATGCACTGTTTGCTTATTATTTTCTTCTTACATGCTCCTGATATTTACATCATCATATCATTGCTTGTGTGGTTTATGATCTTGCTTTAGTTGATTGATCTTCCTTTGTCAATTCGTGACAAAAAGGGGGAGAAAGAAGTTTTTCATGTATTCATGTCATGTGTCGGGTGCATGTGTCTTAGTTTTCATCTATTCATGTTACATGTTCTTAAAATCTCCAAGTCGCATCTTTTCATGTTTTCCATCTCATAATTCAAGATAATCTTGTCATATGTTTATTGCTTTTTCATATACTTTTGTGGGACTAATAGTTGTTTTGGAGATTGTGGCACTAATAGCTATTTTGTAGATCATGACCTTGAGAAAGAAGTTTGCGTTTATTGGCTATAATGGGTTGGGGTCATTAGGATTTTATTTGTTAGGTGTGTTTTGTCACGGCATTGCCAAATGGGGAGATTGTTAGGTTTTTATTCTTGGTAACCCCATTTGACAAAACTCCTTTCAGTTGTATTTGTTTTCACACTTTTATTTCAGTGAGGCTATGAGTTTATTAGATTCGAATCCAACTCGAATCGAGACTTGCAGAGAAGTTTGTGGTGTTTAATTCTTTCAAGATTGCCACTTCACTGATTATGACGAGAATCGAGTGCAGTCAACTCATGGGGTCCAGGCGCCGGTCCAAGATCAAGCGGCACCAGGCGGGGTCGAGGCGGCCGAAGCAAAATGCAAAAATGCATTCAAAGTTGCCTGTCCGCTCGAGCGGACATTCCCTCGCTCGAGCGGAGAATGCTAAGTTCCAGAAGTTTAGTTTGCCTGCAAAAATACTGGATGTTGTTTTTTCCCGCTCAATCGGAACTTTCCGCGCTCGAGCGTAGGTCCGCTCAAGCGGCCAATCTGATGCTCGAGTGGAGATCGCGGGACAGATTTCTATAAATACATGTTTCAGTCCAAATCTAAGGTGACTTCTCCTGATCTTCTTCTTGGGTTCTAGGGTTTATATCTAGGGATATTTTGCTAGTTTTCTTTGATGTTTAATTGATCTTTGATATTTAATTGAGTATTCAACTCATGGGTTAAGAAGAATACATCAAAGGTTTATTTGTTCATTCTATACAAAAGAGAGAGTTGTTCTTCGGTGGATTCTGAAGAATTTGAGCCTGAAGCTTTAGTGGATTCTGGAGTGGCTCATCGTCAAGACAATTCCGAGGTGAAGACAGGGTTGGAAGAGGCACATAGAGGTTGGTTCAATTCGGGCGTGGATTCGCTAGGTAATTGAGAGTATACCTGTGTAATTCCTTTATATCTTCTTAGTAGATTGTTTTGTGGCTGTTGCCCGTGGTTTTTTTAATCACAATTGGAGGTGTCCAATTGTGGTTTTTCCACATAAAATCGTTGTGTCGATTTGTCTTGATTGTTTGATTGGGATCGTTATATACTGCTTAAAATTGATACATAATCACAAATCAACATCTAGGGGATTTCTAGATTTTTCACTATCTATCTCTAACAATTAGTCAAGGTAATGCAATCCATTAATAAGTCTTATTTTCAAATTGTGAATCGTAAAATTCACTTCATTTTATATATTTTTGATATAATAATATATACTTATATATTTACATATAAAATCATATATATGGTTCTTAAAATGAAAAAACTAACAATTTATATATATAATATTAAATATAATATGGATTTTATTAATGTGTGTGTCCTTGAGATATATGTTAAGAAATTTAAAAATATTGCACATTGTATATGAAAATGAGTTCAATAAAGAAGATACAATATTTTTAAGTTCTCTCAATATTTACTGTAACACCCCGAAATAATTCAACATGAACTACCCACATTAATTAACAATCATTCATCAGTCACAATAATCCATCCATCTTCACATAGTTAATAAATGAGTTTATACAAAAGTTTCACATGTGAATATACATTCAACAATAATAGAACACCTGAATCTATAGCATGTGAAACATCTAGTCTCAAAACAATAAAATGCCCTTAAGGGCTTACATCTTCCAAGGCAATAGCCCAGTTACACAAAATGGTCTCTCGGACCCATACACATTAGCCCTTGGCTTTACAAAATTTACAACAAAATACAAGAGCTATTTACTCTTCACAAAAATACCCACGCCCTCAGTTCGGTGGGATTACCACATCTTTACCTGCACCAAAATCCCATAGGGGTGAGCATAAAGCCTAGTGGAGAAATTCCTAACAAAGTATATACACTTATGTAAGACATCCAATATTAAATGCGACGCAATGCCCTTTTCAAAATGATCTCATATCATGCCTTTCTTAAAAGAAATCACTATGCTCATCATTAACATTGTTCAGTCTCATCAATTTTAATCTTCCAATTCTATTAATCAACGGGGTGGTAAATACGACACTGGTAATCCTTAGGCTGGTGTCTGCAAGTAGACTCTACGAGTACTATCAAACTGTCACTTTTACCGGTATTAACCGAAAGGCTCGACACCTATCTGTACGGTTTTCTGGTCTTTCACCAAGGACACTCAGGCCAACTTATCAAGTTCAACTACATCCCCTATCCGGACTTACCACGTGTTTACCCCATACACATTTATCGTTGTTCTCATTACAAGCCTTTCTCATTTATGGAATAAACATCTTCAATCCAAGTTTACAATGCATAAAATTAAATTAAGTTAAATGAATATGCAACATCAAGATTTCTCCATGCCACACAACATTTCTCATTTCTTCTCTTCAATGCTCTTTCACAAGATAGTTTACATGTTATCAACTCATAGTATAGCGATCCCGGGTTTTAACCCTTGTTGTACAGTGATCCGGACTTGGTTCCGTAGATGTTAGCAGTTGTTCATTTCTAGTTTACATCCTTTCATACTTTGTATTTGAATTATAGGATGCGTTGGGCAGGTTTGTTACAGGTTGGTTGAGCTTAGGAACCAAAACTAGTTGCCCAGATTTTGGCCTGTCCGCTCGAGCGGATCTTTTGACGCTCGAGCGGGGACCTTGTTGTTGCTTGTCTGCTCGAGCGGGGGTTTTGGCGCTCGAGCGGGGAATACACCCATCCAGTATTTCCTGTGTAGTGTTGGACGCTCGAGCGGGGGATTGGCCGCTCGAGCGGGAGGTTGTGAGTGACGCTCGAGCGGGGACCTGGTATGTCGAGATTCTGGGAGTGTGCATCCGCCGCTCGAGCGGGAGTTTGGCCGCTCGAGCGGGAGTCTGTGAGTGGCGCTCGAGCGGGGGTTTCCACGCTCGAGCGGGGCGACTCTTATTTAAAAGCGAGATCCGACTTTTTTTATCACTTTTTCAAGATCTTTTCTCTCTCTTACTTTTCCAAAAAGCCATTTTCAGAGCTTCTCACTCTAAAACCGGCCCTTCTCTCTTAGATTTGATCTAGTAGGAGTTGTTTGCTCACTTTTGGCCTTTACAAAAGTTGTGTTGATCGTCGAAGGTTACATTTTAATATGAAAATTTCGAAATTTGGAGCATTTTGGTTTTGGTCTTCATCTCCATTGGAGCTCAAACTTTGAGGCAGGGATAACCTACTCCATCTTATGAACTTTGTCTTTGAATTTTAGCATTTTGATATGTTGGGGGTTGTCGGGTTATTTTGAGAAAGTTTGGGCCTTTATGTAATTTTACAAAAGTTGGGGTTTTAATTATATAAACCTACATGCAAGTCAGGCATAGAGAAATGAGATTAATGTTGGGACATTGATGGAAATGGAACCTTAGGGTTGTTTTGTGAATTATGGCCATTTGCCCTAATTGGTTTAATTAATTAATGTATATAATTAATTAAAGAAAATGAGGAATTGAATTGAGAATGTTAAAATTGGGAATGTATGGCACTAAATGGTGTAGTCGAATCATTTATTGCTCACCTAGGTGAAATGTTGATATATTATCCGTTTGTGCATTTATTTCCTGTTTAGAAATAATTGCTTGGGCTACCGGTGGAGGGTAGTTTTGATTGTTGTAGACAATGCATGATGATTAGGCAAACTAAAACTAATCAATTGGATCTGTCATAGAGTATGACGGTTGATAGAATACATTAACTTTATGTATTGATGGATTATGCATATAACCAATGTGTTTGTATGCATTATGTGTAGACGGTTGATAGGATACATTAATTTTATGTATTGATTGATTTCGTATATGATTCTGTGTTTATATACATTACTTGTGTATGGGAGGAGATGGGGGATGTACTCCATAGTTTAGGGGAAGATGGAGGATGTACCTCTAAACCGGTTAATGGTTATGGGAAGATGGGGATGGACCCAGGGATGCAGCTCATATGCTCTCCCATTGGAGTGATTATACAGCTCATATGCTTATCTATTGAAGTGTTGATATAGCGCATATGCTTATCTGTGGTAGTAGTGATATAGCTCATATGCTTATCTATTGAGATGTTTGTTTGATTTGATATAGCACTAAAATGTATATCATTTATGAAGTATGGAAGCGGTTTATGTGTTATTGATACAACACCAAAATGTGTATCCACCTTGGATTTCGAAAGTGTTCTAGTGATGAACTATAATCTCATCAAAGGTTTTGGCCAGAGTACTGAGCCTTGTTTTCAAACTCAATGTTGAATAAGAAATGGAAAGTGAATTGTAACATAGACTTGATTGTCATGGAATTGTAATAATAATAAGCGTTGACCATCTATTAACTGCTAATCTTTTAGTCATTGTTCATAGTTGATTTAGTGTATTTCTACTGGGCTGTGGCTCACCCTATATGGGACACCATTTTCAGGTACATGAAGCATGCCACCTCCAAGGACATCGCTTGGGGGGCTAGAGGCAAGCAGACGTTTATGGTTTTGGTTATCTTTTGTTGTATTACATGTAATTTCAAGCCAAGGGCTTAATGTGTATTTGAGTTAGTACTCTCCTCTTTGTAACCAAGTGTTAGCTTGGAAAGCTGTAAGCCCATAGGGCATTTGATTCTGTTTTTAACATGTAATGTTTCTTGTAAAGAATTACTCTGTGGAATAGAATGATGTTTGTCTCTTATATCAATGTATGTCTAAATTGATGGGTTTAATGTTATTATTTTGAGGGCGTTACACATAGTAACAACACTTTCCCATTATGCACAATTATTTGTTATTTCATAACAATACATATTCAAAGGTTTAACAATAATGTTGAAATAACACCTCATTCCTCATGTATCAAATAATTTTTCCATTCTTACTAAACATATGATAAAAATTCACTTTCTTAATACAAAACACAAGATACTCATAAACATATTTATATTTATCAAAAATCCCCAAAAATTCTCTAGGGTTTTATGTCAAAACCAAGGCAAACCTTCTCTCTTTTGAGAGGGTTTTCTCTCAAGATGACATCCTCCTATTATGTGAGTAAAATCCTCTAGAAGATAGTTTAGGAAGAGAGAGATCAAAACCCATCTTGAAACTCTAGCATTTATGAGACAAGACTAAACTTTCAATATCATTAATGGAGCTTTAAAATCAACTAAAACTAATAGAAATGTATATATAACTCAAGGAAATTTCCCTACCTCAATGTTTTGATTAAGGGAGAGAATGAAACCCTAGCTTCTATGGAAGATTCTTCAACTTTCCACAACACCAAGAGGTGTTCAAGCTTGATCTCCAAAGCTTGAAAGGGAGAGATGATGAGGATGATGAATCTAGATCCAAGGGGCTAGCAAAATCAAGGAGTTTTTGGTGTTTGAGGAGACTTTCTAGAGAGAAGGGAGAGCAAAATGGCCTTTAGAGTGAGAGAGTGAAGCCCTAAAAATGATATACAACTCGGCCCTAAAGATACAAAAATCCAGAAATTCGGACTCAGGCCGACCGCACGTGCGGTGCCCTTCCCCGCACGTGCGGAGCATGCCCTCCCGCACGTGCGGCACCTCCCACACCTCACTCATGCACGTGCATATTTTGCAGTGTGCACACCCAGCCTTCTCCTGAAATTCGCACGTGCGGCCTCTTCCTCCTGCATGTACGGCCCTAGGCCTCCGCACGTGCGGCAAGTCAACCAGTCCAGCAAAGTTTTTGGTGCGACCCCCGGGCACTCCAGATCTGTCCTTACACTCTTCGAAATAGTAAAATTCAATACCAAGCAAAACAAAAGCAAGAACTTTATTTAGAGGACAATTTCCGAACATTTCAAACCCAACAAAAATAAAAGAAGAACGGAGCGACAAAGGGAAGAAAAGAGAAGAAAATAGGAGAAGGGAGGAGAAAGGATCCAGTCGCTATATTTACGCACACATTAACCAGACCAATTGGTTTGTATTTGTGAAACAATTTAAAAAATGATTTTTGGAAAGAGTTTACAAAGTTTAAAAAAAATTTTGGTTGTATGTTTTGAAAATAGTTTTGGACTTTTAGAGCTTGAGATTTTTTTTTTATTATTTTTTGTAATTGAATAGATGGGTGTAAAAGAAAAAGTGATTGATTGATATGTAAGTTGTGAGAGAAAGAGAGAAGAGAGAGAAAAAGTGATTAATTGATTTATAGTAGAGAGAAAAATAATTTTGAATTTTTTTTCCCCAAAACTTTCAACCAAACAAATTTTTAAAAAAAATTTTTATCAAAAATTATCTCTTAAGAGACAAACCAAACAAGGCCATTATTAAAGAAGAACATGCGCAATCTTTTTCAGCATAATATAATATTCTCACCAAATAAAGCGACCCACAAACAAAGTCATGGAAGTCTTGCAAAAAATGACATGAAAAAAAATATGAAATAAGATTCTTTGCAATATCTTTCTTGCAATAATCAAGATTATTGGAAAAATAATAGTATTTTAGACTTAAAGCATCTATTTACATTATCACTAATTAAGTTTTGAGCTTAAATTACTTATCTAAATTGCCTTTGCAAGATTATTCCAAGGGATCCTAGTTTGAAAAATATGAGACCCATGAAAATAACAATGACAAAAAGACAACCATCTATCAAACAAACATTGCATAACTTTAGATTTGGGGTAGAAAAAGGACTATTGTTACTTAGTCAACTGATTTGCTCCACTTCCATCTTTGATTCCGTAATTCGTTATGACCTAATTTCTTTCATCAACTGATATGATATGTATCGATTTCTTCTATTATTTTATTTTCAAAAACACCAAACTTGGTCATTTAATATCATTGGGAGTAAAAAATGAAAATAATTCAAATTGAATTCATTCCAATTTTATGATTCCATTATTGAATTGCATGATTCCAACAAATTTCTTATTCTTAGCTGCAATTTGTATTGCCCTATGTAAAACTCATATACAACTATACGAATCATATTGTGAATTGTATGATTCAAACCACTATTTCAATATTATTAGTGAATGCTACTGTAGACACCCCATTTTTGACCGTCCTCAAGACTTGGACGTCACTGTTGGAACGCTCGGTGATTATCCATGTTTGTGTTCGTTTGGAGTTCTCGGAGTTCTCGGCTGCGCGCGCCTTGCCTCAGGACCTCCGAACTCGACCGTTTGTGTTTGGTTTTGCACCAAACACTTTTGTTTTGCCTTGGAAGGGCAGGGAATGCTTTGTGAGGCATCCCTACACACCACCGGCTGGGGCTAGAGGCCACCGGCTGGCTAGTGTTGCTATCGGCACTTTATTGTGCTGATCGGCACTATTTTGTGCCGACCGGCACTAAATTTTGTCAAAATAACATTTTTTGCCGGCCGGACACTGTGCACTTGCTTTCTGAGATATTTTCAGACAGCTGTGTGCCATTGGCTTCCCCTCCATACACGTGTATGGAGGGATGAGCCCTTGTTTGCTTAGCTTGTAAGTCTTACAAGTTCTATAAGAGGAAGGCTCTTCTTCTTGGCTTAGGGTTGGAAATTTTGAGAGGTTTTCAGCCATTTTAGAGAGAAACCAAGCTCTGGTTTTAGGTTAGATCATATATCTATTCTATCTCTCTTTTCCTTGCTTATTTAGTACACTAGGTGCTTTAGTTCACACTTTAGCACACAAGCACCTAGTGTTTCACCTTCCTTTGGTTCTTGAGGGTTCAGAGGTTTGTTTTGAAGCTTTGGAGCTGGTTTGGTACTCAAGGAAGCCAACACTTCAACCTTTGTGAAGAAAAGCTTCAAGGGTAAGAAACTTACTTTATTTACCCCATTTTTGCACTCCATTTTTGCTTGCTTTAAAACAGTTTTTGAGCTTAGTGTTTGGCACATAAAAGTTCTGATTTTTAACCCTCTTTGTTGTGTATTAAGAGTGTTTAGTGGTTTGGGTAGGTTTGACCACCCTTAGGCCTTGAAAAGGTCACTTTTTGTGCTACTTTGTGAGAGATCCGAGATTTTGGTGATAGGATCTCTTCACCACTGAAATCTTGAGGGATTTCAGTGGTGAAGAGCATGCCTTGAAGTCTCAAGAAGGGGAGGGCCACCCCCTCTCCTTGATGTCCTTGAAAAGGGCAAGTTTTGGCTTCCAAAGGAGCACCATGTTTGAGTGTGTGTTGAGCATGCCTTGGTTGTCTTTCATGCTTATATTGCCATGATATAACATGTTTTCAAGTTGGTTTTGGTCTCCTATGCATGCTTAGTATAGTTGCCTTGTAATGCCTCTTTATGTCTTAACATGCTTAGGTGGTATGCCTTCATTTCTATCATGTTTTAGACTTGTGTTTGTGAAGATTTTGTGCTTATATTTCCATGTTTTAGGACTGTCCATAAGTATTTTGGTCAATCTTGGCATGTTTAATATAGCCCCTTTGCATTTGGCTTGTTGGCCTTAAGAGTTTGAGTATGTAGCATGCCTTGCTTGCCTCCCTTTTAATGGTTTGGAACCATTTAACATGGTATTTCAGACCTTTTGGTGTACTTGTATGCATGCTTTAGTTGCTTCTTTAATGCTTTAAAAGCATGTGTTGAATACTCCATGTTTTGGTCATGTTGCACGCCTTTGTGCTTGAGCCTCTTAGATGCCATCTAGGTGCTCCTTAGGCTTTGTTTAGGTCTGCTTGTGACCTGTTTTGAGCCCCTTTAGCCTTGTGAGGCTTGGTAGACTCGGCCTTGGTTTAAGCCTTCATGGCTTGTTTTAAGTACTTGGACCTTTTGTTGCATGTTTAGCTTGCTTGGTAGCATGATTTGGCATCAAGTTTTGCATGATTTTCAGAGTTTTATGTGCACGCTAGTAATCCATGTTTAACTCATTTCAAGTGTGCTTGAATGTTGTTTGTTATGTTTAAGTGTTGGTGCCTTAACATGTGTATATGTGCATGTGTATTTGGCCCTCATGACTTAGCATTTGGCTACTGATTTTGGGCCCTTTTTGAGTCGCCTAACTCATGTCTAAATCCATTATTCCATTGGTTTGCATGCTTGCTTCATATGCTTGTTTGTATGCTTGCATGGGCACCTTGCATTATCCACGTTGCATGCCTAGTTAACATGCTTAGGGCTTCATCACATTGACATGCATGCTAAGCCTCTTGAAGTGAAGTATGATGGAGGTTGAGCACCCTTTTGTGCCTATGTGATTTGCATACATTTGAAATCAAATTTGCACTCTTGGTTCTTAGGGCCATCATACATGGAAATGCGTGATTGGTGGTCCGGGAATCGAGGCACATCCCCCCCTTGAGTCACAAACATGATAGGGAGTGTGTTTGGTGCATAAATCCTTTGAATTGTCTTACCATGCATAGTTTGTCCTCTGCTGCTGTGAGTTGCAGGATCTGCAGAACATTTTGTGCCGACCGGCACTTTTTAGTGCCGACCGGCAGTGTTTTCCCAGCCGATGGAACGATTTTGTGCCGGTGGCCTCCTCCTTCACCCGGTGGTGTTCTACCCCAGCCGGTGGTAATCTCCAGTGCTCTTAGAGGCACTCCTGGGATTTTGGTAATTTTCTGAGGGGGAAAGCAGAGGAAACAGAGGCAATCCGTGCATGGCAGTGCGATTCCGAGCCAATTCAGTAGCCATACATTTGAGCCCTCTTCCCGAGGCGTTTACTGCTTTAATTAACTTAGTAAATTTGTTAATTGATTTAGTTAATTTGTAATAATTAATTAGCTTGCGTAGTTAATTAATTTGTATTATTCTTTTGGTCCCTCCGAGCGAGGGCAAAATTGTAATAAGTGTGTGTGAGTGGGTGTATGTCTTCCAACCCCCACTTCTTTCTATCCCTTTTATTTACCTGCTTATGGTAATGGATTAGGGCATGTTTATTTTAGCATACCTTATGCAATGCATGCGTGCATCCATGCATTTGTTTACATGCACCGGGCTCGGTACATCATACAAACTGCATTGCAATTTTCAATTCCAAATTGAATACGTGCTACTCGCGCATTTCACATGCCATGTTTAGGGTTAGCCGAGCCTACTCTAGATTGCATCAATGCCTACGTTGCATTAGCCACTTAACATGAACTAGGTCATGCATGTTTGCTAACCGGGTTATTGTTTTTGGCACGGAGTACGATGTAAGTATTTATGCTTTAGCATATCACATGCGTGTGAATGTCTTGCCATGACAGTATGATTGCCATGCGGCTAAATGCTTATGTGTTATAAACTGTTTGCATGCCTGTGGGTGGAGGTTGGATTGCTTGAGTTGGGACAACTCATTGAAATCCGTATTTTAGCCTACTTACGAGTAGCAAAATCTAACACGTTTTTCGAGACAAAACGGATATGCAATGTTTATTTCCAAGTTAGACGATCTAGTCTATACTTTTGTGTTGTGCGCATCACATAGTAATTCTAGGCTAATGATTGGAATAAGAACATGTAATGTTTTCAAAAACGGATATCACGGTTAGTAGAGCCCGGTCTTCGGACCGGGCGAAAGGGAGTGCTCATAGCTGACCTTCCCCGATCGTACCCAAGCTCCCGAGCCAAGACCACTTTGGTGATGACGGACATGTGGCCTTCGGCACCGAGTCAGGGTTTCCTAAATTTCCCATTTTAAAATATTTAGGTGGCGACTCTGTAATCTGGCAAAGCAGTCCATGTTTGGCACTACTTTTCAAAAATCTATTTTCTCAAACGATTTGCCGGATTTGGACTCTTTGGTTCAGATTTAGAACCGCAACACACACAAAAGGGAGTCCGAACTGTAGCGCGAGGTCCCCCGCGGACGTGTTACAGTTTCTGGCGACTCTGCTGGGGATTTAGAGAGCTTGACTCGAACTCGTGATATCCTATTTTGACTACACTTATGTGTTTTGCATTGCATGTGCATTGGTGCGCCTAGGACACCATGTTGGCCATCTGCTATTCCTGAGCGGTTTGCCGGAGGCTTGTCTTGTCAAGGCATGTCCATAAGGCTGACCGGTTGCGGGCTCTGCCAAGATAGAACACAAACCCCGGTTTTACCGGCACCTTTTGACCATTCGACCTAGTGCATATTCGAATCCATAGTGACCATTCCAAACTAGGACGGGTTTCTTACCCGATATAGGTTGTTTGAAACATTGCGTGCGTAGTGAAACCCTAGCTCGACAAAATAGGGCAGGAAACCCTACCCCAACATAGGCGTGTTTTGGCTCTCTTTACTTGCTATGTGCTTTTAGAGTGTATCTCTACAGGGAATGCGTATACCGGTTCTATAGTCGGTATCCGGTCTCTGAGCACCGATGTCGATATTTTGAGAATCGATTATATCTGCGGGTGTCATTGATTTGGGCGATGATTTCGGGAACAGTGATCGATAATAGAACACGGTCGTTATACCGCCGTATCTATTTTGGTGAAGTTGAGCTGAGATGCTGTCTGTTTTCCCTTTTGCTAGGTAGTCTTGGAACCATAGCTTCAGAAGGGTCTGATATACCCCGGGTACTCTAGACCTGTGTTGTTATGAGATCAGGGGATGAACCACTTGCTGTCAGGTGCTCAGTTTACTTCAGATATGATGGATGGCACGCACTATTTTGAGCATTTGTGAATGCTGTTTATCCTACTTTCTGACTTGGGTATTGCGTCTGCCTTGTTATATCGAGTCATCCCTGTTGAGTCTGTCTCGTTGTATCGAGTCACTCCTGTTGAGTCTGTCTCGTTATATCGAGTCACCCCTGTTGAGTCTGCCTCATTGTGTCAAATCAACCCTGTTGAATCTGTCTCGTTCTATTGAGTCAATCCTGTTTGGTCTGTCTTGTCGTATCAAGTCAGTCTTGTTGTACAAAGGTCGGGTGATTCCGAGGGTGTTACCTCGGGCATCACCATCTTGTTTTGTGTTTGTCTTGTTGCTTTATTTTGAGTTCGTTTCTGCTAGAGAACCAGTTGTGCCAACAGATTTGAATGAAACAGCAGTGATCTTCACACTCTCGTGTTTGCTTCTGCCTTGTGCCAGTTATGCCAGAAGTTCTGAATGAGACGGCAGTGTTTGACTAAAAGCTGTGCCTTTTCTGTCCGAGCTGAAGGTTAAGTCAGCCGGCAGGCCTGTAAACATATCATTTTGCATCATTTTGTTGCAAGTCCTTGTTCTTGAGGAGAGAGAAGCTCTAGAGGATGAAGGAAGGAGTTTTAGAGTGAGAAAGTAGAGTTCCGAGCTTGATCTTTGAGGATCGAACCGTTAGATTTGAGTTTTGAGGTTTGATTCTTGCTCTGCTCTAATTATTCTTATTGGTTATAAAGATGCATTGCATGATTGAATTCGTTTTGCACACCATGCATTGATTTGAAGTTGGTTTTGGAAGAGAGAAATGGTGTTCTTGAGTTCTTGACGAAAAGTCTCGTTTTGATCCGAAAGTTTGGAACAAGAACCATGTTTTTGTGTTTGTTCTTGCATGATCTTCTTGTATGGGTAGCCAGGTCCATGTTTTCGAACTCTTTGCATGAAACCTCAGATTTTTTATAAACAAGTTATGATTTCAGCATACATGTTCTTGATGTTCTTGATGATCTTATTCCTTGCATTCTTCAAGGGGAACCCAGGTTTTCCCCAATTTCGTTTTTTTTTTAATAATAAGGCCATCAGGACCACACCTCGGCAAGGAGGTGTGGGACCTCGGCAAGACCTAGACGCTACCCAGTGTGTTTCACGAGACGAGAAAACAGTGTTTTAACTCCCAGCATGCTTTGCTTTGTTTTGACTGGGATTTGGTGAGAATGCCGAGATCATTCGCATGCATGTAAAGCTTGTTTTGAGAATGTATTTGCCATGTGATTGTAGGTCCTTGATCTTTGCTTTGAGCCTACACCCGAGAAGATCTATGTGAGTGGTATTTTTAATAAAGCTATGTTATATCGTGTTGATAAACCTTGCTTTGCTTTGTTTTGATGAAAGTATTTGTTAAGCATGAATGATTAGCTCTATCTTGATGTGTCAAGTATAAGCTTTGTTTTGATGTTACCTTTGAAAAGTCCCTTGTGCTGGAGGACTCTAAACTTTCGCAGTACCAAGTATAAAAGTCCCTTGTGCTGAAGGACTCTAAACTTTCGCAGCACTAAGTATAAAAGGATACGGTCCTTTTCTTGGAAAGACTATCGTGTTAAAGCGGGCTACGGGCCTAAGTAACACAAGACCATCGTGTTAAAAAGAGCTATGGGCTTAAGTAACACAAGTCCCTTGTGCTAGAGGACTATAAATTCGCAGTACCTTTGACTAATCGATTACGGATCGTGCAGTCTTTGTTTTGCTACTGACGGTTTACCGCGTGGATTAGTTTGTTTGGAAAGCTTGATTTGTGTTTTGCCGATGCCAGTAAGCATCCCTTGAGACTCGTAAGACTTGATAGGTGAATACGGTTCATCTCTTGATTTGATAAAGTTTGATGTGTTTTGCTCTGAAAGGATCTCGGCTAATATTCGTATGGTTTTGGCATGTTTTGTTTTGAAAAGGCTTCGGCTATATTCATGCAAAACCTTTATTATTTGTACCATTCACTGAGTATCCAAGCTCACCCTCTCTATATATATGTAGGTGACGAGCAGGACGGCGGCGACGCCTAGAGGTGTTTTGCACAGCTTGTTTTGGATTCTTGATTATGTCGGCCTTGTTTTGTATTTATGTCGGCAATGTTGTATTTACGTCAGCAAATCTTGAAAATCATGCTTCTTGACTTGTATTCATTGTATTTTGTACATGTCGGCTCGAGAAGTCTTTTGATCAAGATGTAACTTGTATTTTTGTTATTACAAACTGGTTGTAAAGCCATATCTTGTATGCCATTCCATTTGATTTACGCACGGCTCTTATGGACCACTTGTATTTTGATTTATTGCTTCCGCATTTGTGAGCCCCATATATATTTTATACTCTGATTGTGTGTGATCTTTGTAAGTTGGCCTTCGGTAATCACGGATTACTGGCCATCACGACACCATTCTACTAGGGGGCGGTTTGGGGTCGTGACACACCTCATATAGCGACCCCGGTCTTTTTCCATTTGATTATCATATTCGGACTTATGTTCCGTAGATTCTATTGTCTTATTATTGTTGTGGTTGTCCTTTAATTCTTTATTCTTGAGTTATAGGATGTTTTGCACAGGTTGATTGCAGGTTGGTTGAGCTTAGGAACCAAAACTAGTGCCCAGGTTTTGGCTTGTCCGCTCGAGGGGGGAGTTTGACGCGCGAGCGGGGACTTGTTGTTGCTTGTCCGCTCGAGCGGGGGTTTTGGCGCTGGAGCGGGAAAAACACCCATCCAGTATTTCTTGTTCAGGGTTGGACGCCGGCGGGAGTTGGTCCGCCGAGCGGGTTCTGAGTGTCCGCCGAGCGGGAGTTTGACGCCGAAGCGCCGGGTATAAAATCGTGTTTCAGCGTTTTTAAGGCAGTTTTTCACCCTCTTTTCAGATTCTAAACCCTAGGTTACGAGTTCTCTTTCCCCCAACTCACCTTCTCTCTTAGGTTTGATCTACTTAGAGCGAGTTTCTAACCTAGATCTTTTATTAAAAAGGTAGAGGAGAGTGAGGGTTACAGTTTAATCTGAAGAATTGTGGATTTGGAGCACTTGGATTTCGGGTCAATCTTCTCCATTTGGGTTCTCCTATGAGGTAGGGATTCTCCTTGATCTTTTTCAATACTTCATCTATAGATAGACATGTGGTAATTTTTGTATTGCATGAAAACTATATCATGTTGGATTTTTGTATAAATTCATGAGGTTGAACTTTGGGTTGGTTGTTGGTATTAGATCCATGATTATTATATGTGTTTTGGGGCTAATTGGGTGTTAATTAGCTAGTTGTTGTTGAAAGGAGAGGAAACCCTAATATTTATTGATTTAATAATAAGATAGAGGGGTTTGATCTTTGGGTAAATACTTGGGTATTTGGATTTAATTGAAGCCATTATTGGTTATTATAGATGATTGAGGCATTTTGTTCAATATTGAGAAAAAGGGAGTAAAACCCTAATTTAATAGTTATGATTTAATTTATATAATTAAATTGGAATGACTTGGAAAGGAATGTGGTAGATTAAAATGAGTTTTGGCTTTGTTGCCTTTGGATTTGGTTTTGTGGAAACAAAAGGAATGAAAGCGGTTTTGTGAAAACAAAAGGAAGCAAGATTGGTTTTGTGGAATGGGAAAGACACTTTGAAATAAGTATGAATGTTGGATTGTTGTATCTTATACCACTATGCTAGTATTAGTGATAAGTTGATAATCTCATGATAATTGAGTATGTTTATAGATGTACAATATACGCATCTAGAGGTTTTGTCCTTGGTCATCGGTGGAGGATGACACGGTTATGCGTTGAATTGTTGTGTATGCATTACACTATTGATTGATTGTGTATATGACGTTATGTTTATATGCATTACTTGTGTATGGGAGGAGATAGGGATGTACTCGGTTTAGGGAAGATGGGGATGGACCTCTAAACCGGATTTGTTGGAGGGTTTAGGGAAGAAAGGATGGACCTCTAAACCGATTTGTTGGGAGGAGAAAGGGATGGACTCCACTAGCATCACATAATATGTGTGCTTATTGTTAATAGAAGTATTTCTATTTATTGTTGATATGATACATCACCACCATGTGTATCGGTTGGGAAGTATGGAAGTGAATGTGGTTATGATTGATACAATACCAAAGATGTGTATTTGTTATGTTATAGAGAGGTTTAACTTAAACTGCTTTGTTTATTTGATATGATACATCACCAAAATGTGTATCGGTTGGGAAGTATGGAAGTGAGTTTGATTGTGATTGTTACGATACCAACATGTGTATTCGTTATGTTATCGATATGTTTAACTTGATTTGTTATCCTGTTGAATTTGGAAATATTGTTAATGAGAGATGGAACCCTTGTTGAGTTATTTGGCGTGTTCGAGCCATAATTGGAAGGTGGATTGTGCCATAGACTGTGTCATAGGCAATGTAGACATTCGTGTCACAAAATTGTAATTAGATTATCTTGTGTTAATCATGTATTAGTTGCTACCCTTGCCTTTTAGAAGTGTAAAGAGAATCAAACATTTTAGAAATATGTGTTCTAGAAAGGCACATCTGTTGTATGTGTGGAAATTGGAGAATAATAGGGTCTTAGTGAATTTATTTCCTAAGTAATTGCCTATGTATAGAGGATTGGGAACGCGGTTAATGAATGGAATAAGGGAAAGATGAATCGCTTATAGCGTTGAATGAAATAATTGTTTTTGAGAAAAGTGTATATATATTTATATAGATATTTTGTCTAAACTGTCACATTACTATTCTAGTATGAGAATGAGTGTGCATGATCATAGCTATCTCAGATCTTGTTGTTATTGTTGAGGATCAAGTTGAGATCCCTCTTGGACTATATGTTCATCCCACGTTGTTGAATCTTTTTCGTATTAAGGTGTTGAGCTGCAAGATTTGGATCTACTTATTTGTTGGCCACGGGGCCTCTTTCTTGTTGGCGGAACGCCATATGTGTAAAAGGGTTACACCCTTCAGTTGTTTATTTAAAAGTTGTAAGCCTAAGGGTAATTTATTAGTTTGTTCATGAAACATTTACTTACATACGAATGAGAGTACTGATATTCATTGCTATGGATTGAATGTATGAGTTTATTTCCGCATATTATCTCTGAAATTGAATTAAGTTAATGAACTTGGTAATGACCTCGAGTAATAAAAAGTGGGGCGTGACACCTCAAATCCATGTTTCCATCCTATAACAATGAAGCACATAATTAATCTGTCTAAAATATAAAAAAATTAAATAAAAGAAAAACTAATTATATATCTAATACACTTGAATATAAGGCTAGACTTTAAGATAATTATGACTTTTTTCCAGTCAGATTCCTTAGCAATCTCCCACCACCCACCCAAGTTGGTTTTGTCATATTCTATTTATCTCTAACAATTAGTCAAGGTAATGCAGTCCATTAATAACTCTTCAAATCGTGAATCGTAAAATTCCCTTCATTTTATATACTTTTAATATAATAATATATACTTATATATTTATATATAAAATCATATATATGGTTCTTAAAATGAAAAAAATAACAATTTATATATATAATATTAAACATAATATAGATTTTATTAATGTGTGTGTCCTTAAGGTAAATGTAAGAAATTTAAAAGTATTGCACATTGTGTATGAAAATGAGTTCAATAAATAAGATACAATATTTTTAAGTTCTCTCAATATTTACTTTAAGGGCACACATTAACCAAACCAATTGGTTTGTATTTGTGAAACAATTTTGAAAAATAATTTTCTGGAAAGAGTTAACAAAGTTTAAAATTTTGTTCGGTTGTATGTTTTGAAAATAGTTTTAGAGTTTGGGATGATTTATTTATTTATTTATTTATTGTAGTTGAATAGATGGGTGTGAAAGAAAAAGTGATTGATTGATATGTAAGATGTGAGAGAAAGAGAGAATAGAGAGAAAAGGTGATTGGTTGATGTATAGTAAAGAGAAAATTGATTTTGAATTTTTTTCCTAAAAATTTCAACCAAACAAATTTTTTTTAAAAAAAATTATCAAAAATTTTCTCTCAAGAGACAAACAAAACAACGCCATTATTAAAGAAGAACATGTGCAATCTTTTCAGCATAATTTAATACTCTCACCAAATAAAGCGACCCATAAACAAAGTCACGAAAGTCTTGCAAAAAACGACATGGAAAAATATGAAACAAGATTCTCTGCAATATCTTTCTTGTAATAATCAAGATTATTGTAAGATAATAGTGTTTTAGACTTAAAGCATCTATTTGCATTATCACTAATTAAGTTTTGAGCTTAAATTGCTTATCTAAATTACCTTTGCAAGATTATTCCAAGGGTGATTGTAAGTCTAATTTGAAAAATATGACACCCGTGAAAATAACAATGAGAAAAAGATGACCATCTATCAAATAAACATAGCATAACTTTAGATTTTGGGTAGAAAAAGGACTATTGTTGCTTGATTTCATGGTCAACTGATTTGCTCCACTTCCATCTTTGATTTCGTAATTTGTTATGCCCTAATTTCTTTCATCAATTGGTATGATATATATCAATTTCTTCTACTATTTTATTTTTATTTTTTGTTGGGGATCAAAAACACCAAATGAGATCATTTAATAGCATTGGGAGTAAAAAATGAAATTAATTTGAATTGAATTCATTCCTATTCTATGATTTCATTATTGAATTGCATGATTCCAACAAATTTCTTATTAGCTGCAATTTATATTGCCCTATGTAAAACTTGTATAGAATTATACGAATCATATTATTCGTTTGGGAAGAAGGATTGAGGCTATTTTAGCCACAAAAAAACAAAATAGGCTTTTTAGCCTAATAAGACAAAACATCACATCCAATCCATAATCATTACATTTTTTTCTCTCATAAAAAGTCAAAAAAGTCAAAAAGTTCTTTCCAAATGAGGTTTTTTAGCCTCAGGCTAAAATAGCCAAAAAGCCATCCCACTTCCCAAACGAAGCCGAATTGTATGATTCAAACCATTATTTCAATATTATTAGTGAGTGCTATCAAATTTTAATGTGACCAATTAAGTCTTATTTTTCCTAATTTATGTAAAACCCAAGTTGTGTGTAGGATTATTTTATTGGATAGATTAGTAATTAAATTAATATATATGGGTCATTTATTAATATCAAAGAATTAGTTATGAGATGGCATTATATTTCCTATTACTTAGATGGATAATTTTGTAACTTTGAGAAATTAGGTTAATAAGCCCACCTGTTGTGGCTTTAAGTCTTGGAAAACAAACACTACAAGAAATTGCATTTTTCGCAACGCAACAAAATATGTTGCTAAAAGGGAAAATTCGTTGGCAAAGAGTTTTGCCGACACACAAAGCTACGTTGGCAACCCGTAGGCAAAAGTGAGTTGGCAAAAGTTTTTGCCGACGAAATTATCATTGCGTTGGTAAAAGTAATACCTTTAGCGACGAACATAGTCGTCGCTAAAAGCATCCATCCATTGTCGGCAATTTACCTTGCGTTGGTAAAAGTCATTCAAATATGATGATTGTGTGGCACTTTTCGCGACACAAATTTGCATGGGCAAAAAATATACTTTTAGCAACAACGTATACGTCGGCAAAAGTAAACTTTTGGCGACACATTTACGTCGGTAAATGTTGTCATTTGCCGACGATTTGTTTGTCGCTAAAGCTTTACTTTTGGCAACGACAAATTGGCATTGGCAAAAAATACACTTCTACCAACACAATATGAGTGGGGAAAAGTAACTTTTAGCAACACATTTACGTCGGTAAATGTTACCATTTGCCAACGATTTGGTTGTCGATAAAGCTTTAGTTTTGGCAACGACAAATTGACATTGGCAAAAAATACACTTTTAGCAACACAATATGAGTGGGCAAAAATAAACTTTTGGCTACACATTTACCGACAAGTTATTTGTCGAGAAAGCTTTACTTTTTAACGACAAATTTGCAACGGCAAAAATAATTGAAACTCATTTATAATTTTTTAAAAGATTTACAGTTTTACAAGAGGCATCCCTCAGGCACCAGTATAACAAACTAATAACATTGATATGAAATCACACAAAATACCCCCTCCATACCCTTCCATCCAAAACACCAGTAGTTGCCCGAACTTACACCTAATGACAACCCCCATTAATAAAAACCTGATCTATTACAGATTGGACAAAAAGTCCTGCACCCTTCCAAACATCAACAACACCAACAAACATCCAACAACAACACCGCAGACCTCATCGTAACAATCACCATCACAAAGACATCACCACAAGGCATCTCAAAGAATGAAGGCAACATCACAAGAAGACAGGAAGAATAGCAGATTAGTATAGCAGATCAGCAAACTGATTCAACACAGATCATCACCAGTTCAGAAAACCATTTCAACTCAGCAACCCAAACAAAATCATATAACCAAATCAGAATTGACGCAGCAGTTTACCTCATGTACCAGAACAGTCAGAAAACAAATCAAACAAAACCAACAACAAATCAAACAATAGCATCTAAGAACCTTTATCACCACATGTATAGCTAGCTCTACACAACAGATACATAATTCAAAAAAGAAAAAATATAAAAAAAAAAAAAAAAAAAAAAGCACTACCCCTGCATTATCTCTAGTTGCAAAAATATGATTACAAGACTACAACCCATTGAGAATAAAAAATGAAAAAGGGGAAAAAAAAGGAAATATATATATTCTCTTTTATTTCATTGCACGTCACGTCAGCGAGTGAACAGAATATAAGACACTTCACTTCAGCATAGCTAAATGAGAGTTCACTTCAACATAAGGCATATCACGTGCATCAACCAGTTCTTTGAATGGCCAAGCATCAGGATGATCAAGCATTGCCTGCTTAAATGAAGACTACTAATGAGGACAGGAAATCACACATTGACATGAAAACAGGGGGAAAAATAAATGTGTGTTTGTGTGTTCCAATAAATTAGTGGTACATAAAAATCGAAGAGTATATAAAATCAAAGAATTAGATGGCTCCTACAAGTTTCCCATTTAAACTAAAATCAATAACAGTCAAAATCTGTGCCCCACTGAATTCTAGTTGGACAAATGGTATTATGGAACCCATCAGTTATACCTCATTCTTTTAATATATTATAAATTATAAATTTGAAAGTAGGAGTAATGAATAAAGAAAAAATGCAGTTGGGTCTGGCATTCATGTGTTTGGGGCTTTCAAGTAAACTAGTGAAACACATTGGCCTATGATAAAAAAGGCAGACACACAGACAACATGGCAGCCGCCTCTGTTATTCACACTTTCAGATTAAGCACTGAAACACATGTGCCTATCAGAAACAGGTACACATGGAGAAACCACAGCAGCATCCTTGAAAGATGGGAATCAAACTTAACAATTTAACTAAGTTCAACAAGTGCAGCCATAGTAACCATTTATGATCATGCTTTTCTGCTCCATTTGCAACTACAATTTAGCACAGTCAATTGCAAAAGATTTCTACAAGAGTAATCCCCGTCGACTTTAGATGGACTTTGCAATACAAATCACTTTTATCAAAATATAAAGCAAAGTAAGAGGAGGAATAAAAGAATCTCAAACTTGCCTTTAGAAGTGAGCGCAAGAGTCAGATTTTTGTGATGAGAAGCACTATCAACAGAAGCAATTACTGTTTTAAACCGAGAATGACCCCACTGATCAGGAGTCCACCCAGCCTCCCCTACCATTATCACCGCCAACTTCAATTTAGTATTCCAAAAGCACAAGTAGTACATAAACACACTTGCATCAACTTAACAATTTTAAAGGAGTGAATACTGCTGCAAAAACAAAATAAACATATTGCTAGACAATTGGAGACTCATAATATTTACAGCACTAGCGTATGCCCGTGCCTAAAGGCACGGTGTAAATAATTTTAAGATTAAAATACAGTTATAATTTAAAATGCAGCTAAATTTACAACACCACATGTATCTCATTCTATGAAATCTTGATGTGCAAACTTAGATTTATTCTAAAAGTAGTAATTAAGGAACATGCCTTGACATGGGCCTTGTAGTAGGTTTTGAGAGTTGGATAAGTCAAATTCAAGCCAGCAGCTTTACCCCATTTCACGTATTGTGCTTTGCCACCATATGCATCCCAGTTGTTGGTTAATGATAATATGAGTCTGATCTTGTACTTCCTTGCTTCACTGACTACAAAATCCAAGGCCTGTAATTCACTGAGAAAAAATAAAAGAAAAGAAAAGGAGGAGGAATTTATATACTCACTCCATAGTAAATGCTTACTTAATTGCCTACATTTACAGTCATTGAGAAAAAGAATGACCTTAAAAACATTTTCATCATAGATAGAGGGTGAAATTTGAAGAGCTCGCCATTGGCCATCGTTGGAAGCCCAAGTACGACAAACAGTTTTTTTCTTTTGTTATTTCTTTAACAGAGCAACAAATGCAGAATAGATAGATAAAAGAGCTATTTAAGTTCTTTAATGACTTTGGATTCATACCTGTTATATTAGCAACCTATATATATGTTTGCATATAAAATTCACTAAAATTAAAAACAGAGACCCTAAAAATGTATGTATTCAAGAAATGAAGGAGAAGAACAGAGAGAGAAGGGGAAAAAATATCAAACCCAAATCACACCAATCAAACCCAAAGGAGGCAGCGATCACATTAAAATGTGGCAGTTATTCATGCATTGGGTTTTCAGAAGCATTTTAAACAAAATCTTTATAAAAAACATCCTCAAACAAACCCAATGCTTCAATTCGCTCAAACAAACCCAATGCATTGGATACCAAATTGTTTAATTCGCCCAAACATCAATCAAACCCAATGCTTCAATTTAATTCGACTTCATCCTCAAACCTTTATAAAAGAAAATCCAACAATAAATCGTTTTAAACAAAATTCGATCACAACATGGATACCAAATTGGTACTACTATCACCATGGAATCAAACCCTAGCAGACATATGTATGTATATGTATACATGGGTGTATAGTTATATTACCGGAATCGGAATCGGAATCGGAGTGCCCGTGAAGCTTTACGCAATCGGAAATGCGATCTAAAAGGAGTGTTCTGAGACTCTGATATTGCCATTGAGGAGAATTAAGAGTCCATGGAATTGAATTCGAATTGAAGAGTTGAGAAAAGTAGGGTTTCGAAATTCCCACGGATTTGCGACCGATTGATGCTGCGAGAGGGAGGAGGATGAGAGAGAATGTGTAGAGCAGATGTGTTTAGGTAGACGTCGGAGAGAGAGCAAAGAGTTGTTTGGGCAGGAGATCTTTTTATCTGAACCGTTGATATAAACGTGGAATTGATCTCAGCCATTGGATCAAAATGTATCTCACATACAATTTGATACATTTTTCAAAAACTTTTGTGTCTTATTATATAGATACTTTAAAATATGAAATAACACACATCAGGAACAGTGCTTTGGACCAATAAAAATAATAAATAATAAAAAAACAATATCTATTTCACCAAGAAGAAGAATATTATATACAAAATAATTGCGATAGCTCGTCTTTATTTCACAAAGCGCATCTCTTAAACTGGAAAGACATGCTGCTATATAACATCTCAGCTAGGAAACTTTACTTATCTGTTTGGCTACAAATGATATAAAGATCCATTCACTTCCCAGTGAAGGGA
The DNA here is from genome assembly GCA_025200525.1 of Camellia lanceoleosa. Classification (NCBI taxonomy): domain Eukaryota; kingdom Viridiplantae; phylum Streptophyta; class Magnoliopsida; order Ericales; family Theaceae; genus Camellia; species Camellia lanceoleosa. The sequence continues at coordinate 118,895,034 of CM045762.1, read as the reverse complement.
GTCTTCATAAAGGTTGACCACCTAATTACTTTGATTTCTTGATATTTCAAACAGATCAGTGAGCAAAAAAGACATCTATGTCCAAAAGATGATTAGAACAACTATGACCAAAAAAAACAAAAACACAAACAAAACCTGAATATTACCTGAGAAACTTATCAAGATGGTCAGGCCAATTATCTGAACCTCTATTGTCGTAAGGCCTACTGCCCCTATCTTTCTGTTTCTCTGAGTTTCTGCCTATGCCATTATTCCCGTCTTTGTACTCTTGATAGCAGCCTTCAGATTTTCCAGAGTCTCCTGATGATATTCAACTTCACCCCACGAAAAATCAAACTGTGCCACCAGAAGATTAAGACCAAAAAACAAAACTTCACAAATTCAACCTGGGAGATTAACCTTACTCAATTTTTGGCTAACATAACCAGCCAAAGACAACAAAGAGAAACAAAGACAAGCAATCATCATACACATAACACGAATCATCTTGTTATGGAGTCACAATTTTGGGTATATGTTAATATCTAGATACATACAAACATGTGCAAACATCACAGAGACAAAAATCAGAACTGATATCATTAAATTTACATATATAACACAATAAAATAAAATGCATTAGCTAATAAGAATCCAAATGTAGAGAGAAACTGTAAACAAAAATCAGAGCTGGAAGTGTTTTCACATAAACCAGCAAAGCAGCTTAAGTCTTGAACCAGACTAGTCCGAATTGCAGCTTTCAAAAACTGGCCTTTTCAGCAACTTTTTATAAAACAAGCATTAAAAACTCTTTAAATTTTAAAAATGACAAAGATGGATGCTTTGAAAACACAACAGAATTTGAGCCAGTTTGAGCTACTAATAGGCACTGATCTGATCTTTTTCTGACAAAATAAATAATACTCTATATAAAATAGAAAATGACCCATATTTTATCAAACGTTTGATCACTTTCTTTGTATCATAAATATGTTGTTACAAAAATTAGAATACATAATCGAACGAACCAAACACTTTTCCAATCATTTTAACTGTATTCAATTACTTGAAATATTTTCAAGACAATGCAAAACAAATTAGCCCAACTACAAACCCACCATGAAAACAAGGAAGAGAATCACCTGATCTGAATTTTCTTTTCAGCAAAAACCTAGCACAAAAAGAATGGTCAAAGTAAAATAGGAGCCATTATAAGTAAAAATAAAAATTACCTAAAAAATTGGCAATGGCAACAAAATCTTAAATCTTAAGTTTTCGATCAAAACCCCCAAATAAAAACCCTAAATTTTCAATTTAAAACCTAACTTCTCAAAACCATTCTCCCCCCCCCCCCTCAAACAAAAATAAAAATCACTTGACATATATATGAAATAGAACAAATGGTGATAGAAAAATCTGAACAGAAGTTTTGCAACAAATAGAAAAATCTGCCTTCTTCAATCAACACCTCTTAACAGTGGTGGTTTCGACACCCTAACTTCTTAGAGAGAGAGAGAGAGAGAGAGAGAAAGTGAAAGAGAAAAAGTAGCAGTTTACCATAAAAAGAAAGAATCTGCAATAGAGAGTTGAAATCGAAATCAATGAGACGATCAAAATTGAAATAGAAATCGAAATCAAAACCAAACAAACAATGAGTAATCACTTTAATAGAAACCAGCAAAGATAAGAGGAAGGAAATGAGGAAGCAATGTACCAGGTAACCCTTCTTCAATGAGATGATTCAGAGAGGAGATATTGTGCTCCCTCCGAACCCTTCTCCCTTTCGATGAAACCTTCTGGGTTTATTTTAATTAGAAGCCAAAGCCAAAGCCAAAGCCCAAGCCTTCCGGATTAACCCTCTCTTCTTGGTTTTGCCCAAGTATCTTCTTCGAACCCTCTCTTTTCTCCCCATCTCAGTTTAGAAGCCAAATAGTTGTTTTTTTTAGATTTGTTTTTTTAAAAAAAATTAAAAATAATCTCAGAACAATAATAATTAAAATTATATTTTTAAAATTTTAAAAAGTATTTATGACCTAAAAGATTAAAAAAAATTCAAAAAAAAATTTAGATTTTTTTTTTTTTTTTTTGAAAAAATTAAAAATAATTTGAAAGCAATAAAAATCAAAATTATATTTTTAAAATTTTAAAAACTATTTATGACCTAAAAGATAAAAAATATACAAAAATAAATAAGTTTTTTTTTCACCCAATTTTTTTTTTAGTTTTTTAGGAAAAAAAAATTGAAACTAGTTTCTGAAAATAAAAACAAACATATTGAAATTGATAATCTAACCATATTCTTTGAAAAAGTTTAAATTATCTCAAATTAGTTATCTCAACTTAAGAGTGTGTTTGGGCTCAATGGGTTCATTTTGTGATCTAATTCAATGATCATTTTAATTTTACAATTCAGTAACTAAAATATTTAAAACTCTTTAAAAAATTATAATAAAAAACACAAATCACTAAATCACATCATTCTACTAGCAAAACTTTTACCGACGAATAGTGTCATCGTCGCTAAATGGTTAACTCTTTGCCCATGCTAACTTGTTGTCGCCAAAAGTAAGCACACTAATAGCAACGCTCATTGTGTTGCTAAAACATAAGCCTCGTGGGTAAAAGTTTTGAAATTTTGGCGCAAACCAAAAAATTTGGCGCTAAAATAATTTTATGCCTTTTTAGCGACGACAACAAATTGCGTCGGTAAAGGTATACTTTTACCAATGAAATTGATCACTGTGTCGCCAAAAACATACTTTTGGCGATGAAAAATTGACGTCGTCGCCAAAAGTAGTCGCCAAAAGTGCAATTTCTTGTAGTGAAACAAGACAAAGGTTGGGAATTGCTCCATAGGCGGCTAGGGTTTGAGAAGGTAAAAGAAAAAAGAAAAGAAAAAGAGAAGAGAGGTTCAAGTGAGGCTGCAATAGGGATTGGAGGCAGCACGTTGGTGGTTTTGGGACACTCATTGGTTAAGGTAAAATCTGTCTTTACTGTTAATTATTAAGTTTATGTTGAGGAATTTAACAATCAATGCATTAAGGGGATTTGGAAGATCTATAGGTGCCTACTTAGGTTTTGAGAATTAGGTGCAACGTGTAAGTGTAACTTTGGGTAGGTAATAGAAACAATGGAGTTTTGTATCATGGATATGGGTGTGTTTGGCTATAAAGTTGGGTTGAATGGTTTAATTACTTGGATATTAAAGCAATACATTAATCTAATATGGTCGGCCTTTTGTGGGTGTATGTAACACGTAAAAATATTAATTTATTTGAGGTATTGTATATTAGGTTTGTGTGATTGAAGTGGTGGAGCTGGGTGTTTAGAGTTGGTGTTGGAATATTATTTCTAAGCATTTGGTGTAAGTAACTTTCTATCACTGTTGATTCATTTTTATTCCTATTGAATCAATTAAAATTATAAATATTTATTTATAGCCTTCATGTTCTCTTAAAATAAAATATGGGTCAAGTATAAAACAACATCGAATATTATTATGAAAGTTATATGAATATTTTGTGAAACTATTCTGAAAATTGTACCAAATGTTTATTGTGAAAATATCGAATATTTTATTTTAAAGTTGTGTATTGTTTGAATATTTGAACATCACTCTAGTTTGACTATAATTTGGACCCTAGCCAATAAGGGTTATTTATTGGCATAGAAACTTGTTTTTTTTGGAGCTTTACCACCGACCTATGTGTGGTTCTGGGCCTTGTCACGGGCTAAGTGACCGTAGTCATTAAGACTTGGGTTTTGTGAATCAAATCATTGAACCATCTGAATATTGAACCATCGATTTGAACGACGAATTTACTTTGAATTATCTTGTTGTCTTTTCATTTAAAATGTATTGTACATTGTTTATTTTTAGCTATGAAACCATCTTACAAATAATTGTTTATTTATTGAACTATAGAAAAAAATATATTTATTGGTTATCGATTTATTTATTTATTTTTTGTATACTTGATCCAGCTAGCAGTGATGGTTGGTTATTTACTGGGCTATCTAGCTTACCCTTATTTATTTTTTTCAGATTCTGAGGAATAGAGCTGCGCGGGGTTTTTACTCAGGGGGAGTGCTGAGAGTAGGACTATGATTTAAGTACTTGATTTATTATGTTGGTTAGTGGATTATATTAGTGGACTTGGTGGACAATTTCATACGATAAGAATTATCTATTTTTATGGATTTTAGCATTATGATATTTAAGGATTTGATTTGAGTATTTTACATTGTTGGTTATGTGTTGGACTCTTAGCCTTGCATGCTCACTTAAATGAGTGTGCGGCATTGTCACGGAGCTTGGGGCGTGACAATTTATTCTCAAACAAGTTCACGTCTCCTTAATAATATATTTCATTACAAATTTCCCATTCTTGTAAAAATATGAATAACAATTGTATAATTAATTTTAATTTACTTTAAGTATATATTCTTTAGTTGTAAAAATTATAAAAACTATATCAAACAAAACAATTTGATAAAATAAAAAACTATATTATATGTATGTATCAACATGTATAAACTTCAAGGTATTCCCCTATTTCCAAGTTATCTAGTGGATCCATTCTACCAAGTGGTTATATGCGAGGAATTATTTTGTTTTGTGGGAATTTCACGTTGGCCGTGTGCTTGGCCGTGTGCTTGGCGAATAACAGGGGCTAAATGAATACATGACTTCAAAATAAGGAAATAGTGGAGAAATTATAGAATATTATTGGATGGACACATGGATATGCAGTATTCCAAACTTACTAAATAACTTTTGGTTGTGTGCTGATCTTATAACAATGAGACACATAATTAGTTTGCCTCAAATGTAAGAGAAAATGTATGAAAAATTAATAATATGGCCTCATACACTTAGAAGGACAAACCACATAAAATATAGGTTAGTCCTATAGAATAATTTTTGCTTATTTCCAATCACATTCCTTAGAAATCTCCCATCTCTGACAATTATCAAGGGGAACTAGAGCAACATAATTTGTTCAAAAATAAATTTTTAAAAAAATTATCAATAAATCTTATTTTCAAGAGTATTAATGAGTCATTTTCAATGTAAACAATTAAGTTTTATTTATTCTAATTTATTCTAAAAAAGTTCACATTTTTTTTTAATAATATCTTTTATTCCAATTATACCATACTTATTAAAATATGAACAACAATTACATAAACAATTTTAATTTACTTAAAATATATATATTTTTTAATCGCAAAATTTGAATAAACTACATCAAACAAAATCATACTCAACAATTTGATGAAAATAACTATATCACAGGATTCATCATTTTCTATTGCCTTGTACTATGAAAAATATATTTAGTAAACAATCTAAAATGTCTATTTTTTTAAATATTCCATTATGGAAATTGTGAAAAATAATACCGTAAAAAATTCATATATTTTTTAAACTGCGAGAAAACCAAAAATAAAAATAAAAATAATGAATCTTACGTTTATGCTTTTGTTCAATTAAAAGCAAACCAGTCCCAAAATGTTTTATTACTTGTTTTATAAATAGTCAAAGCATTACCAACTTTTAATTGATTTAAGGAAAAATTTATTAGTAGTCCTTGTATTTTCTCTTGTGTTATTTTTGTTTTTATAATTTTAATTGACTCAATTTTGACATTAATTTATGATTTTATCACAATTTGGTCTAATTGATTACAATTTTTAGTGTTTTCTTTTTATGAAAAATGTGCATATGAGCGGCATGTTTCATGCTCTTATAGCCAAAAAATTGTAAACTTATTCAATTCAATTCTCAACTAACTCACTAACATTGTTTCTTTTGACAACCATAATCAATGTTGTCAATTGAACCAAATTAACATAAAATCTAAAATTAAGAATTTGAAATAAGATTAACTAAAATTACTCAAACTAAAATGACACAATAGGCAAAATATTACGACTACCAACATAATTTCCCATTGGAATTAAAGACTTGGAAGTCAGGATGATTACATAGTTGCCATGCTTGACCACCACCACCATAGAAAGACTTAGCAGTGCATATAAGAATGAGTAATACATTTATTCCTTCTTCATCATCAAACTACTATCCTCCTCTGCTTTTCATAGCTATCTCTCTCTGAATCCTCCTACCTATAAAAAAACAAAATGAGTTGGCTTATGTTTCTTCATCAATTTCTTTTGCTATTTCTCTTGTCTTCTTCTTCTTCTTCTTATTCTTCTTCTTCTTCTTCTACTTCTGCACGCCATACCTGTCTTGAGGATCAGAGATTTTCACTTCTCCAATTTAAAACAACATTTACCATAACTGCTAATGCCTCTTTAGGTTGTGAATCTAATTCTCATCCTAAAATGGTGTTCTGGAATGAGAGTAGTGATTGCTGCTCGTGGAAAGGGGTCACCTGCGACTAGTCGAATCGTCATGTGATTGGACTTGACCTCAGTTGCAGCCACCTTCAGGGCACCATCCAACCCAACAACACCCTCTTCCACCTTCGTCACCTCCAAACCCTCAATCTTGCCTTCAATGACTTCAATTTCTCTAGAATTTCACCTGATTTTGGCTCCTTTGCAAGTTTGACCCATCTCAACCTCTCTTACTCTAGTTTTACAGGTCAAATTCCTTCAAAAATCTCCCATCTGTCCAAATTGATTTCCCTTGATCTCTCTTATTTAAATGATTATTACTACTATGAGGGGAGACTTGAACAACACACTTTCAATATGCTCCTTCGAAACCTAACCCACTTAAGAGAACTACACCTTGATTGGTTGAATATCTCTTCACTTTTACCTCATGCTTTGCTAAATCTATCTTCTTTGACATCTCTCAGTCTTCGCTATTGTCAACTGCGTGGGAAATTCTCAGAAAACATTTTTCACCTTCCAAACCTACGAGAGCTCAACGTAGGGGAAAATCAGGACCTCACAAGTAAACTTCCATACTTCAATGTGACTAGTTCCCTTCAGTTTCTTGATCTCTCCGGGACAAATTTTCTTGGCCAATTGCCTGATTCAATCAACAATCTTAAAGCCTTGAATGGTTTGTACCTCTATCATTGTAACTTTTCGGGGTCCATACCTGCTTCTCTTGGGAACCTTACACAAATCACCAATCTAGACTTCGGGTATAACAGTTTCAACGGTCAAATCCCCTCATCAATTTCAAACCTTGCAAAGCTTAATCCCTTGTATCTTGACGGAAACAATTTGAATGGACCAATATCGGATTCCCTTGGCAACATGAGCCAACTTACTCACTTGTACCTTTCTTCTAATCATCTAACTGGTACAATACCATCTTTGTTGTTTGCTTTGCCTTCACTGGTTTATATAGATTTGAGTAACAATAAGCTGCAGGGACCAATTCCAGGATTAGTTTATGAACTCCAAAACCTAACAGGATTAGGGCTTTCATCAAATAACTTTAGTGGTGTAGTGGAGCTAGATAAGCTGCTTAATCTAAAACATTTGTCCAATCTTGATCTCTCATATAATGGTCTCTCATTGAACATTAACAATAGTGTCAACTCTACCTTGACCAACTTTGACACTATAGGATTAGCTTCTTGCAACTTGAGCAAATTCCCAAACTTCTTGAGAGAACAAGTCAAATTGCGTTCTCTAGACCTTTCAAACAATAAAATTCCCGGTGAAGTTCCAAAATGGTTATTCAATGTGGGGAAAGATTCATTGTATAATTTAAATCTTTCTCATAATTTCCTTACAAGTTTAGAGTGTCTTCCAGCGAAGAATCTACAGTTTTTTGACTACACTCCAACTTACTTCGAGGACCACTCCATGTTCCATCTAACACCACATATGTTTTCTCTATCTCAAACAATAAATTGACGGGAGAAATTCCTACATTGATTTACAATCTGAGTTCACTTGGAGTTCTTGATCTGTCTAATAACAATTTGAGTGGGTTGGTTCCACAATGTTTGGGCAATTTTCTCTCCGTGCTGAATTTAGGGAACAATAGATTTCATGGTACCTTTACTACGACATTTATAAAAGGCAACGTGCTAAGGAATCTTAACTTAAATGGAAACCAAATTGAAGGACAAGTTCCGCGATCTTTGCTCAATTGTGAATACTTGGAAGTTCTAGATCTTGAAAAAAACAAGATAAATGATACATTCCCCCACTGGTTAGAAACTCTTACAGAATTACAGGTTCTTGTCCTGAGGTTTAATAGGTTTCATGGTCACATAGGCACCTTCAAGATCAAGAGCAAACATCCTTTCCCTGAGTTGAGAATTATCGACATATCTTGCAATGAGTTCACTGGCCTTTTGCCAACAAATTATATCAAACAATTTGGAGCTATGATGAATGTCGATGAACATGTGAAATTGAAATACATGGGCCAAACATATTATCAAGATTCTGTGGTGGTGATGTTTAAAGGATATGAGATTGAATTATCAAGAATTTTAACAGTCTTCTCAATCATTGATTTTTCAAGAAATAAATTCCAATGAGAGATTCTGAAATCCATTGGGAGGCTTAATTCACTTCGGGGTCTTAACTTATCCCATAACAACCTTGAAGGTCACATTCCAACTTCACTTGGAAATTTAACAAACCTTGAATCATTGGATCTTTCCTCAAACAAGTTTGTTGGGCAGATTCCTTAACAATTGAAAAGTTTGATGTTTCTTGAGGTACTAAACCTTTCGGACAACCAACTAGCAGGACCAATTCCTCAAGGGAGCCAGTTTAATACATTTGGAAATGATTCATACAGTGGGAACTTGGCCTTATGTGGACTCCCTTTATCAAAGAAATGTAAGGAACTACAACCACTACCACCTCCACCAACACTCCAACAAGATGAGAATTCAGACAAGTCAAGCGGATTTAACTGGCAAGTTGTAGTATTGGGGTATGGATGCGGATTTTTATATGGAATGGTTATGGGATATCTTATGTTTGTAACTCGAAGACCAGAATGGCTTATGAAAATTCTTGAAGGAAAACATCACAAGAAGGTGAAAAGGTCTAAGAAGGGTGCCCACTGATGCAGTGAATGAAGAAATGAACAAAGACAAATGGCGTTATCCGGTAATTGGAATTTATCTTTGCAGCATTACTTTGTTGAATTATCTTTTATGGTTTCTACTTATATGCTATATTTGAGTTATTGATGTTCTTATTTCAAAACTAGGTATGTTCCATTAAGTAGCACAATAAAGCAATGGTATCCACTTGAAGGGGTGTTTCACCTAGCTACTGCAGTCGAGTGGGTGAGCATCTGGATAACAGCCATATAGGACCACTTCAAAAGCTTTACCCTTTCTGCTGTATTGAATTCTAAAGCTTTGTTAAGTTGTTTAGTTTTCTTATAGCACTGAGTTAAATAAGAGTTTCATGTCATGACTCTTTTTATTTTATTTTTCCTCGCATCGTTTAGAAACCTTTTGGAGATTTTCACTTTTGTATGTAAGTTGCTTTTAAATTGGATTTCAGCCACAGAAGACTAGGCCTTGCCAAGTTTTTAACTTTGAAATGCAATCTTACAATTTATAACTCAAACCATTTCCCTTGTTACATTCTTAATCATTTTGAGTAATATAAATGTTGGCTGTTAAATAGAGAATTCACATTGAAAATAATGTTACATGTTAATCTTTGAGCAGTGCTTTTACTCGTTGCTATTGTAGTCTACTATATTTTTTATATTTTTTTTCATCTTCAATGGCGATTAAGGGATCAAACTGGAGATATTTACTAGCACTTGTTCTATAGACGTGGGAATTTTGTGATTAATTGTAGTGTGAAAATGGTGATATGGAGAGTATTGATTGAAAAAGGTTGCTCATATTTATTTTTTTGTGAAATTTTACTGGTGCAAGTGTTGTCATTAATAGGAACATATTAGATTTTTTAAAAATTCAAGTTGTTTAGTTTATGCTAGGTTGTTTGATAAGTAAAAAATTTGGTGTTGCAAATTCATGTTTGAGTTTGGTATGTGTGTATCATTAAAAATATTAGTTACTCCATGAAGGAGATTAAAGGATTTGTGTAGTTTTATTGGCTGGCCACAAGCTCACACATCCAATGAAGATATTAATCTCCACATTTAAGAGTAGTTTTGGTTTCTTGCAACCCAAAACCCTGGTGGCAATAATTAGTGAGCTTGAGTAGCAGGTCGTGTGGATTAGGGATCGGTGAAGAAGTAAACGTCACACACGAGACTATAGGATTTACATGCCTAAGGTAAGGTTATATAGTTATCTTCTATGATTTGGCTTTGAAAAGGTGAAAGAAAGGTTCTAGACTATGTAGCGTGTGAAAACTTGGATTTAAAGGGGTGATAGGCTGTTAAAATTTTATAACTATGGCAAAAAAAATTTACACAAAATTTTGGGATCCCAGTTTGTGCTCTGGTGGATGATGACAGGAATGACACGCGTTAATGCCTTTTGTCACTTGTGGGGGTCGCATTATGGTTAGCATTTGGATTTTGTCACCTTTTTCATATGGCTTTGTTCTAGGAATCTTCATTAAACACTTTATGACAAAAATAATTTTTTGAAGTTGAAATGGTGGAAATGAGCGTAGGTTTTGTTGTCTCCACTTTGTTTTTTAAATACTAAATAATTACTTGGTGATACTTTAGTGCTGTCAATATTTAAATGTTGGTCTAGCTTGTTTGAAGGGTGGATGATAAAATAATTGTCGTCCATGAAGGGTGGATGAGAAAAATAATTCGGCTCAAATTTGTTGGTAATTTGAGCATAACCCAAGTTCAATTTATTAAGATTGAGCCAGCCTTGGGCAGACAAAATTAGCTTAGAGGTCGGCAACCCCCAAAACAACTTGGATAACTTTTCTTCTTACTGCATCCGCTGAAGTTGCACCCCTAGTTACAAATTACTAGCTACCTTAATTTAAACCAAAATTGTAATTTAATTGCTGAACTTAATCATTTTTCATTGCACATCTAACAAGACTTCATTTCTCAGTGTTAAATTCTTTTGTTTCCATTGGATCATGAATTTTGGTAAAGATTTGAAAAGGAAGAAAAAAGTGATTGAATAAAATATAAATTAATTTTTTATTCATTTCTTTTTCCACTTCTAAATCACTATCTAAATTTATAATTCAAACACAACATTAATGACTGTGTTTGAAAAGTAGACTCTTCACATCTACAACATAATCTGGAACTCAGATGAATTGAAAATGTTGATCATAAAAATGATTGTACATGAGATCATATCTCAATAGTTAACAAAAATTAAAATGGAAAATAATTGTAACCTAATGATGGAAAAGGTTTTGTATAAAGTTAATATAAAGAGGCAGAAGCTAGCTAGACCTTGTTTTGAATTTGTAAGTTCAACATGTGTCAACTTCAAACTCCTTATTTCCAGCTACATTTCTTTAGAAATATCCCCCACCTACCCAGGTTAGGTTGGTTTGTCTCCCATCTCTCTAACAATTTCATCAGTCTCAAACAAATTATTTTTCAACATTTGACTGCGATTTTAAAATTAATGTGCATAAGATATATTGCAATAGAATCGAATGGAGAAAAAGGATTCATGTAGCCAACTCCATTTTGTAACACCCACACCCTTTAATCCATTAGAGAGTGTATTTAATTCCATTATTTTCTTTTTGGGAGCTTTTAGAGTTGTTGAATGTTGGTTTTGGAGGAGTATGATCCGATTTAAACTCGTTGGATTTGTTTGTTTGCGCTTGTTCTCGTCAAAAAGTTCCTTGGGAACTTAGAAATTCTATTCTGGGGTTGACACCAGCCTTCCTAAGGGTCAACCCTTACCTATTGGTGAAGTTTCTGGAAGTGTTGCTGGAATATAGGGTCAACACCAGTCTGGAGAGGGTCGACCCTCTTATATTGCAGAATCTGTGTGTTAGTTGCTGGAAAATAGGGTCGACCCCCTCTTGTCTAAGGGTTGACCCCCTTGCTAATCTTTTTTACCTGAAGGGTCGACCCCCCTACCCAAAGGGTCGACCCCTGCGTGTTTTTTTTTTCTTCAGATTTTGGGGTTCGAATGGGCCCTACCTTTGGGGAGTTTTGGGCCTATTATTTTATTGACCTTAGGGCCACTTTTCTACTACTATAAATAGGCTCCAAACATAGTTTGATTTCACTTTTCTCCTCTTTCCTCTCTCTCAAACTATGAGTTCTCCTCTCTCTCTCTCTCTAAACTAAAGCTTTTGGCACTAAGACCTCTAGATCTACTCACCTAGAGTGATCTTTTCACCATGGTCCTTTGAAAAAAATTGTAGATCTCGTCAAGGGCATCCTTTTAGTCCAAGTGGTTCGTGGTTTCATCGCCTTTGATTTTTGGGTTGTCATCTCTTGGCTTCAAGAGGTAAAGGTTTCTAGTTCTCTTTCAATATCCTCGTTTATGGATAGATTTGTGGTATTTTCCTTATATAAACACAAAAGTTTATATTTTTATGCATATTGTGATGAATCATGAGATTGGGGGTTAGGGTTTGAAGAGAGTTGGGTTTATTTGTTGGGTTATGATCTTGGGTCAAGAGTTTGGGTGTAAAAGTAATAGAAGGGTTGGAATAAAATGTGTTTTATTGAAAAGCTTTAACTTCTCTTAAAAACCCTAGTTTGGCTCATGAAGATGGTTAATGGCTTTGATTCAATTAATAGTAGAATCATGAAATTGAGGTGTTAAATTACACATGTATAAGTTTAATTGAAATTTTAAAGAATTTGAGAAATGTATGTAAAAGTTGCGATTGAACTCATAATGTTGATGTCTTAAATTATGTTATAATGTGAACCAAACTTGGGGGAAAGGAAATTACTAATGGTATGGATGATATAAGCTTTGTGTTGAAATGGTTGTGTTGAATCTTGTTGTGTGTTATGTGAATTGTATTGGGTTATGTTGTGTTGAGTTGGTTGAATTGTGTTATGTGGAATTGAGTTGTGTTGGGTTGTGTTGTGGTTGGTACCCGCGCAAGGAGTTGAAAAATGGTTTTTCGGTGCCCACGACCGTCCGTATCATAGCCAGTAAATGTGGGGAATTGTTTTAAAAATTGAAAAATGATTTTTCGGTGCCCACAACCGTCCGTATAATAGCCGGTAAATGTGGGGGTGGTTTGAATTCAAAGTGCCCAATTGCCCAGTCTAGGCTTATCGCTGGACGAATGTGGGAAAAGTGTTTTTGGGTGTCCACGCTTGATGACTAAATTGCGAATGATGATGGTGAAATGTTGTGATTGTTGAAAGATTTGCACTCATCATGGATGAAATTCATTGTTTATGATAGCTAATTAACTCAATTTCATAAAAGAGAGAAAGCCCCAATTTTACTCAAACCCTAGTTTTCAAATCTAGGTCAAAAAAAGGGGTTTTGCTCAATTGATTTCTAAAACACGAAATTGAGTGTAAATACTTGACTTTGAGATTGAAATATAAGATTAGAGATTTCTACTTAATGTAAACCTTAAGAAGAGGGTGTTGATTGCATGATGGTAGATCCTTGGATTATGAAATGTGAAGAGATGGATTGTTTTTATGAATTTAACATCATCTTAGGAAAGTAATGCATTGTAAGTAAATTCATACACCGTATGCATTATTTATTTCTTCTTGGTTCTACCTTTGTATAAACGGTTGAAAGTTAGAAGTGGGTAAATAGTCTATGAGTTCGGTTAGGGAGTTGGATTGGAGTTGAGTTGTGTATTGTATTTGGTACGCACGCGAGGAGTCAAGATGCCCAATTTCCCTATCTGCGCTTATCGCCGGATGAATATGGGAAAGCATTTTAGGGTGTCCATGAGCCCGCCGTTTATGGAGCCGGCAAATGTAGAAGGTTGTGATGTTTTGGGTGCCCATTCGCCCCCACCGTTTCTGGAGCCGGCAAATGTGGGATTTATTTCTATATATAAATACCTACAATTATCTATGTATGTTTGATTTTGAACGTTTAACAGTGGATGTCATAGTGGAGTCACTTTCCGATGTGAATATGGAAAAGAAAAAAAGAAAAAAAATTGAGTTATGTTCAATGCATTGCATCATATCAATGGCATACTCTAACATAGTTTTATAACCTCATCATACACACCCATGCATAGCACAAGCATAAGCTTTTCACATGATTATATAACTTGTTAAATGCATCACCTACTGAGCTTATGCTCACCCCGAAAGCTAACAATTTTTCAGGGAATGAGGACGAGATACCTCCCAAGCGTTGATGTCTATACAGCTAGCATGTTTTTGTATTGAAGTTTTGTTGGGGACGTGGTGTTGATGATTAAATTTTGTTTTTGGGAAATTGAAGTTTATGACTTAGTGAACGGTAGGGCATCGTGTTAAGGAAGATGTCCTTGTGAATCTCTTGTGTTAATTTCTACCTCTTTTCTTTTGAACTGTTTTCCTTCTTTTGTATTCTTGTTTTGAGGAGTGTAATAGAATACATATGTAAAACTCCATTTTGGGAATAGTTCAAGAGGAAAGAAAGTTATGTGTAATTGATTCTATTGTTCTTTTATTTGGATTATGTGTGTGGCAATATTGGTGATATGGTTGCCTGAGTAGAACTTTTCAGGGCGTGACAATTTCCAATACATTTATTTGAAAACACCTCTTTTGATTTTAAACCAAAACCCTAGGTTTGTTCAAAATCATCCAAAATTCCAACATTTCTTACACATCAACAAATAACTAAGTTAAGAACCATAGAAGAGTGTAGAAAGTCCCTACCTCAAGCTTAAAAGACCAAGGACGAAATGGAGAACTTCAAAGACACCAAAACCAAGCTTTATTCAGATCAAATGAGAGCCCCCGAAGTACTATATCTTTTTATCAAAGAGAGTAGGGTAGAGAGATCCTTAGATCTAGGTGTATTTGTAGAGAGAAGTTAGGTTTTAGAGAGAGAGAGAGTCAATCTAGGGTTTGAGAGAAAAAGATATGAAAAAGTGATGTAAAAAAGTGTTTCTGCAAACTGATATAAGCACAGCTCCCTCGAGTGTAAGAGTTGTTGCTCGAGCGAACAAAGACAAAATAAGTTGTTTCGCTCGAGCGCAGAATACACATTCTCAGAAGTTTTACAAACAGAAGGCCATCGCTCAAGCGCAAGAAGTCTCGCTCGAGCGAAGAACACTGCCTTCCTAGTATCTTTGCAGGCCTGCAAAAGTACTGGGAGCTCACAAAGCTCGCTCGAGCGCAAGAAGCTTCAATTGCGTGAAGAGGCCAAATACTGGACAACAACAGTTTGAACCAACTAGCAACCAACCTGTTCCAAACACATCCAGGACACTCCAATACTCAAACTCAATGAGAAATGAGGGAAATAAGACATGAATAATAATACGAAACCACAAAACCCGAGTCCAAAATATAAAAAGGGTCGGGTCAAAACCGGAATCGCTATATTAACAATAAATCAATTGTATGTAATAATAGTTAATACAATTGTTTATCTTATTTTGTTTTTAATTTTTTTTAATTTTTTTATTTTTACAATGACAGAATGAGATGTTTATCTTATTCTGGATTTGGGATCGGTCCATGACCCTCTTCTACCATATCCGAAGCTGCATCAAGAGCACGTGATAAGGAGATGGAGACCCAAAGATTGGAGATCCAAAACATGTACACCTGATATGTTTTGTTATTACGTTTTTATTTAATTTGGATTTTAATTGTTGGTTTGGATAGTATATGTATTTGTTGGATTATACTATGTTTATGGATTCTTATTTTCTTTGATATTTACGGTTAATAGTTAAGTTTTGTATATGGTTGGAAATTGAATACTATAAGTTGTGGAGAAATATTTTTATTGAATGGTTGAGAATTGAATGAATGAATGAATGGATGAATAATTTTGTATATGCCTAGGTTATAGGTAGCGCAAAAAATATTACAGAAAAAATTATAAAAACTTAATGAGACCTTTTGGCAACTAAACAAATTTCACAAATTGGCTTTTGGCTACTAAAACTTTAGTCACCAATTGTAAAAAAGTGAAACTTTTGGCTACTAAACTTTTAGTCGCTAATTGTAAAAAGGAAACTTTTAGCTACTAAATTTTTAGTTGCCAAATCTCAAAAAGTCAAACTTTTGGCTACCAAATAGTTAGTCGCCAAACATACATGCTCAATTGACTACTAAATAATTTAGTCACTAAAAGTAAATAAATATATATATATATATATAATTATTTTTAAAAAATATATGGCGACTAAAGTTTTAGTCGCCAATAGGTCACTTTTGGCTACCAAAAAAATTTTAGTCGCCAATTGTCTTCCCTGACGAACTATTGGCGACCAAACGGGCGACCAAATATATTAGTCAACAAAAGTGATTGGCAACTAAAATAAGGCTTTTGGCGACTAAAATTTTAGTTGCCAAAAGTGAAATTTCTTGTAGTGAATAATTTTGGTTGAATCTTCAACTTGTATGTATTTGTTTGAATCTAGACAAAGAAAAATGCATGCGTTTTTAAAAACAGAGATTTGTGCTGCATCTCCAAATTTTGCAGGTTATCTTCATATACTTTCTTTTTGTTTAAATTATATTTTACAAACTATAATATTTTACATGGTACTTTAATAACCAAGGTATGATTCCAAAATTCTAAATAAGAACCACTTTCATTGGTTTTATTTTTAAAATTTGTTTTCAATTTTTGATTTTTCATATTTTCTCAGTTTTGGTGATTAAAGATACTGAAATTTCTTCATATTTTATATTTAAATTATACTTTTACATGAAAATCTAAAATCTAATAATCTAAATAGAATTAAAAATTAAAATATTGATTAATTGACTCAAAAATAAAAAGTGACTCAGAACAGTAATTTCTGAATCGATATACGCCTGATCGCCGGCGCCAAAAATGTGTCGCTCAAGCGACCAGACACAATAAGTTGTTCTGCTCGAGCGCTAGAAGCTTCGCTTGAGCGCAGAGTACACACTCCCAGTAGTTTTGTAGACAAAGGTCGTCGCTCAAGCGCAAGAAGCCTCACTCAAGCGAAGAATACAAACTCCCAGTAATTTTGTAGACCTGCAAAAATATTGGATGTGACCGCTCGAGCAAATGAACAAAAATCTGGGCAACAAAAGTTTGAAAAACAAGCTACCAAACTGTTCTAAACACAATCAACACAACCCAATAGCCCAACTCAAAGAGAAATAGTGGGAAACATGACAAGAACAACTATATAAGGAAAAGAAACCTGAATCCAAAAGTCAAATGGGTCGGGTTTAAACTAGAAACGCTATAGTGCCTTAGGGAATGCTATCATTTTGTTCACTAATTAGGTTTTGCCTTTTGTTAGGATGTTTAGATGAGGGAATAGAAGACGTGTTGAGAGCAGAAGTGTCGGTAGGGGCACAACAATTCCAGTAACACCCATTTTAGCAACACCGATTGTGGGCAAGGAAATTGCAAGCAAGATTGTGAGAGTGGTGAGGGAAGCTCTAGCTCGCCAAGAGGTAGACAACACTCGTGCCCTTAAGCTTACTAAGAAGTTTCTTCGCTCCAATCCATGTGAGTTCACAGGGGAGCCTAAACCATTAGAGGCAGATAATTGGGTGGAACAAATCCCCAAGACTCTTGATATGCTCAAAGTCGATATGAGGGATTGAGAGTTATGATAGCAAGTTTCCAACTGAAGGGAGACACCGGGTATTGGTGGAAGTATACGAAGACCACTGTAGACATCAGTTGGGTTGCTTTCACTAAGGCCTTTCTAGTCAAGTATTTTCCTCCTTCTGCTTGGGAGAGGTTGAGAAAACAGTTTGTGAAGTTATGCCAAGTTACTACTTCTTTGGCACAGTTTGAGGCGAGGTTCACCAGTTTGTTCAAGTTCACTCTAGAGTTGGTAGTAACGGAGGAGCATCGTTGTATCAAGTTTGAGATGAGATTGCATAATGATATTCAAAGGAGTGTGGCTGGATTCTTGCATAGGAATTATTACAAACTTGTAGAGGTAGCAGCTCATGTGAAAGCTACCATTCTAGAGGTTGGTCGGGGTGGAGAGAAGTAGGTCGTATCGGCAATTCTATTGTTCGAGGGAATGCTAGGCTTAGTAAGAGCTGGAGATGAGCGAAATCTTAGTCACAGGTACGATTTTTGCCTCAGTCTACTTGTGCTTCATTGGACTCATCCTTCGGGAGGTCCAACCAAACTCAGACCCCTTCGAGTCAGTTTAGGAATAGAGGGCCACCTATATGCTCTAAGTGTAACCAGTTGGGCCATGTTAGGCATCGTTGCTCTCAGTGTAGGCAGACCCAATTTCAATAGTCTAGGTAGGGACAAAGTTGATGTCAGAGAGTGGTGGAGTTTTCTTGTTTTGATTATTGTAACATTATGTTGTTATATGTAGGGTTTTATGCCTAGTGATGTTGTATATATATATATATTGTCTGTTTGTCCCAACGGCTTGAGTTTGTAATGAATTTTGAAACTTCCTTGATTTGAGAAGTTGTTGTTAGGATTGATAATCCTAGTATTGTTATATCTTTGTTTTGTGGTTTCATGAGTTGAGTACGTGATGTTTGTGAGCCTTATTTTGATTTGAGTTATTGTTGGGAATGGGTAATTAGTGTGTTATGACTAGTTTGGGAATACAGTTAGGGTGGAGTTGTATTATTCTAAGTGTGTATGGTTTGGGTTGGTATAACCCATTAAAGTTTTGTAGGATTGGTGTGAGTTATTGGGCGAAATGTTGAAAGTATCCCTTGAGGGAGTGTGAGACTTGTGTTTCTTGGTGAAGAAAGTAATACTCGTGCTTGTTGTCTGGGTGTTCGGATTTGTGTGATTTATGAGTTTGTCATTGACCTTATCGGTCTTCTTGTGAGCCATATAAAGAGTGTGATTGCCACTTAGGCATAAATGTTAGGGTAAGTTGAGTTGACAATGAGAGTGGTATGAATTAGTCTTGAGAAGCTCATTGTGGACTCAAGGGATAGGTAGAAGTGTGTGTGAACCCCAAGTAGGGGCGAACAATGTTGAGAAATGTCACCGAGCGTAGAAAGTTGTGGAATTGATTGATTGGTGTTAGGAGTTGGTTGACAAGTAGTCACTTTGGGAATTACCTCAGTTTTGGGCGAGGAATGGTAAGGCTAAGGAGTATTTAGGTTTACACTTGAGAGTTATAGAGTTGTTTGATTGTCACTAAGGTTTGATTAACGAGGAATTACATGTGGGAATGCTTTAGATTTGAATGAAGAATTGTAAGGTTGAGAATACCTTAGAGTGCACCTAAGAGTGTTGAGTTTTGTGTGTGTGAGGCTTGGCTTGAGTTAGTGAAAATCCCTTGGCTTGGGGTAATGTGTTTGTCACGACCCAAACCCACCTCTATGGGTTTAGCATCGCAACCGGCCAGTAATACATGATTACCAAAGGCACATAAAGAAGGACGAGAATACAAAGTATAAGTGGCGGAAGCCAAAACAAGAATAAAAGATGTCCAATGAGTGGATACCAGTATGCAAAAAGACTTTTCTGTAACATAATCACATTCATAAGCAAAACATATATACACCATATGTACAACATTCAGGTTAGGGACCAAATCCCTAATTAGCACAGTACAGTACAAGTCTTAAACAGTATTACAAAACAGAGACGGAAGGGTGAAACATAATCACATTCATAAGCAAAACATATATACACCATATGTACAACATTCAGGTTAGGGACCAAATCCCTAATTAGCACAGTACAGTACAAGTCTTAAACAGTATTACAAAACAGAGACGGAAGGGTGAAACTGAGACACCCTAAAACAGCCTTAGCTCAGTCAGACTTGGGACCTCGAGGTGAGGCACAATGGTTGGCTGGACAAAAAGGGAGTTAATCCGACGCTCCTAGCTCCGATTCGGTGCCTGGACACCTATATATAAATATAAACAGTGAGCTAAAGCCCAGTGAATAACAGTTGTGTAAAGAGGTTAAGAATGAATGTCCTTTTAATAAATAAACAGTCATAACAGTCACTTAGAAACCATAGCAGTCATATGTGGTGCATCCCATAGCAAAACAGTACAGTAGGTCTTAACAGACTGAACAGTCAGTTGATGGCCATCATAACAATAAACAGTAGTGGTTCCAAACATGGGAACCGACAGAGATCTCTGTGACAAGAGCGATAAAGACAAAGAATAGTAATTTGCTATGGATGCCACGAATACAGTTTACAAATAGGACAAACATTCATTCATTAAACAATAACGTTTCAGTAAACATAACAGTTGATCATTAGAAAATATTCATAATTGAACATATCTTTACAACATTGTTACTCACAGAGCACTGGGCTATAAGCAGCTAATGAGTGTCCTCGGATGCCAACCCTATACAGTTACAGAACAAACACACACTAAGTTTCACACTTGGGAATCAACAACTTAGTTCCTATCTTGACTCGGTGTGCTTCTACATCGATAACCTCATTAAGATGCCTTAAACTAGGCCTAGGAATGCCTAGGATGAAATGAGGATGCAAAGATGCACTTTAAAAACCTTTTTCAGAATTTTCAGAAAACAGGGGTCTCGCTCGAGCGTGGCTTTCTACGCCGGCGACATCTGAACAAAGAATCTCGCTCAGCGTGACTTCCTTCGCCGGCGATCGCAAACTTCGTGAAAAGTGTTGGATGCATGCAATTCACGCTCAACGGACGCTCGACCTCCGCTCGAGCGTGAAACTCAGGTCCTCGCTCGAGCGTGAACTCTCTCGCTCGAGTGGACTGTAAAACACATGAACTTCTGGGCATATGCATTCCACGCTCGAGCGCGACTGTCCTTGCTCGAGCGGAAGTGCACGACTCAGAGGTTACGCTCGAGCGTGAAGTCCTACGCTCGAGCGTGGGTCCAAAATCTAGAATTTTCATATTCATCCCCAAGCACAAAGCTCAAGCATTTAAGCCTCAAACTCAATCCTTTTGGGCTAATTTTCTGGAAAAACACTTTAAACCCATAATATAACATGTGTTTGAAGATCAATTTGTAAAATCAAAGCCCAAGGGTGAGGCAATTGAACACAAATTCCAACTCAAAATTCAAGAACATGAAAAACAATGCAAAAAATCATACATGCATGAGTTCCCATGAACTCTAATGTTTCAAAACATGACCAAATGCAAGTTTTAGCTCAAGAACATGGTGAATTCATGGACTACATTCAAAATATGGACATGCATGTAAGGATTTCATGAAAAACAACTTCAAAGCACTATGATTTGAACATGTATGCAACCATAGCTACTCAATACAACATTTAAAGTCATAATTGGACTCTAATCTCCAATGTTCCCATGAACCATACAATGTACAACTTAAATTCATAATTGAAAGGATGAAACTCTTACCTTAGGTCTAGAATCTCAAGTGTGTTAGCTCAATTTGCAAATTCCCTACAATTCTTCTAATTCTCTAAGCCAAATTCTTGATGAAACCAATTTCTTCCCTCTCTTGCTCCCTCTCTCGGTTTGGCTCAAAAAGATGAATGAAGAAATTATGCTAAACAATGTAAAGGGTGAGAGAAATAGTGGCCTAGCATAATCTACTCAATGGCATAAATACAAATAACTCAAGTTGATGTATTTTAACTTTATTTAATCTAATTTAATCATAGCAAAACACATTTCAATTAAATCTACCATAAAATCACATAAATCCTAATTAGCATAAAATACCAGTCAATTTCAGATTCGGCCGCCGATAAGGTCTTCAATTTGCAATTCAAAACTTAAAACATGAACAGATCGATCAATTGATAAACAGATAGAAATTGAATCAAGCAACATACTCATGCAATCAGTTTAGGATTTCATCCTAATCAGTTACTTATCATGTTCAGTCACAGTTTAGGAGTAATCAGAGGTGAGGATTGTCACAGTGTTGGACTCTTCATCTTGCGAGATCATTTGCGCCATTGGTTGATTAATAAGTTGCGATAACGGTTACAATCGGATGAGATTTTCAAACTTGTGAATTCATTTGTGCTTTATATTTTTATTACCACGGTTATTATTTCTATAAATTGTTATTGTTGATATGTTGTGATTAGGGATGGCTAGATCAAGCCCATACCAACCCGAATAAGATGGAATTTACCCAACCCGACACTTATGTGGAGTGGGGGTGGATTATATTTTGGTCACCCGCAACAAGGGTCGGGGTGGAACGGGGGCAAGTATCGCCTCCCCCGATCCAACCTCAACAAGGGTGAGATGTAATTTAAGTTTGAAAACACTTTTGAGTTTAAAACGGTTAATTGCAAAGATAAGAAACAATTGAGTTTTCTTGAATTGATAAAGAGGGACTTTTTGGGAAAGATATACTATTGTATGAATACTTTGAATATGAAAAGTCACATTGTCCATATCCTGCAATGTGGAGTATTCATGATCATAGCTAGTTGTATGTTGTTATTGTTCAGAGGCATTGGGATCTCTATTTAATCTTTGTGGTCATCTCACGTTGTTGATAATTTTTCAAATACACAACTTGAGGAGTTATTCCAAACTTAAAGTCATCATTATCTATAGCCCTCGAGGATATTATGCGCTTGGTGGTACCAATATTATGTATACATGGTTAATCTCTTTCATTTAACTTCTTAATGTAAGCCTGAGAACATTATAAATGATTGTAATAATATTTTATTATTATTCATACGAGAAAGAATGTTACTATTAAATTATTACTTATGTTACTTCCGCATGTATGTTTGAGAAATGGACTTTAATAAGGTATTTGATAATGTTATTCAGATAATAAAAGTCGGGACATTACAAATATCAAAACAAATAATTTATTTAATGAAAAAGAGATATTATTATGGTAGTCTTTATAATTTATAATTGACAATAAAAAATGCTAAGATTTCGTGTTACTTGTACATATAATATATATTTAATATGATATAATAATCTAAATTATGTTAATATCATGTAATAGCTAATACTTTATATGTATATTTAATATATTTATATATATATATATATAATTGGAGGTTTTGAGTTGTTCGGATTGTTTGATATCTTTACTTAAGCTCATTCAAATTTAATTCAACTTTCTAAATTTTTATTTAAACTTATACCGAATTCAAAAATATCTTATTTACCTCTTAAATTCAAGCTAAATTTGAATTGCTCTGATTAAGTTCCCTCAAATTACACCTTAGAATAAAATAGGGCAAATTACATATACCTTCTTTGAGGTTTAGCAAAATTACACATACCCACCTGAGGTTTAAAAAATTACAGATACCTCCTGAAAGTACTATTTGCATAACAAATTAGAACGTAAATTGTTATGAAAATATAAATCTTATATGACAATTTATTATAAAAATATAAATTTCAGAAGGTATTTATAATTTTCAAAATCTCAAAAAATATTTATAATTTAGTTAAATCTCAAAAGAAGTATATGTAATTTACCCAATAAAATAAGACTTCAATTTTACTTACGCGGAGTGTCTTTTTTTTTTTTTTTTCTGTAAAAAAAAAACACGCTTGACCTTCCAAAAATTGGATGCAGTGTGTGTCGGTGGAGAGAGGAATTAGGTGGTGGGTCAGCCAGCCCTTTCAAGCTCAGTGGTTGCTTGATTCCTCCCCTCACTTCCCTCCCTTCCCATCCAGCCTGTTATCCCTTAAATCTCGATCACTTTCCACCCACCGAAACCCCACATCCACCGTTCATTTCCCTCAACTAGATCGCTAGTTAACCACTCCTGAAAGAGAAACTCCATCTAACACTCCCTTTCAATTCCCTCTCCCTTTCCATTCTTTTGCCTCATCATCTCTCTCCTCCTCTCTTCCCTTCTACCCAAAGAAGAAAATATATTTCCAAACCCAGATCTCAAAATAAGCAATAAAGTTGACTCTTTTTAGTATCAAGTAAGTTTTACTTTCACTTTCTTTCTCTTTAAAATCATACCCAGATCTCCATTCTTGTTGTGGCTGTGTAGATCTTGATATTGGGTCCAATTTCATTGTTTTTGCAGAGAAAAATGGATTCCAAATGGTGGGTTTTGGCAATGACGTTGGTATTGGCAATGGCGATTGAGTGTATTGCGGATGGAGATTCATCGGTACCGATACTGACCAAGACTGTGAAGGGGAAGAAGGTTTGTTCTCAGGGTTGGGAGTGCCAAGGATGGTCAAAATACTGTTGCAATCAGACAATCTCTAACTTCTTCCAGACATACCAGTTTGAGAATCTCTTCTCCAAGAGGAACGCGCCGGTGGCACACGCCGTGGGATTCTGGGATTACAAGTCTTTCATCACCGCCGCCGCCGTGTACCAGCCCCTTGGCTTTGGCACCACCGGCGGTAAGCAAATGGGGATGTTGGAGGTCGCCGCCTTCCTCGGCCATGTCGGTAGCAAAACTTCTTGTAAGTCTTTTTTTCTCAGTTTAATGTTTTCTGTTTGGTTCTTGGGAAATTGAGCATGAATAGAAATGCTCAATTTTGAAATGTGTTGTTATTAATTTTTGTTGTTTTGTTGATTGCTTGAATTCCATTTGGTTTGATTGATTGAGCTTCTCCCATTCTTAATTTTTTTTTTCCCCCCATCAAATTTGGTTGAAAGTTTGATTTTTTTCCCCATCATTTTTGTTGAAAAATTCCAAACTTGGTTTGAAAACAATGAAAGAAAACCATCTCCAATTCTTTCCCTTTTTAAAATTTCCTCAAATTTGGTCTCTGATTTGGTGAAAATTTTGGTTCTCTTGCTTAGATACTAGTTTGATGAAATGATTGGAGTTCAGTTTTAGGTCTTTATTCATCGAATTTGAATTTGATGAAGGAATTGGTGAAGGATTGGAGATGTTTTATGTTAATTCTTTTGGTCCTTTTTTCTTTCCAACCAACCTGAGTGTGAGGTGCTTAGAAGAAATTAATGGAATATTTTTAATGTGGATTTGATTGATAATAAAATGGGTTTGGGGAAATTTTCAGGGTGTTGGATTGAATTGAGGACTTCATAGTGATGTATTCAAGGACTTTATAATGGATAACCAACGCATAATTGAATTGGTTTTAGATGAAACTGAGGGCTATTTTTTTTGTTTGTGGATTTCATTGAATGCGTCTAAAATGAATTTGGGGATTATCTATTCATCTAAGTATTTTGTTTTTAATTCCATATGAGAAGATATGATTTCAATTGATTCAAAAATGGATCAGTAAAATTCTGATTTATATGTTGTTGAATTGAGTTGATTTATCAAGTTGTTTCCTTAATTGATTTGGTTATAGATGGAGCTAAGACTCCTTGTTTTCTACAATTTTGAAATGATTTCCAATTTTATCTTTTCTTCAAATGTTATTTTGATATTAAATTCATGTAAGAACTTTTGAGGATTTTTAATTGGTCCTGGTTTGGTTTTCAATGAATTTGATTACTTAAGTTGCATTTAATAACCGTAGTGAATCTAGTAATGAAAAATGATAATGGTTATCGTAATTGATGCAGGTGGTTATGGAGTGGCCACCGGAGGACCAATGGCATGGGGTCTTTGCTATAACAAAGAACTTAGTCCTAGCCAATCATACTGTGACGACTTCTACAAATTCACCTATCCTTGCACACCTGGTGCTGAATACTATGGTCGTGGTGCTATTCCTATTTACTGGTATTATCTTCTTGTCTATGTTCTACCTTCTTAATTTTTGTTTGTTTGCTGTTTTTCTTTTTGTGTGTCATTCCATTTTCGTGTTCGAGTATGCTTTTGGTTGAGTTTGTGTCTTGAAGCAACATCAAGGGTAAATGGTTTGTAACAACACAAATAGATTTAAGTTTGGATGCTCAACAGTTGTCTTTGTAATTTCAATTTTTTCCCCTTTTCACATCTAGAGAAAACTTATTTTATTTTACTGTTTTTTAGGCAGAATTTCAGGGCTCGTTGTTGTTATTATTATTATTATTATTTTATTTTTTCATTCCTCCAGGAACTACAACTATGGAGCTACTGGGGAAGCCCTAAATGTTGATCTGTTGAACCATCCGGAATACATTGAGCAGAATGCAACCCTTGCTTTCCAGGCTGCAATATGGAGGTGGATGACAGCAATCAAGAAGGCACAGCCTTCAGCTCATGATATTTTTGTTGGAAACTGGAAGCCCTCCAAGAACGATACCATGGAGAAGCGGATTCCTGGTTTCGGCACCACCATGAATGTCCTTTACGGAGATAGTGTTTGTGGCCAAGGTGACAGTGATTCCATGAACGACATCATCTCTCATTACCTTTATTACCTCGACTTGATGGGAGTTGGCCGAGAGGAGGCGGGCCCGCATGACGTACTGTCTTGTGGAGAGCAGAAAGCTTTCAACCCGACCACTACCACCACTACTGCTTCTTCTTGAGGTATGCACATCCATTGTTGTGGCCATCCATTGGTTGATGATACTCTTCAAAGAAGAACCATAAATAAGAAGGGCAACTAAAGATATTCTATTGCTTCGAGTGATTAGTCAACTTTGATTGTGTGAAGCCCAATTTAGTGTTGAGATTTATAAAAATTCTGGATTGATTTTGTGCAGCCCTGTCCTGTGGTGTTTGTTGTTTTGTAGATGTTGGAATTCATTTTGTTCCTATATTATGTGTATTATATAGTTATGAGATTCCAAATGTTGTATCAGGTACGAACCTTTCTATGCATCAATGTTTCGACTGTTTTAGAACTGAAAAATCCTGTTGTACTCTCTCTCTCTCTCTCTCTCTCTCTCTCTCTCTCTCTCTCTCTCTCTCTCTCTCTCTCCATGTATTGTTGGTTGGTTGGTTCATCGATCAAATGGCAAACCTAATAAAACAGTTTTCAGCTCGAAACACATAACAGTATTGAGTGGAGTAAGTTATTCACAGAAAAAAGGTTAAATTACAGTAAACTCGCTTAAATTATGACTTACTTATCTTGTTACACTTAACACTTTTTGTTAGGATTTTATTCTAAGATTTAAATAGAATCAGATCATGTGTGAAATATATGAAGCACTATTAATTTTTTTAGGACAATAGTACTCGTTATTGATGTTTTAAGATAATAGTACCTTTATTTAGTGATCCTTTTTACAGTCTCTTTTAATTTGGTAGCAAAGTACAATTGAGATCATTATATAAGGGCATTATTTTCTTAAAAATTCAATAAATATGTGGCATGCTTTAAATATGATATGATTTTGTGTAAATTCTTATCAAAATCTTAATAGAACAGATTAAATATAAAAAGGTAATATTTTTAAATGGTAAGCTGTTGAGTTTTGAAGTTTAGGAGATAAAATGCAAATGAGTTATAATCTAAGGAGATTTACTCCATTAATTTATTCCAAAAAAGAAAAAAGTTTGATCCGTGAATGATAGCTACGATATTAGATTAATTATAAATTATGTCTATTTTTAAAATTATTTCTTTGTTTAAGTTTTTAATAAATGTGATTTGCCCTTATAATTGTTCATCTACTAGCAATTTAATTTTATTACATAGATGATATGTTGAACGAAATGGACGGTTTGGATAAATCCCACCAAAACTTGGGTAAATTACAATTTGCTTTTCGGGGGCTCTGAATGCACCTTAATATTTTAGTTGGAGACTTCATGTTTAAATTTGAAATTTTTTTTTTTTTTTTTTTGGCAAATTGCCTACACATTTCTTGAGATTTAACAAAATAACACATTCTCCCCTGAGGTTTTAAAAATTACATCTCATCCCATTGCAATTAACGCTGTTAACGGATATCATAAATTGACTAAAATGTCCTTTTGACAAATAAGGGCAAATTACCTACACCTTCTTGAGGTTTAGCTAAATTACAGATTCCTCCATGAGATTTAACTAAATTAAATATTCTCTCTGAGATTTAACTAAATTATCATTTTTAAATAAGTTATGAAATGTAAAATTAAAATGGAAAAACACTTATTACGCTATAAAAAATTAAGGTTTTAGAAACCAAAATTTAGGGACAATTATTTTTAGGAGACCAAATATTTTTGTTGCGAAAAATGTCGTCATTATATTTTTAGCAACGAAAATTAAACATTAGTGATTAATTATTATCTTTTTGGTATCAAATTTTTTGTCCTAAAAAATAAACCATTTTGAGGCCAAATTATTTTGTCCTTAAAAGTCTATTTATTATTGACATTTTTGAAATTTTATCGCTAAAAACCTTATTTTTGACTTTTCAGGATGACCTTTTAGCGACTATCCTCACAACGATAGAAACTAGTCTCTAAATGTCTTTTGCAACAAAATTTATACCTTTAGAGATCAAAAAAATTGATCTATAAAACTCTCATATATTGTAGTGTCAGATGATGAAAATATCATAAAATTAATAAATAATTAAATAAGTTAAAAACACAAGAAATGATTTGTCAAAAAATTCTTAGAATATGTTTGGTTTGATTTTTAGAAATTTATTTTTAAATTTTTTTAAAAAAATTAAAAATTAATTCGGTTAAGAAATAAAAAATAAAAAATTATTATTATTTTTATATAATTTTATCTTTTTAGTGGTTAGAATTAATTTTTACAAATTAAATTTATTTTTTCATATTTATTTTTATTAAATTAGTTTTTATTTTATTTTTTAAAATTTTTAATTTCTTTTCTAAACAACAAATCAAATATAGTTCCAAAAACTTAATTTTTTTTTTTTTACATCTAAGGTAATTCTTTTGTAAATTTTGTTGATTTATCAAAGGAATTTCAGTAGCGGCAATATCGTCCATCAATTTATATTTGATAATGTAAGTTAACCATTCTTAACGTTTAGTTAACGGTAGGGATTAAATTATTATGCGAATATAAATCTCGAAGGTGAGATGTAATTTCTGAAACCTTAGGAGAGAATCTGTAATTTAATTAAGCCTCAAGAAAAGTGTAGGTAATTTGCCTTTTTTTCACTTTGAAGATCCTAAATAATACACACTATACCCCCCTCCCAACCCTCTCTAACCACTCACCAGCCACACTTCCCACATCTAACTGTCATTCCTTACTCCCATCCCTACTGCCTAATTCTCTTCGTCACCACCTCCTTTGTCGCTACCACCTCCTTTGCTACCAACAAAGCCTAACCTTGGCCCCCTTTTCGATCACGACCCCATCATCTTCCTCATTATTCTTCTTCTTCTTCTTCTTCTTATTCATCCGAAACCCCAGAGTCGCAAACTCCTTTCATATTTTTTTTATTTTTCTTCTTCTTCTTCCTTCAAAACCCAAGATATTTTCAAGTCTAGGGTTTTAGAGGAAGAGAAAGAAGAAAAAAAATGAAGGAGAATGAGAGAGGTTCACAATGAGAAGAGGGGTTTGGGTTGGTGGTGAAGCATTAGGAAAAGGTGGCGACAAAGACAAGAAAGAAATCACAGAGACAAAGAAAGAGAAGGAAGCGGAGGCAACAATGACAAGGAGGAGGTCGCAGCAGTGAAAAATGAAGAGAATGAGGATATGGCATAGAGAACTGATGGGGATGCATGAAGGAGGTGGCAGCGACAGGGAAGGGATTGGAAAAGGCTTGCTGGAGTTAAGAGGACTGGCTAGAGATCTTACTGGAGCTAGGAAGGGGATGTTGAAGTCAGGGTTAAAGATTTGGTTATTTTGGTACTTTGGTTGAGGGGTAAAATAGTATTAAAAAAAATTATAAATTGGAGTGCTCAACCAAATAAATGGAATGCAGTGAAAGCCACCATTTGCTTTCTTTAATTTTCTTACTTTGACTTTTAAAGTATTTTTCTTTCCACTTTGATTCTTAAAGTTTGAATTTTTTTTTTAATTTATTCCCAAAATAAAATTTCATTCAATTTCAAATGAAAAATATTACATTAGCAGCCACATGGAATAAAATATATAAATTACACTTTGCCCTTTCAAGTTTTCACAATTTTCCCATTTTAGTACTTAAAATATATATTTTTTCCGTTTCACCCCTTAATATTTATAATTTTTCTCAATTTGTTCCCAAAATAAAGTACCATGGATGAAAAATGCCACTTCCGTATCCATATGGCATAAAAATAAATTATATTAAAATTTGGTTAAGCTTTTAGAGCTTGTTTTTTGATTTTTTTTTTTTTTTTTTTTTTGGAGTAATTAGAAACAAGTTTGAGAAAAATAATACCAAAAATTGTATTTTTTTATTTTTCAAAAATATTTTCACCCAAAAAAATTTATTTGAAATTATTTATTTATTTATTTGATATTTTTTTTCCAAACTAATTTTTGAAATTTTTAAAAAAAATAGATTATAAAAGTTCAACCAAACAAAGAGTTGTTTGGGTGCATATGAATGACGGTCATAAAAGGGTGGGACGATGAAAGGAGGGGGGAGTGAATTTGAAGAGGAGAAAGAGAAAGGGTGTTGAAATTTGGGGTTGGATTTTAAGGTTTGGGTTTTGAATTTTGAGTTTTAGGTTTTGGGTCTCAAGACTGGATAGAAATTGACTTTGGGAAAAATTGGAAAAAATTATAAACAATATGGGCAAAATAAGAAAAAAAAAAATTTAAGGCCAGAGTAGGAAACTGTGAAACTTAAGAAGAGCAAAGTGTAATTTATCTATTTGTCACGCGGTTTCCATTCAAAATTGAACAGAAATTAGTTTGGGAAGTAAATTGACAAAAAAAATCACAAATGTCATAGTAAAAAAATAAATATATATACTTTCAAGAGTTAAGAGCAAGTTTGAAAATAAATTAAAATAGTTAAAAATTCAAAGAGTTATTACTAAAAAGTCAATTATTGTTTATAAAAAATTAAAAACAATTAATTAAAATAACTAATTCTCAAAATAAGTTATATATATATATATATATATATTGTCAGATTTAAAGGGAAAAAGTGTAATTTGCTCCCAAAACTCACAAGATACAGAAAATATATTGGATATGGGGACACTGTTGTGATCCTCATGGGGGTCAACACTTTTTTTTTTTTTTTTAATGATTCGAACAGTTGATAGTGGAGGATTTATTTAGTAGAATATCTATGATAAAAATTAAATTAATCAAACATTAATAATCACAATCACATGATTAGAATTAAAAAATAAATAATCTATTATTACAATCATATTTATCTTTATTTTTAAAAAAATAAATATAATATAATTATAAAATTACAAAAATCTAATTATTGAAAGAGACGCAATGTCGCTTTTTGTTTTTAATCGGAAAACTTCTACTTATTCAACATATTTATCTCTTTACACCATGTATTTGAAATATTATTTTTCTAATTTTACCCATGTGTGAAATTATTTTTAAGGACAAATGATCAAAATTAAATAAATTTGATTATCTCTTTACACTTATTACACTTCAATCCCTATTTTTTTTTTTCTTCCTTTTCATTTCTTCTTTTCTACTATATATTTATTTTCAAAAAGTGATAATCATAATGTTTTCATCATAAACAAAAAAAATTAAAAATTAAAAAAAAACAATGGCCGAATAAATGATAATGAAAGACCAGGAAAAAAGTGAAATGGTAAGTTTTTTCCTTTATTTTTTATGTTTTTGTTTCGTTTTTGGATGATTGTTCAACTTTTGTTCAGTGTACCAGAATCAAACAAAATCAAATAGCTCGGAATCACATTGCTGAACAAAAAATACATATCCGATAATCCAATGACGAACAAAAAATACTTATTCAGTAACCTACTGTTAAACAAAAAGCACATGTCAGATAACTCACTGCCAAAGATTTTCAATTTTATTTTTCTGACATTTTTATTTTTTTACGTTGAATAATTATGTTTCTATTCATTGCAGTAAGGCTAGTAGTGCATTGTTAATAGTTTGTTAGATTTATTTGCATCCTGATCATCCAATACCTTTGAAAGTAAATAATTTGATTTGTTTTCATCATCTGTGTGCTAATGGATGAGAGAAAGTATATACTATTTGTATTGATAAATCTCGTGTGCTTGTCAGCCCTAATGCAGTAACTACAGAAAGTATCAACATAGATGGATTGTGATTTAGTGTGTTTTTATAAATGTTTGTATTGACAAATTTGAAGAATATTTTTATGAATATTTGTACACTTTATGTTTTTATAGATGCTTGATATTTTAATAAAAATGAATTTGTAAACATGTGGTAACAGATGGTTGGACAGATCTAATTTGTTTAGCAACATGACACCGAAATAATCCAAGTTATTTAGAAAAAAAAAATTAAGGAAAGTAAATCTGTAATCGTGCGTCATCTGAAATTTTAAGGAAAATAAATCTGTAAACGTTTGGCAACAGATGATTGAACAAATATAATTGGGTAAATTACACTTACACCCCTTGAGGTTTGGGTTTAATACATATCACCCCCTAACGTTTGAGAAATTACACTAACCCCACTATCATTGTAATTATTTAGATGGAATGAAGACATTGAACTCATGCACTTTTTCTTTTTTTTTGTTTTGCTTTGCTTTGTTTTACTTTCTCTTTTTTTTCCCTTTTCCTTTACTTTTTTTATTTTAATATAATTTCCTCTCTTTTTCTATTAAGAGTTGTTACCTTTTATATAAGCAGAGGATTTGTGAAATGAAACTATTAACCATAGGGGTGAGAGTGTAATTTCTAAAACGTCAAGGGATAGGTAGTAATTGAACCAAATCTCAAGGGGTGTCAATGTAATTTACCCAATATAATTTGTTCAATAACATAATATCGGAGTAATTTAAAAAGCATAGATATAATGAGAAACATCTGTAGAGATTAAAAATGATTTAATTTAAAATTAGTTTTGATGCTATAATGGATGTAATTAGAATTTCGGTTATTTTTTAATAGTGTAAGAAAAAAAAAAATAATTGTCAAGAGTGTAAGTACGATTTCCCTTTTTAACAGAAGTGAGGATGTCGGTGGCGTTCGGTTTTGTCGGCAGTCATTGTCAAGATTTCCATTATTGAATTATTTTAATCATTCTTTTCTTTTCTTTTCTTTTTTTTTTTTTTTTTTTAACAGATATTTTGATCATTCTCGAACACATGCTAATAATGCTATATATATAAAATATTTATTCCCTTTGTTTTCTTTATTTATTTAATTTTTTTTGGTAGTTGAAAGCAAGTGGAGCAACTGTATATATGCAAATCTTATTTATAATAAGGAAAAATTGCAACAAAAGAAAATGGGATCATGTCAAAATAATTACAAGAATATGAAGAATAAAAAATAATTGCAAGCAGATGATAAATATAAAATTAATTTTAAAAAATAATGAGATTTACCTTTTTGCCCCTCTAATTTTCCTACCCTCACTTTCTCTCTTCTTCATTCCTTCGCCCCACTTTCTCCAACCACAAATTACCTCTCTCTCACCTTTTTCAATTACAACCAGCCCTATAGCCACCCTCATTTACCACAACCACTACCACTACCACCACTTCTAAACCTTTTCGTTCGTTCTTAGGTCTTTGGCTCGCAGCCACCACCGTGACACTAATGCTATGTTTACTTAGGGGATTTGAGAAGGAATTTGGAAAGAGAAATGAAGAAGATAGGTGAAATGTGAAATGTGAAAAAAATATACTTATATTTCACCTAATTTCACGTGCTTTTTCCCTTTCCCTTTTTAAATTCCTCCCCAAATCTCTTAACCAAACACAGTGTAAGAGACTTCCTAACCATCTACCAAATCCTTTCGTCTAGTCGTAGCCCATACCTCTCTTCACTGCCACCATTACAATACCTCAACCCCCACTATAGACCCTAGATCTCTCTATTGGTTTCTCTCATTATGATCTCTTACTTTCTCTCATCACATCACAATCTCTGTATATATCATTATGATCTATGTTATAGTGATGCCGACAAGAGAATGGTTAGAGATTGACAAAAGGGGTTGTGAGATGCAAGGGAAAGGTGTTGGTGGTGGTCAAAAAGATAGGTTGGGAGAAGGTCAAAGAGGGGTTAGAGAAGGTTAGCAAGGAAAGGAGTAGAGTTAGCGACGATTGTAAAGAGTAAAAGGGGTGCCTAGTGGCTGAAGAAAGTGAGAGAGAAAAGAGAAAGTGAAGAAAGAGAGATGAGTCAAGAGTAGAAAAATGGAAATGACAAAATTACAATTTTTACTGAACTTTTGTAATTACGTTTTAGGACAAATTACAAATACCCCCTTGAGGTTTGGCTAAATTATAAATACCTCATTGAGGTCTGAGAAATTACAAATTTTCCCCTGAATGCTATATTTGCATAACAAATTAGGGAGTAATTTGTTATGAAATATAAACCTCATGGGACAAATTGTTTTGAAAATACAAACCTCAGGGGGTAGGATGTAATTTTTGAAACCTTAGGGGGGTATCTGTAATTTAGCCAACGCTCGAGGGAGATATATGTAATTTGCCCTAAGTTTTTTTTTAACTGCTATTATATATACTCTTTTTGCTCCATTTTATTTAAAGAAAATTAGTAAAAAGTTCATCTTAAAAGGGCTATAAGGTATTAGATCTAAGGAAAAATCTTATTTGGTGATTATGATACGTCGAAAAAATCGTTGGCACAGGAAAAGTCACTGGCAACAGCAACAAGTGGTGGTGGTGAGGTAAAGAAATGTGTGACATTCAACAAAAGAATGTTGAATGTGTAATATGTGTCACATTTCATCAGATAGTCAGTTTGGTGAATTTCAACAGATAAACAAATAAGTTGATTAACAGATAAGTTGATTTCAACAGATAGTTATCTTTTTGGACAAATTGTGTTATTTTAGCCCAAATAAATTAGAGTTTGAGTCTAATGACCCAAAAGATTTAGAAACAGACTTATAGCCTGAAGCCCATTTTATTTATCCTTTTTGAGAATTTTAATTTTGTAAAGGAACATGCAATAAATGGATTGAAATTTAAATCCAAATGCACTATTTTCAATAACTGCCCATTAATTTTTACTTTCAAAATATTTTTTTATTACTTATGAATTTTGTTAATGCATGTTTTAGGGCAAATGTTAAGTTGACAATTACATTCTTTTACATTATTTATTACATGTATTTCATGCAAAATGTATAATCATTTTAAATTTATTGTTAACAAAATCCATTATTTATAAGGAATAATTTTAGAAACTTACACACTTTATTTTTGGCTTTTAAAATAGACAATTTTTGTGGAATATCTCAAAATGAAAGTATGGATAAACAAAATGAAATGGATGGAATATTAAAATATAATATAATATCATATGTATTATGAAAAAGTATTTCAAAAATAAAATGTATGCTTCAAATTTGATATGATGTGAGTAACATTAAAAATAAATTTAATTAACACATTATATTTTCGAAATACTTTTAATATTGTGAGAGATTCTCCATGATGGAACACTGGAAACTTGCTGGTGAAAAGAAACAAAACAACCATCTTATTTTATCTATTTGGTGGAGGGTCTATGCCATAATAGGGCAAATGCTACAAGTTAAGCTACATTAACAAGGTTGGTGAAGAAAATAAAATATTATTAACTACTTTTGTGCAAAATGTTTTATATTATTTATCAATTGACATTTCTTATATTATCTTTTATCTCATTTCTCATTGTATCTTTTCACCTTCATACACAAGTTCGATATGCATTCATTAATGTATGTTCTCTTATTTTGTGTATAGTATTAATGTTGTAAAATAAACTAAAACTTGACTCGTGTTCGACTCATTAATAGTTTCATAAATTAGGATTTGTTTTGTTGCATGACAGAGTAAACCGGTTTCATGGGAACCATACATGCTCTCCATTGGGGAAGGTATACTGGAAGTTGCTATATATACACATTGGCAGTTGGCATACGCAACGCGCTTACAATTCAAATAAGTAAAAATAAGACAAAATATTTATTATATATTGTGTGCCACTCAAGTAGTAAGAATTTTCTTAATTTTTCAAGTACCATTCCTCCCGTCTATCTAATTTTTTTTATTTTTTTTTAAATAGAAAAAATGGAAACTTGACAGCATAAGAAGAGAAGGTGTAAAAACAAACAAAAAAAAAAAAACCTAATTACATTTTGTGTACCACTCAAGTGGTACATGTGCTCTTTATCAAATCAAATGTGCTAGGTTTGAATCTTACCCTCTTCTCTAAACCTTTTTTTTTTTTAATTGAGAAATTCACTTGGCACATAGACAAACCAAGACTTCAAGACACTAACATGACTGTGCACTTGATATATAGAATACATAGATAAATAGATAGATAAAACAAGATTACTCTGTCTTGGAAAATGTTTGTCCCTCCTTTCTCTTATATCGCTTACAATCACACGACTTGATTCCTAATTTGAAAAATGAAATCACATAAACTTAGTACATGATGTACACCTTTTTAAGAAAAGAAAATATATGGGGTGGCTCTAAATGCTTCCCAAAATGTTGGTTGGACACCCATTGTTTAGGGCATCCCAACTCAAAATTTGATTCTTTATTTTCATTTTTATTTTCTTTGAATATTTCAAATAAGCCCAATCTCACCTTCACCCACCCTAATTCGCCACTATCGTTGTCGCACCGCCTTTGCTACTGTCACCCGCCACCCCTTCCCATTCCTTCGCCAACAGTCATCGCTCCCACACTTTCTCTTCTTCTTCTTACTTTTCCAAAAACCATTCGAGATCTAGGGTTTTGGGAGGAAGGAGAATGAGAATGAAGATAAGAGATTATGAGAGATAGTTCACGACGAGAAGGGTGTCACAGCAGGGAAATCTAATGCCCCCAAATTTATTACCTGAATCTACTGCCAAATCCTTCATTTAAAGTCCAATTCCATAACTTAAAAGGTAGAAGAAAAATCATAAATAATTAAACTTTAAATATTCCCTCTTGTGTATACAATGATGAAATGTTTCAACTCAATGAATTACAACAAGTACCCTAAAGCATACAATTCTTGAATATAAGACAATACTAATAGAAAGAAAGAGATTAACTCTCATTACAAAACATCCATCTACAATTATTAGGCCCCATGGCCAACAAATAAAAACATCTTGGTTTTGAACAATTCTTCAACTTCATACTTGAAAAATAATTAACAATGTGGGATGAACACAAATGTCTAGTAGGAATCACAATGATTCTAAACAATAACAATACATGGATAGCTATGATCATGAATGCTACAAGTCATAATTATATATATAATGTGACTTTTTATATCCAAAATATGCATACATAATCATATCTTTTCTCAAAAGAATTCTTCTTCTCAATTCAAGAAAGCACAATTTCTTATCTTTGTAAGTCACCATTTTCAATTCAAATGACTTCCAAACCTGAATTTCACCTCGAATACCATAGACACATTAACTAGTTCGACATTCCTATGACTCATCTTTGCTAATCCAAATAATTTCATCACATTATTTATTTTCAAAATCAATCCATGGTCAATCCTTTGTATTTTTGGGCTACTTATTTACTTCAAACAATACTCACATCATTACCGAACTCAAAACTCATCTCATAATGCAACTTCAACTATATTATTGATACATATATTCATCAATAATCATCTCTACAGATATACACATTTGCAATCAAATTTCACAATCAAATAAACAACTCGTGGTCTCGCCAAGCCTCACATTACCACCGTGGTCTATAGGTTTCTAGCTGAAAGGAATGCATTACCTCTATATCAGCCAGCTTTACCGGTTGCTAATCGGAAGGAACGCATTACCTTTATATAGCATATCCACCTGCTTTACCAGTGCTAACTGAAAGAAATGCATTACCTATATATGCCACATTGGCCCGCTTTACTCGTTGCTAATCGGAAGGAACGCGTTACCTCAATATAGCACAATTACATTCCACAATGCATGCATCTCAATTTCCTTCCATTCATTCTCATCTAATTATGTAGTTACGCAGTTAATCAACAACACATAAGGTTTCATTTCAACCTACCTCACACCAGTTCTACAACAAGTAATACCATCCTCCACCAATGACTAAGGACAAAACCTCTAGACAATAAACGATGTCAATTCTCACAATTATACACTATAATTCTTACAATTTATTTCACTATTTCCGATCACCAACATTTGCGACATCAGCTAATTTCATGATTTCAATTCCATCATCTTAGCTTAGATTTCATCAACAACCCTATGATACATAGCTTCTATGATTTAATTCCGTTAATTACTAGTTTACAACAATTTCGATAATATTCCAATTCATGATCGTTCAAAATTCACAACCAATTCTTTTTCTTTCTTTCCATTTCCATTTTCATAATTTGGTTCAAAATGATCAAAATGGTTCCACAAGTACTAAACTCATCATTTGTTTCATTCTCAAATTTTTCAAACAAATAAATAAAATTAAGCTTTTTATTCAAATCACCACGATCATACTTTAATTGTATAATAGTCTCAACAATCGTATAATCATAAACTTTTTTCTAGCTTCATGAATATCTCATTAAAATTAGGGCTTTTATACTCAATCATCATAAACATGTTTCATTTTCTCCAAATTTCATAATCTACGATAAAAACATTAGATCAACTCCCAAAATCCAAAACCCTAACTCAAATCTTCATGCATTTTAGACATCTCTACAAAAATCAAGTTTTTCATGCAATGGAAAATACCACATGTCTATCTATAGCAAGGTATTGAAAAGAAGCAAGGAAATTTCTACCTTTAGAAGAGAAGAAGAGGAAAGCCCTAAAAATCAACTTCATCAGAATTTGATCTCTGCAGGTCAAAATGTAGCCCTCAACAAGCTAGTCATTTTTGGTATACAGAACCAGTATCAAAATCTTCTTTGATTTTCTTGGATTGAAGGATTTGTGTGAGTTAGGTTTGTTTTTTGGAGAAAATGAGGATAAAAGAGATGTGGAGAGAGAGAGAGAGAGAGAGAGAGAGAGATGAGAGTAAATAAGAAAATGAGAGATTCAGCATTTGAGGCAGAAAAGCACAAAAATCGAGACAAAACGCGCTCAGCTGCACCTGCGGAGCCTCCACCACACGGTCACACCTATGGAATACTTCATAGGGAAAACTTAGGTTTTGCACTTCCACCGGACCTGCTACC
The DNA here is from genome assembly GCA_025200525.1 of Camellia lanceoleosa. NCBI lineage: Eukaryota > Viridiplantae > Streptophyta > Magnoliopsida > Ericales > Theaceae > Camellia > Camellia lanceoleosa. Next base: position 118,856,031 of record CM045762.1, on the reverse strand, counting down.
CATTTCCCATACCTGCGGCCAATCCGGCCGCACTTACAGCCAACCTAAACTTCAAACAGTCATAACTCCTCGTCCAAACTCCATTTTGGGCACTTATTGTGCTTAAATTAAAGTCCCAGAAATAACCTTTCCAATGGTTCTATCCTCACATAAAGATTCATAGTGTGGAGGGAGAAACGAGCAAAATAATAAAGACTACTCAAAAATAAAGATATAAATTTAGAATTTTTGGTCCAACCTTACCCAACCATCATGCTAATACATCATTCAAGGCTCCGAAAATAAAATGATAAGTCCGAATACATAAGTTCAAGTCAGTTTCAAGACTCGAGGCATCATAGGAAAAGAGGCATGGGTTAGGCTTCGCAGTAGTAGAAGGGGTCACAACGGCAAAGAAGAAGAAGAAGAAGAAGAATAATAATAATGAGGGGACAATAGCAGTAACGAGGAGGGCACGAAGGAGGAAAAAAGAAGAGGTGGCAACGATGACTTGTAGGTGGCAAAATAGGGGTTTGAGAGCTAAAAAGGACTTGAGGTAAGGCAGAGCAGTGATTGAGAGTGGCGACAATAAGTAGCGTGGGGCTAGGGAATTGGAAAGGGAGCTGGAAAGGCATGGGGGTGGTATTTGTGGTGTTGTCATTGGTGGCCAAAGCTAAGAGTGGTGAGGGTTAAGGTTCTAAGTTAGGTAATTTTTGGTAATTTTATTTAGGAATACAAAAGTATTCAGAAGAATAAAAAGAAAAAGAAGAAGAAGAAGAAACTGAGGTGTCCAACCAATATTTTAGGTGCATTTAGAGCCACCAAAAATATGAGGAGGCTGTAAAGGCCCTTCAAAATTTTGGTTGGACACCTTATTACTTTAGACACCCCATTTTGAAATTTAAAATTTACTCTATTATTTTTAACACCCCAAATAATACTCATTCAACCCTCGAAAACCCTAAATACATTCTTAGGACACCCCACATAGCAAATTGCCCCCCATTCTACCCTTAGACAAAAACAAAATTATCTGTCATCACCAAAGTGTCTCGGCTTGGGAACTTAGGTATAAGAGGGGAAGGTCATGAATTGAGCACCCCACTCACTCGATCAAAGATTGATATCTACTAATCAGGATGTGATTTTTATGTACAGTATATGCTCTTGTTCCAATTATTATGCTACCTTTACTATGTGATACACATAAGTATAGACTAATTCGCCCAATTTGGAACGTTTTGATTTCATGTTTGTTTTGAAAAGTGTTTTGAATATGTACCACTTGAAAAGTGATATCATATGTACATTAATCAAACTATCCCAATTTAAGTGAAAAAGCTTTCATCCACCAGCATTCAAACAGGTATATTAACTAAGCACTTAGCCTCATGGTAAACATGCTTGACATGACAATAATCACACACATGCAATATGCTAAAGCAAAAAAATGCTTACCCCAAATATCCGAAATGAGCCCAAAAGGAAGAAAATAGTTAGAAAGAAAGAAAAAAATGCATGATCTTACACGATGCAACATGACTAATGCAATGCATACAACATACAATTAATAGCTCAGCTACTATCATGGCATGTGAGTCAATTCAAGGCATGCGACAAAGCACGTATTCAAGTAAGGAATTTGAATTTGACATTGATTAGTATGATGAGTTGGACCCTTTATGCATGCAAAACGAATAGATGCGAGTCATGAAAAATGCTAAGTAAAACATGATGCTATACAACCATAGTAAGCGGATAAATAAAAGGGAGAAATAAGTGGGGATTGGAAGACATACACAATATTACAATTTTGCCCTTATGCAAGAGAATTCGTATGAATGTCCTAATTAACTAATTATTACAACATGAAATTAATTAATTAATCAACTAGCTATTACAAATTCAAAGGAATTAATAAGTTAATTTAACTAATTATTACAATTTGAATGAATCTAATTAATTAATGAACTAGCTACTATTAAAACATTAAATCAAAGGAACGGAAAGTGAGGAGTCGCACGCGCACAAGTGAGAATATCCTCCCGGAAACTCCTCTGTTCTGCTACCAGATTTTGTTCTGTTCACAGTCAGAAAGTTAATCTACTTTCACCCCAGCCTTTGCTCTGTTCTACCATGAAAATGGCACTGCCTACAAAAAGTAAAGTGGCCGGCCGACCGGACCGGAATGGTGGCTGGCTGGCCACTATTTTTGGACTCTGCCTTGCTACAACAAAATGGAAACAGAGTACAAACAGAATGTTTCCAGGGGATGTTTGTCCTCTCTACCACTCCCTTTCATGGAATTAATCAAGGGAGGAGTAGAATCGGTCCACAAATCATCAATCATCGCAAGGTTGTTGCATGATGATCTATGAATCAATGGGACAAAGGTTTGTAGACGTGCCCCGAGAACTCTCCGACTCCGCGCGCAAGGGCGCAAAATCCCGTTTTGTTCTTAGGCTACTACAATTCAGACTCAATGTCACGATTCTAAATCTAATCCTGCAAAGTGTAATGCAAGATTGATAAATCACCAAAGAGTCCAAATCCGACAAATCGTTTTGGAAAACTGATTTTAATAAAGAAGTGTCAAACATGGACTGCTTTGCTAGATACCGAGTCACCACCTAAATATTTTATTTTTGGAAAATTTAGGAAATCCTAACTCGTGCCTAAGGCCACGTGTCCGTCATCACCAAAGTTGCCTCGGCTCAGGAACTTGGGTACGAGAGGGGAAGGTCATGCAATGAGCACCCCCGCTCGCCCGATCAAAAGATCGGCATTTACTAAGCATGATATTTTGTTTTTGAAAACACATGTGCTCTTGTTCCGGTTTTATTAGCTATCATTACTACGTGACGCGCACAGCATACAAGTATAGACTAAATCGCCTAAGTTGGAACAAAACATTTCATGTTTGTTTGTTTGAAAACGATTTGAAGTTTGCTACTCGCAAGTAGGCTAAGTCGAGGTTTTGATAAATTGTTCCAATTCAAGCAATCCAACTTTCACCCACAGGCATTCATGCAATTATATCAAATAAGCAGTTAGCCTCATGGCAAGCATGCTTTCATGGTAATCAATAACACATATGCAGTATGCTAAAGCGTAAACACTCACAGTGTACTCCGAGCCAAAACAGAGAACTAGTTAGAAATCATGTATGATCCTAGTTTATGTTAAAATGGCTAATGCAACACATGCAAAAATGCAACTAAGATAGGCTCAGCTATTCTAGATGGCACATGAAATGCAACTTGATAACATGCTTTTGAACACGTATTCAAGTAAATGTATTGAAATACAATGCAGTTGTGTATGATGCGCCGAGCCCGGTGTATGCAAAACAGATGAATGGATGCACGCATACGAAGCGTAAGGATGCTGAACAAAATATGCCCTAAAACTAACCATCATAAGCGGTTAAGTAAAAGGGAGAAAGAAATGGGGGTTGGAAGGAATGCATCACACACACGCATGCTTATTTCAACAATTGGCCCTCTCGATGGAGGGTCCGAATAATGAGCTAACTAGCTAATCTAAGCTAATTAAACTAATTATTACATCACAAAACTAATTAACTAACAAATTAACTAATTAAGACAAAATGAAGCTAATTAACTAACAAGTTAACTAACTAGTTATTACAACACAAATTGATCAGCTAAGCGCATTAACTAATCAAATACAAAACTGAAGCATAAGCTAGCTAAGGAAAACAATAAAACAAGAGCCTCGAGGCGAGAAGTATATGCATGCTCGATCACCTCGTTCGGAAATCCATCGCGATGCCCTAACTTGCCTCTGTTTTCAATTGTTCTCAGAACCTTGCACAAAGCTCCACAAAGCTTCAACTCCACCATGGGAACCTGTAGGAACCTGGCTGACCAGCTGTTGATGTTGTAGACTAGCTGCCAACCACTTTTCTTTGTTACAGACCAGAAAAAGTGGTCGGCTAGTTAGTTTTTCTAGTAGGCCGACCAGTTTTTGCTACACTTCTCCAATTTACTGCAACAGAGAGCAAGAAAGGGCATGGCAATGTATTTGCAAGATATGTGTGCACAACCACCCTCCCTATCATTTCATAAGCTCAAGGGAGTGCGGTTCTCGACCCTCGAGCCACCAATCACGCATCTCAATGCATGATGGCCGAGAAGCCAAATTGCACAATTCAATATAAAATGAATGCACATATAAACACATAAGGCCTAAAACTCTATCATGCTTGACCAAGAGCGTCGGTGATCGAGAATTGAGGCACGTTTCATCACTTTAAGTATGAAACGTCCCTTGTTTCTCGTGTTTGGACTAACACCTATTCCAAACACAATGCAACAAATAACATGGCATACACAATGCAATGCAACATCAAGCATGCAAACATGCAATGCAACTCAAGCATGCAAACATGCAACACAAATAAAACAAGCATGCAAGCAACATGCAAGGGACAAATATGCTAGTCATAATGCAATGTAACACAAGCATGCAAACAACAATATGGCATACACAATGCAAACAACATGGCATACACAATGCTCAATGGACTTAAACCGAATATGGATTGACCTCAGTCATGCCCAAAACAGAGGCCATAACACCAAAACAAAGGCACCAAAAGGCAAGACATGCATGCACATGCATTGGCCTATCAACTAGGCCTAAGAGCACAAACCTCAAGCATGATGGAGAAATGATAAACATGGAAGTGTGACAACACTAAAGGCTCTGAAATCAAGTGCGAAATGATGCCAAATCATTTAAACAACACAAGTAAAGCATGCAAGAGGGCCTAAGGCACAAGGCCATTAAAGGGACTACACAAGGGACATGCAATACATGGCACAAATGATTGAACCAATCATGGACAGAGCTCAAATGGGTTAAAACAAAGACCGAAACATGCTGAGATAAAGGCTCAAAGACCTAGGTATACAAGCATACACACTAGGCCATAAACAAGGCAACAATGCACAACCCAAAGAGGCACTCAAAGGGTGAAAGAAAAGGGAACATGGCAATGCTACATGCTCTGAAATATCATGATAAATGATGCCAAATCATGCACATGTTACAAATGAAGCATGCTATGAAGCTCAAAGCTTGAAACTAGCATAGGCACTTGTACTCCAACTATGCAAAACATGAAGCATATGGCCAAGGCTACCCGAAAAAGTCCTAGAACATGTCAAAATGAGTCTAAAACATGCATGGAAGGAAGCCAAAACAAGCTAGCATGAAGGGCATAAGGCATGATGAATGAAAGGCAAATAAGGTGGATTACACTACACCTATTAAGACCAAGTATGAGATGACTTAACCAACAAAAATCAGAGTTATATCATGGTAAAATAACCCCAAATACACATTGAAATGATAGCTCGCAAGCTTAGGCATGAAGGCATACACAATGGTTCATGTTTAAGGCATAAAGGGCAAACCCTCCAACGCATTGAATGAGTGAAAGATGCAAGTGTATGACCATGAAACATGGACTGAAATCACATATGAAATGATGCCAAATCATTCAAATAGGCCAAGCAATGCATGCTAGTGGACTCAATACACAAAGCTAACAAGCTAGAATGCACTATAGCTATACAAAGCATGGCATGCATGACCAAAAAAACAAAAATCAAAGCTTAAGCATGCTAAAACATGGACAAAAGCTTCTTAGAGTTAAGCCAAAATCATGCTAGAATGACATGTTAACGCATGACACACATTAGGCTAATTCATGGAATTGCACTACAAGTGCGTGGAGCATGCAAAGGCCAACCAAACCAAACCTTAACAGAGGTATGACATGGAAAAACATCACCAAAAACATGCTGAAATGGAAACAAATCATGCTAGAAAGGCATGCTACATCATGAAGCATATAAGACTAGTTTGTGAAATTTACACTACAAGTGTATAAACCATGCATGGAGTGACCAAACCAAGTAAAAATAGTGGTATGCCATGCTAGAATAACTCCAAATACATGCTAAGATATGGCCAACATAAGCTTAACAAACATGCTCAAACATGAGGCAAATATGGCAAGCATACAAAACACAAGGAGAGGGGATGACCCTCTCCTATTTGGGACCTTAAAACACCATTTCCACCACTGAAATTCCTATGAGTTTCAGTGGTGGAAAGGCCAAAACAAGGTGGTCCCAATAGCTTAAAAAGATGGCACAAGAACAAGACCAAACAAGGCCTAAGAGGGGGTAGACTACCCCCAACACAAAAGTGACCTTAAACAAACATGTTAAGCATGCAAAATCAGAACTTTTTGTAGTAGAAAGTTAGTCCTAAATAAGCATGAAAATAGGTCCAAAAGCTTAAACCAAAACCAAGGTTTTAAGGATTAGAAGCTTACCCTTGAAGAACACCTTCAAAGCTGCAACTCCAGCACTATTTTTGAACCAAAACCAATCCAAAAACTTCAAAACCAACCTCAAAGAGCCTTAGTAACAAGAGTATGGTGTTTGAGTGTGTGTTTGTGTGCAATAGTATGGAAAAACTACACTTGTGACCACAAATATGAAGAGAAGATGCAAGATAGATACAAAGGTGTATGTATAACTCTTAAGCACAAAAATCTGAACCTGGAGGAGGAGGGGGGAGGTTCTCTTTTATAAAGAACCAAAGGTTAAGCTTGTTGGACAAGCTTAGGCCTAAAGCCATCCCTCCATGGAGAATCACTTTTGTGCCCTCCACCTATTACAGCTGGAGAGAAAATATCTCCAGGAATGAGCTGGAAAGCTGCCGACCACTTGAAGTGGTCGGCCAGCTACTCACACTGGTCGACCGACCAGTGGAAGTGGTCGGCCAGAGAGAAAAGTGGTCAGCCACTGGGGAGAGGTGGTTTGCAGGATGAAACCAAGGTGGTGGTGTGGTGGCCAACTAGAAAAGGTGGCCCAAAGACCAAGAAAACTAGTTGCCCGACCAGAAAATTGGCTGGCAGGAGGAAAAGTAGTCTCCAAGGGAAAAAAGTGGTCTCCCACCCTTGTACCACCTTCCAAACAAGGAAAACAAGGTTTGTACAAAAAACAAACCAAAAGGGATGCAAGACAAGAGATTGGGAGGCAAAGCGCACGACTGGGAGCCTCGAAAACTAGTCTATGGGCACCAAAAGTGGTCTACCAGACCATAGTGTCCCTCTAGGCAGAGGCAACAAGGTGTGGTTCAAAAACCACGCCAAATGGAGAACGTTAAGCGGTCCCAAGACAAGGCGCGCGACCAAAGGCTCCGAAAATCGAAAACTAGTCTCCAAACGGGAAAAGTGGTCTACGACCACAAAAAGTGATCTACGACCACAAAAGAGTGGTCTAGAAGACCTCTCCCTCCCTCAGGCAAGGAAAACAAGGCTTGGTCCACAAACCAAGCCGAAACACAAAGAGTTCAGAAGCCCGAAGGCAAGGCACTCGGCCGAAAACCCCGAAAACTCAAAATGAGCACAAACATGCATAATCACCTAGCGCTCAATCGATGACGTCTGAGTCTTAAGGTCGGTCAAAAATGGGGTGTGTACAAGGTTCAATGAATGAAAATAAATAACCAACAAAACCTCCTTCCTATCATGAAGTTACCTCAAGGGAAGCGGTAGACATTGATTCTTGAACCATTGAACGTCACTAAAGTACACAATGACTTAAGACTCAATGGGTTCAATATAATGTCCAATTGAACCCAACTCAGTTTTATTATATTGTGCCTCTTTTAGTCCAATTTTATTAGCCCTTTTTAATTACCTTTTCATTCTTTAATCATTTTGTTCGAAAGTGATAGTTACATCCACTAATGAAGAAAAGTGTCAAACAAGAAGTTGTTCTTGGCATGAGAGAGATGTAATGCCTTGGTAATGAACCTCCGAAGAGATTAAACCATTAAGCATGGAAGGTCTCTTTCTCATACCTTAAACAATAATCAATTGTTTGAAACACTCTTAAGAAAAAGGAAAGAAAACCAAGAAAGGAGATAGGTTGCAGAGATGATTATTACAAGTGTAAGCATATGGATGAAAACTATGAAATAAAAGCTATTAACTCAAATAGGTTAGTGTCTAAAGCCTAAACCACCAAACCTATGAGGACTTACAACACTACAAGCATACTATGCAAAGCATGAATGAAGTAAACACGCTAAAACAGTCCTAAAAACACCAAAAATAATGCTGGAATTACTTTGAAAAGGCTAAAAAAAGGAAGCAAAATATGAGAGAATTGAAGCTAGTAAGCAAGCCTAAGGAGGAGTGGCTAACCCCTCCACTTTTTGGACCTTAAAATCACATATTTTGGCCTCTGAAAACTCTAAAAATCAGTGGCCAAAAGTTGATAAACAAATAGGAAACACAAGGATAAAAAGCTTATGGAATAAGGTTCAAAGAAGGGTGGTTAACCCCTACACCTTTGGTAGCTTTAAATCACAAGTTTTAGCCCACCAAAATAGTCCAAAAATAGTATAAAAATAACAAGAAAAGAGAGGGAAGAAGTTGTGTAAAGATGGCTAAAGTTATACCTCTTGAAGAGGAGTTACTCTCTTGTTCACAAACCATAAAGTATCCACTCTCAAGGGCTGAGATTTTAGCTCAAGAACCTTAGCAAGGAGCCTCAAATTTTTGGTTTAAAAAGTGTATGTATAGTGTGTGTGTGTGTGTGTTGCAAGATAGAGATGGAGAGTGTTTGGCAAGTTTTTGAGCTTTGGTAAAATTTTCTCACTTAAAACCATAAGGGATGGTCAAGTATATATAGAAAAACAAGTTCTTATCTTGGAAACATATGTATTGAGCCAGCTGGTGCAGTATATGCACATGGGGGAGACAGCTAGCTAATAAATATCTGCCTGCTAGGAAACCTAGCCAGCCGGTCATGTAGAGGAACGGCCGGCCACTAAGTTTCGGCCAGTCGGCCACCTGTTGGCCAACAGGCCTCTGAGTAGTCAGGCTAAAAAAAAAAAAAAAAAAAAAACGGCTTTGGTCCAAAGGGTGTGCAAGGTTCTAAGCTCTGAAACTCAAAACAGAGGCTTCTTGCTAAAGAAATCGAACGTTTGTACAGTGTAGTATTTCATCATTGAGTGTTCACCCTGAGGCGTCCAAGTCTTATGGGCAATCAAAAATGGGGTGTCTACAACTATGTCGTTCAAACTCTCAAGACAATAACAAAATTCCAAGTGAACAACGAAAGAAGTACCATCATTATGCTATCAGCGACCATTGTCGCCCACCACTAGCACTGTCGCATACTAGAAGTTAGAAAATAAAATGTACGAAAACATAGAGCCAAACATATATCAGATATGAAACATCAAACAACGTTGAATAATTAGAAAACATATTGTCGAACAAGTGAATTAAGTTTAGAAGCAACTTTCCAAATAAATGTAATTTGTTCAGTACTGGCTAGATTTTTGAACAAAGTTTGTAAAATCAACACTTAAAAACAAAGAAGTAGAATGAAAAATACACCTTCTCTATCAGAAATAGTTTTGAGATGTCTTCTTCTTTATTCATTGCTAACTTCAATATGAAATACAATGCGAGGATTATGGATTCAATGGAAATAGGGTTGAGTATGAAAATGCAAGGTAAAGAAAACGAGAGAGTAAAAGAAGAGAGAAGAGAGAAAGGAAGACTGATATTGGTTATGAGATGTATCCAAAGATACTATAATTTGCACTTGTTACAATTTTAAGTACATTTTGGTCATTTTGAATAGGGAAAAAATGGTTATAAAAAAATTCTTTACATTAGGATGCCTAACCAAAGTTTTGCAGTGCATTTAGAGCCTTCCAAAAATCTGTGCTACACAAAGAAAAATTCTATTTACACCATATTTTTTCTCAATACACGCCAATGTAACATTAAATTTTTATTACAATAATAACCTCAAGTAAAATTACTATTAAGGACAATAATTGTGTGTCTTCTATCAATTTAAAGAATTTAACTTCAAAATACAAAACTCTCTTCACACACCATTACCTATAATCATATATCCTACATCATCATCATCTTCCAATACTCATCATCTCTTTCATTATAATCTAACACACTACACTCATAATATCCTTCATTATCAACAAGTTCATCTCATTATATTCTCCATTATCCTTTTCCTCTCAACTCAAAAGCATTGTTGTCTTTAAAGAGTTAGGGTTTAAGAATATTTAAATCAATTGTTTTTTAATATTTGACACTATGGATGGCAATCAAATTGTTGATTTGGAACAATGCAACAACGAAAAGTTGAGTTTATTGCTTATAATGTTTTGTACTTTTTTTTCATTCATATAGTTGATGGGTTGTTTCTGTTCGACATGAGTTCGACTAACTAGAGTTAAACATTTTCACAGTTTTCAAATATTTACATCCGAACAAAAAAAAATTGTTCAAATTATTAATGTCAAACAACTGTAAATTGTTCGTACATAAAAAACTGAACATAATGAATCTGAACGAGTTGGATTTGTTCAACATAAAAATTCTAGACTTACTAATTTTGTTCAACATAAATAGTTTGGACATATTAATTTGTTCAATTTTATTTGGTCGTACAATAATATTATGTTTAGACAACTAGTGTTGAACTGAATTCAAAATCGAAACTACTATGGGAAGGTAAGAATCGCTAACCGAAAAAATAAACTAAGCGAGATTTAGATGTGAGAATCATAGATTTTCGGAGGTGAGAATCATAGATTTTCGGAGGTGAGAATCAAAAATCTTCGCCCAGTAGTTTCTTCGGTGCTATGTTGATCTTTGTGAGGGTAATTGTACTATTACACTGCCGTCGACAAGGGTTGTTTCTTCAATGTCTTCAACAATGTATTGGTGTTATCAGTTGTTGTCGATGTAGCTCTTTATTCTAGATGTGTGTTTTGTGTATGGTGGTGTGTACTTAAATCTTTTTTCTTTTTTTTCCTTTTTTTTTTATGTGTTGAGGTAAAAAGGAAAGATTAGAGTGTGTTTTGAATATAAATCAAAAGTAGAAAATATCATATATGTGAACTAAGTAATGGCATGTATAGAGACAATTTATGATATGTAAATAGAATTTCCCTACACAAAATGCAAGAATTCCATTTTTTTTCCCTTAGGCATCAACTAGAATTTTGGATGACAAAAGAAAATTGCTAGATGGCCCATGGTGGGAGTTGTTATTTCTACCATATCATCTAATAATAACAGGGCCTATAAAAGTTAATGGTATAAATTTATTTTTTTATTTTTATTTAATTAAACTACTTTTGCATAGTATTTTTTTTTTTTTAAATATCATAAGGAATTTGCCTTTTCTATTGATTCCTACGGATTGGATCAAAAACAATTCTTGAATGAGGTATTCAGACTCCCCAAAGCATTTCATTGCTTACGACACCCTTCATCATCTCTGGGTGCCTAGGTATCCACCGCAAGCCTTTCCTCATTTGAACCTCATCCTTCACTTTAAGGCTATGCGTGGGCGCCATGCCTTTTTTGAGTCTAAGGCCCTTTTCCACACAAAATGTTGTGCTAACTTGTTTTAATCAATAAAGAGTCGCTATTTAATTTTTAAAGGATAATTAAGAAACCTTTAATAATGAAAACTAAGTTAAGTACCGATCCGTCATAACCAAAAAATTCTAGGTTTAAGAGTTTAAATACAAAAGGGAAAGGTCATTGAATGATAGCACCCCTTTTTGTCCAATCCGAATATTGGCCTCTACTAATTTTCTATTTTATGATTTTAGTAGTTAATTATTTCATACAATCTATTGTAAGCCTAAACCATACTAAATGATTTGAATATCATAAATATCACTCAATTTAGATTCTATGAATAAGTCATATTTTTACCAAAAATGAAGATTTTCTACCAAAAAGAGATATATGGCCATAAACATGAACTAAACCACGCAATATTCATAAAAATAATCAAAAAAAAAATCCAATTTGCATAAATAGAGTATTTAACTTGGATTAATTGAAGAACAATGCATAGAACAAGCATAAGCTATGAGGATGGAGAAAACTTACCTGGATACCCACTTACGCATCTTTCATGCAATACATAAATTAAACATGACCTAATATGCTTTTAAATATATAAAATATGATCCTAGGCCCGATTTGAAACTACTAACATGATGATTATGCAAGAAAAGTAACTAACAAGTAAAAATACAAACTAACTATATGATGATCAACCAAGCTTATGCATGCTTATTATATGATCAAATGAGGCCTAAAAACACGTAGTTTAACAAAATAAAGAAAACATGCAAGAGAAAAGGTAAAAAAAAAAAAACAAATGAAATTAAGGAACTACATGATGCTATGATGGACTAACAACCTAGCATGAATGAACACTGAAAAATAAAGCAAAAAGGGTACTGAAATAGAAAAATTAAATTAGTTTACTTGCTGGTTTGATTAAACCGAAGAATAGGTGAAGAAAAACATAAAGAATTTACTCACAAGCCTCCTTCAAGCAAAAGTTTTGAGTTAGGGTCGAATTCTTCAAGCTTTGGAAGATTTTTAGAAGTTTAAAGTTGATGTAGGTGGAGAAATTTCGGAGTCAAGGCAAGAAAAGGAAAGAAGAAGAGTGTTTTGCTTTCAAAATTCACTAAAAGCTTTCAAGAGTCTAACCCTTTGAAAGGGAGGGACAGGGTTCCCTTTTATAGGTAGAGGGGAAGGTTGTGGAAGTCTTTTAGGGTTTCATCACTTCCCCCTTGTTGCCTCCCTGCAGAAATGCACAAAGATTAAGTTTTCAAAACTAGCCCTGCCATTCTTGGATCACGTGAGCACGCACAACTTGCCTTGGTCCACGTGTCATCTATGTATGCATAAGCGCGGGGTTCCATGCTCTTGACTTACCTGTTGCCCAAGTAAGCCCAAGTTGCTCTCTAATCAATGTTTTTTAATAAATCTAGCCACTAATTTTGAAAAATGTCTTTGATCAAGGTACAACCGGACTTTCTTCTCTTTCTCGAGGTTAAAAAGTTAGTTTTTGGCTAAAAATGAGTCTAGGGGTAAAATGGTCATTTTTTTGCAAAAAGTCAATTTTTAGCTAAAACAAGTTTATATGGCAACTCTAAACAACTTTAAACATTCCAAAGATGAAGTGATTACAATTTCATTATTGGGAAGCATGTAAGCACCTAAAGTCTTAGGGTCAGTCAAAATAGAGTATCTACACTATGTCATCCTAAGGTGCTGCTAAATGGAAGGATCTCATCAACGTCCATGAATGATAAATCATAAATTGACCCGCCAAATTTAAAAAATTGGGTGCTATCATATGGCTTTGTGTCGAACTCTGCTTTTTGGCAAAAAATAGCTGAACAAGTATAAAAATGACTGCTTTTAACTTTTGTTTTCTTATCATCAACTTTTTGCTATGTATAAGAAATTATACCAAATAGATCTTATAGTGTAATTAGGGTGATAAAACAGACCTTATCATACAATTTTATTGTTTTGTTTTTCTATTGGGTTACTCTACTTACACCACAAAACTAACTCCTTACACCCTCAAAATTTTAATTTTATTTTTTTTTACAATTTCTATAATTACATTCATACCCTTATCCCTATTATCCACTCTTCTTCTTACACCCAAAACCTTAAAAAACCCTAACTTCTTCCCCTATTACCTCTGAGCACCATCCCATTGCAATTGCCACTCCCTCCATTGTCTCACTGCCACGACCACCACCTTCATGCCCCTCACCGCCGCAACCATTACCACCCTGCATAAGCACTCCATTTGTGTTCCCTACCATTGTGACGCATCGTCATCGCCACTTACCACCATTGTGGCAGAGAGAGGAGCTCGCGGTGCTCGGAAATGGTTGTTCAAATTTTGTTCGGTGCAGTAGAACCAATGAAACCAAAACAGCCCAGAGCCCTACTACCGAACAAAACCAAATCGCATAGATAGCTACTATTGAACAAAATTGAAAAACCCTTACATCTCTTGCCAAACGTATAGACCCATCATGTTCAGCTTCCCAGAACCAGACATATCTTGCATGTTCAGTAGCCCACAATCGAATAAAGGTCATTTGTTCGGCGAACCAAAATCGAATGGTTCGTAAAACCTACAGTTGGTGGAGAGGGATTGGGTAGCGATGGTTGGTAGAAGGGACTGGGTGGAAAGGAGGGGCGATGACAAATGAGAGAGGTACGGTAGAGAGAGGTTGGATGGAGGAGAAAGGTGGTGGTGGAGAGGTGGCAACGGTGGTGAGCTGGTGGAGGTGGTGGTGATGTGATTAGAGTGTAATGAAAAATTAGATTTTTAAATTGGGGATGTTATGTCTTTTTGGTAATTTTAGACAGGAATAGAAATGTAATAAAAATAAAAAGGGCTACTATTAGCACCTGCCTATTTACTTTGCCCCTCCCTTCCCCGCAAATTCTTTCTTTCTTTTTTTTAATTCCAATTTTGTCCAAAGATAAAATTCCATTTCTACCTTCATCCTTAACCCTCTAACCCTAATTTTTCACCATAACCCTAATTTCATCACCTCTGGAAGCCACCATTCACCCCAACGCCGGCCATCCACCTTCCCGTCACCCCTAACATCGTAGCACTCTCTTCTTCTTTCCACTACTGCACCGCTGCCATCACCACCCACCACTTACCACCGCTGCCATCATCACCGAAACCCTAACCCTAGATCTCACTATCAATCTTCCACCCCTATACTCTTTGGCCATTTTCACCAAACCCTAACCTAGACCTAGGGTTTTCAAAGAGAGTGAGACGAAGATCGAGCGAGAGAGAGAGAGAGAGAGGCGATGGCCATGTTAGCGACATGACGACTGGCAATGGGTTTTTGCAGCAAGAAAAAGAAGAAGACTGGGTTAGCGTTCGCAATCAGGGAGGAGGTTTGCGACGAGGTGGGCGAAGTGTCGTAGTGGTGTGATGGCAAGACAAAGGAGGTGGTGCTATTCAGATTAGGTTCAGATCTCTCTTTGACTCAAATCGCGGTGGTGCGATGGTGGTTTGCCAGAGCTAAAATAGAGAAGGTGAAAAAGAAGGAGAAAAAGAAAAAAGGGGATAGGAGGTGGGCTACCAGAAGCAATGACAATGGTGTTGGAGGTGGTGGTTGAAAGTGGGGGCTAGGGTTTGGGTATAGTTAGTATTAAGATGAATGTCCAAAGAGAATAGTGAGGACTCATTTTGCTAGGTGGAGGTTCAAAGAATTGGGAGATTCAAAGTAAATAAATAGATGCTAATTGCAGCCCTCAAAAATGTGTAAAGAATTAGAAGTGTTAAGTAGAATTATCCTTTTCTTTATAAAACCCAATCGATAACAACCCACTAATATCCACGGATTTGTTTGATTGTAATTTTGTTGCATGTTTTTTGTTTTTATTCTGGAAAAATACAAAAACAAAAAAAAAATAATCCAAATAAAAAAGATAAAAATGGTAAACTACTTTTGACAAATTTATTTATTTTTATTTTAAAACAACCCACTTTTTAAGAAACACCAAAAAACAGTTCTTTTAATTTTTGAAAACTATCTTGGAACAAAAACAAAACAATATGAAAATGCAGGGTGTTTTCAAACCTTTCATTAAAAGAAAATGAAACCAAAAATACACCAACCAAACAGGTCCCATGTTTTCACTATTTTCTTCTCAATGGACTCAAAAGATAACAACCTAATCCATTGTTCATCCTCATAATTGAGAATCAAACATGCATGCCAAAGTAAACAACATATGCATTTCTGTTGTAACACATTCATTTACCAAGTGTGGCATAGACAACCATTATATTGAGCAAATAAAACAAATTACATCCTGGATTGAAAACAAAAACAAAAACAAAAAAAGCAAGCACAATCCATGGCCATTGCAATGCCTCAGATGAACTTATAAGAACCTCAGTATTCTAACTGCCCAAAGTATTTACCCGTAATCGTTACCAGAATATTAAGCATGACAACTTCATCATTGAATTCAGATTTTGCAGCTCGCAAGCTTGCAGACTTCCTCAGCAAACACCTAAGGGCTGCACACGTGTCAGCATCTAGTGGAGTGTCGATTGCAGCGCACAGAGCAAACAGCCATGCACAATCGTTCCTTGACAGAGCGGTCACGTTCTCCACCAAGCTTATCCGTTTCCTCAGCATTGACAATCGAGCCACTGAATCCATCCTAAGAATCGCAGACAAAGTCGGGCTGTCGCTAGAACTTCCACTGGCAGAAGATTTAGTATGGGAATTTTCATTATTTTCATCAACTGTTGAGAACGATCCTGGGTCACTCGCGTTTTCAGGTATTGAACAATCAAGAACCTCGTCAGATTCAACTTCATTAGTTAGGTTATCAAATTTTTCAACAATGATACTTTCCAGAAGATGATTGGAGCTTTCTTCTTCATTGACAGCCGAAGATGAATACTGAAATTTTGCAGAAACTTCAGTGCTACAACAATCGAGACGTGATAGAACCTATAAAGCAAATGTAAGAAACTGAAGTCAGTTCTGTTCAAACATGATATAACTTAATATCCAAGTTTTATTATACGCGACAGACTGAACTACATATTTGACTAAAAGATTGTCATTTCAGTTGTAGTGTCTTCCATCAAATTGGGTTTTTCCAGCTCTTTCATGTTTTAAAATGAAGGAAACAGTATTTTTCTATATTAATTTTTACATTAAAGAGTACAGCTACTGATACGACACAATATGGACATGCAAACATGACATTTATCTAAACATTAGGATATAAACACGTTGGGGACACATAGAATAAAATATAAAAATATATATGTATATATTAAAAATCCATATGAACAACCAAATGAAGTCTCTTTCCAACTCATCAGCAATCCTGCCCCATATGAAGTCTCGTTGCAGCTTTTCCAATCTCTTAACCACTGAAGCAGGAATAGTAAAAAAGGCATGAAAAAAGTACGAAGACTAAATAGTGTACTTTAAATTAAAGCTAGCCTACCTCCTTTAGATAAATAATCCCTTCCACCTTGCTAAGCCCAAAAAAAACTTTCTACAATTGAATCCCACACTGAATAGCCATTACGGAAGACCACAAAGAACCCTACCTAACAAAAAATTTATAAAAAAAAAAAAAAAAAAAAGACAACAAAAGAAGCGACAAATAGGTGACAAGTACAGCCTCTATTTTGCTTCCCAAAATGGAAGCCAAAACCCCAACATTACACACATTGCCAACCGAAATCAGAACTTAATTCCCAAGATTCACCTTCGGACTCAACACCACTTCAAAGCATTGGAGAACACATCAAATATAGCCCAACCATGAGATTAGTGCCATAAAAATAAATAGTATCGTCATCATATAACAAGCGAGACGCCTAAGAGAATAACCGCCCACCCTTTCCACCTCAAAACCTTCCAAAAAAACCATTCAACATCTCCATACATAAGATAAACACAGGAGGAGACAACAAATCCTTTGCCGAGGTCTGAAAAAAACCCCACTAGGGAACCATTAATCAAAAGTGAAAGCATGACTGGAAATGCATAATCAAATCGACTCCCTTAATTTCAGGCAGAACCCCATTTTACTCATCACAAGAAAAGGAACCCCAATCAACAAGGTAATAAGCTTTCACTAAATCAAGCTTACAAATCAACAATGGATTCCCGCTTCTCAATCTCAAATCAAGCACTTCATTTGCCACTAGCACATCATCTAGGATTTGACTCCCCCTCCCACCCCCACAAACATTTTGAGATTCAAGGATCAAAGTTAGGGCTACAAATGAACCGAGTTGTTCATGAACAAACTCAGCTCGGCTCGTTAAGGGCTCGGCTCGTTTAGCTCGTTTATTATTATTTAAATTATATAATAAAAGCGGAAGAAGCACATAAATAAAACAAGTTAAAATAACTAAATTGAAATAACATATAAATAAAAACACATATAAATAAATTACACAAATAAAACAAGTTAAGCCGAAATAGTAATACAAAAGCAGAAATAGTAATACAAAATAAACTTACAATCGTTTATTGGAAATAACTAGAAAATACATAATTGTTTACTGGAAGTAACTGGAAAATACAGCTTCAACTTGCATCCTTGAAAACTGAATTTGAATACAACAAACTAGAAATTTTTACAGAAACTGAGAGAAACTGCGAAAGAAATTTGAACTCTTTCCAACTCTAAAATAGCCTTGACTGAGGAGCTTCTTTTATAGGCAAAGTGGATAACTGTTAAGCTTGTGAACTGGGAACTGTAAGGCCTATGACTAGAGTTGTGAGGCTTGTGACTTCAAAAGCTGGAGAATACTGTGAAACTTGGGACTTCAAAAGCTGGAAAATAAGAGGCACATGGGTGCTGAGAGCATCTTTCTGTGACCGAGAACTTTTATACTTTTTTATTTTTTTTAACTTGCAGTGAGGAAACGTGACTGCACAGTTGACTGATGGAGAATCAATATATATATATATATGAGCAGTTTTTCTCAAAGTAAAAGTAGTGATGGAAGCTGATGTATATATATGAAATCCAATGACTTTTTTAGGCATATGGGTCCTGAGCATCCTGGAATTGTGGACCATATGGATCATGACTGGTTGAGGCTTCAGAGGAGGCTGAATCATCTGAGGCTTCATCTTTCAATTTGTGACTTTGCTTTGGCCATCAATAATTTGGCCATTTGAATCAATTCATCACTAGAGGTTGACTTGGGCTTTGCCCTTGAGGACTTGGATTTGGAAGGTTCAATGCTGGTTGATGGGCTTCCAAGTCTGACTGTAGTAAGAGGAAGTGGGCTTCCTTGAGTGACTGAAGCGTTTGGGTTTTGCTGAGACTTGACCATTGCAGGAGTTGGCGCATGAATGTTAACTGGAAATTCTTGTTGGAATTGTTCAATAATACGATGGGCTTTGAATGCATCCCACCATTTAACAAAATGTTGACGACTGACTATGTCATTGGATAGACTGTATTGCCATTTAAAAATCCAAGGGACTTTATATTTGGACATAAAATGGAGTAACCAAGGAAACTGACTTTTATGCTGGCTGAGCTTGTAAATTGAAGAGAAGTAATTGACTTGTTCTATTAATTCAGAAGGATGATTTCTGGGATGGCACCATGCTGTGACCACCATGTCAGGAACCAAGAAGGCGATTTTGATTTGAATTTGTGGTCAAATGAGAAAAACCAAGAATGGCTATATGACTCATTCTGAAGTAGGAGGATTTTGAACCAAGCATCAATGTAATCATAATAACTATATTGTATATCATGGTTAGGAAGGTCTCGTAGTAGAAAAGGGAGACTTCATTCTTCCATAGAAACAATATTATGAATGTACGAGGAATGATAAATGATTTTACTGGTCTGGACTCGATCATAGATAGGTTTAATCACTATTGACTTATGGTGGAAAAGAATATCCTTATAAAAAGTTATTGACTTATCGGGATGAGAAGGAATGAAATGCCATCTATTAGGGAAATAGGATTTGACTAATTCAAGAACATTGTGGATATTTATATGGACTGGTTCTTTGTAAAAAAGATTGAATGACTGTTTAAGAACATAATCTGTTCTTGGGGTAGACTTGTTAGGAGGCATTAGCGTAATTGGTAGCGAGCAAAAGGGTCGGCTTGAGTCGAGTCGAAGTGTAACTAGGTTTGGAATATTACCAAGAATTTGATATCGGTTGACTAGATCAATTGGAGGTGCAACAATGGGTTGACTGGATGGCATAATGGCAAGAGGTTTTATAATAGGTTTGTGGCTTGACATCTATAAGAAAAATGACAGAAGTAGATTAGCATCCATTAAGGACATTTAATCTATCCATATGAAAGTAAACTAAATTAGTGTAATGAGCAATGAAATTGCGATAACTTCTAATCTGATTGAATTGAAGGTAAGGGTCTTGATGAAGGCAAGGGTCATTTTATAGGGACTTTTAATAGGATATTTTAAACTTATAACAGCGAATAGTTTTGCGGTATCTTGTGACTTGTAATCTGTTTGTAGAACAATAAGGAGTAGGCATGATGCACTATCCTCCCTGTAAAAATTCTCGGGTAAGGAAATCAATGATAGAATTTTGACTACCAGGAATATATTCAATATCAAAATCAAAAATACTTAAAATGGATTGCCATCGAGCAAAAATATGTTTACTAGCAATATTTAGAACATCCTTTTCCAAAACATATTTAGCACTTATGCAATCAACGCGTAATAGGAATTTTTCATTTAAAATGTCATCTTAAAATTTACTAATACATAAAACAATATATAAAATTTCTTTTTTAATAGTACTATAATTTTTGTGTTTTGTTCCAAATACCAGAAAGGAAACGACTAATTTGTTCAGATGACTGGGGAGTGATTTTCTAAAAGATAATGCCACCATAACCAACATCAAAAGTATCAGTCTGAATAATTTTGAATAATTTTCAGTAGGAAAGCCAAGACAAAGCAAAGTCTGGACATATTTTTTGACTTGTTGAACAATAGCAATATGAGTAAAAAACCGAGGAGGAAGATTATCTTTCAACCTATCAAAAAGGAATTGATAAATTTTCCTAAGGTCTTTGTAAAATTCAGCAATGTAATTTAAGAAACCTAAAAATCGTTGCAATTGGGTTTTGTCTAAGATTTCATCAGGGAACTTGGAAGCAAACTCCATAGATCGACTGATAGGAAGAATAGTACTTTGGTGGATATCATATCGTAAAAATCTAACTTTAGTTTGAAATAGCTTAATCTTAGGAGCAGAAATGACTAGACCATTATATTTGATAATATAGAGAAAGGAATTAAGATGTTTCCAATGTTCATTGAGTAACTTAGAGAAAATGAGAATATCATCTATGTAGACAATGGAAAAATGAATAAAGGGATTAAAAATTTCATTCATAATGTTTTAAAATTCACTATGAGCATTTTTCAATCCAAAGAGCATGACATTCCATTCATAATGGCCAAAAGGTGTAGTAAAGACAATTTTATAGCGATCATCAGGGTAAATTTGTATTTGTCAAAATCCACTTTTAAGATCAAATTTACTAAAGATGACAGCTTAAGTCTTTTAATGAGATCTTTTTATTAGGGATTGGATAGCGTATCCATTCTAAAACTTTGTTTAACGGTTTATAATTAATGACTAATCGTGGAACACCACGTTCAAGTTCAGCATTTTTATTCACATAAAAAGCAGGACAAGACCAAGGCGACTTACTATTACTAATGATGTTATTTTTTAATAATTCATTAATATCTTTTTTGCACATTTCATGATTCATTTGAATAGGTCAAGACTTAGTAAGAATTTGGCTTTCATTAAAAATTTTAGTATAAGGAGTGTAACTACATGTTTTTTCCTATACAAGAAAGCACTAGGTAAAGTGAAACAAACAGTATTTTCTAATTGGTTTTTGAATTTATCAATTTTAGATATAAGAATTAGATTATTTTATTTCTTCTTTGAGAAATTTGAGTTGTTTGGTTAATTGATTAATAGATTGGGATATGGAACATTCTTTTAATTGATTTACTTCTCTGATTTCCAGAGGAGACAAGAATTCAAAAGTCACTGTTTAGCCAAAAGCTTGTATGGTTATTCCATGGTTAGTAGTGATAAATGGATAAAGTAAAAAAATAAAAGGAGTTCCTAGGATGACTTTGTCGGTCATAATTCTGACTGGAACAAAGGATGTTTTACAACAAACATTATTTTGACAAATATATACTTTGGGTAATTTATATTTAATATGCATTTGACTTTCATTAGCAGAACTTAATTGTTCACTAGTTTCATGATAATATTTTGTAGGGATTAAACCTTCGTGAATACAATTTAAATTAGCGCCGGTATCAATGAGGCCTATGACTTCTATTTTAAAATCATTAATGACTAGTTTGATTTTCGAATGCTATTTTTGAATATGAATTTTATTAATAATATTTAAACGATGACTATCATTGTGATTATCACTACTAGATTTAGCTGATCGATTATCAAAGATGACGTGGCTAGGATTAGGACTAGAGCTAGATTCATCAGAGGAAGTATCAATATTATTTTGGAAATCATTAAGATTTTTATTGATTTTTAATATTGCAATTTCTTCTTCTAATGATTTGTCTTTAGCTTTTAACTCTTGAATAGCTAGTTTAATTTGGCTAATCTTATTTTGTAAATCTTGTAAAGTGATTTCGTTATGTTTATTTTTTCGGAATCTTTCTAAAGTAGCTGTGAGACAAATAATTGGTTTATCTTGATGCGGTTTTTTATCTTTATTTATTAGTAAAGATTTTAACTTATTAGTGTATTTTCTTTTTAATTCAGGATTTTCTAATTTATTAATTAATTCTATTAAAGAATCTTCTTCTTATTGTGATTTACTAAGAACATTGATTTGTTCACAGCAAGTATCATTACATCCTAATTCAATTTCTCCGTCAGTATTCTCACTGGGAGAGTAATAAGTAGAAGTATCACTCAAGGGAGTGGTGTCACTTGATGATGGACTAAAATGATCAGGAGATTGATTTGGGGTATTAGTTAGTTTAAATGTCGAATATTTGACTTTGATGTTCTTCAGTAATTTGTAATTGATTAAGCTTATTTTTAAGTTTTTCTTTAACTTTACATTTATTAGAATAATGACCCTTTTTTCCACAATTGTAACAAGTAACATCTTGGGTAGATTTTGACTTCTTCTTAAAGTGATTAGTTTGCTTGTGGTTTAGCATAATACTTATCAGATGATTTGGTAGGTGAATATTTCTTCTTATATTTAGCAGGGTATTTGTGTGAAGATCTCTTGTTATTATGTTTGTGTCGTGATGGTGCAAAAGGAGGTAGACCATATTATTCGCAAAAATTTCCTAATTTGTATTTAGCTTTGTGTTTATCCTTAGCAACTTTTTGACTAAGTTTCATGTCTATGCACATTTTTAATCCTTCTTTTTGAATGATACTAATTATATCACCATAAGTTAAATTATCATATTCTATAATACTAGTAGATTGACTAAGAACATGTCGAATTTTATGGGCAAAAAGATTGGGTAATCCATAAATGAATTTTTCTTTCCAAAATGACTTAGTACAATCATCTCTAAGCATGACTCTAAAGGTAAAAACATCTTTATACCATCGAAAATCGCTTAAAGTAGGGCGAGTTAAATTACTAAGCTGATCATGGATGTGAGAATGGACATTAGAAGGTGTGCCAATAAAATGTTTGACTATAGTAAATATTAAAGTACTAATACTATCAGGTTTACTTGATCCTATATCTTCATCAAAGATTAGGATATCATTTTCATCTAATTGGATTGCATGTTATATAGATTCATGTAGATCTGAAGTGAGATATTTATCCCACCAAGATTTGAGCATACCAGTAAAACCAGAGGTAAGTAAAGAAACTATTTCAGGTTGAGTGTAATCAAGATAATTACTAAATAATTATTTGCAACCATAGACAAGATTTAATTTTTGAAGAATTTGATTTTTACTAAGACCATCTATATTCCACTCATATAATTTTTTAGCCGAAACAGAAAATTGATTGTTAATATTGATTTCTTCGAATTGATGATCAGGAGGTGTAGGTTTAAGACACCAATTTTTTGTAAGAGTAGTAGGATTAACTTTGGGATGTGTGATTCGGTTAAGATTAGTAGTCTGGAATTATTAGGTTAATTTATCAATTTCATTTGTGGATGTGTCGGAGTCACTACTAAATTCAACAGGTGGTTGTTGTGTTAGGATAGTAATTCCTTTTTCATTAGATGTAGTAGATATCTTAATAAATAATTGTTCAATAACTTCAACAGTATTAGTGTCTTGGGTAACTAAGCTTAATCGTTTTCAGTGCTAAGAAGATTAATAAGAGGTTTGTCTAAAGGTTTACTAGTGGATGCATGACTAGTGCGGTAATCCTCAAAAGAAGTTTTTATTTTATCTAATTGTTTACCAATAATTTTTAAATATTGATTGGTATAATTATTTTGTTCAATTACTTTTTTGATTTCAGATTCATCACCAGGAAGTTTAAAGGGAGAAACATGTACAATAGCACCTTTATGTTCAATGAGAATAGTTTCTAGAGGGGAATGACTGGAAGAAACAAAAGTATCAGGGGAAGTTTTCCATTTAGATTTTGAAATAGTATTTATCTTTTGATAATAATTTTCATGATAATCAAAGAAGTGAATTTCAATATTTACTTCCTGCATAAATTTATACCATTTCTTGGTAATCTTGGATTGTTGGTTTTCATTATAATTATTTCTATAGGTTTGTCGTTTAAATTTATTGGCTTTAGATTTAAATTCAGCATGGAGTTTATCAAGACCTGCAGTAAAAGGTTTACTAAGAGTTAATAATTATGGGTTAACAGAAGGAACAACTTCAAAATCAATCTGAGTAGGTGAATTCTGAGATGTGGTTTCATCTTCACGGAGACGTGTGTGAGTTGAATAAACTGATTTACTAATTTGAGAAGTTGAGGAATTATCTATTCCTTTTAATTTACTATTTGAATGTTCAAAAAGATGAAGTTTCCTAACTTTGCGAGCAAATAAAGGTATATTAAATATTTCATCATCTTCTAAGTCGGTGGGGATACTAGAAGTACTATGACGGGATGAGTGACTAGGAAGGCGATTAAAGCGTATATGAACTGAACCATCATTAAATTGTTGAATAGTTTGAATATCTTGACTAGTAAAAGATTGTTGATTTTGGAAATAATTTTCATTAACTCTAACCTAGTCTTCAAAAAGAGTAATATCGTTCCAACAAATCATTTTTGGGGACTGAAATATTAGTTTCATTTGTATTACCTTGAATAAGTAATGTTTTATCTTTTGGACTTTTATTTAAAGCTTGAACATTGAGATTAGTTTTAATACATTTATAATAAATGCGATAAATCAAAGTAATATTATGAACATTATCTAACATATTGGTGAATGCGCCAGACAATTGAATATTTAATGTTAATGCTTTTAATATATGAGGATATCTAAGAATTAAAGTAAAATCGGAAAAACAATTAAAGTGAACAAGTCCTTTATGAAGGCCAGATTCCATCATACCCATTAGGCTATCATGATAATAATAAATCGTGCATCTCTTCAGCATAAAAGAACATAAGTATTTTTACCTTGTTAAGTTAATGGTTTGATTCCAACTTGAATTAATCCTAGATAAATAAAGTTATGACCATCTTTGATATGTTTTTTAATTGACTCTTTGGATAATAATTGGCAAGTTTCTCTAATTTTAGTTAAAGCATAAACTTGTTTAACAGTTTTGACTTGTAAATCTACATTAAAGGTTGATTTTAAAAAATTGGTTTAGTAGATTTCTTTAATCCTTACTCTAGGGATATTCCAACTTAAATCAATTTTAACATCTTGAAATTCATGTTCTTCTTCGTTAATAAGTGAATCGTTATCAAGTATAGGAGCTAATGTTGTAGATCTAGAGCTAACTGAAGAGTTGCTTCTGAATAATCAACTCATATTTCTAAATTTATAAAAGATTGTAAGAAATCTGAATTCTGGGTTAACTTATCATATTTTCACATACAATGTGTTCACTCATACATACCCTTTCTAAAAACCCCTATTTTCGTTAACTACCTAAACCTAGGAACTTACACAGGATGCGGGACGAAAGGTGGATGGCTACTGACAGAGTGGAAAAGAGATGATAAAGTTAAACAGAATAAGGATGACTAGAATCAATTACGAAGATAGATTAGGGACGACCGAATCAGAAACAACGATATCAATTTGACTCTGATACCGAAAGAGGCAGAAGCAGCACATAATATTAAATTATATAAATAATATTTTTTATTTAAATATTTTCTTTTAAATAATATAAATAATATTAAAAAAACATTATCGAGCCAAGCCGAGCCGAGCTCGAGCCCAGTTTCTTATCGAGCTCGAGCTCGAGCTCAGCAAAACTCGGCTCGGCTCGGCTCATTTGCAACCCTAATCAGAGTACATAGTATCGCTTTCAGACGCCCAACTGACACCTTGTCTAAGAGTTCATATACACCTCCAAGCAAGGTTACAAGCATGAATCCTTAATCTTCTCTAATCTCTACAACCCCATCTTTTTACGAGTAATTATTTAGTCTTGCAGGAATTCCACTGTGGTGGTGTGCCCACCCAATAACAAGGCATTATGCACTTACATGGCCAGAACAAATAAGAACAATATGAGAAAATCACAAAACACTATTGGTTGGACAAACAACCACATCATGCTCCCGGAACACTGGATAATTTCCGCCTTTTTAGGGATCAACATCACAAGAGAGCATTCAAGCTCCTAAAAACTCCTTGTCTCATGGAAATATGTGAAAAGCCCTAACACATCTTCTCTAACTACCTCCCAACAATGCTACCCAAAAAAATAAACAAATAAATAAAATAAAATAAGAGCTACAGTCAACTCATCAAGACTAGGGGCTTTGTTTCCTTTAAAGACTTTAAGGTCATGACAATCTAAGGGCACTCAAGATAGGTTCTCCCCTAATCAGAAATGTGAATGAACTCCATTCCTACCAAGCTAGGTCTTCAACACTTGGAATATTATAAGAGAAACTCATAAAACCCTACAATACCACTCCTAACAACGGTTGCCTTTGAAATTACAGATTCTCCTTTTGCTACAGATGAAGATTTGGATCAACTATTGGTAAAGCAGTCATACTTCTTTCACCTCGGAGAACTTTATTTAGAAGCTCTTTCTAGAGCCTCCAACCAGGGAGACTTTTAGGACACCAGTTGTTGTTAGGACTTTTAGGACACAAGTTGTTGTTAGGGATTTTTGTTGTACTTTGTTTGGCAATCCCGTTCGAAAAACATCTTTTTGATGTTATTGCTTTCGACATTATTTATTCAATTATCCTAAGCTCAGAACTACTTAAAATACAAAGAATAAAATAATTTCCAAAAATTAGTACTTGTCGAAGAATTTGGTCTACATTATTAAAATAAATAATTTTGTCTACATAAAATAATCTTATCTACATTATTAAATTTTCAAGAATTTTTTCATAATAAGAGTTTAACTAATTGCAAGAAAATTTACTTCAAATCGCTTGTGCTAAGAAAATAAAAGGTGTTAGTTTTGGTGACATCCTGGATCCAGTACCGCAATTACAAAAAATGAGATGCATGCGATTTGTATTAAGAGAGACGGGTGCATTTACTGGTTCTAGTTCCTTTTTCTTTTCTTTTCTTTTCTTTTCTATTCTTTTCTTTTCTTTTGCTTCACTCAATTTCAATAAATTGTAATAAACTAAAAGAAACATAAGAAAATTGGACCCAGATAGGTATACCAGCCTTAGCTCCGAAAAATCAGCAATGAATGCATCCTCCCACTGTTTCAGCGGCAACAAGTGCTCCGGGCACTTCGCAATATCAGGTATCTTAGGCATATAAACAGTCTGTTCTTTGCTCAATTTGCTTGTTTCAAGCTTGGAAACCTTCACTTTGGGAATTTGTGCTGCTTCCCACCTAAGCAAAAGAAAGACTTCATAAGTTGCACCTAAATTAAAGGTTTCTGACCTTTACAAAATGACACAGCTCTAGAACCTGCATTAATCTCCCATATGGCCGAAAAGTATACATATATACACATACATTCATATCCATATGCAAATATTTACGTATATATATAACTCAAAGCTACTTTAACTTGTCACGCGATAATTATAAAGGGCTGCTATTTACCCCTACCTAATTTCTTTGGACCCTCCCATTTCTTTGAACCGCTACCCACTTAATTGAGTGCCTCTCATTTTCTCTTTGAGCCCCCACCTTAATCCCAATTATACCCCTTCTTTGAACCTCCCAAAACCCTCACCCTCAACCACTAAAGGTCCGGTGGTGCACTCCGACGACTCTCCTAGGCTCATTCTGCCACCATCCGCCACTGCCGAACCCCCCAACCTTCCTTTGACCCTTGTCCACCAGCCCGCCACCTATTAGCCCATTCTCACCCACCACCGCCATAGCCCAGCCCCATCTCGACCTGCTCTCTCTCTCTCTCTCTCTCACGCGTGCGCGCGCGCACGCTGCAATCACAACATTGGCAAGGGTAGAGATCACAATTGTGACATTATCCCAAGAACACCGTTATCACCCATCGCGATTGAAGCCTTCATTGTCACTGATACAGCAAGTTCGAACCCAAAATCTGCGAAGAACACCATTTGTGATTTGAAGACCCATCACGAATACATTGCAAGTCAAAGTAGTCTCGAAGTTGCAGAACCCATTGATTTGAAGTTTCTAGGAATCATTGCGATCGCAACCTAGCTCCTTTGATTCGAGTTCGCAACCTATTTGATTTCAGAAAAAATCCAGTTTCGAAATCCAGATTCAACCTGAGTAGCTTTTCAACTTGCTATTTGAGTTTCTTCATTGTTCTTGGGTCAACTTCACAATTGAGGGAGGAGATGGATTGAGGTTGCACGGGAGGTGGAGAGTGGCTGTGGCCGGTGGAATTAGGATTAGGGTTAGGGTTTGGGTTTGGGTTTGGAACATTAGGGTTACAAGGTTAGGAATAAGGGTAGAAATGGAATTCTATGCTTGGACAAAATTGGAATTAAAAAAAATGAAAGAGAGGGGGGTCCTAAACAAAAAGGTAGGGGTAAATAGCAGCCCTCTAATTATATGCATAAAAATTTCTCCACCAAAACAGTTCATAAGATGATTACAATGGCAAATCAAAATCAATGAATGAATAAAAACCTCAGCAAGAATGGCCAGGAAAATTTCATTTTTTCTTGCCAACAATACCTCCCCTGAAAAGAAATAAAAGTACAATTGTCATTTCTTTTTTATCAACAAAGACCCTTTTTTTTTATTATTATCAATAAAATACTTTAGGAAACATAGCCTAAGGCACAATTAAATTGTGGTGGGTTTTGGTTGTGGACAGCTTCTTGCGTTAGGGCTCTAAGAGAAAGAAGAAAGTTTCTAGAATTTGGAGATGAAAAGGTGTGAGATTTGGTTTAATTTTCAAAATTGGCAGCTTGCTGGATTTTCAGAACACAGGCTATTAAGGTCCTAAACTGTGAGTACTTTAGGGTTTTAATGGCTAAATTGAATGTCAATAGATAGGAGGATGGATCATTAGGGTTAGTTTGGGCGTGATTGGATAGAGTTTTGAGGTTGAAAAGTGAACTTTTTGAGTCAGTATGCTGCTGATCATTCATATTTTTTTGTAGTTTTAGAAGTTCAGGGTACTTCAGACATTTCAACATTTGCTAGAGTGGGCCAGCAATGGTTCCATGGACCATGGGCATCATTCTGGGTAAGGCTATGCTAAAGAGTCTTTATATGTGCTCCTTAATAGGTCTAGAATGTTCCAAGTATTCAAAGGGTAAGAGTTTCCTAGTTCACAGTAGTTGCCACTAGACATATTAGAAATTAGAGAATCACAGCAGCTTAAATATACCTACTTAAGCTTCCTATTCAACATACCTGCAGTCTTGCAGAGTTAGAAATGTCGTATAATGTAAAATAATCCTTACAAGGGTGTAGCCTAAAGGACTGTAAATAGGGTGGTGGTGGACTTATCTGCTAGAGAGAGATTTGTTGAGTGGCCTTATTTTCCGGCTTCGGGTACGGCCGGAGGAGTTCTCCTTTGTTGCGATAGTAGGGTGGTGGTGGTGGTGGTGGTGGTGGAGGAGGAGGTGGGGGCTTTTTCGGTGTCTTGTTTGTTTAGATGTGTGGAGGATGATTTTCATTGGGTTTTTACAAGGGTGTATGGGCCGGTTCGAGGGGTGGAGAGGTGTTTGTTTTGGGAGGAGTTGGAGAGTGTAGCATTTCGTTGGGTTGCTCCATGGGGTGTGGGGGGTGATTTTAATGTGGTGCGGTGGCCGGCTGAGAGATCTGGTGGTGGTCGGATTTCAGGAGCTATGCAGGCGTTTTCCCTGAATTGTAATTGCCCCAAAAATATATTGTACTCATGCAAAGACTCATTATTTCTTTCTAAATGATGGTAAAAAATATTATGGTATTTACAGAAAGACTCATTATCAACAAATTCATGAAGTTCATTGGTTTGTAGTACATGTACAGTCAACGCAACTTCAAGAAGCCAAATAAGCTAAAGAGGTGTCCTTGGTGACTACATAAGCTTTGCCATAACTAACACTGTGCTCTACATTTTTCTACAGTGTGAAACGTAGGAACAAATTTAGTAGATTGTCACTTCATACTGAATAGACAATCCTTGGTATAATTTTTTGCTTGCACATTTTCTTTTTATAGAATGTGAGACATGTAGGAGATAAATTTTGAGCTATACTAAAGACCACAAATATAAAATTTTCAGGAAGTATTCAATTTTTGAGATTTAAATACAACAAAAAGCCAGCCTAGATCAACTAAAAGAAAGTTTAAAGGAAAAATGTTACAACTTTTTCAGATTATCAGATTTCAAGATTTAGAGCTCAACACCACATAAGCCTCAATTCACAAAAGCAAGCAAACAAGGAAACAAAGGCCTTGTTTGGTTTGTCTCTTGAGAGACAATTTTTGAGAAAAAATTTCAAAATTTTGTTTGGCTGAAAATTTTTGAAAAAAAAAAAACTTCAAAATCACTTCTCTCCCTACTACAGATCAATATCTATTCAACTACAAAAAAAAAAAAAAAACATTAAAACTCGAAAACTATTTTCAAAACATACAATCAAACAAATTTTCAAATATTGTAAACTCTTTCTAAAAAATTATTTTTCAAAATTGTTTCACAAATACAACCAAACATGGCCAAAATCCTCAACAGTGCAGAATAATTAACTCCCAAATTCTAAATATTAAAAGGAACAAAAAGATTTGTGGCATGGAGTGATACCTTACACGCCTAAGATATTCCAACCCATCTTGCGGAGGTCCAGAATTAAAATTGGGTTTGCCTGTAACCAAAAAGGCAGGTCTTTGAATGCTACTGTAATCGTCATCGCTGTCATCTTCCCCACTGCATTCTCCCTCTAAAATTGAGTAGTCTTCACCACAAGAAGGATCCAAGGGGATCATATTCTCAGTTTCATTATTCATGACTTGAAAACAATCTTCACCTGAAAGGATCAAGACAATAGATACAGAAGTTAGATACAGAAGTTCTGTCAGCTTGAAAACCTGAAGTTATCACCCCACCAGAAATATTTTGTAAATAAATACTAAATACACCATCCAGGAAGTCCAAGCAATCAAAAGTTATGAAGAGCATCTCCTTTCATTCAAGTAACAAGAATTTGAACATTGAATTTCATTAACAAGTTCCACTCTGTGTTTGTTTTCATGTACAATTGCACTTTACAAGTCACTTCTCCAGAAATAGGCATGTAAATTACTGAACTGCAAGATATGGACGTAGTGGGACTATATATAGCAAGAAAATGAATGTACAAGAACTGCAAACAGGTAACATATACAACTTGAACTATAATGTGCCTATATATACAAACAAGGGATATATTTGGGTATGTTGCACATAAAGACTTTTGCATTCCTTTATGTCATTCTTCAGTGCACAAAGATTTTCAAATGGTTCCCTCTTCCCATTGCAGCCACCAAACCTGTAAAGTATTTAGAAATTCATAGAGACTCTCCAAAATCTGTAAGGAACTTCGTAGTACTTTCCCAAAAAAAAAAAAAAAAGTTGCTTCCCCCACCCCCAAACCCAAAAAAATAGTAAAGGAAAAAGCCATAACCCAATCAAGAGAGCAGATACAATAAATAAATAAATAAATAATGAACAATGGGACTTTTGTGAAGAAGGAACCTGAAAAGAAAGGCAACCAAGTAATGAAAAATGGGACTTTTGTGAAGAAGAACACGATACTATTAGAATAAGTTGATTTTTTTAGAGAAAAATTGGAAAAAAGAAAAAGGAAAAACAACAAAGTAAAAAGTAAACAAACATTAAAAAAAATAAAAAAGTGCTTTTATTTTTTACAAGTATTGAAAGATTACATGCATCATAGACACATAACAATTTATGGAAACTTAACGAATGTAAAATCGCTAGTAATTCAATCTACTTAAAGGAGGCAGTAGGCAGTCATAATATTAAAAATATATTTTGGTTGGCAGAGTTTTAAAAATAGTTTTATATTCTCGGAAGTTATAGAAAAAAAAGATGAAAATTCATTTGGTTTGTTGTTTTCAAAAACCAAAGAAGCACGGACATAGACACGAGACAGCGATTTTCAAAAAATTAGAATAGACAAGGGAAAAAAATTTATCTTTCATATTTTTATTTACTATGTATATGAATATAAATTTATGATACATAACTATGAGAGGCGTCAATGTATATGTGGGTGTATTCTTGTTTATTTTTATTTTTTCCCTCTTCATTTCCAAATATTTTACTTTGACTCCAAATCAGCTTTCTTAAATTATATATAAATAAATAAATAAAACCTACAATGGTATTCTCAAGCGTGTTCAAACATAGGGCACGCATGTCTATGAAGTGTCACCAATGTGTCCTCAAAAAAATAATTTAAAAAATTGGCACGCTACATGGCGCGTCGAACATGCATGTCCCCGCTGTGTCAGTGTCCAACTCATATATTGAACACAAACACAAGACCCATCTTCAAGTTGGTGTTTCTTAGTCAGAACACAATTTTCAAAAGATTAAAAAAAAAAAAAAATTAGAAAACTCCAAATCACATTATTATAAAAAATAAAATAAAAATAAAAAATTAACGATATTTAGAAAATATGTTTT
The DNA here is from genome assembly GCA_025200525.1 of Camellia lanceoleosa. Lineage (NCBI taxonomy): Eukaryota > Viridiplantae > Streptophyta > Magnoliopsida > Ericales > Theaceae > Camellia > Camellia lanceoleosa. The sequence goes on along the minus strand of CM045762.1, from coordinate 118,823,296 downwards.
TGAGAACTGCTTTCTAAAAACAATGCCAACTAGGCCCTAATTTCATGGTTTTAGGTAGGAACTAGGAAGCATGGACACTGCTATGAAGGAGGCATGCCGTATCAAGCACCCATGTCGGACATGACACCACGAACACTCCTAAAAGCGAGTCTAACACTTCTTTAACGTGCTTTAATTAAAAAATTTAATTCATAATATCAAACACTTCTCGTACACATCGATGACACTTTCATAATAACAATGCTTTGCATTCTTCATAATGCAACTTATGACACTATGGGTGTGTTTAGTTTGTGTTTTGAAACATGTTTTTGGAAGAAAATTTCCAAAAACATGTTTGGTTACAAATTTGCTCAAAAAAATTTCAAAATTACTTCTCTCCCTATTACACATCAATCAATCATTTTTTCTTTCTCCTCTCTCCTTCTCGATCACTTTTTCTCTCACACACATCTACTCAACTACAACAAAATATCAAATCATCCCAAACTCCCGAACTCCAAAATTATTTTCAAAATATACAACCAAACAAACCAAAAAAATTTCTAATCTCTCTCGCCAAAATTTTTTTTTTGAAAATTTATCTCAAAACACAAACCAAACAATCTATATGAACACCCCTAAAAATGTGTTTTCACACTTCTTTAACATGTTTTAATTAAAAAATTTAATTCATACTATCAAACATATCGACGACACTTTCATAGCAATAATGCTTTGTGTTCTTCAGAATGCAACTTATGGACTCTAAATATGCTTTGAAACATGTATAATATGAATACATTATGTGTATTTTAATGTTCTACGATTATTTTGCATTTTTTATAATGCAATTGTCTTGATATTTAAATTAAGGAATGCATGGTTTTTTAATTTAAATTAGTGTTATGTTACTTTTTTTTTTTTTCATTACCATTGAATAAACTATTTATATATTTGACAAATAATAAATTTATTAACATATATATTTTTAATGTGTCCCAAGTGTAGCGTGTCCTTTATTTTTTAAAAATTGTCATGTCAGTGTGTTGCTTGTCATGTCACTTGTCATGAACTCAGGTATAGAGAGTACACATCTCTATCTTTGTCTAGCTGAATTTTTTTAACCAACAAAAATCCATAAAAATTAAAATGCAAGAGGCATCAAATTTAAAAATGGGCATAGCCAACACAAAAAACCGCATTGGTACATGTCAATGGAGGTTTACTTGATCATGGACTTGGTCAATTAAATTAACCAATGGCATCTACTAGAAATTTGGTACTGCACTATGAGAATCATTCTTCTGAAAGCATTTACATTTCATTCTTTTGGGGCAAAATGTAGTTTAAACTCATCCAAAAAGCACAAGTAGTGCCAAATTTAATGACAAGGCTCAATTTTTTAAATGTTCCTCTACATATCTTTATAGCATAATTCATAATTCAATGTGAAATTTCCAAATCATTCATAATGACCAACGCTGAACCCAGGATGAATTGCTACCTTGACCAGAGAAGCAGTAGTGTACTGGTAAACTTCTAGCCTAGATTTTAAAAGCATGTAAGAGAGAGAGAGAGAGAGAGAGAGAGAGAGAGAGAGAGAGAGAGAGAGAAACAAGTAAACTATTATACTGGTAATCTTCTTCATCCAATGTCCACAGGTGACGGTGAATAAGGAACCTTCTACAAAACCTAATATGGAGGTCAATTTAACAAAGCTCAAGCAACCCTTGAAAGCAAGGTTTGACGATAGCAGCCACTATAACGGTATCGGTGGCATGGTTTCGGGATGTAACAGACATAGCGTAACGAAATCGACTACTAGAGCCGAGATGTTCTTATTTTTTATTTAATTGCATAACTTCTCCAAATAATAACCATACGTTTTGTCTCAACTCTACGGTCACATAAATTTTGAACTTCTAAGAAAATTTATGAACCTTACCTTATAAATCTAATTTAATATGACTAATAACTTTTTAGTTATAGCTAAATCACTATCAATAAGTTATATTATTATCTTTCACCCCTCCAGTTGGCTTTATGCACATCTGAACCACACAAACACACACAAAAAGAAAAAAAGAAAAAAAAGGGAAAGAAATAAAAAAGAATCTAATGGAAATATTCTACCTAAAAAGAGATTGAGAGGTAAAGGGGGAGCTATTGCTATAGTGGATTTGCAAAAGTATAGAGGGCATCAAAATTTTGGGCCTGACCAATGTTGTTTATCTTTCGACTAGGGCCAAGTTGTAGCATAGGTTTTATTCCCTCTTCAACCATTATTTTTTTTTCTAGAACAAAAAATAAAAATTAAAGATAAAGCCCAATAGATTAAATGGGACTTGATTGACCCAAAGTTTTGTTCCCAAAGTAACAAAATTCAAACATGTTTCATCGAGAAGAAAGCTCATCCAATCAAGCCACTCCATGAAGACTAGGTCAATCACATAGAACCCTGATTTGGTTCTTTTCCAAGTCAAAAGAGGGCACAATCTAAGTTTCGTGTGAGGCTGCTATCTAAGTCCCATTCTAACAACATCAAAGCATTGAGACAAATTACAAGCTTAGTAAGGTCAGATTCCCCTTAATTTCTCTTCTTCCACCTCCTTATCCTCCTTCATTTCTTATTTTTATTCCTAATTCTATTGCTCTTCTCCTTCATCTTCCTATTCTTTTATTGTTGCATTGTTGCTAGTACAATTGCTCCCCAACCCCCCCCCCCCCTCCTCTCTCTCTCCTTCTGTCTAAAATATAGAAATTTATAACCTAATACTTAGCTGTAGCAAGGTGTAACAGCAGCATAGCGGGCCTTTTTACAGTTATTAATCCATTGTTGTGCACAGCAACATCTCTTGTAGCAACCATGAAATCCTTTAGTACCTACCACTAAAGCAGAGTGTATCAGAATTGCCTAGTTGCAGCCACTTTTTAAAACAATACTTAAAAGTGATTAGAGGTTGTTTCAGTTAACAAAATGCTAACAGTCACATAACTTTCCAAGAAGGGAAAAGGAAAACACAAAGTTCACTAGAGCAAATTGTATGTTGGCTTCCTTTACTTCGAAATAACTCAATATACACATAATATACATATATATATATAGTACATACCACCTTAGAAATCTGGTGTGAGAATCTAGATAATTACAGAAGTTCCAGCTGTTCATGTGTCCTAGAGTACAAGATAGAAACTTGACCAACTGTGCATTGTGGTCAAGAAACAGTCATCCACCCACAATTTAGGAGAGGTCTATAATCCTGAATCTGATATGTCAAACACAAATGGGATGTGATACCGCTTAAAGAACCTTCTAGAGTGGTAAAGAAATTCTGAACAGCTCAAAGGAGAAACTCCAAGCACTTCCTCTGAAAGTAAAACAGTCGCATTCTCAGCCCTACAACACGATTTATCTAAATCACCTCAACTTATAATAAGAAGTTGCCAATGTCTAATATCCTATATTTAGCGTGTGTAGCGTATAAAGATCAATGTATACTAAAACCTAATCAATTGAAAGCATACCATCTTATTGGTCAACAAATTAACTTCAATCCTGATGAACCAACAAGTGCCAAGAGTAAATATTATAAGACTAGAAAAATGATATTTTAGCTACACAATACAATGCTATGATACTGCAATTAAATGGTACAAGCTATCAATATTTTATACCTCTTGAATATTATGAAAATTTTAATACTTGGGGCATGAAACAAACAGAAAGTTCAAAATTTTACAAATTCTGGCAGGACCAATGATGTTGATAACAATTCAAACATAAACATATAAGTAAAAACTTCAAGTCGAGCACGAACGTTAGGGAAAAAGAATGCAGACCAAGAACTGCAGGGGTCTTTTTCTTCTTTCCAGATTGTTTCCACGGATCAAAGTTAATTTGGATGTGCTTCTGACGATTACAAGCAATCAGACCGTCATATTCCCCCGCCACAATGGGCACAAGCCCACAGTATACCTCAATCCACTTTTTCTGCTGTGATTCTAAATTTACAAACCTCAGGGCCTCCACCTCCTCCCTTGAGTAGGCTCTTTTGGTTCCATCACCTTTCTTTTCCAAGCTATTTTGAGCTTTGTCCATGTCAGTCAGAATCTTTTCCTTCCCATTCGACCCCGACAGTTTTTCCGCACCTTTTCCCCTTCTTTGAGGGCGTTTCTCTTTCATTCCATCAGTTTTAGCAAAACCCACAAAACCCTTCTCATTTCCAATACCATTTTCTAGTTTAGAAGCACAAGTTGTGTCAATCACTGCTGTTTCATCAATTACTTCAATCTTTAAACTATCACTCTCAACCATTTTGTGCATTCTCTCAGAAACACTTGACTTTTCATTAGTGTCTGTAATTTCCATACTTGAAAGCTTCCCATCAACCCGTGAAAAATGATCAAATTCATCTTCGATCTTGATAGAATCAACCATACTTTCCCTTGTACTCTCAAAATCAGTGACCTTGGAAGCATGTGTAATAGCATTAGCAATTGATTCTACACCAAATTCTCGATTTCCAGAGAAACCCGCTTCACAGTTGTTCAATTCTTTCCCTTCTTCGCCCACCAAGTGAGAACCAGACTCGGCAACAGCACCATTTCCTTCAACACTCTCCATCTTCACAAAGATGTTATTCAGAAGCGAAAATGGGAGTGTTTCGCTCAGTATCCATCTTATACTCCCTCGCAGAAGAATCAATTGGATCTGGACAAAGAGAGAAAGAGAGAGAGCTCGAGTGATGTTGAACTGTTTGTCGAATTTCAGAGAGTTGTGAGATTTTTCGATTGAAACCTAGGCGAGTATCGGGATCGAAATCTCCCCCCTCTCTCCCTCATAAACCCTACTCAGGGTGCACATGGGCCGGGCTTCGGCGGGCTCGTATCAGGGTTATATTATGACTTCGCTTTGAAAGTGAGTTGACTCTTCAGTGTTTTAAATTTTTTAATGATTTTAACTTGAGTTAAAAATTTTATTTGGGATAAATTTTTTAATTTTTGTAAAAAAAATGAAATAATTATAATTGAATGTGATATTTTATTTTATTGATTTTTTAATTTATTTTATTTTTTTATAACTATTTTAATCTCAACTCATTATGCCAAACATAGCCTATGCTTTCGTTTGTAAAGAGTTAATTTAGTCTGACTTTTTAACTAATTCAACCTAGGTAAATTAGTTTCGTTTAGGAGGAATTTTTTTATTTTTTATTTAGTTTGAATATGATAGTTGTGTGAGAAAAAATGAAATTATTATAATTTGAATGTGAAATTTTGTCTTATGAATTTTTTTAGCATATTTTATCTTTTTGTACTTATTTAATCAATTTAGTTCTTGCTAATAATCCTTTTATTCTAAAATCCATATAAAAAAATAAAAAATAGATTAATTGGTGAAAAATTCATAGATTATGTAGGTGTTTGGAAAGTGGATTTTTATATAGGTTTTTTTAGTTGTAAGATATTATTGGATAAAAAAAAATTTTGTGTTTGAAAAGATAATTGAATTTTTTTGTGGTTGGATGCGATGTTTGTGAGAGAAAAAGTGAAATGATTATATAGGGTTGGATGTGATATTTTGTTTGAATTTTTTTTTTTTATTTTGCAAAAAATTTATCTTTTTGTGTAAAAAATTATAAAAAAAAAACTCAACACACAAACTTCCCAAACACCACCATATGTTATTTGGTTCAAGAGTTTGAAATTCATATAAGTGACATGTGCATAGATAGGTGATATTTTGACAAATATATTACATTTAAATAGATAGACAGATAGGAGTCCTTTTGAATTAAGAATGTTCTATTAGCCCAAAAACACTTAAACTTGGTCGTATTGGACCAATAATTTCATAAGAAACCTTGATGTGAGTATCCATAGAAAATCTCACGCCCACCTACAGAACCCCAATATTATTTAGTATTAGGGTGAAACACTAATAAATCTTAAAATGTGATCTTGTGAACTATTTAGTCCTCTCTTTTTTTTTCTTTTGAACCCAAAGGTCTCATTAAAATAAAAATTACACAAAAAAGTAGTCACTTACATGTTTAAGTTTAATATTTTAGGGATAAAAGTGGGTTTCTCTAAATGTGAAATTACAGATTTGGGCAATCCGCACTATAGAGGTTTTGGTTTTCTCTCATTCTGGAACAAAGATCACATTACAAAAAAAAAACGTAATACTCCAATATAACACTCCAATATAACACATTAAAAAATTATTTAGTCTACTTTTTTCAAACGTAACAGCATAACACTCCAAAAAAACTCTTTAGCGTATTTTTTCCAAACATAACACTTACAGTTTGAAATTATACATTTTTTCAAAGCTTACTAAGAAATTTTTTTACTCATTTTGGAATGGTTTGAATAATCTGACATCTTTTTTTGAAGTGTTACATTGGAGTATTACGTTTGGAAAAATGTAACGCCCTGGGAAAACACCTCCCAAATCTTGTTACCCTATCTCAATTCACATAGATACAAACAATAGATAAAGAAATAATAATACAATTCCATAACACTTCTTCCCCATTGAATTATTCTCAAGAATTTCAATACAATCAGTTTACATCCATGGTTAAAATGAAACCGTTCAAAAGCTAAGTAGTTATGCAAAATAAAAAAATAAAAGGGGACAACACTCTATCGAAAGTGTCCATAATTTAAAAATAAAATCCTTCACATTTATACAAAAATAACCCCAAGGCTTCAATAAAAAACATTAAACAAGTGATCATTCATGCTTCGTTCAAATTGCTTTCCTAGTAAATTATTTAGGTGGCTCGTCAACTTTATTTCCTAAAAATTGTTAGTTTTTTAGGTCAACGAACGCTCAATAGGAAATATATTTAACAAATTATATAATTAATTGAAATACACATGATCATGTTATGCAAGCATAGAAATTATGTTAAAGTAAATCTTCTTTATAAGTTTAAGTGACCATGCAGGATATTAGATAATCATTCTTCTAAAAGCAGAGGCAGTAAATATACTATGACATCCCAAGTAAGAGTTGTAATTCAAAATACATACATAGATATAGATTTTGTATACTGAAAATAGTCCCACATTTGTTTACTCCAGAAACGGCGAGGTGATGGGCACCCAAAAACCTTTTTCCCTTTCACATTTGCTAACTCTGGAAACCGCGAGGATGTAGACACCCAAAACCATGTTTTTCTACATTTGCCGACTCTAGAAATGGTGGGCTTGTTGTAACAACCACCTCCTTAATTAACTGCTAATTCTGTGGTTTGTCTTGATTATGTGTTTATACGTAGCTTATGTGTCTCTATGTGTGTTGATTATGTGCCATGTGCTATTTGAATTGTGTTGTAGTCAACAGATATGATGGACTGTGAAATGAACCTATCTAAATCGTTAAACCATAAGGTTAAAATTAAATGTTTGGACTAGGTGATTAGAGCCTAATTCACCTTAGTATGATTGAGTTTGGGTTAACTTAAATTAGGTTAGATTGGGGATTGACTTGATTGAAGTGAATTGGATTTAATTTAATTCAAGCTTTAAAAAAAATGATTAGACAAATTAGAAGTAGATTTTTCTTATGTTTGGACTCTACTCAACAAATAAGAGAGAGAAGGGTTAGTGGAGTTAAGAGAGAGAGAGAGAGACAGAGAGACAGACAAAGACAAAGACAGAGACTCAAAAAGAGGACAAGAGTAAGAAGAAGGAAAGAAAGGGGAATCAAACAAATCTTCAAAGATCAACACTTTAAGGTAAGAATTTCTTGCTAATCTCATAAAGTTAGGGCTTATACACTTATCATCTTGAAGGATTGAGGCTTAAATTGATTAGATTCATGGTTGTGTTAGTGTTGCGAACCCTTATGAACACCAAAGAGAGAAATTGTGAAGATTATCTCTAAATAGCAACATTCATGGCATGATTTCATGAAATTCTTGTTCTTGTCCAAAACTTCTTTCAAGATTCCTCAACTTTGGGGGAAAACCCCATGGATTTTGAGATTTGGATTCATATATATACATATTTTGAGGGTTTTACACTTTTATTCAAGAACTTGTTCTTTATTAAAGAATTTGAGTTTTGGTTTGAAGTATGATTCTTGTTTTGTAGTTGGAAATGTAGAATTTAACATGTTTTTAATGATTTTGGGTCTTGATTTGCATAAAATTGAAGTTGGATTTTAGAAAGGTTGAGTTCCCTTTTAAAGCAGAATTTCGGATTTTGGAAAACCCAGAACCGCACATGCGGCAGGGAGAACTACACGTGCAAGAAACAGAGCCTAGGAAGTCAAGCCTACTGCTTTAATTACACGTGCGGTGAAGGTTTTGCACATGCAGTTTCAAGGCAATTCTGGTTTCTTTTTCTTTCCATTTTCACGGGCTTCCGGGCTTTCATTTGTATGGTTTCCAAGTATTTTTCACAATCATATGCATCGCATGAGCATGAGAGAAACTAAGGAACAAATAAAAAGTACCAAGTGAACTAATAATGATTGAACCGAATAGAGCTAAGGATTGACTAATTGAGTTGCACCTGTATTAAGATGTTGTGCTTGGATATGTTTGTGTAGGTCTGACGCTACCTTCTATTCACATGTTTCAGGGAGCCAACTGTGAGTAACAACCTTGTAAAGATATGTTGAATTACGAGTATTTTCTTATTTATAAACTGTTTTGTTTCTAAAATGATACTTTCTGACTAATTGAATGATTGTCCTGTTTTATGAACTGTATTCGTGGCATCCATAGCATCTGTTGCTACTACTGTTTATTGTTACAGTTATAGAGATCTCTGTCAGTTCCAATTCTTGGAACTTCTGTTTACTGTATTGATGGCACGTCCATCAATTCTGACTGTTCGGTCCTTATGACTTATTGTATTGTTCCGCTATTAAATGTACCAAGTATGACTACTATGACTATAATATGATTCTGAAATAAGAAACTGATTTGCTAATGATAATGGATTGTTTTAAATACTGTAAGGACATCATTGATAACCTCTTTACACTGTTGTTATTTACTGGGCTCTATCTCACTATTTTATAGATGTATGTAGGTGATCAAGGACAAGGTGTAACTTAGTGACATCATCCTAGTCTCTATTTTGTCAAGCCAACTTTAGTGCCTCACTGCAAGGTTCCTACCGGTCAAGTCTCAAGGCTTTTGGGGTGGTTCTGGATTCACCCTTTTGACTTAACTCCAGTGACATGAATGTTTGATGACTCTGTGTATATTTTGATAAAGGGATTTCAATTCCTCATCTTTGTTTATGTTTTGTTACAAACTTGACTTTGGACTTATGCACATATATGTATACACAATGGTTTGTCTTGTTCATTTAAGTCTACACAACTCATTGGGCATTAAACTTTATTAATTATGGGCTTCCGCCAGCCCCTACTTCGGTATTTCTGTTAAGTAGGTCTTTGGTAATCTCGGATTACTGGCTGATTACAATGCTAAACGTATAAGGACGGGTTCGGGTCGTGACACTGATGAACACCCAAAAACATTTTGCCATATTCATTCGGCGATATGTGCAGACAAGGCAATTGGGCACCTTGACACCCTACGCGGGTACCAAATACTTACACAACTCAACCAAACCCGATTCACTACACGAACTCATAGACTATTTACCTCCTTCTAACTCCTTCAATACGCCAACATTTTAAAAGTCACAAGATAAAATTTTAAAAGTTTATGATGCATGAATTTTCCAAATCTCAATTTCCCTATAATAATTTCAATACACAACAATTCAATAGTTCACATGTCAATAATGAGAAGATTCTTCAATTTATCACCGTCATTATCACCAGTTTTGGTGTAAAAGTCTCAAAGTCTTAACTTTTCAACATCAAAGTCAAGTAAATACACTTAATTTTAGGTTCTAGAGGCCAATTGGGAAAAACCCCATTTTTAACTCTTCCAACTATTCATACACATTAGTATCACAAGAAGAATTAAGTAATGTATATAATGCATGAATTTAAAGTTTTCAATTTCCTCTAGGATGATTTCAATCCACAACAATTCAATAATTCATATTTTAACCTCAAAGTCGAATAAACACACCCAATTCCATGTTTTAAACATCAATTGAGCAAAACCTCCCTTTATTGAACAAGTTTTAAAACTAGGGTTTATTGAAAATTAGGGGTTTTCTCTCTTTCACGAATTAGAGACTATTTTTCATCATCAACAACAATAATCATCAATAATAGACATAATTTCATTCATAATCATGAATTATTGCCCACATCCTTCCAAATCATTTATTAGCAAACACAACCCATACATATATATATATATACAAGGTGAATATCTAATGAAATTACCACATATGGTTCTCAAATTAAAGATATAATAAGTTAAAGATATCCCTACCTCAAGAATGGAGTTTAAGATGGAAACCCACTTGAAATTTCAACAAAAATATGAAATAATCGATAGATATCTCAAACTAGACTTGTTCTTCAATTTTCTTGAAGGGTCTAGGGTGGATTTAAGGGAAAAATTGAAGAAATCAAGCGTTTGGAGCTCTAGGGTTTCAAATATGGAGGAGAGGGAGAGAAGAAAGGAAGAAAGAATAAAGATTTTGGGCCAAAAAGTGACTTTAAAGTGCCAGAATTCGCGCAGACCGCTCGAGCGGTCAAACATTCGCTTAAGCGGACTTGCTTCCAACATAGGTACCCAAATTTCAAACAGGCATGACTCCCTCGTCTGGACTCTGTTTTAGGTCGTTCTTGTATCAAAATCAAAGTCTCAGAAACAAGCTTTCTAATGGTTCTAACTTCACATCCAAATTCAAAGTGTGGAAAGAGAAATGAGCAAAAGAGTGAAGACTATTCATGGGACAATTATCCGAAGCAATATTTTTGGTTCAATCTTACTTTACAATTATGATACCACCTCCATCAATATCCTAAAATGAACCAAAGAGGCTCCAAGTACAATAATAAGAGTGTCAAAAGCAATCGCACTAGTCCAAGAAGTACAAAGTGTTACAAAAAAGTACATTAAGGAATTTTTTTGTGTGTTATATTGGAGTGATACATTTGGAAAAAATACACTAATGAGTTTTTTTTGAGTATTGCATTAGAGTGTTATGTTTAAGTGTTAGATTGGAGTGTTACAGTTTGAAATTATACATTTACTCAAAACTTACTAAAGAGTGTTTGTAATCTTTTTGAAATGTTTGAAGAATCTCATGTTCTTTTAGAATGTTTGAAAAATCCCATATTTTAAGTAATTTTGTACTCTTTTTAAAATATTTGAAGAATATCACATTTCAAGTCATTTCAAAATAAAAAAGATTTTCATATAAAAATTCATTCCAAATTTGATTCTTATAAGTTGTGTATCTTATCTTTATAGAACAAAAAGAAAAGAGAAAAGAGAAAAGAGAGAGAGAGAGAGAGAGAGAGAGAGAGAGAGAAGGATACATAATAAAAATAAGGGTGTAACCGTAAACCCAATTTCTAAATAATATATTAAATCTACCTTTCCAAAAACAATGGGACTAATTGGTCTATTAAAAAATAATAATAATAACAAACGGATCACCATTTCTTAATATAAGATTTATAAGTAAATTTTCCTTAGTATTAATTTTAAAATAAAAATAATTATAATTAATTTAATCATTTAAGTGTGCTTTAATTTATTCAAGGCTAGTAGTTCAGATTTTAAAACTAATTATTTACTTAACTAGTAATACATAATGTAGATACTGAGCAAGGAAATTGAAAAAAAACTATAAACTGAATCAGTCCAAACCAATCTGGTAGGTTTGGTTTGGTTTTTTTTAATTCGTGATTCGGTGCTGATTTAGAAAATTGGGGAACCGGTCTCTACTAATTAGTTCTGGATTTAGGTCTACATTTCCAAATTTGAACCAAATCGGACCGTATAACTTAAACCATATAAATTTATTTGCTAAATATTATATTTGTTTAAGTTAGTGGTGGAACAATGTATATGCTATGTTTTGAAAGTGTATATTTCAAAAAATTATGACAAATTAATGTTGAACAATATTTTCTTAATATTATATTTTTGCTTCACTAGTGAATATTATGAGGAGCTTGTTTAATGGACATGTTATTATTATTTTTAAAATTTATGATAAATTGAATTTTTTTGAAAATATTATATGATTTTTTTTGTGAACAGATTATATGAAACCATGGTTCCAAACCGAATTGAAACTTGTTTAAATGGTTTGGTTCAGATTGGTTCCATGATTTTAGTGGTTTGGTTTGATTCCAATTTTTATGGAACCATAGACAATGGATTGGTCATAATTTCATTCCAAATTGATCCAAACCGAACGATGCTCACCCTTATTAGACACCCCATTTGATTGATTCTATGACTATGGCATCCCCAGGTGTTTTCCAATAATGAAATAGTAGTTCAGATAAATATATTTAATGATAATACAATGGACTAAACAAAATTGAAAATAAGAACACAATCGCTACGAATGGCCAAAAAATTAATCTAATGACATGAATGCCTTAATCCAATAAATGGCACTAATGCCTTTTAAGATGATAAACTAGACTAGGCTAATTTCTAAATGACGCGGATGTCAATTTGAATTATGTTTGAGTTGATTGGTTTGGGTGTGTGTTTGAGCTTGTTCATGGCTTTTTTTTTTCTTTTTTTTTTTAATAACTTTTAAGACCTCTTGGAAGTCCGGCACGACCTTTTGAAAATCAGGAATGACCTCCTAGAATATCTCAACCACTTCTAGTTGGTGAGGGTGCTGGGATGACACTATGGCTGCCACATGTCCCAACTAATTCTCATTTTTAGGCCTCATGTTTGGAGTGCTCCTCAAGAATAGGGGTTGTTGTAACCTTTTTCAAATCTCACTTGTTGGGTGGAGGGCATAGGCCTTGTATGGTTGCCAAGTGTCCTCTTCCAGTCAAAGTTATCCCATAAATATAGGAACTGTTGAAGAAGTTTGAATTCTAACCGTTGGATGAGAAGTCAATGGAGACTCCTCCTAGTGAATGAAGGTCAACTCTTGCAGAATCTATTTAATACATGTACAAATATATATATATATATATATATGGGGAATTACAAGACAGTGGGACACAAAAAAAAAATTTACAAGAATATATGGGGTGCAAGTGATTCTGTGATGGAGTGCAAGTGAAAAGTTATGACGGTGCAAGTGTGATTTGCACGCTTCTATATTTGTGTAAAAAAATTTTTTTGTCCCATTGAGATGTAATTCCCCCATATATATATATATATATACATATACTATACATATAATATAATGTAGTGTTGTTTCAAAAGCCTTCAAAATGCCATTCTAAAATCCTCATAATTTTGGAAAATACGTGGCAACTCTCTTTTTAGTTTATAGCTCTTTTCCTCCCCTCTCAAAGACTTTTGAACAATAAAAACTCCTACCCTCCCACGTTTCTCACCTACCCTCAAAGACTTTCAGTCTCACTCTTCTACTATCCACAACTCCTATCCATAAAAAGTTGTCAAAAAAAAAAAAACCAAAACTTTCACTCTCCCACAACTCCTACAACAGATAGATATCCCTCTCCCACGTTACTCTCCCACCTCAAACAAATCTCTCATACCCTCAAAGACTTTTATTCCCACTCTCCCACAATCCTACAACAGATAGATATAAAAAATAAGAAAAACCCCACCAATCTATCCATATCCCCTTAAACCATTACTTCCAGCAATCCACTATTACAAATATCTATATATGTACTTCATTAACTTCCTTTATTAATAGTGAACACCAGCAGTCCTCGATTACAACAGTCCACCTCTCGATCGAATGCATGTCTCGATTATTCTTTTTCTTTTGCTTTAATAATTTATTTTTTGTTCCAAGCATTTTTGATTTTGTATTTTGACTACAAAGATTGTAGAAAATTGTAGTGTCCATGTCTCTATTTTTCTTTTTCTTTTGCTCTAATAATTTTTAGCATATTGTGGTAGACCAAATACATTCCGTATCTTCACATTTTCCATCTCATTCCTTGAGGAGATTCCTGGAAGTCCTTCTTAGTTTTCATGCCATATAAACGTGAATTGGAAAATTAGTGATAAACTGGTTAGAAAATCTTCTGCCATCACCTAATGTTTGTTCCACCAATTTTGGTGTTGTGGGCTAAATATAGACTAGGCCTTTTACATAAAGTAGCTGTTCTTGAACTACAGTAGCTGTTCTCGAACTAAACCCATTTTCTCTCACTTGATGAAACCCACTTTTACCACTCCTTCCAAGCATTAGTGATTTTGTAGTGTGCATGTCTTTGTTTTTCTTTTTATTTTGCTCTAATATTTTTTTTTTCCCAACCATTTGTGATTTTGTATTTTCATTATAAAGATTGCAGAAGATTGTAGTTAAGAATTATATCGGTATTGTGGCACAAGATTAAATAAGAGAGAGAACAAATTGGCTTACTATTCACATTGTCAACTAAAGAACAAATGCAGTGAAATTCATCCATGCTTTTCAATTTAATCATTAACTCTTTTTCTTTTCTTTTTTTGATTCATAATCATTAACACTTCTATAGGAACTGCAGTACAATCCAAGTGACGAAGTACAATTGGAAATAATGTTATTAGTTTAAGATTCTTTATGCTTTAACTAATTCCATAAATCAACACTACTTCATCAGAGACGAATGTTTAACCAACAACCATTTAACCAGAATGTTTCCTTCCAAACATTGCTCTTGTCTCTCAAAGCACAGCTCTGAGTTCCCATTTTCTTTTCATGACCATACCACTCCAAAGCGTACACAAAAAACAAACCATTTGTGCTTTTGTATTTTCAATATTTATTTCTTTGTAGGATGTTGACATTTTTCATTTTGATTGTCAAGATGGGTTAGAGATTATCTTCTATATAGGAACTTCAAAACAAGAATACCTCAAATACTACGTTTGGTAACATTTATGTTTTTAATCTATACTATCTATATAAGCAAATGTAGTGGAAGCTCACAGACTCTCAATTATTTAATCCTAATTTCTCATAATTTTGAGAGACAAAAAAAATGAGGTGGCACTTCTTCCTCTCTCACCTTGTTTTTTCTAGCCAAAATAGAGGAGAGGCAAAAATCCACACGAAATATATAAGAAAAAATATATATTTATCACTTCAGATAAATTAAAAATTTTAAAACTCTTTTATCACCTCTTTCCCTTATCTCAATCAAAGTAACCTCCTTTTACATGACTTCCTCTCTTACGTCTCTCTTCCCTCCTTATATATAGTTACATTTTTTTTTCAATCTCACACTGCTTCTCATAAAAAAATAAAAATATGACTGCATCTCTCTCCCAAAAAACTTACCCTTATTTGTCACCATCACCTCCATGGTCATTTCATAAGAAAGTTAGATTGGTACTACCTAGATGGCCATTCTGTAAGAAAGTTAGAGATTGGTATATATGATACAACAGAGATTGCCATTGCTTTATTTTTATTTATTTTTTAAGCCCCTTTCCAAGTTTTTGAGTTATATGTTTCACTTATTATATAGACAAACCAATTGCTTTACATAGAATTTTTGTGTGTTTGTATTCCATATCAATAAAGCAATCTGTCAATTTTTTTTGTATATGTTTTTCTTTTTCTCATATTTGAGAAAATTTAGTATTTTACAAGTTACAATAGTGTTGAAGTTCAAACAATACACTCCTAAGTCACAAGGAGAACAAACAACAATAAATGGGAAGGATAATCGAGAATTACTGGAATGATCAAATAGATAGCTTTTATAGAGAAATTAGAAAGTTTTACCATGAGGAAGAAATTTTAGTTTCAAAGTACATATGGCCAATGAGTCTTAAAACAATATGTCAACAAGAAACTTATCAAAGACTCCTATGTAAAGAGGACACTTTTGTTTTTGTTGCCCTTTTTTTTCTTTCCATTTTTGTTTTTGTTTTTTTGTTTTTGTTTTTGTTTTTGTTTTTGTTTTTTTGTGTGTGTATGACTAGAATCTTGAATCATACAAATGGTGTATATGAGATGGAGAGTTTTTCCATTTGAGTGTTCATTGTTGTTAATTGTGCTTCAATTTTTTTTGGCACAATTTTTTCTCAGTCCAATAAATATGAGCACACCATTGTTTTTTCTTTCTTGCTAAAGTTTTAGCTTGAGGTCATGTGAGACAAATGGTTAGAACATTAATCTTAGATAATAAAAAATAATTAAAAAAAAAAGCTAAAGACCAAATAAAAAAGACAAAATTACTTATATTAATGTGTGATTTTGGTACATATGAAAAAATAAAAATAAAATATTTATAAGATGTTCAGTCCCTTCTTTTTCTTTTATCTTTTTATATATTATAAGAATGTAGAATGGAACATGAAAGGCCTCCAAACCCTTAATACTAACTCTTAATCAATTTCTTTCCTACTGGTATTCTCTCAAGTCCCCGTGACTAATTTTCCTAACTTCTATTTTTTTTAAAATAAACGTAACAAAAAAAAATATGATATACAAAAATTTCTATTTTTTTAAAAATAAACATAACAAAAAAAATATGATATACAAACAAATAAAGTTAACAAATTTGATCTATCTTGCTTCCGTTAAAATCTTTCGTAATTAACAAATTTGATCCTATATGTTCAGTTAAAATCTTTATTTTACCTCTCAATATCTAATTTAAAATTTTGATTTTTTTATTTAAATTTTTATTCTTTTACAAGAGCTTCAAACATTAAATAGAAATTTTCAATTTATAAATTTTTAAAAATAAAAAATATATTTGGCATAAAGTGATAAAAAAAAATTACAAACCCACAAATATTTATAACCATATATATAAATTAAAAATATATATAAACCCATAACAAATATAGATAGATAGATTTATGGCATTCAGTTTATTATTAATTCTTTTTAGCATATATATGTTTTAGACATTAGGGTCATTGAGAAGCATCTTATTTATTGTTAGTATTATTTCATTAGTTAGAAATCAAGTTTATTATTTCAAGAAAAATAGATCAGTTGAATGGTAATAACATTTTGTGCATATCTGCTTTTTAAATTATTGTCTTTACTAATGAAATTTGAGAAGATGATCTTTATTCATTATGATTATAATTTTATGACAAAATTTAGAACTTAATTCATTATTAAAAAATTTATACACTATATATCAGTCTCGTACATAACACGGGTTTACCACTAGTATATATATTAAATAAATTACTTCCCTAGAAAATAGGAATCACATCAATCAAGAGATGTGATCCCAATGAGTACTCCTCATCCCAAATATTTAGGAGCACTTGGGTTGTTACTTTGATAAAATACATTATTTTCACTCATCATAATGTCACGTGTCACCTCTTGATTTGATTGTGCTTTCTAAAAAAAAAAAAAATACCTTTGACTGTCTCCAATGTTGCATCAGATTAAGTATCAAATTGAAATTTGATGAAAAAAGTCACTTTTTCTCTCTCTGCTGGTTTCACCAAATTGATATCAAATTGAGAACGAAACAAAACTTTCATCAAACTGAGGATAAGCGTGAGCTTTCACTATTTCACTGTGTTGTAACGTTGGGGGTGGGCCAACCGGTCAACTAGTCGAACATCCAGCCGGTTGACCCACCTGTCGACCGATTCACTATAAAAATACGCAGCTGCTTTGTTCGACCGGTATGTATGTGCTCTACATCTCCTTCTAAGCTCCATTAAATGGCTGCCTAAGACCTTCTCTCACTAAATCTTGCAACTGGGTCTTGTTTTTGCAACCGGGTCTTGTTTCTTTACCAAGTAAAAATTACCCATTAGTTGTTTTACCCATTTGTCTCTTCTTTTCTAATCTTAATTTTTCTAGGTCTTTCTTGTTGGTGTTCTTAATTTCTTGGGTGTTTTCCTTTTCCTTTTTTATGTTTTTTTCAGAGGTGAGGAATTTTTAATTTCATGGCCGAATGAAGAGTAGTGAATGAATATTAATTCAATTTGGTCTTTCTTATATTTGATTCTTTGAATCACAAAGATGTCTGTAATAGAAATTTTGTGTTCTCTAATATTCCGTTGTATGATGCAGAACTGTGTCGGTAAATTCAATGTAAACAGTTGATTGGCTTTTTTTTTTTTTTTTCTTTCTTTTCCCTTTCTTGGTCCTCTTATTTTACAGAGTCATAGTCATTGGATTCCCAATTAGTTCCATTCTTATTTTGTTATCTTTGATTGGTGTGTGATTATGGAAACCTGGGATTTCTTTAATTTTTTGGGCATGTTTTTGTTCCCTCTCCTTCTATCTGAACCTTGTATGGCATATGGGAAACAGAAATAGAGAGAAGAAAAAAAAATTGAGTGGCCTTTCCGGTCGGCTGGCCGGTAGTCCAACCGGACATCCCTCCCCTTTTGATGCAAGTTACAGTGCAACCTGTTAGAGGAACTCGTATCAGATTGAGGAAATTATCTTTTTTTTCCTCAGATTTGATAAAAAAATAATTCACCATTGGCGATGCTCTTAGAGATTTTTAAATCTAAAAAATCCACTAAAACTACCATATACATTCATTTGTTTTCATAATTATTGCCACACGACATCATCCGATTAGAGAGTCATTTTTTGTCCAAACACCATCCCATAAGGAACTCAAGACTAACTACCCTCATTCCCACAAAAAGACACAAAACTAAACCTATAGAAGTAGGTGTGCCTGCTGTGTGGCTAAACGGCACAGTATTGCGACGTTATCCATTTTTTTAATATTTATTTAGTAAACAACATTTGAATATTCTTATTGATCATAATTTTGAGTTAAAAAAATACATAAGAAAGATCATTATGTTTTGGTTTAATTTTACGATTTGTGAAAATCTTGAATAGAAATTTTATACAAAAAAACGCATCTAAAATGATGGGTCAATAACATTTGTAAAATTATGATAGTAGGTGTTTTGAAAAGTAATCGCAAATCATACTTTGCACTTTTGTATTTTAAATCAAATCTTACTTTGTCCCATGACTTTTTAATTATCTCATTTAATCCTCAAACTTTCAGTTAAGTTACAAATGGATCTAGTCAAATAACGTCGTGTCAAAAATTGACGAAGAAACAAAAGTGAGATTTTAGTAAAAGTACAAAGATATTGAAAACTAAAGTGGAGGCACTAAAGTGTAATTTTGATAAAAGTGCAATCAATACTATCATGTGATTGTTCTCTTTTAGTTTTTGAAACGACGTTATGCAAATATATTAATTGCTACTTGACTCAAAACTTGTGAGGTTGATTTAAAAGGTGAAAAAGAACAATGAGATTTGATATAAAGTATAGAGATGAAAAATATAATTTGCCCGAATAAAAATGGACAGAGTACTAAAAACAACTACGTCAATTTGTATAGAAAATTTTATTTGTATATAAAATTGTCTTCATTTTAAATGTTATTAATACATCATTTTAGATATATTTTTTTATATAAATTTTTTGTTCACAAATCACTTTCTGAGAAGATTGTCACAAATTTAACAACCTAACAAAGACATAATGATATTTATCAAATATTTTAGAATTCTAAATCCTGATGAATATGAATAGTCAAACCCTTAACAATATTGAAAGGTTGCTTCACTTAAAAATAAAATAAAAATAAAAAAATCCAAATAATAACTCTTCTCACAATGAAGAAGAATTCAAACAACTTTGTAGCACTTTTCGTTGTAGCACGTTGATGCTAGTGTGTGGGACAATTTCCTTTGAAACTTTCATTTTTGTTTGATGGTAGTGCTACAGATTTTTTTTTTTTTTTTTTTTTTGTGTGTGTGTATTGGTTTGATGCTTTTTTTTTTTTGTATTGGTTTATTTGTGTTGGTTTAATATTTAGCTGCTACAGGTTTTGTTTTGTTTATAAGGCTCACAAATAGGTCCAAATAGGCTCAAATTTTGATTTATTTTGGTTTTTATTTATAGTGATTTATTTTGGTTTGTTTGTAAAAGTGCATACATATGGTCTGCAATGCACGCTGTGTGAATGATTTTCTGACCACACTGCAAACTCAGTATTCAGCTGGAAAGCACTGGCAGAATAGATGACGCCTGAATGACCTGCAACAGAAGGAAGAGATTCCGGCGCTGGTTCATCCACCAGGGGGCACTCCGATGATTAAATTAGTAATCAAATATCTCTCAAAGATAATCAATGGTGCTTTACTCACTGTTCTGAATATAAATTGCGTACCTTAGACCCATCGAGGGTGCCTCTCTTTTATAGTTAATTCAATCATAGTCCCCATAGAAGCCTAGCTTCAATGGACTTCTGCTCAGTGCTTATCCTGGACTCTCCAAGAGATAAAGATAAACTCCCTAAGAGTGTTATCCTTATCCACGCTGAATTCCTTCCTCATTCTAGGACTCTTGTGCCTTATCCGCTTATCCCAGACTCCGATATCTTCGGAGATAACCTCGGCCTAGCCGAGATCACCTCGGCCTAGCCGAGATCACCTCGGCATCATGACCAGGACACGTGGCACCCCGGCTGACGCGTCGGCGTTACCTTGGCTACGTGTTGGTACTCAGAAAATATATCCTCACAACTGTCCCCTAGGTTCTATTACCTCGGCATTCTGAGGTGATGGAACCTATATCAGTACTTGATTCCAGCACGTCGGCTAAAATTTTATCAGCTGAGATCATCATACAGGCCGACATGTCTTTTTTCAAAGAACAAGAATTCCAAGAGCTCCCTCATGCGTATGAGTTGTCAAGCATAATAACTCAACTGTTTTAGCCACGCGTTTTCCCCTTACTGGATCATACTCCGTACGCACTTGTAAGTCATCTCGCGCCTACATGGGCCGTCTGACAAATCCGTTATTCTAGGCTCATTAATTCCATCCTGCTACCTTTTTGTGTTTTGGACAAAACTTCCTTCCTTCACTCGTCCTTTCACTCTTCTCCATCATTTCTGAGGCTTTCTCTCTCTCTAGCTTTTTCTTCCAAATCCTCAATTGTTCAAGCTTTCCCAGCTCTGCAATTTGTTGTATTCGTCTTCTCCGGCATGATTTTCACCTCTTTATTGCTTCTGCAACTGTTGTCCGACTTCGGCGATCCTCACACCGGCTTCACTTTTTCTGGTAAGCCATTGTTCCTCCTGGTTTTATTTCTTGTTGCTCTTCAAGAAGTTCCGCTTCATTACTTGTTGCCATTGTTGTTTGGCTCAAGTATTCAATTTTATGAATCATGTATTTGAGTGTGTTTATTTCATGACTTTGCTTTTGCCCATATCTTGAATACACACACTGCTCACAATCTTCTTGCACTTTTGCCACTGTTCTTGGCCTTACACCCTTGTACTCACTCTGGCATAGTGGTCTTGATAGTTTATCATTGTTCTTGATTCTGAAACACATTCTTGTTTTTCTATTTTCTGTGACTTTTCCAGATTCGTGCCTTCAATCTTCGTTTCCATAGATCTGGGTTTGGGATTTGTTTATAGAACCCACGAATTCTAGAAAAATTGAAATGATTCCCCACAGATTCTGTGTACTTTTAGGTTTTAGCCGAGGTCCCTAAAACCCTCCAAAACACTTCCTTCCGAAATCCAACTCCTCTAGTTAAGCCGATATCATGGGTATGTGGAAGCATAGGGTAGACACCCCGACCAAGTTAGAGCACTTTAGGCGAGAGTTTGACATCTCGGCCGACGTTCATCTGAGGTTGGCTGGGGAGGATGACTCTATCATGCCCACAGCTGATTCTATGCCCCTTCCCATTGTAGCTTTCATCGAGTGCGGACTTCGGCTCCCACTCAATATCCTTTTTTGTGAGATAATCCATTTGACCGCGTTGATTGGGAGGGTTCGACCTCGGCAGGGCTCTTCTCGGGGGTGGAGGTAGTCTTCTCGTTCGAAGCTAATTTTGAAATTGGCAAGGTGTCCTCAGTATCAATCTGAGTCACCGTTGCCTTTGGCTGAGCCTTCTTTATCCTTTTTGGTTTCGGCTTTGGTTGGGTTGGTGCTGGTTGAGCATCAACTGAATCAGGAATATTAGCCAAAGAATCCTTAGCGACTGCTTTCTGTCAGCCCATCTCAACAATAAAAGCAGTTCGACGTCGTCGATGGCGTTGAGAAGGAGGTATCAGATATGGAGCCGAGGTTGATGACTGCTCTGCTGGATCAGAGGTCGATCCTTGATCTGGCCGAGATATGGAGGTAGCATGAGGAGTTGTGGCAGAAGGGGGAGATTGACTCTTTTTCTTCCTCTTTGGGACGTCGGGGAGTACTGATTTGTAGGTGGGAATGAAATTGAGTACCAAAGGAGCCCTACGCTTGTGGACTGGTAGGTCCAGTAGCTTCTTCAGACCCTTGCTTGGAAAAAAAGACTTGCGGAAGCCTTTTCTGGTTTTCGGAGAGCTGCAAGAAAAAACAGACATTAGAATAAACAAAGTATTGAAGACTTTAAAAATCTTAATTTTGAACACAAGACTCTTACCATTACCCTCTACGAAAACTGTTCGAGGAAGAGGATAGAGGTGGAGGTCCTCATCTGGAGCGAACTCCCCGTTTCCTGAGGTAATGAAGTAATCATCCCCAGCCCCCTTGTTGGAGTCTGGGAGGTCGGCAACAATTTTGTACTCTGTGGACCTCGGTTTGAGGTAGTAAACATATCCTGTATGTTTTTTGAGGCCACACATGGTGTAGCAGTATTGGATGTCGAGGTCAGAGTCTGCCACAGCGTCGGGTTCCATGAAGGCTGGTGCCCCCTGGGCTCTACCTATTACTTTGGAGGACAGGCCAATCTTCGTTGAGGATAGTGCCGACGATATCAACGTCGGTGTTGCCCTTAGTACAACCTTGCTCCTCCCTGGGGATCTCAACCGCAATGCCGAGATGACTGAGCATGAGAACTTCGCCTTGATGCTCCAGCGTTCTGTTCAAGTAAGTCTTCACACTTGGTATCTTTTTTTTTTTTTTTTGTACTTAGAAAATTTTCTAATAACCTCTGCTCTGTTCACTTTCAGGCTATCCAGCATGCTCATTCCTTCTCAATACAAGCCTTTGAGAACCGGAAGGAGCTGGCCGATAAGAAGAGGGAGGTCTCTAGTCTGCAGAAGGCCAATAAAAGCTTACAACAAAAAATGAAGACTTTGGCAGACCAGGCCGAGGATGCTGTTAAAGCTAAAGATGATGCCGAGGAGAAGACAGATTCTGCAGAGGCCATCAAGAAGGTTCTTGAGGTCGAAGAAAAGATGGCCCAGGCCTAAAAAGAACTTCAAGATACCTTGGCCACCAAATCTGCAGAGGTCAAGGCCGCAGATGAAAAGGCATATGCTGAGGGGATGGCCGATGTCACGGCGGATTACGAGAAATAGGTAAAGCAAGCATGCAACAAGGGTTTCACCCTTGGTTGGATGGCTTTACTGAAAAAACTTGAAATCCCCGACGACTTCCCCCTCAAGAACACCGACATCCTTGCCCTGACATTCCCTCCAACTCCAAGCCAATCCGACGACGATTCTGAGTCTGAGAAGGAAGCTTTGGTGAGGAAGTCAAAGGAGGCTGCTCGGGCCAAGTCCCCTACTCAAAACGAGCAAGTCCTAGACTTGACTCAAGATGAGGAGGGTGAGGAGGTTCCCAAGGATGCTACTCCTGAGAAGGCATCATCCGACGTGCCTCTCGCCGACAAGAGCCTCGATCAAACCCTTCAAGAAATAGATGCTGAGCTCGCTGAGAAATTTCGAGATGTCTTCCGATCTTTTGAACTTCAAACCCAATCATCTGCTGTTGCTGAGGAGTCTTAATTTTGATGTCTTTTTCCTTTGTATTTTGTACTTTTGTTTTTCTTCTTTTCGAAACAATTGTAAGCTTTGGCCGACATGTCATCTTTTGAATGTTAATACAACTTTCTTTCCTGAATGCTTATATCTTTGTCTTCTCTTTACTGCTCTTGTATGATTCCATACTTAGAATATTTTACATATCTTCAATATACCCCTTAGTCAGGTGCCACCTTCTCAGGGTGACATACCTCGGTTATACAAGCCAATGGTGTACCTCGGCAAGTACATAAGTACCATTCTCTTGTTGAAAAATAAACTTAGTTTAACTTCAACTTGTAAACTTAAGTTTCAGCAAGCGTTAAACATGATCTCGATTTTAACTTCAACTTGTAAATTTTTCACAAATTTCAACAAGCGTTAAACATGATCTCGGTTTAACTTCAACTTGTAAATTTTTCACAAATTTCAACAAACGTTAAACATGATCTCGGTTTAACTTCAACTTGTAAATTTTTCTCAAATTTCAACAAGTGTTAAACATGATCTCGGTTCAACTTCAACTTGTAAATTTTTCTCAAATTTTAACAAGTGTTAAACATGATCTCGGTTTAACTTCAACTTGTAAATTTTTCTCAAATTTCCACAAGCGTTAAACCCATTTTCCAACTCTCTGCCCCCTAATGTGAACTTAAGTTCCGCTTGGGTTCTCATTATACATGTATTCTGGAAACATCATTAACTATCATATCGGCCACGAAAAAAAAAATCAAGCTTTATTTATCACTTTGGTAAATAACAAAGATCATGAAAATCTAATGATAAAAAAATTTCAGATTGCAAGTATTCTAGGGCCTTGGCAACTCTTTGCCCTCATTGTCTTCAAGTCAATATGCCCCATTGCCCAATACCGAGATGAGTCTGTAGGGTCCTTCCCAATTTGGGCCAAGTTTGCCCTCTCTGGGATACTTCTTGTTGCCGACAACTTTTCTCAAGACGAGGTCACCGATTTGAAACTCCCTCGGGTTAACTTTCTTGTTATAAGCTCTAGCAAGCTGCTACTGGTATGCTGTGAGCTGAATTGCATCTCTCTCCCTTCTTTCTTCTAGAAGATCTAGATCTTGGGCTAAGAGTATATCATTAGTCCCGTTCTCTACTCTCTGGGTTCTGATCCCTGGGATGCCGACCTCCAGCGGGATGACTACTTCTGTGCCATAAGCCATGGCAAAGGGGGATTCCCCTATTGATCTTCTCAGCGTGTCTGATATGCCCAGAGTACATTGGGCAACTCATCCACCCACTTTCCTTTTGCTGCCTGCAACCTCTTCTTTATCCCATCCAAGATCACTTTGTTGGATGCTTCTGCTTGTCCATTGCTTTGGGGAAAGCTTGGGGTTGAAAAGTAGTTCTTGTTTTGAACTTTGCACAGAAGCTCTTGATTAGCTTATTGTGAAATTGTGTTCCATTGTCTACAACTATTGCTTTTGGAATCCCAAACCGGGTGATGATGTTCTTCCATATGAAGCTCTTCACATCCACATCTTGAATCTTGGCAAGGGGTTCAGCTTCTATCCACTTGGTGAAGTAATATGTTGCCACCAGTAGGTACTTCCTTTGTCCAGTTACTTGGGGGAGTTGTCTAACAAGATCCATGCCCCATTGGGCAAACGGCCAAGGACTGGATACTGGGTTCAAGTCTGCTGCTAGTTGGTGTATCAGAGGTGTAAACCTTTGGCACTTTTCACACTTCTTTATATAGGCTTCTGCATCTTTCTGCATGTAGGGCCACCAATACCCCTGCGTAATGGCCCTATGGGCAAGTGATCTGCCCCCATCGTGGCTTTCACATATTCCTTCATATATTTCGTATAAAAAATCTTCAATTTGTGAAGGATGTACACACCTCGAAAGGGGTCCAATGAAGGATCTTTTGTAGAGATGTCCCTCTACTGTCAGACTGAATCTTGCCGACTTCAATCTGATCTTGTATGCCTCTTTGTGATCATTTGGCAGCTTTCCTTCTTTCAGGAATGCTACTATCGCATCCATCCAACTCGGTCCCATGTCCACACACATTGCTTCTGAAACAAGGCCACCAACCTGTTGACTTCCTTTGCATAGGCCGACATCCTTTCATCTCGGGCTGCAAATTCGCCCGTTATCTGGTTGACTATAAGCTGGGAGTCACAAAAGACTATTACCTCATCTGCTTCTACTGCCATTGCCAGTTTCAGTCTTGCAATGAGTGCTTCATACTCTGCTTCATTGTTTGAGGTCTTGAACCCCAAACGAGTCGATTGTTCTAGTATCTGCCCATTTGGAGATACCAGTACTACTCCTGCCCCCATTCCTTGTCGGTTTGAACTCCCGTCAACAAACAGTCGAAAGGAGTCGCCGATGTAAATACTGCAGGGTCTGAGTTTTTCTTCCTTCCTTTGTTCCATTGCCCTTGGCTGGGCTTCTCCTTGTTTGCTTGGACATCGTTCACTTCGGCTCAACGAAGCCCGATGTGCGATGGCTCCTAGAGTGAACTCAGCTACGAAGTCGGCCAAGACTTGGCCTTTGATTGCTGTTCTGGGTCTATATTCCAGGTCATACTGCCCCAAGGCCACTACCCATCTTGCTATTCTGCCTGTCAGATCTCCTTGCTGCAACAGGGACTTCAAAGGGTGTTCTGTTAGCACCACAATTTTGTGGGCTTGAAAGTAATGGTTCAGTTTCTTTGAAGCCATTACTAAAGCCAGTGCCAATTTCTCTAGGGGTAGATACCTGGTTTCTGCATCAGCCAAGGTTTTGCTTATATAGCAAACAGCCCTTTGCTCTCATTTTTCTTCTCGGATTACCACTGCGCTTACTGCGTGCTCTGAAACTACTACGTACAAAAACAGCTCCTCTCTAGGTTCTGGGTTTGAGAGAACTGGAGCCGTGGTCAAATACTTCTTCAAGTCGGCCAAGGCTTCTTTGCATTCCTCGGTCCATAAGAAGTCTGTGGCTTTCTTCACTAAGTTAAAGAAAGGTTTACACTTGTCTGAGCTTCTACTTATGAACCTATTCAGGGCTACAGCCCTTCCAGTCAACATCTGCACCTGTTTTGCCGACGTCGGGCTCTTCAACTCTAAAATGGCCTTGATCTTGTCTGGGCTGGCCTCAATGCCCCTTCTAGTCACCAAGTATCCCAAGAACTTGCCAGATCCTACTCCAAATGCGCACTTTGATGCATTGAGTCGGAGCCGATATGTTTTGAGGATATCAAAGACTGCTTTTAGGTTGGCCAGCTGACCTTCAGGTTCTTTGGTCTTCACGACCATGTCATCAATGTAGACTTCCACTGTCTGGCCAATCAGGTGTCTGAACATCTTGGTTACCAATCTTTGGTAGGTTGCTCCTGCATTTTTCAACCCAAAAGGCATCACTCTGTAGCAATACAGCCTTTTTGGGGTGATAAACGCGGTCTTCTCCTCATCTGGAGGGTACATGGCTATCTGATGGCATTCCTTGTAGGCATTGAGAAAGTTCATCCTTCCATGCCCTAAAGTGGCATCCACCAGTTAGTCAATCTTGGGTAGAGGAAAACTGTCTTTGGGACAGGCCTTGTTTAGGCTGGTAAAGTCCACGCAGACCCTCCATTTACCATTCTTTTTCTTCACCACTACTGTGTTCGATAGCCATGTTGGGTAATTAACCTCTCGAATGGCCCTCACCTCCAGTAGTCTGTCTACTTCTTCTTCCACTGCTTCGACGTGCATTAATGTCGGTTTTCTTGCTCATTGGATTACAGGTTTGGTCGACCTGTCAACGTTCAGTTTGTGGCAAGTGACCTCGGGGTCAATGCCAGGCATTTCGTAAGGCGTCCAGGCAAACACCTCAATGTTTGCTCTCAAGAAAGCCTCCAGCTCTTTCTCCTCTTCTTCGGGTAAGCCCGAGCCGAGAAGGAAGAATCGTTCTTCATCTCCCTCCTGAACGAGGATTTTTTTTAGTGCTTCTTCACTCTTCTCGGCAGGCTCCTTGCCGACGTCCTCTAGGACTTCCACGTCCTCGTCTTCGATCTCTGCCTTTTCTGGCTCTCGTATGCTGCAGGTGGATTTTATTGCTGCCATGGAGCAATTTTTTGCTTGTAGCTGATCTCCTCTGACCTCCTCTATCTCATGCTCTGTTGGAAACCGCAATAGTTTATGCAATGTTGAGGGAACAGCCCCCATTGCATACAACCATGGCCTTCCCAAGATAATATTGTAAGGGGAAGGTGTGTTGATTACGGTGAACTCTGTCTTTATTTTTTTGGTGCCAGCCTGCACTTCCAAGCTTGTTGCGCCCAACAGCCATGTCGGCGTTTGTAACGA
Organism: Camellia lanceoleosa; assembly: GCA_025200525.1. Classification (NCBI taxonomy): domain Eukaryota; kingdom Viridiplantae; phylum Streptophyta; class Magnoliopsida; order Ericales; family Theaceae; genus Camellia; species Camellia lanceoleosa. Next base: position 118,795,205 of record CM045762.1, on the reverse strand, counting down.
CCCCATCACGTATAATGATTAGTACTTGATTAATTACGAGGATTTGAAAGTTAATTGCCGAGCATTACAATTTAATTTGGGATTTATGAGAATTGTGGAATCTGACTCGTATATGATTTTATTGAAGGTTTATTTTGGAATTAAAAATTAAGGGTCCAAATGGCTTAAGGGAATAAAATTGAGAAGTGAATCAATTTAATTTTAATTATGGACCCATTTGGGAGTTTAATTAGATATTCGATTCAGTTTAGTGAAATTGAGATTCGATTAATTAGGTCCTAATTGGAATCAATTAAATCATGAGGATTGAGGATTGTGGTTATTATAAATTAAATTTAATTATGATTTGCCCAATTTGAATATGTAATTTAATTGCCAGAAACTTGGAGTCTGATCAGAAATCGAAGACCTAAATAATTTAAGAAACCAAAATTGAGGTTGGAAATAAGTTTAATTTAGTAATTGGAGCCTTTTAGGAGTTCGATTACAAATATGATTCAGATTGATAAATTTAATTATATTTAATTAGGCTCTAATGGAAGTCAATTTGCCTAATTAGATTATATGGGATTTGGGGTTAATTATAATTAACTAATTTTATGCTAATCAAAATTTATTAAGATCAAATTATGCTTAGTTAAATTAATCCTAGACAAAATTTGAGTTATGGACTAAATTAGAATTGTGGGTATATATTATATATATTTATATATAATAAATTATTAAACCTTCAATCTCTTTATGTGCACATGAGAAGAGAGAGAGTAGGCAACCCACTGATTAATTGAGTGAGTGCATTACGTGCTTGTTTTTGGTCTTGACAAAGCGTGGGAAGAGGGAGACCACCGTGGGTGAGAAAGGGAGTCAATTCCTTAAACCTTTGCTGGAAATTTGAAGGAAAACCAAGAGGAAAGTGAAGAAAAGGAAGGAGAAACTCAAGTTTGGCTTAGATTTGTCAAAGTTGTGCAAGATTAAGTGTCTATAAAGACTCTAGGTAAGGATTTGTCTCTCAAACCTTAAAGATCCTATGGTATAGAGTTGGATTTATGGGTCATCATATGTATTTTGCTTTAGCATGTTAAGAAGAAGGTGATTCCTTACATACATACATGAATATGTTGGATTTTGAAGTTATATGTTGCATGCATTCTAGGATTGAGATATGTTGAAATTCAATCTTATAATTTGAAAGCTATGGAAAGGGATTTAGATTAGATTGATACATACATCATGAATTTTGAAGGAATTAAAAAATAAAGCTTTGTAGATATTATGAATTGTTAAGAGTTGGGTTGCATGTAAAATCAAGTTTATGGAAGATAGATTAGAAATTAATTATTAAGAGATTGATGTTGAGATTAAATATTTGAGTTTGATTTTCTTCATCCTTCACATAATTGAAGTTTATCATTACATGCATGGCAAGTTTTCTAGATTTTAGAATTTAATTCATATTTTAAGGTTTATGAGCTTGAAAATTGTGATATAAATTAAGAAGTCAAAATATAAATTGAGCTTGATGATGTAAAATTGGTTGGATTTGATAAGTGTTTTATACATGCACTATGGATTTTGAGGAATTTAAGGTAAACAATTTCATGTACATTAAAAAGGAATTAGTAAAATGGTGTAGGAATCAAATTAGATTCAAAATTATAGAAGTTAATTTGAAAATAACCATTTTGGGTTTGAATTTATTTGTCTGATAAGAAATTGAGTTCAATCACACATGCATTATGAATTAAGAAAGCTATGAAATTAGTCTCATGGGTTAAGTAAGAAATCAAGTAGACTCATGGTTATGGAAATTAGTTGGAAATTTATAAGAATATAAAACTAGTAATTTTGATGTCAATTTCATATATGTGAATAATTTTCTAAGGAAGTTATGACTTTAATTTCATGCTTGAAAGGAAAGTAGAAAGAGCTTGAAATCAATTTTATGTAACTAAAAAGAAAATGAGAGTTTGGAGCCATGTTCAATTTATGGAGATTAAGTTAAAAGTTAATCATTTTGAGTTGGGATTTGGCTTGATATGGAGAAAACGATTTCAAACTAAATTTGGCAATTGGGGTATGATTTTGAATAAATGATTTAGCGATTTATGACTTTAATAAATGGTTCACCATGTTTGTATACTAAGGTACATGTTTTGAGGCTTGAAATACCAAATTGGAACTTTAATTGTAATTTTAGAATTTCAGAATTTTCGTTGTCTGCTCGAGCGATGGAAGTCTCGCTCGAGCGTGAAAATCGACCTCCCAGTAGTTTCTTCAAATTTTACAATCCGCTAGAGCGACCAAAGTGGCGCTCGAGCGAAGACCTATTTTCAGCACATTTTGAAAAGTTGCATTTAGTTCATATTTTTACCCTCATCTCTTTCCAATGCATTCTAGACATGATTTATGACTCAATAAAGAATAATAGGCTACTAATCAACATAGAATCAGTTAGTTAAAGAATGAATCATTGATCTCGTGGTAATTATTTAAGAAGCCAAGTAAAGGATCAATCTATTTGGAAAAAAGGGACTTAGTAATAAAAGAATATGTGAAGTAAGAACCCGGTTTATTTAAACGAGAAAGAATAAATGTAGTAGAACTTCGGACTATAAAGACTAGAAAGGACAAGTTTAATCAAAGGAGTAATATTGTATTTCAATGTGTATATGTTATGTGCTTGTGTAGGTTACGCGCCATTATGCACTTTGATTTTCGATATGTCGGTTTATGCGATTTATACTGCTGACTTGTGAGTAATAACTTTGTAAAGTTATGTTTAACCGTAAGTATTTTCTGATATGATATGATCGGTTTTCTGGAAAGCTATTTTATGAACTATGAATGAATGTCCAGTTTTCTGAAAAGTATTTGTGGCACCCTTAGTCCCTATGGCCCTCGCCCGGGGGTAACAATACCGTAGCCTATGGCCCTCGCCCGGGGGTAACAATACCATGGCCTATGGCCCTTTCCTGGGGGTAACAATACCATGGCTACTTGCGCGCAAGATATGGACCTTTGTGGTTATTGGTACCAACTTTGTCTGTGGTCTTTGGACCTGCCTGCTGTGGTCTTTAGACCTGCCTAATCTAATAGCTAATGGGTGTACCACATATGATCTTATGCAAAATCTGAATCTGAATATGAATATGAGCATGTATCTGAACCTATATCTGATTTGAAATCTGAATATGCATAAGACTCTGTTTTTTATAAGATTGTATTTCTGATATAAACTCTGATTTCTAACTCTATGATGGGCATCATTCATTAAAACCCTTTACTATGTTATTATTCACTGGGCTTTAGCTCACTCTATTATTTATGTATGTAGGTGATCAGGCGCGTGACCAGGCTTAGAGGCATCTGTCTAGAATCTGTTCTGTCAGCCAACCTATGTGCCTCCCGTGGAGGTTCCGGATATGTTAAGTGTTGTCGTTATGTAATTTAAAGTTTAAGTTATGTTTTCTTGTTTGGTTCTTCAAGTTAGGTGTCTTTTGAAAAGGGGGACTAAGTCCCTTTCTGCCTAATCTGTATATATAATATGACTTAAAGATGATGTGTATATTTGTATGTAAAAAGTTTTAAATTTTTCTGTCTCATATAAGTCTGCACAGCTCAATGGACGTTGAATTTTGTTATTTGCTTCCGCAGCCCCTACTATTATGTTAATATGTCTCAAAGGCCGTAGGTAATCTCCGGATTACTGGCCAGTTACAATGCTAAACCTATAGGGGCTGGTTTGGGTCGTGACAGCGTTCCATTGAACCCGACCATTGGGCCATTGGATTGTTCCATATCATCAGGGTGAAGGCCCAGCTCCTTGTAACATCTGACATACATGATGTCACAGGAGCTGCCTTGGTCAATTAGGATGCGCTTCTCTTGGCACTCCCAACACGGAGGATACTACCAATGCATCATTATGTGGATGTTGGACCATCTCTAGGTTGGCTTCAGTAAAGGTCACTATTGGTCCATGGCACTCCTCAGACCGAGGTCTTTTCTGCCTAACCTGCTACACGTGCTGCAAGTGCTTTACCTTTTGGGTCTCCCCCCAAATTTCATTTTCGTTGACCTTTGAATGAATTACATTAACTACCCGAGGTCCGCTTGCCTGTGGCTACTATGCTGGGGGGAGGTGGAGCTGCTGGTGCCTGAGGAAGTCTTGCATGTTCTTCCCTTGTCCTGGCCTCATCTACAAGGTCCCTCAAATGGCCTTGCCTTACTAGGTCCTCTATGTATGACTTCAGGGCTCTGCAACCCTGAGTTAGATGCCTGTCTTCATTATGGTAAGCACAATGCTTTCCAAGGCTCCTTGACATAAACTCTCCTTGTACCCTGGCTGGTGCTCTGAAGTAGGGTTAGGTTTGGATTTTATCCAGGACTTTGTGAATTGGGATTCAGAATACTGTTGTGACTGCCTGTGTAGTTCTCAACCCTATCTCTTGCTTGTTGAACCCGTTGCTACCTCGGCCTCGCTTCGGCGAGCCGTTTGCTTTCTCTTGCTTTGTCGCCTTACTCCCTGGCGTGTCTTCCTCGACTCTGGCATATTTCTCGATTCTGGCCATTGGCTCCTCCATGCTTTTTAGCAATGTCTTTGCCAATGACTTTCGTAGTGCGCAATCATCTTTCAGGCCGTTCTTGAAAGACACGACCGCCACCTCTTGGTTGCATTCGGGTATTCAGTTAAATACCTCGTAGTACCTTTTTGCGTAGGCCCTAAGGCCTTCATCCTCACTGATCCTCAGAGCCATCAGGGCATCCACCCTTAATGGCTGCAGTTTGTTTGTCACGAACCTGGCCACGAACATCTCGGCCAGGCTTTCCCAGGTCTTCACACTTTCCTTCGGCAATTTGTGAAACCAGTCCGATGCAATCTCCCCAAAGGATGAGGGGAACACCTTGCACGGCTCGTTCCCAGTGTACAGTGCCATCAAGTTCAGGTATAATCCGACATGAAAGTTGGGGTTCGACTTACCATCGTATATCTGGAACCTCGGCATACTGAATCTATTTGGGGCCTCAACTTTGTCTAACTCTATTGAGAATGGTGTTCTTGGTTTAATTATTGAAGTTACCTCGGCATGATCTTGCTTCCTCTTGAGGTAATCTCCCAAGTCCTCTTTGGTCTGCCCAGGAGCTCGGCTATCTCCTGATTTCAGTCTCTTAGGTGTACTACTTTCAGCTTCGTTGTGAGCCCTTTTTGACCTTTCTTCATTGGTCGCATCGAAGCACAACTCCTGCCTTTGAACATGCCGATGTTCTCTAGGGTTTGCCTCCTTGGTTCGATGTGTCCTTCGAGATTCTTCCCTTCTTGGCTCTCCTCGCCCGACCTCTCTCGAAGGCCGGTCAGAATGTCTTTCGCTCCTAGCATGCTGGGGGGACACAGGGATTGTTTCTGCCCTCCCTTCTGGGCATTGGCCACTAGAATCGGCGTGTCCTACAATGGGAATGGTGGCTGCATGACGTTATTTTGCATCATGAAATTGACCATTGTTTGAAGGTCGGCCAATTTGTTCGCCATGGTCTTTACCTCATCGTCCCTCCGCAGGCACCTTTTTTTCCATACCTGGAGGTTATCTTCGTTATAGTATCCGCTTTGGTCTGTTTTTTTTGGTACGTCGCCTTCCTGGCCAACGTCTTTCACTCCGTGATTCTAGCCTTTGTTGCAATTGTCCTCCTCGACGTCAACATCCACAGGTCTCCCACTCCAAGTAGGAGTGTTATCCCCAACCTTCTCCTTCTGTCCGTCGTTGGCCATCTATTCTCCTTTCTTTCCCACAGACGGCGCCAAATTGTGTAAGTGCTTTTCTGACCACACTGCCAACTCAGTATTCAGCTGGAAAGCACTGGCAGAATAGATGACGCCTGAATGATCTGCAACAGAAGAAAGAGATTCTGACGGTGGTTCATCCACCCCGAGGCACTCCGATGATTAAATTAGTAATCAAATATCTCTCAAAGATAATCAATGGTGCTTTACTCACTGTTCTGAATATAAATTGCGTACCTTAGACCCATCGGGGGTGCCTCTCTTTTATAGTTAATTCAATCCTAGTCCCCATAGAAGCCTAGCTTCAATGGACTTCTGCTCAGTGCTTATCCTGGACTCTCCAAGAGATAAAGATAAACTCCCTAAGAGTGTTATCCTTATCCACGCTGAAGTCCTTCCTTATTCTAGGACTCTTGTGCCTTATCCGTTTATCCCGGATCCAATATCTTCGGAGATAACCTCGGCCTAGTCGAGATCACCTCGGAATCACGACCAGGACACGTAGCACCCCAGCTGACACGTCGGCGTCACCTTGGCCACATGTTGGTACTCAGAAAATATATCCCCACACACGCCTAAGAGTATTCTTTATTTATAAGGCTTAGAAATAGGCTAAGAAATAAAGCTCAAATTGTTTAAGCTTTGGGTTTATTTTGGTTTCTCAAAAAAGGTTCCAAAGAGACTCAAATTTTGGTTAATTTGTAACTTGTAAGGTCCAAAAAAAACCTAGCAACAAGCCCAAACCATTTATGCCAACCTAACCAAAACCATTGGTTCGGTCCAAGTAAAAGAAGGTAAATTGGACGAACCAACACCTGTTGAAGAAAATAGGCCAGATTGCACGTGCATATTTTAGTTGGAAGAGTAACTTATGTCCATTGAGCCACCGAATCTCCTTGCTTATATATCATAAAAAAATATATTATTTAAGATATTCATTATATTTTATTCCAAAGAAACATATATTTAACAATTTTACAAAACTAATTTCCCATAAAAGTACCACAGTTAAAAAAAAAAAAATCCACATGAAAGTGGAATAATAGTATAACCACTATGTCACCTTTAACTTTAGTTTATATGTTAAGACCCTTGTGATTGAGTGGTATGTAGTCGCGCCTTATGATGCGGTAAGTGAAAAGTTTGGGGTTCAAGCTGATGGATTAACGGCAGTCTCACCAATTCGATTTTTAAAACATTAGTTCGAGGTGCAAAAACCCCCAATCCCAAATCGATTTTATCCTAATTATAAAAAGGATTAAATTACAAATATATCTCCTGAGATTTGCTTAAAATACGAATTGTCCCTGTGATTTGGAAAATTATAAATACCTTCTTGTCAAAATTTTTCATTTAACAGAATTAATTGCAAAAGTGAAATTTTTAACCGTTCACCTATAAAATAATAAAATTATCTAAATTATTAATTGAAATAAAATTTTAACATTATTAAAAACTGTTAATTAATTTGATAATTTATTAATAAAATGACCTATTTGTTATGAAATTAAAAACTTTAAAGGACATAATGTAATTTTTAGAACCACAGGAGATGATTTGTAATTTACATAAACCTCAGGAGAGGTGTTTGTAATTTACCCTTACAAAAATAAAAATAAAAAGATGAATTGTATTAAAGTACTGTTAATAGCCCCCAAAGAAATTTTATAAATATTAAATTTTTTTGGTGGGTGTATAAAAAGTAAAGGGTCCTAAGTAATAAAGTAAAAACTATTAGCAGCACTCATTATATTGATCTCCCTTAGAGTATGAAAAAAATACCACTAAGTATGACCTAATTATATTAAATTCTACTATGTTGTAGAGCTTTGGAAAGTAAAAAGGAAAATATATATTAAGTGTATGAAATATAACTATATCTCATTTATATTTCACTTACATTTTTTCTTTCCTTTTCCCGACTCAAATCCATGAACGAAAAACAGCCTTGATGTTTTGATTTGTTACTCATATCAATACACACTAATTCATTTGGATTAATTCTGGTCACTTTAGCATTACTAAAAAAGATGCCATTATAATTATATTTGTACGAGCATGAAATATTCCCTCGTATAATCCTGTTGATCAAAATTGCGCTCCTCCGTACGTCGTCGCTTTACTCCCTGAAAACACAAACGTGAGCTAGCCGGCGGGTGTGTACCGGATACCTCTCCGATGCCTAAGTCAGCACAATAGACAAATAGGCAAAAAGCTTTGTGTATTCGGGAATCAAAGTTGTGTTACCTCTCCAAAGGTGATGTTTGTGAGCTTTTGTAGGTTCCGCGTGGCACAATCCTAGTAGGACTTTTACTCCTCCATGTAGAGTCCTCCTAGGTGTTACATTCCTAAAAGACAATACTTATCTTTCAACACCCTCCTCACTGCTTAAACCAAGTGAGATGGTCTTACCATGGTCGGATTCCAATATGACCGAGGTAAGCACGGCTATGCTAAGCCGTAGACTAGACCAAGCTAACTTTAGCTCGGCTCTTCCATTCACTGCTCTTACCCCAGTTTCTCCAGTACTAACCATGGTATGTTCAGACCGAGATAACAAACATCAAGGTCCTGATTGAGCTAACAAATAGCTAGGTTTTGACCAGGCTAACCACAATAAGATATGACCGGGCTAACTCCAAGTGCGGTGACCGAGCTATCCACAAATCTCTCCCAGACCGGGATAACCATAAGCCTCTCTGGACCAGGATAACAATAGGGCTTACCAGGACCGGTCTTACTACAAGCCCCTTTTATCCAGCCCTTCTTACTATGGCCCAAAGAACAGCCCATTTACCCAGCTCGGCCCAATTTAGGTATAAATTACCCTCTCAATTGCCCCTTAATTCCATCTGCGCGGCATGATAGGGATTTACCTGTTTTACCAGCCGAGCTAAAAACTTTATGACCGAGGTAAACTCTTAAGCCTTTCTAGCCGAGCTAAAACACTTTAGCTTTTCCAACCGAGCTAAATTTACACCGGGCTCTACCTGTCCGGTCAAAACGTCTCTTTAATCACAGAAATTGAATCGCTTCTTATTCTAAGGACACGTGGCATGCTCTCACAGGCTGAAGGCAGCTATCACGCCGTCTTCGTACCTCGTGTTTTTTGAACAGTCCCGCTCAAACTTTGGGCCTTTCATCAAAAACCCTTTCGTTCTATTTTGAATCATTCTCACTACTGTTCACATCCTTCTCTCTTTCTCGTTCCCGAGCCTCCATTGTTCCTCAATCTTGCAACTACAAAGCTCGTGCCTCCTTCTAGTGGCATTCCCATCCTCCAGTTCCTTCCTCTTGACCTGGTAAGCTACTCAGATTTGACTCCTTTGGTTATTTTCGCACTTGTTTAATCCATAGCATACTGTTCATGTGGTTCTGCAAAACATATTTTTTCCATTTTTTGTTTTGCCTTGCGTCTTTTGGGAAAAATCATAAAACAGAACCATTTGTGCTTACTATCAATCTAAGAATGCTGTATTTGATCCAAAATCACAATGTAACCGGACTAAAAAGTTGTTTGTAGTTGATGTCAATCTATCCAGACTAACCAACTGAATTAACATTTCATGTTCTGCTAGTAATTTTAGCAAGTAAAACCACCTCTTGATTCACCCAGCCGAGATACCGAACCGTGCTAAGCCTGCGCAATAGTGTGCTTGAAAGCCTCAATCCCGACCGAGCTACAACTCGGGGCCAAACCAGCCTTCTTAGTCAAGACCGAACTAAGAAAGCTGCCCCTAGAAGCTCAACCGAGCTAACAAATCCCTTACTCAAACCGAGCTATCGAACCCCTTGCTCAGACCAAGCTAATAGACCCCTTACTCAAACCGAGCTAAGACCCATAGTATTGCACACAGCCGAGCTAGGACTTCATTTATCTTACCTTTATTTCTTTTAGCACGGTCCCAAGATCTGTGCTTAACACTTTTGTTTTCCACTTTACAGATTTTAGGTTGCCTAGGCACTCCTTTGAGTGCTCAACCGAGCTACTCAGCACCATTCTTCGACCGGGCTCACACCCAGTTTAATTGTACATAACTTAAACCACAAATGGGAAAGTATAGGTTCTTAGTTAACTCACCAGGTGCCATGGCCGAATTCCGGAAAGACTACCAAATTCCAGATGATGTCCACCTTTCCCTGGCCGAGCTAGAAACCGTTCTCTGGGGAAAACAAGGCTTTGTCCCTTTTAACGTTATTTCCATTGTGGAGTGTGGTCTACGTTTCCCTGTACAGCCCTTACTCTGTGAATTCCTTAGGCAAACCAAACTCTGCCCTACCCAACTTTTCACCAATTCTTATCGCATAATAAACGGAATAGCCGAGCTAAACCACCAGATTGGCCTTAACCTCGGTCTAGCCGAGCTCTTCCATCAGTATTCCATAGGCTCAGTCGAAGATGGCTGGGTTTACTACTTACGAATAAGCCGCCAGCGTGAAAAAATAATAAAGTATACTCCAGATAAAGATGTCAATGATAATGATTTTTTCTGGGTATCTGGGAATTTTGAAGATCAACAAGCCCAGATCCCTGGTTACAGAATAAATTGGAACAAGGATGTAGCCGGTAGGGTTACCTCGGCTTCATTGCATGCTTTTCTTTATTTCGGTTTTCTTTTACTGAACCGAACTAACTGTTGTCATCCTTTTATACAGATTTGAACTTTTTTAAGACCCACTACAGTTACCCCAACTTGAACGTGCTTCGTGCCGCACTTCGATACCCAGACCGAAGTTGGACCGTGCTACTGAATTTTCAACCGACCTATCGATACAGTGGAAAATGAAGGACCAAGGTAACCGACTTTCTGCTGGAAGCCACTCCTAAACCAGACCCATCCTTGCCTCGAATCAATCTCATCCCACTTACTGTTGAGCAAGAAATGGCCAAGAAGAGAGCCGTGCGAGCCATTCTCACCGAAACAAACCCAACCGAGGTACCACCAGCCGGTCAACCTCAGGAGACCGTGGCGGCCCTTCCATCTCAACAACCTTCATAATCCCGCCCAAAGAAGCGTGCCCGGACTACACCAATCGAGCAACGCCTGGTTGATGAAGATGAAACCGTGGTTCCTCAAACCACTCCACCAAGTCCTCCACCGAGCCCACAGCTGGAGCGTTTAGACCGAGCTAGCCCTTCTAAGTGGGCTCCAAAGATCTATTTCCAAAACCGGGCTATCAAGGACACCGATTCTGTGGTCGCTGAAAAGGACCACTTAATGGCATTCAATCTTACAAAAAATGTTTGCCTTCCTGCCGACATGGACCACCATAATCACTTAACCGAGCTGAAGGCCATTCGCTTGGCCACAAAGTCCATGGTGCTGGTAAGTAGCCTGTTCGCCTATCTTCTGATTTTCCCTGATTTTTCCAACTCTCTGCTCGGTTTAAAAGTTACACTCTACCCTTTGGCAGGCTATATAGAAAAACCACATCGCTCATAAGCGAGTGTTGGAACTTAGGAAAACAACAAGGCATGCCATGGCAGAAGCTGAAGCCAAAAGCGAGCTAAAGAGTCCCAACGAGCTAGAGGCCGAGGTAACCCGTCTGACCGGACTAGTTACCTCGGCTAACGTTGATAAACAAAGGGCCCTGACCATGATGAAAGATAAATACCTGCGCGAGCTGGCTAAGCTCGAAGGAAAAAAGAAAGCCGAAATAATAGAGCTTGAGAAGAAGCTGGAGGATGCAGAGGACCGAGGCTTTAAAGAGGGTGAAGCCCTATACATTAAGCAGTGTGAAGCTGCAAAGGATCTCTTCTTTAAATGTGGGTGGAGGGGTGCTGTGGTGCAGCTCAGTCACGGGCCTGAGACCGAGGTCTTCAATCCTCCTCAATACTTCATACCGAGCTCATTGGCGGAGTATGCTGCTACCACTCAGCAATAATTTCTTAAAGATTCAGATGAAGAAGAAACCGTGCCCAACAATACCCTGGTTATCAATGATCCTACCTATCAGTCAGCTTGGTCGGAGCCAACGGTAGAAGACCTGACTAACGAGCCGCCGATTGAAACCGTGCTTCCAACCAAGACCGTGCTCCCAACTGAGACCGTGCTTCCGACTGAGACCGGGCTCCGGGATGAACTTGATGCTGATCTTGATGATCTATTTGCCTGACTTTGCGTTTCCCTTCTGTTTGCTCTGATTTCTTTTGGACACAAATTGTACTGGGGCTAGTGCCCCTCCTTTGTACTTGCTTTGAACTTGTCAATGAAAATCTTCTTTTCTGCTTTTGGACAATTGTAATCGGGCTGAAGTAACATCCTTCTGTACTTGTGAACTTTGAATGAATGCCTCTCATCTTTCTGCACTTTTGAATTTTGAATGAATGCCTCTTTTGTTTCAACACTTATTTCGGTTGATCTCTGTGTTTGTGTTTTACTCTCTAACTTGAGTCTTGGATGAGGTGCATCATTCTCTTGCCGAGATACTTTATCCCGGTCTTAATATTGCATTTTAACTCATACCTGCCAACCTCTTTAGCCGTGATCCTTGTCTCGGCTAAAGAACCATATGTGTTGGTTTTTCCAGCCAACCACTCTTCATCCTTGATCTTTATCTCGGTTGAAGAGTACTCAAGGTTTTACCTAGCCAACCACTCTCCAGCCTGAACCTTTATCTCGGTTGAAGAGGACTAAGTGTTGGTTTTTCTAGCCAACCACTCTTCAGCCTTGATCCTTATCTCGGTTGAAGAGTACTACAAGTTGGTTTTTCCAGCCAACCTCTAGATTGGTTTTTCCAGCCAACCTAGCGTAAAGTGTTTGGTTATTCTAACCAAACGTCCTGTAGCCTAGATCCTTATCCTGGGTTTAGGAAGGGTGTTGGTTTTTCCAGCCAACCTCTAGATTGGTTTTTCCAGCCAACCTAGAGTAAAGTGTTTGGTTATTCCGACCAAACGTCCTGCAGACTGGATCCTTATCCTGGGCTTAGGAAGGGTGTTGGTTTTTCCAGCCAACTTCTAGATTGGTTTTTCCAGCCAACCTAGAATAAAGTGTTTGGTTATTCCGAACAAACGTCCTACAGCCTGGATCTTTATCCTGGGTTTAGGAAGGTGCATAGTTGGTTTTTCCAGCCAACCATGCTTTCAATGCCCCTAGCATACTAAAACTACTTTTACAGAATAAAATACTTATGCTGAAAAGAAAACTACTTGTTTTATTGGGGAAAAGAAAAATTACAAGTATTCTAAAGGAAAGCTAAAAATAAAATAGTTTGAGATTGGCAATGTTCCATGGTCTGGGAATTGCTTTGTTGTCTTCGTCTTCCAAGTGGTAAGCACCCTTTCCTGCTAATCCGACCACTTTGTAAGGTCCTTCCCAATTAGGCCCTAACTTGCCATCTCCTGGTACCAAGGTGTTTCCCATCACTTTGCGTAGTACCCAATCTCCGATTTTGAATTGCCTTGGATGCACCGTCTTGTTATACTTTCTGGACAACTCTTGTTGGTATGAGGCAATGTGAACCAGTGCTTTTTCTCTTCTTTCTTCGGCGAGGTCGAGTTCCAATGCTATGGCTTCTCCATTCAAGTTTGGATCAAAATTTTCGCTTCTAATTGTGGGGAGGCCAACTTCCAGTGGGATTACTGCTTTCATGCCGTAGGCTAAAGAGAAGGGTGTTTCTCCTGTTGATCGTCGTGGTGTGGTGCGGTAAGCCCATAAAACATGAGGAAGTTCCTCTGCCCATTTGCCTTTTGCTTTTTCTAACCTTTTCTTCAGTCCATCCAAGACAACCTTGTTTGATGCTTCTGCCTGGCCGTTGGCTTGGGGATATGCCGGTGTAGAATTGTAGAACTCTATCTTGTATTCTTCACAAAAGCCTCTAAAGATTCTGCCATCAAACTGAGTGCCGTTGTCTGATATTAGGGCTTTAGGTATGCTGAACTGAGTGATGATATTCTGCCAGACGAACTTCTTCACATCTTTTTCCTTGATTGATGCCAATGCTTCTGCTTCCACCCACTTTGTGAAGTAGTCTATTGCTGCGAGAAAGAACTTTCTGTTGCCAGGCGCTATTGGAAGTGGTCCTACTATGTCCAAGTCCCACATTGCGAAAGGCCATAGGCTAGTCAATGGTAGGAGCTCTCTGGCTGGCTGATGTATTTGGTATGCGAACTTCTGACATTTCTCGCACTTCTTCACATACTTCTCTGAATTTGCTTGCATGTATGGCCACCAATATCCTTGCGAAATGGCTCTGTAGGCTAACGATCTTCCTCCTTGGTGGCTTCCGCATACGCCTTCATGTATCTCGAACAAGAATGCTTCCACTTTGCTGGGGTGGACACACTTTAGATAAGGTCCTGAGAATGACTTTTTGTACAATGCCATGGATGGGGAGAGCCAGAATCGCTACGACTTTGCTCTAATTTTGTTGGCTTCTTTCTTCTCTTCCGGTAAGACGTCGTCCTTTAAGAACAGTATGATGGGATCCATCCATGAAGGGCCTAGCTCGGCGCAACATACCTCTTCTGCTTCGGGGTCTTCAATGCTTGGTCTTGGTAAGTAGTCAATTAGCAGCGGATGAGGGATGAATGTATCTGCCATTGAAGCAAAGCCTACTAGTTCGTCTGCTCTGCCATTTTCCTCCTTGCCAATTTGTTCTATCCTTACTACTTCAAATTTCTTGATCTCTTTTCTGACTAAGTCTTGGTACTTAGCCATCCTGTCATCCTTTGCTTCGTAGTTGCCCGAAATTTGGTTTACCACAAGCTGTGAGTCGCTGTAAACCATTAGCTCGGTGGCCTTCATGTAGGATGCTGATTTTAAGCCTGCAAGAAGTGCTTCATACTCCGCTTCGTTGTTTGATGCTGGGAAGCCAAGGTTGACTGCTTGCTCCACAACTAGGTCATTTGGTGAGATGAGGACTATGTCAAGTCTTGCACCATGCCGGTTAGATGCTCCATCCACGAAGAGCTTCCACATCTCTCGAACGAACAACTTCCAGCAAGTGGAGGGATCAGATGATGCCGTGGGGTCAAGAATGTTACTGGTGTTTTCTCCAAGGTCCATGTTTGCTGTCCGCCCCTCGCCATCTGATTATACCAAGTCTTTATTTGTTGGTGAGTCTTGGCTTGGTGTAGCATGGTTTGCTTCTTCCTTGCTTTCTTTACTCTAGTCTGCCTTGGGGTCTGACTGGGTATCCTGCACCAGGGGTTGTGCTATTCCGGCGTCAACTTCCATCCCTGGTTCGGTTGTGTCAGTCAGGTCGACTGGTCAGATATGATGACTTCCTGGGGTAAATTCTGCGACAAAGTCTGCAAAGCTTGGGCCTTTATCGCGTTTCTGGGTTGAAACTTGATGTCGAATTGTCCCAACTCTACAGCCCACTTCAAGATTCGCCCAGAAAAGTTCGCCCTCTCAAATAGAGCTTTTAATGGGAAAGTTATGAGGACAACTATGGTGTAGGCATGAAAGTAGTGCGACAACTTCCTTGAGGCCATCATCAAGGCCAAGGCCAATTTTTCCAGTGGCAAGTACCTTGTTTCGACGCCCAGCAATGTCTTGCTAACATAAAAGATGGGCAGATGTTGGATTCCTTCCGCACGGACCAACACTACGCTAATTGCGTGCTGTGAGACTGCCAGGTACATGAAGAGTTCTTCTCCAGGCATTGGAGTCACAAGCAATGGTGGAGAAGACATGTATTCTTTTAGGCTTTCCAGAGCGTGGTCGCATTCTTTGTCCCATTCAAACTTGGCCTTTAGAGCTTGAAAAAATGGTCGTAGTCTGTCTGACAACCGGCTAATGAATCGATTAAGTGCAGCTGCCATGCCGGTGAGATACTGCACTTCTTTTACTGAGTTAGGCCTCTCCAGATCTTGGATTGCTTTGATCTAGGAGGGGTCTACCTCTATACCCCGGTTGGTCACCAGGTAGCCCAGGAATTTGCCAGATCCTACACCGAACGCGCACTTGGATGCATTAAGGCGCAACTTGTGCCTTTTCAGAATCTGGAACATCTCACCTAGGTCCCTTAGATGGTCATTTTCATCATTGTTTTTGACCACCATGTCGTCGATGTAAGCCTCCATTGTTCTGCCTAACAACAGCTCAAACATCCTGGTGACCATTCTCTGGAATGTTGCCCCTGCGTTTTTTAGGCCAAAGGGCATGACCTTGTAGCAATACAGTCCTCTTGGAGATGTAAAGAATGTGACCTCCTAGTCTAGTTCGTACATGGCGATTTGATGGTAGCCTCTGTACGCATCAAGAAAGCTAAGTCGGTTGTGCCCCGCCGTTAGGTCTACCAGTTGATCTATCTGTGGTAGGGGGAAGCTGTCCTTTGGGCATGCTTTGTTGACTGTCTTATAGTCGACGCAGACACACCATTTGCCATTCTTCTTTGGCACCACGACTGTGTTGGAAATCCATCTGGGGTAGTGCACCTCTCTGATAGCTCCTGCCTCTAGCAGATTTCCCACTTCTTCCGCCACTATCTCGGCGTGATGGAGTGCCGATCTGTGAGTGCGCTGAATAATCGGTCTGGCGGATGGGTGGACATTCAACTGGTGACAGATGAAGCTTGGGTCAATGCCTGGCATATCATATGGTGTCCAGTCAAACACTTCGATGTTAGAGGTCAAGAATTCCACGACGTCTAACCTCTCAGTGCTGGACATAGATGACCCAAGCAAAAAGAACTTCTCCGGGTTCTTTTCATCTATTCTTACCTGCCCCAAGTCTTCCACAGCCTTCTGTTCAGCAGTTTTGCCAACATCTGTGAACAATTCGTTGCTCTCAGGTTCTTCCACCATCTGAACAAATCCCTTGGCAGCTCGGCTGCCATTTACCGTGACAAAGCACTGCTTGGACATGATCTGGTCCCCAAAGACCTCTTCAATTACACCGGCTTCGTTGGGAAACCGCATTACTTGATGGTAGGATGAGGCTACCGATCGCATGGCATGCAACCATGTTCTTCCCAAGATTATGTTATAAGTGGAAGGGACTTTCAACACCCAGAATTCCACTTATTTTGTCACGCTTTCTGCCCTGACTGGAAGGATTATCTTGCCGACTGGCCACTCTGGCATTGAGTTAAATTCGATAAGGGAGGATGCAGCTGGTGCCAAGTCTTTGTCCTCCAATTTCAGTTGTTTGAAGGTGTCGTAGTACATTATCTCACATGAGCTGCCTTGGTCTATCAAAATCCGCTTGATGTCGTAATCCTTGACGCGGAGAGTGATGACTAGCGCATCATTGTGAGGGCAGTATATCCTTGCCAAGTCTCTGTCTGAAAAAGAGATGACATTGGTGGCCTCCGTTCTTCCTTTCTTGATTGTGGGTTGTGCACTTAGTACCTCCCTTAAGTGCTCAGCCTTTTTGATCATGCCTCTAAGCTCACATACGCGCTCAGGTTCGCATACCCCATGTATTACGTTTATCACGCCTTGAGGTGGGGCGTCGATTGGCATTCCATTCGGGTGGTTGTCATTCTGGGGGGCTGGCTGCGCCTCTCCTTCAATGTATTTGTCTAGGTGACCGGCTGCCACCAACTCCTCTAGATGCTGTCTCAATAGTGTACAATTTTCAGTGCGGTGCCCCTTTTCTTTATGGAAGGTGCACCGTGACCTTTCGTCGTAGTCCTTCTGAGCCTCTCCTAGCTTGGCAGGCCATCTGACGAAATGTTCATCGCGTATCTCGCTTAGAATCCGGTAGATTGGTTTTTTGAATATCGTGGTAATGGCAGTGCGGACTCTCAACTATCTTTTATCCTGGTCTTCTCCGTTGTCTCGCTTGCCTCGTCCGTTTTTGTTTGGACATTCTACCACGTTGACTTTTGCCGCGGTCTTTTTGTCCAGTACTGCGGTTGTGCTAGACTTTGTTTTAGTACGGGCATCATCCTCTTCCACCCGAATGTGCTGGTGTACCCTCTCCATTAAGGCCTCCATCGTGAGAGGCGGTGTCATAGTGATTGAGTCCCTTAGTCTGTTCCTGACTAGAAGGCCTCTTTTGTACTGTGCGATGGTGAGATTGGTGGGGCAGTCCCCAATCTGGTTGAAGGTCTCCCAGTAGCAGCTATTGTAGGACCTTAACGTCTCCTTTTCGCCCATGTCGATGGAGAGTAGCTGATCAATCTCCACCGGGGTTTTGGTGTTCGTTCTGAACCTTGTTACGAACGCCTCCGCCAATTGTGCCCAAGAGACTATGCTGCCTTCTGGAAGTTTTTCGAACAAAGTCAAGCCTAGGTCGCCGAGGCTGGATGAAAAGAGGATGCACATCAAAGCCTCGTTTTGCCGATATACCGCCATAACCTGGCGGAAGTGGCTTAGGTGCATGTAGGGGTCTGTCTTCCCCTCGTATGTGGTGAATTTGGGCTGGAGGAAGCCTGAAGGTAAGGGCGCGTTTTCGATTGCCGGAACGAACGACGAGGTCTGCAGCCTCGCTAATGCTTTGTCTGTTGGTTCGTAGGTAGGGCGCGATATTGGCATTCCAACCTCGACATTTCCATGCGTCCAAGGAGCCAACCGCTGAAGGGCAGATACTCTACGAGGGTCGCGCGCCCTATTGTCCTCCTTCCATCGTGCCCTTTCTTCTAGCACGGTTCGTAAGTCAGACGATTTAGGCATCTCCGTCTGCCTGGATGATGTCTGGTGCGTGCGTAAGGGCCGATAGGTGCTCCCCCTCAGTATATAACCTTTCAGTCCTCGTTCTCTCAGACCTGGAGCAACGAGTCCTGGAGGTCTTGGATTGAGTATCGCTTGTCCTGAGGCTTCTACTCTCTGCTTGCGATGGTGTGGTATGCCTACCACGGTCTTCTGAGTGGCGAGGGGGCGTCTTACTTTTGCGCCCCTCTCCTGTTGCCACTCCTTTTCCTTTCATCTGGCGCTTCATAGACTCCATGTCCGCCGCCATCCGTCGTATTAATTCGTCCTGCTCCTTCACGCGGTCCTCCAGAACTTGAGGATCAATCCTCTGCCTTTGTCTATTAGGACTTTGTGAACGAGAGCGACGGGGGCTGTTATTCCGCCTCCCCCTAGCATCCCTCATGGGGTTCTGACGTTGGGGCTCCAAGTCCGCCATGGGAGGGATAGGAGGCAAATCTTCGCGCCTCCCACCTCCTTCTGGGGCTTGTCCGTCAATGGCGGACTGCGACAAATCTTCGTTGTGCGCCATTACTTTTGATTAGCAAAGAAAACTTGATCAAGAGGTTTTGTTCTAGTCTGATATTCCCACAGACGGCGCCAATTGTACGAGCACGAAATATTCCCTTGTATAATCCTGTTGATCAAGATTGCGCTCCTCCGTACATCGTCGCTTTACTCCCTGAAAACACAAACATGAGCTAACCGGCGAGTGTGTGCCGGATACCTCTCCGATGCCTAAGTCAGTACAATATACAAATAGGCAAAAATCTCTGTGTATTCGGGAATCAAAGTTGTGTTACCTCTCCAAAGGTGATGTTTGTGAGCTTTTGTAGGTTCCGTGTGGCACAATCCTAGTAGGACTTTTACTCCTCCATGTAGAGTCCTCCTAGGTGTTACATTCTTGAAAGATAATACTTATCCTTCAACACCCTCCTCACTGCTTAAACCAAGTGAGATGGTCTTACCATGGTCGGATTCCAATATGACCGAGGTAAGCACGGCTATGCTAAGCCGCAGACTAGACCGAGCTAACTTTAGCTCGGCTCTTCCATTCACTGCTCTTACCCCAGTTTCTCCAGTACTAACCGTGGTATGTTCAGACCGAGATAACAAACATCAAGGTCCTGATCGAGTTAACAAATAGCTAGGTTTTGACTGGGCTAGCCACAATAAGACATGACCGGGCTAACTCCAAGTGCGGTGACCGAGCTATCCACAAATCTCTCCCAGACCGGGATAACCATAAGCCTCTCTAGACCGGGATAACACTAGGGCTTACTAGGACCAGGCTTACTACAAGCCCCTTTTATCCAGGCCTTCTTACTGTGGCCCAAAGAACAGCCCATTTACCCAGTTCGGCCCATTTACCCAGCTCAGCCCAATTTAGGAATAAATTACCCTCTCAATATCAAAGTTGTAAAACTTAATATATTTTTATCAAACTCAAATGACGTCAAAGTAATTTATCCCAAAAAAAAAAAGAAAAAGAAAAAGAAAAAAAGTAATAGCTACTCTAGCAAAAAAAAACATCCACCACACAACCCGACCCACAAGACTCCAATTAAAAGCAATATTAGCAACATATTTAACAAACCACAGGCAATCCAATCCTACACATCCAATCTCAAATTCCAAAAAAAAAACAAAAAAACAAAAAAACAAAAAACAAAAAAAAAGAAAGAAAGAAAGAAGAAAGTTTAAAGAACATATATATGCATATAGAATCAGAAGCAAAATTCATCGACAAATGAAGAAACCAAACTCCGCAGAAGATGATGCCGAAATGCCATTGCCACATAGGGAAGAAACGAATTTTAATTACTTTAATTCCCAGGAGGAGAGGGTGCAGGAGCAGACTTCAGAAGGGGTTGTAGAGCCTTCACTACAATGCTCATATTTGGCCTGAACTCAGCCTCATACTACACACACAATGCTGCCATAGCAGCCAGCTGCTCCACGAAAACATAATCACATAGTTAGATCACGTTTGGTAACACTTTCATTTCTTGTTTTCTGTTTTAGTTTTCATTCTTTTGAAAATTGGAAACGAAAACTTGTTTAGTATATTTTTTTCGTATTCATTTTCGTTTTATGAAACAGACACTTAGTTGTTCCATCTGAATGTGTGTGTGTGTGTGTGTGTGTGAGAGAGAGAGAGAGAGAGAGAGAGAGAGACCTTAGAACCTCCTTTTGGAGGATACTCGCCCTTGAGCTTCGGGTCTACACATTGTTTGACTTTATCTTCACTTAGTCTTGGAGTGGCCTATTATGATTTTTTTTAAAAATTTAAAATGCATTAATTTCAACCAATAATCTGATGTTAAAAATAATACTAACTTAGAAAAAATAAATAAAGGCAAAAATAAGAAAAAATTGAAAGAATGGGAGAATAGTTCAGAAAGTAGGCACAAAAAGAGAAGCGCACCCAAGGAACAAGACTCTGTTGTCCATGAGGACCGATGGCGTGGGGTCTTTGCTATAACAAAGAACTTAGTCCTAGCCAATCATACTGTGACGAATTCTACAAATTCACATATCCTTGCACTCCTGGTGCTGAGGTATGCACATCCATTGTTGTGGCCATCTGTTGGTTGATGATACTCTTCAAAGAAGAACCATAAATAAGAAGGGCAACTAAAGATATTCTATTGCTTCGAGTGATTAGTCAACTTTGATTGTGTGAAGCCCAATTTAGTGTTGAGATTTATAAAAATTCTGGATTGATTTTGTGTAGCCCTGTCCTATGGTGTTTGTTGTTTTGTAGATGTTGGAATTCATTTTGTTCCTATATTATGTGTATTATATAGTTATGAGATTCCAAATGTTGTATCAGGTATGAACCTTTCTATGCATCAATGTTTCGACTGTTTTAGAACTGAAAAATCCTGTTGTACTCTCCTTCTCTCTCTCTCTCTCTCTCTCTCTCTCTCTGTATTGTTGGTTGGTTGGTTCATCGATCAAATGGCAAACCCAATAAAACAGTTTTCAGCTCGAAACACATAACAATATTGAGTGGAGTAAGTTATTCACAGAAAAAAGGTTAAATTACAGTAAACTTGCTTATCTTGTTATACTTAACACTTTTTTGTTAGGATTTTATTCTAGGATTTAAATAAAATCAGATCATGTGTGATATATATGAAGTACTTATTAATTTTTTAAGACAATAGTACTCGTTATTGATATTTTAAAACAATAATACTTTTATCTAGTTGAGAGGGTAATTTATGAGCATATTGGGCCGAGCTGGGCCGTTATGGGCCTCAATGCGAAGGGTTGAGTAAAAGGGCCATAAAGTGACTCCAGTCTTGAACAGGCTTAAAGTTAGTCCGGTCCCAGAGCCGTAATGATTAGTTTGGTCCCAGAAGGCTTTATGTTTTAAGTCCGGTTCAGAAGAATACTACGTATGGTTCGGTCGCCAGAGTTATTTCGGATATAGCATATGGAATCGAGGTATGCTGAGCCCTCTTCTGGACTTGGTTTTTGGGTTAGTTCGGCTCAACTCTTCTATGGGTAACTCGGTCTTGGCATGTGAAGCCGAGGTAGGAAAAAGGCAAGGAAGAGCTGAACTAACATTTAGGTCGGTCACTCCAATTAGTCTTGCATGGCAATGTTATTTCGGACGTATGGTAGTCCGGCCATGGTAAAACCATCTCACTTGGTTAAAGTAGTGAGGGGGGTGTTGAAAGATAAGCATTATCTTTTAGGAGTATGAATCCTAGGAGGACTCTGCATGGAGGAGTAAAAGTCCTACTAGAATTGTGCCATACGGAACCCATAAAAGCTCACAAACATCACCTATGGAGAGGTAACGCAACTTTGATTCCTGAAAATACAGAGCTTTTGTCTATTTGTCTAGTTTGCTGACTTAGGCATCGGAGAGGTTTCCGGCACACACCCGCCGGCTAGCTCACGTTTGTATTTTCAGGTGATAAAGCGACGACGTACGGAGGAGCGCAGACTTGATCAACACGATTATACGAAAAGGTTTATTTCTTTCCCGTACAATTATAGTCCGGCCATGGTAAAACCATCTCACTTGGTTAAAGTAGTGAGGAGGGTGTTGAAAGATAAGCATTATCTTTTAGGAGTATGAATCCTAGGAGGACTCTGCATGGAAGAGTAAAAGTCCTACTAGAATTGTGCCACACGGAACCTATAAAAGCTCACAAACATCACCTATGGAGAGGTAACGCAACTTTGATTCCTGAATATACAGAGCTTTTGTCTATTTGTCTAGTTTGCTGACTTAGGCATCGGAGAGGTTTCCAGCACACACCCGCCGGCTAGCTCACGTTTGCATTTTCAGGTGATAAAGCGACGACGTACGGAGGAGCGCAGACTTGATCAACAGGATTATACGAGAAGGTTTATTTCTTTCCGCATAATGGCGCCGTCATGGGAATTGTGCAAGAACAAAACCTCTTGATCAAGCTTTTCTTCTTTAGAATCAATGGCGCACAACGAAGATTTGCCACAATCCGCCATTGACGGACAAACACCAGAGGGGGGTGCAAGGCGCGAAGGTCTACCTCTCATCCCTCCTATAGCGGATTTAGAACCAGAAAGACAGAATCCCAGGAGGGATACAAGGGGAAAAAGGCGGACTAACAACCCCCATCACTCTCGTTCACAAAGTCCAGAAAGGCAGAGGCGGAGGATTGATCCTCAATCGCGTCAAGGAGCAGGACGAATTGATACAACGAATGGCGGCGGACATGGAATCTCTAAAGTGCCAGATGAAAGGAAAATGAGTGGTGACAGGAGAGAGGCGTACAAACAAGACGCCCCCTCGCCACTCAGAAAATCGTAGTAGGAATACCACACCCTCACAAGCAGAGAGCAGAAGCCTCAGGACGGGCGATACCCAATCCAGGTCTTCCAGAACACGTCACTCCAGGTCTGAGAGAACGAGATCTGAGAGGTCGTACACTGAAGGGAGCACCTATTGGCCCTCACATACGCACCAAACAAGATCCAGACAGACGGAGTTGCCCAGATCATCTGACCTACGAACCATGCTCGAAGAAAAGGCACGATGGAAGGAGGACGCCAGGGCACGCAATCCACACAGAGTTTCTGCCCTATAGCAGTTGGCTCCTCGGACGCATGGAAGCGTCGAGGTTGGAATGCCAATATCGCGCCCTGCCTACGAACCGACGGACAAGGCATTAGCGAGGCTGCAGACCTCACCGTTTGTTCCGGCAATTGAAAACGCGCCCTTACCATCAGGCTTCCTTCAGCCCAAATTCACTACATATGAGGGAAAGACAGACCCCTACTCGCACTTGAGCCACTTTCGCCAAGTTATGGCGGTATACCGATGAAACGAGGCTTTAATGTGCATCCTCTTCCCATCTAGCCTTGGCGACCTAGGCTTGACTTGGTTCGAAAAACTTCGTAGCAAAGATAGCCTCACAGGCGCAATTAGCGAAGCGTTCGTAACAAGGTTCCGAACGAACACTAAAACCCCGGTGGAGATCGACCAGTTACTCTCCATCGACATGGGCGACAAAGAGACCCTAAGATCCTACAATAGTCGCTACTGGGAGACCTTTAACCAAATTGGGGACTGCCTCACCAATCTCACCATCGCACAGTACAAAAGAGGCCTTCCAGTCGGAAACAAACTAAGGGACTCAATTACCATGACACCACCCCTCACCATGGAAGCCTTAATGGAAATAGTGCATCAGCACATCAAGGTGGAGGAGGATGGCGCACGTGCCAAAACAAAATCTGGCACGACCACAGTACCAGAGAAATAGGCCTCAGCAAAGGTCAATGCGGTAGATCGTCCGAGCAGAAACGGACGTGGCAGACGAGACAACGAAGAGGACCAGATAAAAGATGGTTGAGAGTCCGCACAGCCATAACCACGGTATTCAAAAAACCGATCTACCGAATTTTAAGTGAAGTACGAGATGAGCCTTTCGTCAGATGGCCAGCCAAGCTAGGGGAAGCTCAGAATGACTATGACGAAAGATCACGGTGCACCTTCCACAAAGAAAAGGGGCACCGCACTAAAAATTGCACGCCATTGAGACAGCACCTGGAAGAGTTGGTGGCAGCAGGTCACCTGGATAAATACATTGAAGGAGGGACGCAACCAGCCCCCCAGGACCACAATAACCCCAACGGGATGCCAATCGACGCCCCACCTCAAGGCGTGATCAATGTGATACATGGAGTCTTCGAACCTGAGTGTGTATGCGAGCTTAGAGGATCAATCAAGAAGGCTGAGCACTTAAGAGAGGTACTAAGTGCCCAACCTACCACCAAGAAGGGGAAGACAGAGGCCATGAATATCATGTCTTTTTCAGATAAAGATTTGGCAAGGATATATTGCCCTCACAATGATGCCCTGGTTGTCACTCTCCGAGTCAAGGATTTTGACGTCAAGCGGATTTTGATATACCAAGGCAGTTCATGTGAAATAATGTACTACGACACCTTCAAACAGTTGAAGTTACAAGATAAAGACTTGGCACCTGCCGTATCTCCCCTGATTGGATTCAACTCCATGCCAGAATGGCCCGTCGGCAAAATAATCCTCCCAGTCAAAGCAAGAAGCGTGACGAAACAAGTGGAGTTCTGGGTATTGAAAATCCCCTCCACTTATAACATCATCTTGGGCAAAACATGGCTGCATGCCATGCAATCAGTGGCGTCATCCTACCACCAAGTAATGCGGTTCCCCAACGACACCGGTGTAATTGAAGAGGTCTATGGAGATCAGATTATGTCCAAGCAATGCTTTGTGATGGTGAATGGTAGCCGCGCTGCCAAAGGATACGTTCATTCGGTGGAAGAACCTGAGAGCAATGAACTGTTCGCAGATGTTGGCAAAGCAGCTAATCAGAAAGCGGTGGAAGACTTGGTAGAGGTAAGAATAGATGAAAAGAACCCGGATAAGTTCTTTTTGCTCGGCTCGTCGTTGTCTAGCACTGAGAGATTAGAGGTCTTGGAATTTTTGACCTCTAACATCGAAGTGTTCACCTGGACACCATACGACATGCCAGGCATTGATCCTAACTTCATCTACCACCAACTCAATGTCCACCCATCCGCCAGACCAATCATTCAGCGCACACGTAGATCGACGCTCCACCATGCCGAGATAGTGGCGGAAGAAGTAGGAAACCTGCTGGAGGCAGGAGCAATCAGAGAGGTACACTACCCAAGATGGATCTCCAACACAGTCGTAGTGCCGAAAAAGAACGGCAAGTGGCGTGTCTGCATCGACTACAAAACAGTCAACAAGGCATGTCCAAAAGACAGCTTTCCTCTACCACAGATAGATCAACTGGTAGACCTAACGGTGGGGCACAACCGACTTAGCTTTCTGGATGCATACAGAGGCTACCACCAAATCGCCATGCATGAACCAGATCAGGAAGTCACATCCTTTACAACTCCAAGAGGACTGTATTGCTACAAGGTCATGCCCTTTGGCCTAAAGATTACTGGGGCGACATTCCAACGGATGGTCACCAAGATGTTTGAACCATTGTTAGGAAGAACAATGGAGGCTTACATCGACGACATGGTGGTCAAAAGCAAGGATGAGAACGACCATCTCAAGGACCTAGGTGAGATGTTTGAGATCTTGAAGAAGCACAAGTTGCGCCTCAATGCGTCCAAGTGTGCGTTCGGAGTAGAATCTAGCAAATTCCTAGGTTTCCTAGTGACCAACCAGGGTATCGAAGCAGACCCCTCCCAGATTAAAGCAATCCAGGATTTGGAAAGACCAAACTCAGTAAAAGAAGTGCAGCATCTCACCGGCATGGCAGCTGCGCTCAATCGGTTCATAAGCCGATCATCAGACAGACTGCGACCATTTTTTCATGCTTTAAAGGCCAAATTTGAGTGGGACGAAGAATGCGACCGCACTCTGGAAAGCTTAAAAGAATACATGTCTTCTCCACCACTACTTGTCACCCCAGTACCTGGAGAAGAACTCTTCCTGTACCTGGCAGTCTCTCAGCACGCAATTAGCGCAGTATTGGTTCGTGCAGAAGGAATCCAACATCTGCCCATCTTTTATGTCAACAAAACATTGCTGGGCGCCGAAACAAGGTACTTACCACTGGAAAAACTGGCATTAGCCTTGATGATGGCCTCAAGGAAGTTATCGCACTACTTTCATGCCCACACCGTAGTCGTCCTCACAACTTTCCTATTAAAAGCTTTGTTTGAAAGGGCGAACTTTTCTGGGCGAACTTTTCTGGGCAAATCTTGAAGTGGGCAGTAGAGTTGGGACAATATGACATCAAGTTCCAACCCAGGACCGCGATAAAGGCTCAAGCTTTGGCAGATTTTGTCGCAGAATTCACACCAGGAAGTCATCATATCTGCCTAGTCGACCTGACTGAAACAACAGAACTAGAGATGGAAGTTGACGCCGGAATAGCGCAACCCCTGGTGCAGGATATTCAGTCAGACCCCAAGGCAGACCAAAGCAAAGCAAGGAAGGAAGAAGCAAACCATGCTACACCAAGTCTAGACTCACCAACAAATAAAGACTTGGTACAATCAGATAGCGAGGGGCAGACAGCAAGCATGGACCTTGAAGAAAACACCAGCAACATGGAAGATCCCAAGGCATCATCTGATCCCTCTACTTGCAGGAAGTTGTTCGTTGGAGAGATGTGGAAGCTCTTCGTGGATGGAGCATCCAACTAGCATGGAGCCAGGCTTGGCATAGTCCTCATCTCTCCAGACGGCCTAGTAGTGGAGCAAGCAATCAACCTTGGCTTCCCAGCATCAAACAACAAAGCGGAGTATGAAGCGCTTCTTGCAGGCCTCAAATCAGCATTCTACATGAAGGCCATCGAGCTAATGGTTTACAGCGACTCACAGCTGGTGGTAAACCAAATATCTGGCGACTACGAAGTAAAAGATGATAGGATGGCCAAATACCAAGAGTTGGTCAGGACAGAGATCAAGAAATTTGAAGTAGTTAGGATAGAACAAATCGGCAGGGAGGAAAATAGCAGAGCGGACGAGCTAGCGACTTTGCCTCAATAGCAGATACTTCCATCCCTCATCCATTACTAATCGACTACCTACCTAGACCAAGCATTGAAGACCCCGAAGCAGAAGAGGTGTGTTGCGCAAAGCTAGGCCCCTCTTGGATGGATCCCATCATCCTGTTCTTAAAAGACGGCATCTTACCAGAAGAGAAGAAAGAGGCTAACAGAATAAGAGCGAAGTCGCAGCGATTTTGGCTCTCCCCATCCCTGGCATTGTAAAAAAAGTCGTTCTCAGGACCCTACCTAAAGTGTGTTCATCCTAGCAAAGTGGAAGCATTTTTATTCGAGATACACGAGGGCGTATGCGGAAGCTATCAAGGAGGAAGATCACTAGCATACAGAGCAATTTCGCAAGGATATTGGTGGCCATACATGCAAGCGGATTCAGAAAAGTATGTCAAAAAGTGTGAGACGTATCAGAAGTTCGCACACCAAATACACCAACCTGCCAGAGAACTTCTACCTCTAACTAGCCCATAGCCCTTCGCAATGTGGGGATTGGACATAGTAAGACCACTTCCAACAGCACCAGGGAACATGAAGTTCTTTCTTGCAGCAACCGACTACTTCACAAAATGGGTGGAAGCAGAAGCCTTGGCATCAATCAAGGAAAAAGATGTGAAAAAGTTTGTCTAGCAGAATATCATCACTCGATTTGGCATACCAAAGGCACTAATATCAGACAACGGCATTCAGTTCGACGGCAGAATCTTCAAAGGCTTTTGTGAAGAGTACAA
Organism: Camellia lanceoleosa; assembly: GCA_025200525.1. Taxonomy (NCBI): domain Eukaryota; kingdom Viridiplantae; phylum Streptophyta; class Magnoliopsida; order Ericales; family Theaceae; genus Camellia; species Camellia lanceoleosa. The sequence continues at coordinate 118,767,071 of CM045762.1, read as the reverse complement.
GATAGAGTTCTACAATTCTACACCGGCATATCCCCAAGCAAATGGACAAGCAGAAGCATCAAACAAAGTAGCCTTGGATGGATTAAAGAAAAGGTTAGAGAAAGTAAAAGGCAAGTAGGCAGAAGAGCTCCCTCATGTTTTATGGGCTTACCGCACCACACCTCGACGATCAACAAGAGAAACACCATTCTCCTTAGCCTATGGTATGGAGGCAGTAATCCCACTAGAAGTTGGCCTCCCCACAATTCGAAGCGAGAATTTTGATCCAGACTTGAATGGCGAAGCCATAGCATTAGAGCTCGACCTTGCAGAAGAAAGAAGAGAAAGAGCACTGGTTCACGTTGCCTCATATCAACAAGAGTTATCCAGGAAATACAACAAGACAGTTCATCCAAGGCAATTCAAGGTCGGAGATTGGGTACTGCGCAAAGTGATGGGAAATACCTTGGTACCAGGAGATGGTAAGCTAGGGCCCAATTGGGAAGGTCCATATAAAGTGGTAGGATTAGCAGGCAAAGGGGCATACCACTTAGAAGACGAGGACAGCAAGGCAATTCCCAGGCCATGGAATACTGCAAATCTCAAGTTATTTTATTTTTAGCTTTTTTCTTATTAAAGTTTGTGTAATTTCTCCCTTTCTCAATAAAACAAGTAGTTTTCTTTTCAGTTAGACGTTTTCTTCTGTAAAAGTTTGTTTTAGTAAATTAGTGAGTTAGGGGCATAAAAAACACAGTTGGCCGGATTAAACCAACACCCCTCCTAAGCCCAGGATAAGGATCCAGGCTGCAGGATGTTTGGTCGGAATAACCAAACATTTTATTCTAAGTTGGCTGGAAAAACTAACTTAGAGGTTGGCTGGATTAAACCAACACCCCTCCTAAGCCCAAGATAAGGATCCAGGCTGCAGGACGTTTGGTCGGAATAACCAAACATTTTATTCTAAGTTGGCTGGAAAAACTAACTTAAAGGTTGGCTGGATTAAACCAACACCCCTCCTAAGCCCAGAATAAGGATCCAGGCTGTAGGACGTTTGGTCAGAATAACCAAACATTTTATTCTAAGTTGGCTGGAAAAACTAACTTAGAGGTTGGCTGGATTAAACCAACTCTTATTACTATTCAACCAAAGTAAAGGTATGGGCTGAAGAGTGGTTGGCTGGATTAAACCAACTCTTTGAACTCTTCAACCGAAGTAAGGGCATAGGCTGAAAAGTGGTTGGCTGGATTAAACAAAGACTTATTGCTCTTCAGCCGAAGTAAAGTATATCGGCTAAAGAGTGGTTGGCTGGATTAAACCAACTCTTGATACTCTTCCGCCGAAGTAAGTATATCGGCTAAAGAGTGGTTGGCAAGTAAGCTTAGTCAGATTGATCAGCTAGGACCGGAATAAAGTATCTCGGCCAAACTGCATTTAGAAAGCAAGCTCAAACAGGAATTTAAACCAAGATAACAGTTCGAGCAAAAAGATCATGGAAAAGTCATTACAAGTACAAGCATACAGATCAAACCGAAATAAGTGTTGAACAGAAAAGATGACTTTCATTGATCAAAAGTTCAAAAAGTGGTACAAAGGATGGGCCACAGCCCAGTTACACGAGCAAAAAGAAAAAAGAAAAAATTACAAAATCAGTTAAAAAGATCTTCGAGATCGGCATCAATGTCAACTCGAACACCGGTTGCAGATGGGAGATCGGTCTCGGTTGTAAGCTCGGTATCAACTGGCAACACGATTTCGGTCGGCGGCTCAACAGTCAGATCTTCAACCGTTGGCTCCAACCGAGTTGATTGATCGTTTGCTTGCTCATTGACAATCGGAGTATCAGTCGGCTCATTTTCTTTATCATCATCAGACGCTTCAAGAAACTGCTTCTGAAGGTCGGCAGCATACTCCACGAGTGAGGCCAGAATGAAATACTGAGAAGCATTGTAGACCTCGGTTTTGGGCTCCACAGCAGAGCTGCTCCACAGCACCTCTCCAGCCGCACTTGAAGAATAAATCCTTTGCTACTTCACATTGTTGAATATAAGCAACTTCCCCTTCTTCGAAGCCTTTGAGCTCGGCGTCGTCTGCCTTCTTTTTCAGCTCTGCTATTTCGGCGTCCTTAGTGCCTTCAAGTTTGGCAAGCTCGCGCACATACTTGTCTTTCATCACGGTTAGAGCTCTTTGTTTGTCATCGTTAGCCGAGGCAACTAGTCCGGTTAGACGAGTTACCTCGGCCTCCAGCTCGGCTGTCCTCTCTTGGGATTGTTTTAGCTCGGCGGTCTTGGCTTCGGCTTCCTCCATGGCCTGCCTTGTTGTTCTCCTAAGTTCCAACACTCGCTTGTGTGCGATGTTGTTTTTCTGAATGGCCTGCAAAAGAATAGTAACTTTCTTTTTTAGTCGAGCTAAAAGTTGGAAAAATTAGAAAGATAAAAAAATAGAGTGCTACCTACCGGATCATGGATTTCGTTGATGACCGGATGGCCGTCAGCTCGGTGTTCAGTTGGTTGTGGTGCTCCATGTCTTTTGGAAGGCACACACTCTTGGCTAGGTTGAAAGCCAGTAAGTGATCATTCTCTGCAACAACTGAGTCAGTTTCTTGTATATCTCGGTTCTGGAAAGTGAGCTTGGGTGCCCACTTGGAGGTAGCTCGGTCAGAAGGCTCCGGTTACGGACTCGGAGGGTGGCTCGATGGAAGGGTGGTTTCGTCTTCATCGACCAAACGTTGTTCGGTTGGGGTAGTCCGAGCGCGCTTAGCTGGGCGTAATGAGGAGGGTTGTTGTGATGGAAGGGCCACCACGGTTTCTTGTGTTTGGGGCGGTGGCGGTACTTCGACTCTGTTTGTTTCGGTCAGCAGGGCCCTCACTTTGTTTCTTTTTGCCATTTCTTGTTCAGCTGTCAGGGGGACTAAGTTAATTTGTGGCAAGGTTGGGTCCGATTCGGGGGCGTCCTCTAGCAGAAAGTCGGTCACTCGGGCTTTTCGGCAGCCGTTGTATCTATATGTCGGTTCAAAATTTAGCAGCTTGGCCCAACTCCGTTCTAGATACCGTAGTGCGGTGCGAAGAATATTTAGATTGGGGTGGCTGTAAAGAGATTGGAGATGGACTGAATCTGCAAAAAGAATACAACTGTTAGTTCGGTTATGAAATTAGAAACCGAAGTAAAACAGAAGCATGCATAGAGCCGAAGTAATTATACCGGGTGTCCCTTTATTCCAATTTATACTGCGGCCTGGGATTTGGGCTTGGTGGTCTTCAAATTTGCCAGATACCCAGAAAAAATCGTCAACGTTTAAGTCTTTATCCAATGTGTCTTTTCTTATTTTCTCTCGGCGGCGGTGTATTCTTAAATAGTAAACCCACACGTCTTCTTTTGAGCCTATAGAGTATTGATGGAATAGTTCGGCTAGGCCAAGGTTAATGCCAGCTCGGCGGTTTAATTTGGCTATACCATTTATTATACGGTAGGAATTTGTGGAGAGTTAGGTTGGGCATATTCTGGTTTGCCTAAGGAATTCACAGAGCAAGGGTTGAACAGGAAATCTTAGTCCGGTCTCTACTATGGAAAAAAGGGTGAAGGGAACAAAACCAGGGTTTCCCCAAGGAACGATATCTTGTTCGGCTAAAATGAGTTGGACGTCATCAGGGATGTTGTACTCCCTACGGAATTCGGCCAGGCCACCAAGTGTTTCTACCAAAAACCTATACTTCCCCATTTATTTTGTAAGTTATGAATAAATTAAATCGGTGGGAAATTTGTGCTCAGTAGATCGGTTGAGCGCTCAGAGGAGTGCCTGGGCAACCTAAGTCTGCAAAGTGGAAAACAAAGGTGTTAAGCACAGATCGATGGACCGTGCTACAAAGTAAAAAGCAGGGAAATAGAAGTCCTACTTCGGCTATGTAGGATGTTACAGGTTCTATCTCGGTTTCAACAAGGTGCTTAGTAGCTCGGATTGAGCAGGGGTTCTTTCTTAGCACGGTCTAGACAAGCGTTGCGATATCTTGATTAGGAATAAGATTTTGTTAGACCAGTTGAGCTTCTAGGGGCAGCTTTCTTAGTTCGGACTAAACGAAGAATGCCGGTTTAAGCCCCTATGCATAGCTCGGTCAGAACCGAGGCTACCAAGTACCCTAATTGTGGACTTAGTTCGGTTTATTATATCGGCTAAATTGAAACAGAAACTGGTGTGACTTATGAAAACTACAAGTAGAGGGTGCCAAAGATAGTTCGGTTGTATAGTTTGGCTAATTCAACTACAAACTACTTTTTAGTTTGGTTATATTGTAATTTTGGATCAAACACAGTGTTCTACAGACTGCTTCATGAAGTTCATGGGGTTCTTATGAAGTATTTCCCAGAAAACGCAAGGCAGAAAAAGCAAAAACACATGAACAGTACGCTATGGTTTAGACAAAATGCGGCAATAAGGAAAACAAAAGAAATCAGAGTAGCTTACCAGGTCAAGAAGCATGAAAAGATAGAAACAACACTAGGAGGCAAGAGCTTCACTGTTGCAAGATTGAAGAACACAAGAAGCACAGAAACGAAGAGAGTAGAGGAAATGGAAAGATGTAGTGGTGGATTCAAAAATGAGAAGTTTGTTTTGTGTAAAGGACGAAAAAGGCGGGACTGTTCAAATCTCGTGAAATACGAAGACGGCGTGACAGCTGTGAAGGGCCAATTAGAGCCTGCCGCGTGTCACTAGAATGGGAAGCGATTTAGTTTCTATCACTGAAGAGATGTTTTGACCGGATAAGGATAGCTCGGCTAGAAAGGCTTTAGAGTTTTAGCTCGGCTGGAAAGGCTAAAGGGTTTTTTAGCTCGGCTGAAAAGGTTAAAACTTTGGCCCGGTTTATAGACAGGTAATCCCTATCATGCTGCGTAGATGGAATTAAGGGGCAATTGAGAGGGTAATTTATGAGCATATTGGGCCGAGCTGGGCCGTTATGGGCCTCAGTGCGAAGGGCTGAATAAAAGGGCCATAAAGTGACTCCGGTCTTGAACAGGCTTAAAGTTAGTCCGGTCCCAGAGCCGTAATGATTAGTTCGGTCCCAGAAGGCTTTATGTTTTAAGTCCGGTTCAGAAGAATACTACGTATGGTTCGGTCACCAGAGTTATTTCAGATATAGCATATGGAACCGAGGTATGGTGAGCCCTCTTCTGGACTTGGTTTTTGGGTTAGTTCGGCTCAACTCTTCTATGGGTAGCTTGGTCTTGGCATGTGAAGCCGAGGTAGAAAAAAGGCAAGGAAGAGCCGAACTAACATTTAGGTTGGTCACTCCAATTAGTCTTGCATGGCAATGTTATTTCGGTCGTATGGTAGTCCGGCCATGGTAAAACCATCTCACTTGGTTAAAGTAGTGAGGGGGGTGTTGAAAAATAAGCATTATCTTTTAGGAGTATGAATCCTAGGAGGACTCTGCATGGAGGAGTAAAAGTCCTACTAGGATTGTGCCACACGGAACCTATAAAAGCTCACAAGCATCACCCATGGAGAGATAACGCAACTTTGATTCCTGAATATACAGAGCTTTTGTCTATTTGTCTAGTTTGCTGACTTAGGTATCGGAGAGGTTTTCGGCACACACCCGCCGGCTAGTTCACGTTTGTATTTTCAGGTGATAAAGCGACGACGTACGGAGGAGTGTAAACTTGATCAACAGGATTATACGAGAAGGTTTATTTCTTTCCCATACACTAGTGATCTTTTTTGCAATTTGTCTCTTTTAACTTGGTAGCAAAGTACAATTGGGATCATTATGCAGGGGCATTATTTTCTTAAAAATTCAATAAATATGTCGCAAGCTTTAAATATAATACGATTTTGTGTAAATTCTTCTCAAAATCTTAATAGAAGAGATTAACTATAACAAGGTAATATTTTTAAATGGTAAACTGTTGAGTTTTGAAGTTTATGAGACAAAATGCAAATGAGTTATAATTTAAGGAGATTTACTCCATTAATTTATTCCAAAAAAGAAAAAAGTTTGATCCATGAATGATAGCTACGATATTAGATTAATTGTAAATTATGTCTATTTTTTAAATTATTTCTTTGCTTAATTTTTTAATAAATGTGACTTGACCTTATAATTGTTCATCTACGAGCAATTTAATTTTATTACATAGATGATATGTTCAACGAAATGGACGGTTTGGATAAATCCAACCAAAACTTGGGTAAATTACAATTTGCTTTTCGGATGCTCTAAATGCACCTTAATATTTTAGTTGGGGACTCATGTTTAAATTTGAATTTTTTTTTTTTTTGGGCAAATTACTTACACCTTCCTTGAGATTTAACAAAATTACAGATTCTCCCATGAGATTTTAAAAATTACATCTTATCCCATCGTAATTAACGCCGTTAACGGATATCATAAATTGACTAAAATGCCCTTTTGACAAATAAGGGCAAATTACCTACACCTTCTTGAGGTTTAGCTAAATTACAAATTCATCCCTAAGGTTTAATTAAATTAAAGATTCTCTTTGACATTTAGCGAAATTATCATTTTTAAATAAGTTATGAAATGCAAAATTAAAATGGAAAAATACTTATTACACTATAAAAAATTAAGGTTTTAGAAACCAAAATTTAGGAACAATTATTTTTAGGAGACCAAATATTTTTGTTGCAAAAAATGTCGTCATTATATTTTTAGTAACGAAAATTAAACATTAGTGATTAATTATTATCTTTTTGGTATCAAATTTTTTGTCTCAAAAAATAAACTATTTTGAAACCAAATTATTTTGTCCCTAAAAATCTATTTATTATTGACATTTTTGAAATTTTATCGCTAAAAACCTTATTTTTGACTTTTCAGGAAGACCTTTTCGCGACTATCCTCACGACAATAGAAATTAGTCTCTAAATGTCTTTGCAACAAAATTTTCACTTTTAGAGATAAAAAAAATTGGTCTATAAAACTCTCATATATTGTAGTGTCAGATGGTGAAAATATCATAAAATTAACAAATAATTAAATAAGTTCAAAACACAAGAAATGATTTGTCAAACAATTCTTAGAATATCTTTGGTTTGATTTTTATAAATTTATTTTAAAATTTTTTTAAAAAAATTAAAAATTAATTTGGTTAAGAAATAAAAAATAAAAAATTATTATTTTTTTATATAATTTTATCTTTTTAGTGGTTAGAAATAATTTTTACAAATTAAATATATTTTTTCATATTTATTTTTATTAAATTAGTTTTTATTTTATTTTTAAAATTTTTTAATTTCTTTTCTAAAGAACAAATCAAATATAGTTCCAAAAACTTTAAAAAATAAAAATAAAAATTCCATCTAATGTAATTCTTTTGTAAATTTTGTTGATTTATCAAAGGAATTTCAGCAGCGGCAATATCGTCCATCAATTTATATTTTGGTGATGTCAGTTAACCATTCTTAACGTTTAGTTAATGGTAGGGATTAAATTATTATGCGAATATAAATCTCGAGGGTGGGATGTAATTTCCGAAACCTTAGGGGAGAATCTGTAATTTAATTAAACCTCAAGGGAGGTGTAGGTAATTTGCCTTTTTTTTTTTCACTTTGAACATCCTAAATAATACACACTATACCCCCCTCCCAACCCACTCTAACCACTCACCGACCACACTTCCCACATCTAACTGTCATTCCTCACTCCTCACTCCCATCCCTACTGCCTAATTCTCTTCGTCACCACCTCCTTTGTCGCTACCATCTCCTTTGCTACCAACAAAACCTAACCTAGGCCCCCTTTCGATCACGACCCCATCATCTTCCTCATTCTTCTTATTCTTCTTCTTCTTCTTCTTCTTCATTCGAAACCCTAGAGTCGCAAACTTCTTTCATATTTTTTATTTTTCTTCTTCTTCTTTATTTTCTTCTTCTTTTTCCTTCAAAACCCAAGATATTTTCAAGTCTAGGGTTTTAGAAGAGAAAGAAGAAAAAAGATGGAAGAGAACGAGAGAGGTTCACAATGAGAAGAGGGGTTTGGGTTGGTGGCGAAGCATTAGGAAAAGGTGGCGACAAAGACAAGAAAGAAATCACTGAAACAAAGAAAGAGAAGGAAGGTGTAACACCCTCAAAATAATAGATAAAACTCAACATTCTTAACATGCATTGATATAAGAGAAATAAACATCCTTCCATTCATCAGAGTATTCTAACAAAAGATATTACATGTTGTCCACAAAAGTAAACGCCCTACCGGCTTACAACTTTCCAAGCCAATACTTGGATACAAAGAAGTGAGTACTAACTCAAATACATATTAAGTCCTTGGCTTGAATTTACATGTAATATCAAAATAACAAAACCACAAAAAAATTCTTCAATCCTCAGAACCTTCCAAGCTAAGTCCTTGGAGGTAGCATATCACCCGGACCTAAAAATGATGTTCCCATACAGGGTGAGCCAATGCCCAGTAGAGATATACTAAACCAAATATAAGCAATGACTAAAACGATAGCATTTGATAGATGGTTAACGCTTATAAACCAGTTATTTCACAATACAGTTACATGACAATATGTCCATGTTACGTTCCTCTTTCCTTTACTTATTCAAATTATTTCATAAACATGGCTCAGAACCTGGCCAAACAATTAATAGGAATACATTCCTTATTAAACATTTCCTTTATTCACAATTCAAATGAGTCTACAACTCATATTAAAAGCACTTCCAATATTTCAATTTAATACACACATTTGTTGTATTAACATTTCAAGTGATACACATAATTGTTGTATCCATGGAGTCCATCCCCTATCTCCTCCCAAACAGGTTTGAGAGTCCATCCCCTATCTTCCCTCAAACCATAGAGTACATCCCCTATCTCCTCCCAAACCATATGCATATACAATGTATTTAACACTTGTTATACACAATAATCAATCAATACACGTATTTGCTGTATTAATCCAACCGTCATATTCTATGACATATTCAATGTGATTAGTTTCAGTTTTCCCTAATCAACATACAGTGTCTACAACAATCAAGACTATCCTCCACCGATAGCCCAAAGCGCTTATTTCTAAACAGAAAATAAATGCATTAAATAAATATAATATCAACAATTTCATCGATGAGTGACAAATTAATCCAACTACACCATTCGATCCCATAATTTTCCAATTTCATGGATGTCAACTCAATTTCATGTTTTCCCAAATTAATTATACTAATTAATTTATTTCAATATTTAGGGCATTTTCCCCATTTCCTCAATATCAACCCTAAGGCTTGATTTCACCAATTTAACATCAACAATACCATTTTTTTCAAAGTCTCAAACACACATGGGTTTAAATATTTGAAAACCCCTCTTTTATAAATTACACAACAACCCTAACTTTTCCCAAAATTACCCAACATCACCAACTAATCAAAATGACCAAAATTTAAGACAAAGCTCATAAGATGGAGTAGGTTATCCCTATCTCGAAGTGAAGAGATGAAATAAAGAAAATGGTGGAAACCCAACGTGCTCCAAATCTACTATTTCTCAGATTAAAAGGAAGCCCTCGCGACCCTCTATCTTTATTGCAAAGAGACTAGGCTAAAAACTCACTCTATGTAGATCAATCCCTAGAGAGAAGGTAAGTGTAGAGAGAGGAAGAGTCGGTTGTAGGGTTTGATAGAAAAAGAGAGATGAAAAAGTGATGTTTAACCCGCTGCTGCGATCTGATATAACACAGGCTCGCTCGAGCAAAGGATTGGTCGCTCGAGCGACCAGACACAAAGAATACTCGCTCGAGCGTAGAAAGCCTCACTTGAGCCAACAATACGAAGCTTCAGATCTGCAACCTCGAAGCATGCTCGAGCGACAGAATGCTCACTCGAGCGAAGAAACCCCAAACATACACCTCGCTCACTCGAGCGAAGGAAAGCTCGCTCGAGCGAAGAATGGCATCTCACAGGTTCAAAATTAGACACAAATGCAAGCTCGAACGAAGGACTTCTCGCTCGAGCCACCAGATACAAAACTCAACTCTCGCTAGAGCGAAGGAAACCTGGCTCGAGTGAAAGGCCTAAAACACGGAGCTCGCTCGAGCGATAAAAGTCTCGCTCAAGCGAAGGACCAAATTTCTGAACAGCAACACTTGGTTCAAACTCACTACCAACCTGTAACAAACCTGTCCAAAACATCCTATAACTTAAATACAAAGTATTGAAGGACGGAAACAAGATATATACAACATCAACTCCACGGAACCTAAGTCCGGAATACAACAACCAAAAGGGGAAAGACCGGGATCGCTATAACCTCTCCCCTTTAAAGAATTCCGTCCCCGAAATTAGGCACAGGTTTTCAAAAGTATGTTTTCTTCAATACTCAACAACATTACAACTTAAAATTTCACAACTTGACCTATTATCGGTCATTCTATCTCTATTCAAGAGGCATTTCACAGAATATATTACGACATTCATTATCAGCAGGTATTCCTTTCAAATCCAACAATTTCCATTACACAAGATTTACAAGTTCATATCATATTCAATATTCATGATATATTTCCATTTCTACAACATATTCAACATATACTATGTCATAATAAACTTCCATTTCGAGGCAAGTTCTACAATATTTCCATAAACTCAAAACATATACTATGTCTTACAACTTAAGATACATTCAATGCTCTTAACGTTTAACAATACAACAAAATGTACAACATATGCTCAAACGTCCACAAATAGGTCCGGATATTTCTCTCGGACCTCCAATTCACGTTCCCAAGTGGCCTCCTCCACCCCGTAATGTTTCCACAAAACCTTAACCAAAGGAATAGTCTTGCCTCGCAAGACTTGATCCCGCCTATCCAAGACCCAAACCAGTCTCTCCTCATACGAGGCATCCTCATCTATCTCTAAGTCGGTCCAATTCAATATATGTGACGGATCTGGCTCATACTTCCGAAGCATGCTAACATGAAACACGTCATGTACTCGGGACAACTGCGGCGGCAAAGCTAAACGGTAAGCAACCTCACCAATCCTCTCAAGGATGTCGAAAGGACCAATAAATTGATGGGACAACTTCTCACTCTTCCCAAACCTCATTAATCCCCGCCTAGGTGATATTTTCAGAAAAACATGATCACCAGCCTCAAATACCAAAGGCCTCCTCCTTCGGTTGGCATAACTCTTTTGACAACTCTGGGCTGTAACAAGCCTCCTACGGATAAGCTCAACCTTCTCCGTCGTTTCCCTCACCAACTCCGGGCCCAACAAAGGTGCATCACCCACCTTGACCCAACAAAATGGAGACCTACAAGGTCGGCCATACAAGGCCTCAAACGGTGCCATACCGATACTCGACTGGAAACTGTTATTGTAGGCAAACTCCACTAAGGGCAAGTGCCTCTCCCACGACCCACTAAAGTCAAGAACACAACCTCGAAGCATATCCTCAACGATCTGAATAGTACGCTCAGACTGCCCGTCAGTCTGACAGTGATAAGCCGTGCTAAAGGTCAATCTGGTGCCCAAGGTACTCTGCAAACTCTGCACAACCTAGCAGTAAAACGAGGATCTCTATCCGAGACGATCATCACTGGGACCCCGTGCAATCTCCTATGTCCCGAATATACAAGTCGGCAAGATGATCTACCGAATCTCTCACGCGCATAGGGATAAAGTGCGCTGACTTAGTCAATCGATCTACAACCACCCAAATAGCATCACTACCCTGCTGAGTCCTCGGAAGACCTACAACAAAGTCCATCGTGACATGCTCCCACTTCCACTCGGCAATAGGCAAGGGTTGTAACAAACCCGCTGGCCTCTGATGTTCGGCCTTCACTTGCTGACAAGTAAGGCACTTAGACACAAAAACTGCCACATTTCTCTTCATACCCCTCTACCAAAACTGGCGCCCCAAATCACGATACATCTTAGTGCCTCCCGGATGCACCGCAAGGCATAAATGGTGAAACTCTCAGAGTACTTCCTCTCGACAAGACTCCGGCACAAACAGACGATCACAGTATCTTATACTCAGGTCGGGATACACAGTCAAACCCTTTTTAGCCTTCCTACTGGAGATCTTCTCCCGGAATGATTCTACCTCAAGGTCACCTCTCTGTGCCTCCAACACTCGACTCACAAGTGTAGGTCACAAGAACTACTGAAAAACAAGGTCATAGCCTCAACAGATTCGCCCAGCAGCAAATCAAACTCGCTAAGAGCACCCAACATCTCCCACTCCCAGATGACTATACAAGCTATATCACTAATGGATTTCCTGCTAAGGGCATCAGCCACAACATTGGCCTTCCCCAGATGATAGTGCAACTCAAAGTCATAATCCTCAATGAACTCCATCCACCTCCTCTGCCTCAAGTTCAAGTCTTTCTGTGTAAACAGATATTTCAGACTCTTATAATCCGAGAACACCTCGAACCTCTCACCATAAAGGTAGTGCCTCCAAATCTTCAAGGCAAAAATCACGGCTGCTAACTCTAGATCATGTGTAGGGTAATTCTTCTCGTATATTTTCAATTGACGTGAGCCATAGGTAACCACTTTTCTCTCTTGCATCAACACACAACCCAAACCCTCTCGTGAGGCATCACAATAAATGGCATAACCCAAACCTCTCTCTAGTATAATCAACACGGGAGTGGTGGTAAGTCTAACTTTCAACGCCAGGAATGACTTTTTACAAGTCTCACTCCACACAAACTTGACCCCTTTCTGTGTCAATCTAGTCATCGGCGAAGCTAGCTTGGAGAAAGCCTTCACAAACCGACGGTAATACCCAGCTAATCCCAGAAAACTGCGGATCTCAAAAACACTCTTAGGTTGTGCCCAATCTTGCACTACCTCTATCTTGGATGTATCAACAGACACCCCTTCTCCAGAGACTACATGGCCTAAGAATTTGACTTCTCCTAGCCAAAACTCACACTTCCCAAACTTAGCATACAGCTTATGGGCTCTAAGCAACTCAAGCACTACTCTCAAGTGTTCCTCGTGCTCCTCCTCAGAAGGTGAATAAATCAGAATGTCATCCACGAAGACGACTACAAAACGATCCAAGAATTCCCGGATGATCCGATTCATCAAATCCATAAACACAGTCGGTGTATTGGTGAGCCCAAAAGGCATCACCAGAAACTCATAGTGGCCATACCGCGTACGGAATGCCGTCTTCGGGATATCCTCCTCCTTGACCCTCAACTGGTGATAACCCGATCTCAAGTCTATCTTAGAGAAACAACGGGAACCCTTCAACTGGTCGAATAGATCATCTATACGCGGCATCAAGTATTTATTCTTAACCGTAGCCCGATTCAATTTCTGGTAATCGATACAAAGTCTCAAGGCACCATCTTTCTTTTTAGCAAAAAGGGCCGGTGCTCCCCACGGTGAAACACTAGGGCGAATAAAGCCCTTATCTAGCAACTCCTAGGGTTGAATCTTCAACTCACTCAACTCAGCTGGAGCGAAACGGTAAGATGCCATAGAAATCAGTGCCGTGCCAGGCACTAGGTCAATAAAGAACTCAATCTTTCGATGGGGTGGCAAACTAACAAGATCCTCGGGAAAGACGTCCGAGTACTTGCAAACCACTCTCGGCAATACAGTTTGGGTCTCATCACACTCACTACTCATGAAGCTAGCAAGAAGACCACTAAGCTCACTCCGCCCTCGCGGATCATACACTGGTGGCAAAACACTACCAACCTAATCCCCCAAGAAATATAAACAATCCCCGCTCAAGGTACATACAGTGACCCTCTGGCGGTAACACTCAATAACTGTCTGGTATGACGATAACCAGTCCATACTCAAAATCACATCAAAACCCGCCATAGGCATAACTACAAAAGGAAATGGAAGTTGCCGGTCGGCGACCTCTATATCACAGCCTCGACACCCTTGTTTCAAAATCAATTCACCCCCAACAAGTGATACAGCACAAATAGGAGATACTAACTGCGCCAACTCCAACCCCAAAATAGATGCAAATGCAGCAGATATAAAGGAATGAGATGCTCTCGTATCAATCAACACATTAGCAATCGAGTTGCAAAATAAAAAGGTACCTCTCACAATAGATGGAGTCGGTACAAGATCTCGCTGTGATAAAGATACACGCTACTGAAGGTCTCTGATCTACCTGCTCACCCCTAGGAGCATAAGACTGCTGCGCAGACTAGGACGATAAAGCCCCCTGATTGGCCCTCGAGGCCTGAACTGATTGAGCTGGCTGATGGTTCTGAGTCTGCCTCAAACCAGATGCACCAAATGTGCCACTCAACTGCGGGCAAAACCTCTTCAGGTGCCCCGCCTGGCCACACTGGTAACAAGAAAGCAGCTGGCCTCTGCCCTGACTCTAGCTCTGAGGTCGAGCCGAAGATGAAGCTGCTCTCTGTCTTCCTCCCTTCTGCGGGCAAGCTGGAGACTTGTGGCCCAGCTGACCACATTTGAAACAGGTAATGTCTCCCTGACTGCTTCTCCCAGAACCTGCACTAGGCACTGGAAAGGTCGATCTAGCAAAACTGCCCTGAGACTGCTGAGGGTTAGAACCCCTCTGTCTCCTGCCATCACCCAAGCCATCCTGACTCCTCTTAGAGCCCCTCTGTCTCTCCTCCTCCTCCTGCATCATAATCTCCATATGGGCCGCAACATCCACAAGATGCCCATAATCCCGGGTCATAGAACCTCCAACTCTCATCTTGAGTCCGTGCCTCATCTTCTTCTCAAATTCCAAACAACGACATTCTTCAGATGCCACGAGCTCAGGTGCAAACCTGGATAAACTAGTAAATGCGGCCTCAAACTCGGCCACTGATGAACTCAGCTGCTTAAGCTGGCAGAACTGATCCCTCAACCTCTCTCTAACAGCTGGAGACAGGAACTTCTCCTGGAAAGCATCTACAAAGGCCTCCCAAGTCCCTCCTACACGACCTCTCATGAATTTCCACCACAGACCCGCATCTCCTTTCAACTGGAAAGATGCCAAGGTCACCTTCAAGGCCCCGTCCTCGATGCTAAGCATCTCAAACGTCTTCCTTATCTGTTCGAGCCATTCATCAGCCTTCAATGGCTCTTTTGGATTACCCACAAACTCATCCAGGTTAGACCGGAAGAACTCCCTCTTCAGAAAAGAAGGCCCTGCATCTGCAACATAGGCTTGGGCTTGATTCTCAGCTCTGAGAATGCCCATGGATTCCCTGAATGCTCCTGCTATCTCGCGGGCTAAGGCGCCCACAGCCTGCTGACATACTGGCTCGGCCACATTGGCTTGACCAACACCCTCCTGCTACTCTGGAATCTCATTCGGTATAGGCATCTCATGCCTACCACGCCTACCATGTCCTCGTCCTCATCATCGTCCTCGTCCTGATATCCTAATAAAGGTAACAGAGACGTTAGCACATTCACAAATGTGCCGAAGCTATAACACTCGCGTTCTAATACATTGGACAACAATAACTTATTCCACGTAAGCACATAATCACATAAGCACCTGCGAATTTCATTTCTCGATAATGACAGTCCCGAGGCATTACTAGAGTTCCGGTTAGAAACAGCATTGATCAAGTGCTTTTCCAACAAGACTCATAGGAACCCAAGGATCCAATCAATATCCTAGAAACTAAATCCTATACTCATATAGTCACATAAACATGTTATCACATAAGCACATAACATTACATCTAAGTCTCTAACAAACGAGACGAACCCACTGTGATACTAATCACTTCCCACGTACCCAAAATATTCAAACCTGGTATGCTCTGATACCAAGTTGTAACCCCCTCAAAATAATAAATAAAACCCAACATTATTAACATGCATTGATATAAGAGAAATAAACATCCTTCCATTCATCAGAGTATTCTAACAAAAGATATTACATGTTGTTCACAAAAGTAAACGCCCTACCGGCTTACAACTTTCCAAGCCAATACTTGGATACAAAGAAGTGAATACTAACTCAAATACATATTAAGCCCTTGGCTTGAATTTACATGTAATATCAAAATAACAAAACCACAAAAAAAGTCTTCAATCCTCAGAACCTTCCAAGCTAAGTCCTTGGAGGTAGCATATCACCCGAACCTGAAAATGATGTTCCCATATACGGTGCGCCAATGCCCAGTAGAGATATACTAAACCAAATATAAGCAATGACTAAAACGATAGCATTTGATAGATGGTTAACGCTTATAGACAAGTTATTTCACAATATAGTTACATGACAATATGTCCATGTTACGTTCCTCTTTCCTTTACTTATTCAAATTATTTTATAAACATGACTCATAACCTTGCCAAACAATTAATAGGAATACATTCCTTATTAAACATTTCCTTTATTCACAATTCAAATGAGTTTACAACTCATATTAAAAGCACTTCCAACATTTCAATTTAATACACACATTTGCTGTATTAACATTTCAAGTGATACACATAATTGTTGTATCCATGGAGTCCATCCCCTATCTCCTCCCAAACAGGTTTGAGAGTCCATCCCCTATCTTCCCTCAAACCATGGAGTACATCCCCTATCTCCTCCCAAACCATATGCATATACAATGTATTTAACACTTGTTATACACAATAATCAATCAATACACGTATTTGCTGTATTAATCCAACCGTCATATTCTATGACATATTCAATGTAATTAGTTTCAGTTTTCCCTAATCAACATACAGTGTTGTAACAACCCTCGTACAGTTTACCGATAAACTACTGAATTAACTACCGATTACTGCTAAACAGAGACTGATTTTGACTGATAATAGAATTATTGGAATCTCGAATCGATCGATCAAACCTGAAACCGAATTGACTGAGTATATCTATTGTACTGCATTTCCATCTGTTTGATTATTTGATTATCTGTTTATGTTATATGTTTAAACTATGAATTGAAGGCCTTATCGGCGGCCGAACCGGAAATCGATTAGTGTTTCATGATCATCATAATTTATGTGATATTATGGTGTATTTAATTAAAATATGATTAGGTATGATTAAATTAGATTAAAATGGGTTAAATTGCAATAGTTGCTTTATTTACCATATTGCCACCCTTAGTGGGCCACTACCTCAAAACATTGAGCCTTATTACACTTAATCAAAACACTTCCCCTCAGCCTCATTTCTTGTTTTGCCGACTAGAGAGAGGGAGGTAAGGGAGAGAGTTAGTTTTCATCTCATCTTGCTTGTTTGGGCTTGGGAATTGAAGGGAATTGAAGTGTAGATTGTTAATTAAGCTCCTACACCTTAAATTCAAGACGTAGGTAAGAGAATTCACCTTCTTATTCTTGTGTTTAAGTTGTTTCTAGCATGGATCATGGTAGTTTAAAGAGTTAAGGCATAAATTGGTTCAAAAGTGTTGAATTAGAACTAAATTGTTGCATGCATGTACATATCTTGCATTATTGAGGTTGTTCTTCAAAAATTGTCACATGCATGTCCATGTTAATGTTAAGGACCATGATTTCATCTTGAATTTGAAAAGAATGAGCTCAATAGAGCATGTTTTGGAAGCTTTGATTTGAGTTAATCTCATGCATGTCACCTTGTAGCATGTTCATGCATGTTCATGAAAAATGGGTTTGAAAATGAATTTAATTGAAACACCCTTGGGCTTTGATTTGTCAAATTGATCTTTGAAACATTTAATATTAGGTGTTTACAAGTGTTTTCCAAGTTTTTGGCCCAAGAGGATCGATTTTGGTGTTTGAAAACTTGATTTTGAGCTTGGGACTCAAATCTGGAATTTCCAGATTTTGAGCCTACGCTCGAGCGAAGAAGTCTACGCTCGAGCGTACACTCTGTGTTCGTGCTTTCCGCTCGAGCGAGAAAAGTTACGCTCGAGCGTGAAATGCGTGCATCCAGTACTTTTCATGAGTTCACAGTCCGCTCGAGCGAGGAAACCTGCGCTCGAGCGAGGACCTGTGTCTTACGCTCGAGCGGGCATCGAGCGAGCATCGGGCGTAAAATCTGAGCATCCAGCATTTTTACTGTAGCACGCAGTCCGCTCGAGCGACGGAATCCACGCTCGAGCGGAGCTCCTTTGTCTGCATGTCCGCTCGAGCGTAGAAAGCCACGCTCGAGCGAGACCCCTGTTTTCAGCAAAATTTGTTAAGTGTTCAAAAGTGCATCTTTGCATCCTCTTTCCATCCTAGGCATTCCTAGGGCATATTTAAGGCATCTTTAAGAGGATATAGATGTAGAACACACCAAGGCAAATTTAGGGATTAAGTCATTATCTTTCCTAACTGTGAAGCTTAGTGTGTGTTCAATCTGCATCTTGTTTAGGGTTGGCATTTCGAGGAGACGCCTAGCCTCAGTAGCTGTAACTCTGTGAGTAACAATTGTGTAAAGTTATGTTCAAATGATTATTTTTTCAACACCGAATCAACTGCATCGAATCGATATATTGATTATTGAATGAATGTATGTCCTTTATTTACGACTGTCTTTGTGGCATCCTTAGCACCTCATCGCATCGTTACTATTACAGAGATCTCGCTCGGTTCCTCGTCGAACCACTATCACATCGATTGATGGCCATCATTACTGTTCGGTCTTTTAAGACCTCTTTATCGCTATGCTAATGGATGTACCACATATGATCACATCGCATCGAACTACTGATATACTGATTGAATTGAACTGTTTTCATTACTGTAAGGACATTCATTCTAAACCCCTTTACGCTTTACGTTATTCACTGGGCATTAGCTCACTGCTCATATATATATGTAGGTGTACAGGCACCAGACCGCGGCTAGGAGCGTCGGGGTAAACTCCAGTTTTGTCAAGCCAACTACTGTGCCTCACCGTGAGGTTCCGAGCCTGTCAAGCTTAGGCTTAGGGGTGTTTTTATTTTCCCGTCTGTCTTGGACTGTTTTTATAATACTGTATAGACTGTTATCACTGCTTTAATAGGGTTAAGTCCTCAAGACCGTATGTTTGTAAATGATGTATGTACTGTTCTGCACTGTGTATGCATGTATGTATGAAAAATCTTTTGGCATACAGACTGTCACAACTCATTAGACATAGTTTATTTATCAGTATTTCCGCCATGCCTCAGATTGCTTTTATCAGACATCGTTTCAAGAGGCCTTCGATAATCTCGGACATCTGGCGATTCAGATACTAAACCCATAGGGGCGGGTTTGGGTCGTGACAAGTGTCTACAACAATCAAGACTATCCTCCACCAATAGCCCAAAGCAGTTATTTCTAAACAAAAAATAAATGCATTAAATAAATATAATATCAACAATTTCATCGGTGAGTGACAAATTAATCCAACTACACCATTCGATCCCATAATTTCCCAATTTCATGGATGTCAACTCAATTTCATGTTTTCCCAAATTAATTATACTAATTAATTTATTTCAATATTTAGGGCATTTTCCCCATTTCCTCAATATCAACCCTAAGGCTTGATTTCACCAATTTAACATCAACAATACCATTTTTTTCAAAGTCTCAAACACACATGGGTTTAAATATTTGAAAACCCCTCTTTTATAAATTACACAACAACCCTAATTTTTCCCAAAATTACCCAACATCACCAACTAATCAAAATGACCAAAATTTAAGACAAAGCTCATAAGATGGAGTAGGTTATCCCTACCTCGAAGTGAAGAGACGAAATAAAGAAGATGGTGGAAACCCAACGTGCTCCAAATCCACTATTTCTTAGATTAAAAGGAAGCCCTCGCGACCCTCTATCTTTCTTGCAAAGAGACTAGGCTAAAAACTCACTCTATGTAGATCAATCCCTAGAGAGAAGGTAAGTGTAGAGAAAGGAAGAGTCAGTTCTAGGGTTTGATAGAAAAAGGAAGATGAAAAAGTGATGTTTAACCCACTGCTGCGATCTGATATAACACAGGCTCGCTCGAGCGAAGGATTGGTCGCTCAAGCAACCAGACACAAAGAATACTCGCTCGAGCGTAGAAAGCCTCGCTCGAGCAAACAATACGAAGCTTCAGGTCTGCAACCCCGAAGCATGCTCGAGCGACAGAATGCTCGCTCAAGCGAAGAAACCCAAAACATACACCTCGCTCGCTCGAGCGAAGAATGGCATCTCACAGGTCCAAAATTGGACGCAGACACAAGCTCGAGCGAAGGACTTCTCGCTCGAGCGAAGGAAACCTGGCTCGAGCGAAGGATCTAAAACACGAAGCTCGCTTGAGCGACAAAAGTCTCGCTCGAGCGAAGGACCAAATTTCTGAGCAGCAACACTTGGTTCAAACTCACTACCAACCTGTAACAAACATGTCCAAAACATCCTATAACTTAAATACAAAGTATTGAAGGACGGAAACAAGATATATACAACATCAACTCCACAGAACCTAAGTCCGAAATACAACAACCAAAAGGGAAAAGACCGGGATCGCTATAGAAGGGGAGGCAATAATGACGAAGAGGAGGTCGCAACAGTGAAAATGAAGAAGAACGAGGATATGGCATGGAGAACTGATGGGGTATGCATGAAGGAGGTGGCAGCGACAGGGAAGGGATTGAAAAAGGCTTGCTGGAGTTAAGAAGACTGGCTAGAGATCTTACTAGAGCTAGGAAGGGGATGTTGAAGTAAGGGTTAAAGATTATGTTATTTTGGTACTTTGGTTGAGGGGTAAAATAGTATTAAAAAAAAATTATAAATTGGAGTGTCCAACCAAATAAATGGAGTGCAGTTTAACCACCATTTGCTTTCTTTAAGTTTCATAATTTTCTTACTTTGACTTTTAAAGTATTTTTCTTTCCACTTTGATTCTTAAAGTTTGAATTTTTTTTTTAATTTATTCCCAAAATAAAATTTCATTCAATTTTAAATGAAAAATATTACATTAGCAGCCACATGGAATAAAATATATAAATTACACTTTGCCCTTTCAAGTTTCACAATTTTCCCATTTGAGTACTTAAAATATATATTTTTTCCGTTTCACCCCTTAATATTTATAATTTTTCTCAATTTGTTCCCAAAATAAAGTACCATGGATGAAAAATGCCACTTCCGTATCCATATGGCATAAAAATAAATTATATTAAAATTTGGTTAAGCTTTTAGAGCTTGTTTTTTGATTTTTTTTTTTTTTTGGGGGAGGGGAGTAATTAGAAACAAGTTTGAGAAAAATAATAACAAAAATTGTATTTTTTTATTTTTCAAAAATATTTTCACTAAAAAAAATTATTTGAAATTATTTATTTATTTATTTATTTTGATATTTTTTTTCCAAACTAGTTTTTGAAATTTTTTCAAAAAATAGATTATAAAAACTCAACCAAACAAAGAGGTGTTTGGGTGCATATGAATGACGGTCATAAAAGGGTGGGACGATGAAAGGAGGGGTGAAGGAGAAGTGGAACTTTAGGAGTAAATTTGAAGAGGAGAAAGAGAAAGGGTGTTGAAATTTGGGGTTGGATTTTAAGGTTTGGGTTTTGAATTTTGAGTTTTAGGTTTTGGGTCTCAAGACTGATAGAAATTGACTTTGGGAAAAATTGGAAAAAATTATAAACATTATGGGCAAAATAAGAAGAAAAAAAAAATTTAAGGCCAGAGTAGGAAACTGTGAAACTTAAGAAGGGCAAAGTGTAATTTATCTATTTGTCACGTGGTTTCTATTCAAAATTGAATAGAAATTAGTTTGGGAAGTAAATTGACAAAAAAAATGGCAAATGTCAAAGTAAAAAAATAAATATATATACTTTCAAGAGTTAAGAGCAAATTTGAAAATCAACTAAAATAGTTAAAAATTCAAAAAGTTATTACTAAAAAGTCAATTATTGTCTATATTATTTTATATGTCTTTTTATAAAAAACTAAAAACAACTAATTAAAATAACTAGTTCTCAAAATAAGTTTTTTTTTTAAAAAAAATTGTAAGATTTAAAGGGAAAAAGTGTAATTTGCTCCCAAAACTCACAAGATACAGAAAATATATGGGATATAGGGATCCTATTGTGATCCTCATGGGGGTCAATACTTTTTTTTTTTTTTGTTTAATGATTCGAACGGTTGATATTGGAGAATTTGTTTAGTGGAATATCCATGATAAAAATTAAATTAATCAAATATTAATAATCACATGATCAGATAAATAATCTATTGTTAAAATCATATTTATCTTTAT
Source organism: Camellia lanceoleosa (assembly GCA_025200525.1). NCBI lineage: Eukaryota > Viridiplantae > Streptophyta > Magnoliopsida > Ericales > Theaceae > Camellia > Camellia lanceoleosa. The sequence goes on along the minus strand of CM045762.1, from coordinate 118,744,949 downwards.
TTTTTAAAAATAAATATAATATAATTATAAAATTACAAAAATCTAATTAATGAAATAGACCTAATGTAGCTTTTTGTTTTTAATAGGGAAAATTCTACTTACACAACATATTTATCTCTTTACACCATTTATTTGAATTTTTTTTTTCTAATTTTACCCATGTGTAAAATTATTTTTCAGGACAAACGATAAAAATTAAATAAATTTGATTATCTCTTTACACTCATTACACTTTAATCCCTATTTTTTTTTCTTCCTTCCCATTTCTTCTTCTCTACTATACATCTACTTTCAAAATGTAATAATCATAGCGTTTTGATCATTAAAAAAAAATTAAAAATAATATTAAAAAAAAACAATAGATGTATAAATGGTAATGAAAGACCAGCAAAAAAAGTGAAATGGTAAGTTTTTTCTTTTATTTATTTATTTATTTTTGTTTTTGTTTCGTTTTTGGATGATTGTTTGACTTTTGTTTAGTGTACCAAAACCAAACAAAATCAAATAGCTCGGACCACATTGCTAAACAAAAAATACATATTTGATAGTCCAATGCCGAACAAAAAATACTTATTTAGTAACCTACTGTCAAACAAAAAGTACATGTCTGGTAACTCACTGCTAAACATTTTCAGTTTTATTTTTCTGACATTTTTTTCTTTTTGCTTTGAATGATTTTGTTTATATTCATTGCAGTAAGGCTAGTAGTGCATTGTTAATAGTTTGTTAGATTTATTTGCTTCCTGATCATCCAATACCTTTAAAAGTAAATAATTTGATTTGTTTTCATTATTCGTGTGCTAATGGATGGAAGAAAGTATATACTATTCATATTAATCAATTCCGTAAGCTTGTCAGCCCTAATGTAGTAACTACAGAAAGTATGAACATGGATGGATTGTGATTTAGTATGTTTTTTTAAATGTTTGTATTGACAAATTTGAAGAATATTTTTATGAATATTTATACACTTCATATTTTTATGGATATGCTTGATATTTTAAGAAAAGTGAATTTGTCAACGTGCAGTAACAGATGATTGGACAGATCTAATTTGTTTGGCAACATGACACTGAAATAATCCAAGTTATTTGGCAATGTATCCGAACATGCCCATCATAAATTTTAAAAAATAATAATAATATTTTAAAGAAAGTGAATCTGTAAACATGCAGCAACAAATGGCTAAAAAAATATAATTTGTTTGGTAACATAATATCGGAGTAATTTAAAAAAAAAATAAGTATAATGCGAAAAATCTGTAGAGATTAAAAATAATTTAATTTAAAATTAGTTTTGATATTATAATAGATGTAATTAGAATTTCGATTATTTTTTAATAGTGTAAGAAAAAAATAATTGTAAAGGAGTGTAAGTAGGATTTCCCTTTTTAACAGTAGTGAGGATGTCAGTGGTGTTCGATTTTGTCGGCAGTCATTGTCAAGATTTCCATTATTGAATTATTTTAATCATTCTTTTCTTTTTCTTTTTTTGAACAGATATTTTAATCATTCTCGAACACATGCTAATAATGCTATCAGTCGTGATAGAGGCCTTGAATTCGAGGCCTCGAATTTGGCTCGAATGAGTTTTTTTTTTTTTTTCTGGTTCAATCAGAAACGAAGAAGATGAAGAAAGAAGAAGGAGAAGAGAAGGGAGGAGGAGGAGGAGGCGGAGGCAAGGCAGAGGCGGGGGCTGTCGGAGACGACGATCGGGCTGCGGAGACGACGATCGGGCAGAAGCAGGGGCTGCCGGAGGCGACGATCAGGCGAGGCGACGCCGGGTGATGCTGCGACGAGCTGCTGCAAGGACGCCGCCACGATCAAGGCGATCGCGAGCCCTCTCGGCAAATTTGAGGCCTGAATCATTAATCTAATGCTATATATATAATTTTTAAGCATTGATAGAGACCCCTTCCAATCACCACCCCACAACCCCACACACACGTGACGGGTGGTGATTGGAGGAGAAGGAAAAAAAAAAAAAAAAAAGCAAAAGAAAAAGTAGCCAATCAAAAAAGAGAGGGGGTCAAAGGGGGTGAGGGGAAAAGGAGTTTTAAACATTTTTGATAATTTTTATTCCCTTTGTTTTCTTTATTTATTTAATTTTTTTGGTAGTTGAAACCAAGTGGGGCAACTGTATATATACAAATCTTATTTATAATAAGGAAAAATTGCAACAGAAGAAAATGGGATCATGTCGAAATAATTACAAGAATATGAAGAATAAAAAATAATTGCAAAACATATGATAAATAAAAAATTAATAAAAAAATATAATGAGATTTACTTTTTTGCCCCTCTAATTTTTCTATCCTCACCTTCTCTCTTCTTCATTCCTTCGCCCTACTTTCTCCAACCACAAACTACCTCTCTCTCACATTTTCCAATTACAACTAGTCCTACCGCCAACTTCATTTACCGCAACCACTACCACTACCACCACTTCTAACTCCTTTCGTTCGTTCTTAGCTCTCTGGCTCGCAACCACCACCGTAACACTTACGTTTGTTTTGAGGATTTGGAGAGAGATTTTGAAAGGGAAAGGGAAAGGGAAAAGGTGTGTGAAATTAGGTGAAATGTAAGTATGTTTTATTCACATTTCACCTACCTTTTTCATTTCCTTTTGCAAATCCCTACTCAAATCCCCCAACCAAACTCAGCATAAAAGACTCCCCAACCCTCTACCAAATCCTTATGTCTAGTCGTAGCTCATACCTCTCTTCACTGCCACCATTATAATACCCCAACCCCCATTGCAGACCCTAGATCTCTCTATTGGTTTATCTCATTATGATCTCTTACTTTCTCTCATCACATCGCGATCTCTATATATATCATTGTGATCTATGTTATAGTGGTGCCGACAAAAGAGCGGTTAGGGATGAACAAAAGGGGTTGTGAGATGCAAGGGACAGGTGTTGGTGGTGGTCAAAAAGATAGGTTGGGAGAAGGTCAGAGAAGGTTAGAGAGGAAGGCAGTAGAGCTAGCGACGATTGTAAAAAGTGAGGGGTGCCTAGTGGCTGAAGAAAGTGAGAGAGGAAAGAGAAAGTGAAGAAAAAGAGATGGGTCAAGAGCAGAAAAATAGAAAGGAAAATTACAATTTTTACTAAACTTTTGTAATTAATTTTTAACTGCTATTGTTTGATTCTCCCACATTTTTGCAATTATTTCAACTTCTTTTCACTTCTCTTCAATTTTTACTTTATAATATAACATTACTCTAATAAGATGGTGTGGTATAACTTGATATATGTATACATATATATACATGCTTTTTGCCCCATTTTATTTAAAGAAAATTAATAAAAAGTTCATCTTAAAGGGACTATAAGGTATTAGATTTAAGGAAAAATCTTATTTGGTGATAAAGATACGTTGAAAAAGTCATTGGCACGGGAAAAGTCACTGGCAACGGCAACAAATGGTGGTAGTGATGTAGAGAAATGTGTAATCTTTAACAAAAGAGTGTTAAATGTGTAACATGTGTCACATTTTATTAGATAATTAGTTTGGTGAATTTCAACGGATAGACAAATAAGTTGATCAACAGATAGGTTGATTTCAACATTTAGACAGATTAGTTGATTTCAACAGATAGTTATCTTTTTGGACAAATTGTGTTATTTTAGCCCAAATAAATTAGAGTTTGAGTCTAATGGCCCAGAAGACTTAGAAATAAACTTATGGCCTAAAGCCCATTTTATTTATCCTTTTTGAGAATTTTAATTTTGTAAAGGGACACGCAATAAATGGATTGAATAAATCCAAATGCACTATTTTCAATAACTGCCCATTAATTTTTACTTTCAATATATTTTTTATTACTTATGAATTTTGTTAATGCATGTTTTAGGGCAAATGTTAAGTTGACTTTTACATTCTTTTACATTATTTATTACATGTATTTCATGTAAAATGTATAATCATTTTAAATTTATTGTTAACAAAATCCATTATTTATAAGGAATAATTTTAGAAACTTACACACTTTATTTTTGGCTTCTAAAATAGACAATTTTTGTGGAATATCTCAAAATGAAAGTATGGATAAACAAAATGAAATGGATGGAATATTAAAATATAATATAATATGTATTATGAAAAAGTATTTCAAAAATAAAATGTATGCTTCAAATTTGATATGATGTGAGTAACATTAAAAATAAATTCTTGTTTGGGAACAGGCTAATTTAGTAAATTTTTGGCTATTTGGCTAAAATATGAGCTTAAAAAAACTAGTATGTTTAGGATGATTTTTTGGCTTTTTACAAAAAGATGTGCAAAAAGTAGAGAGAAAAGAGAATCTTTGACTTTTTGGTATAGATTGTTGGTTTTTTGGCTTTTTTAGTAACCTTTTGACTTTTTGACTAAATCGCCCTGTTGCCAAACGAGACCAATTAACACATTATATTTTTGAAATACTTTTAATATTGTGAGAGATTCTCCATGATGGAATACTGGAAACTTGCTAGTGAAAAGAAACAAAACAACCCTCTTATTTTATCTATTTGGTGGAGAGTCTATGCCATAATAAGGAAAATGCTACAAGTTAAGCTACATTAACAAGGTTGGTGAAGAAATAAAATATTATTAACTACTTTTGTGCAAAATGTTTTATATTATTTATCAATTGACATTTCTCATATTATCTTTTATCACATTTCTCATTGTATCTTTTCACCTTCATACACAAGTTCCATATGCATTCATTCATGTATGTTCTCTTATTTTGTGTATAGTATTAATGTTGTAAAACAAACTAAATTAACTTGACTCATGTTCGACTCATTAATAGTTTCATAAATTAAGATTTCTTTTGTTGCATGACAGAGTAAACCGGTTTCATGGGAGCCATACATGATCTCCATGGGGAAGGTATACTGGAAGTTGCTATATATACACATTAGCGATTGGCATACGCAACGCGCTTACAATTCAAATAAGTAAAAATAAGACAAAATATTAATTATATATTGTGTGCCACTCAAGTAGTAAGAATTTTCTTAATTTTTCAAGTACCATTCCTCCCATCTATCTAATTTTTTTTTTTTTTTTTTTAAATAGAAAAAATGGAAACTTGACAGCATAAGAAGAGAAGGTTTCAGGACACCACCAAAGATATTCATTTTATAGTAAGTAAAAACAAAAAAAAAAAAACCTAATTACATTTTGTGTACCACTCAAGTGGTACATGTGCTCTTTATCAAATCAAATGTGCTAGGTTTGAATCTTACCCTCTTCTCTAAACCTTTTTTTTTTAATTGAGAAATTCACTTGGCACATAGAGAAACCAAGACTTCAAGACACTAACATGACTGTGCACTTGATATATAGAATAGATAGATAGATAGATAAAACAAGATTACTCTGTCTTGGAAAATGTTTGTCCCTCCTTTCTCTTATATCGCTTACAATCACACGACTTGATTCCTAATTTGAAAAATGAAATCACATAAACTTAGTACATGATGTACACCTTTTTAAGAAAAGAAAATATATGGGGTGGCTCTAAATGCTTCCCAAAATGTTGGTTGGACACCCATTGTTTAGGGCATCCCAACTCTAAATTTGATTCTTTATTTTTATTTTTATTTTCTTTGAATATTTCAAATAAGCCCAATCTCACCTTCACCCAACCTAATTCGCCACTATCGTTGTCGGACCGCCTTTGCTACTGTCACTCGCCACCCCTTCTCATTCCTTCGCCAACAGTCGTCGCTCCCACACTTTCTCTTCTTCTTCTTACTTTTCCAAAAACCCTTCGAGATCTAGGGTTTTGGGAGGAAGGAGAATGAGAATGAAGATAAGAGATTAGGAGAGATAGTTCACGACAAGAAGGGTGTCAAAGCAGGGAAATCTAATGCCCCCAAATTTATTACCTGAATCTACTGCCAAATCCTTCATTTAAAGTCCAATTCCATAACTTAAAAGGTAGAAGAAAAATCATAAATAATTAAACTTTAAATATTCTCTCTCGTGTATACAATGATGAAATGTTTCAACTCAATCAATTACAACAAGTACCCTAAAGCATACAATTCTTGAATATAAGACAATACTAATAGAAAGAAAGAGATTAACTCTCATTACAAAACATCCATCTACAATTATTAGGCCCCATGGCCAACAAATAAAAACATCTTGGTCTTGAACAATTCTTCAACTTCATACTTGAAAAATGATTAACAATGTGGGATGAACACGAATGTCTAGTAGGAATCACAATGATTCTAAACAATAACAATACATGGATAGTTATGATCATGAATGCTACAAGTCATAATTATATATATAATGTGACTTTTTATATCCAAAATATACATACATAATCATATCTTTTCTCAAAAGAATTCTTCTTATCAATTCAAGAAAGCACAATTTCTTATCTTTGTAACTCACTATTTTCAATTCAAAAGACTTCCAAACTTGAATTTCACCTCGAATACCATAGACACATTAACTAGTTCAACATTCCTATGACTCATCTTTGCTAATCCAAATAATTTCATCACATTATTTATTTTCAAAATCAATCCATGGTCAATCCTTTGTATTTTCGGGCTACTTATTTACTTCAAACAATACTCACATCATTACCGAACTCAAAACTCATCTCATAATGCAACTTCAACTATATTATTGATACATATATTCATCAATAATCATCTCTACAGATATACACATTTGCAATCAAATAAACAACTCGCAGTCTCGCCAAGCCCCACATTACCACCGTGGTCTACAAGTTTCTAGCCGGAAGGAATGCATTACCTCTATATCGCATAGCCAGCTTTACTGGGTGCTAACCGGAAGGAACGCATTACCTCTATATAGCATATCCACCTGCTTTACGAATGCTCACCGAAAGAAATGCATTACCTATATATGGCACATTAGCCCTCTTTACTGGTTGCTAACCGGAAGGAACGCGTTACCTCAATATAGCACAATTACATTCCACAATACATGCATCTCAATTTCCTTCCATTCATTCTCATCTAATTACGTAGTTACGCAGTTAATCAACAACACATAAGGTTTCATTTCAACCTACCTCACATCAGTTCTACAACAAGCAATACCATCCTTCACCAATAACCAAGGACAAAACCTCTAGACAATAAACGATGTCAATTCTCATAATTAATACACTATAATTTTTACAATTTATTTCACTATTTCCGATCACCAACATTTGCAACATCGGCTAATTTCATGATTTCAATTCCATCATCTTAGCTTAGATTTCATCCACAACCCTATGATACATAGCTTCTATGATTTAATTCCATTAATTACTAGTTTACAACAATTTCGATAAAATTCCAATTCATGATCGTTCAAAATTCACAACCAATTCTTTTTCTTTCTTTCCATTTCCATTTTCATAATTTGGTTCAAAATGATCAAAATGGTTCCACAAGTACTAAACTCATCATTTGTTTCATTCTCAAATTTTTTGAACAAATAAATAAAATTAAGCTTTTTATTCAAATCACCACAATCATATTTTAATTGTATAATAGTCTCAATAATCGTATAATCATAAATTTTTTTCTAGCTTCATGAATATCTCATTAAAATTAGGGCTTTTATACTCAATCATCATAAACATGTTTCATTTTCTAAAAATTTCATAATCGACGATAAAAACATTAGATCAACTCCCAAAATCCAAAACCCTAACTCAAATCTTCATGCATTTTAGACATCTCTACAAAAAACAAGTTTTTCGTGCAATGGAAAATATCACATGTCTATCTATAGCAAGGTATTGAAAAAAAGCAAGGAAATTTCTATCTTTAGAAGAGAAGAAGAGGAAAGCCTTAAAAATCAACTACATCAGAATTTGATCTCTGCAGGTCAAAATGTAACCCTCAACAAGCTGGTCTTATTTGGTATACAGAACCAGCATCAAAATCTTCTTTGATTTTCTTGGATTGAAGGATTTGTGTGAGTTAGGTTTGGTTTTTGGAGAAAATGAGGATAAAAGAGATGTAGGGAGAGAGAGAGAGATGAGAGTAAATAAGAAAAAGAGAGATTCAGCATTTGAGGCAGAAAAGCACAAAAATCGAGGCAAAACACGCTCAGCCGCACCTGTGAAGCCTCCACCACACGGTCACACCTATGGAACACTTTAGAGGGAAAACTTAGGTTTTGCACTTCCACTAGACCTACTATTCATTTCCCGCACCTGCGGCCAATCTTGTCGCACCTACAACCAACCTAAACTTCAAACAGTCATAACTCCTCGTCCAAACTCCATTTTGGGCACTTATTGTGCTTAAATTAAAGTCCCAGAAATAACCTTTCCAATGGTTCTATCCTCACATAAAGATTCATAGTGTGGAGGGAGAAACGAGCAAAATAATAAAGACTACTCAAAAATAAAGATATAAATTTAGAATTTTTGGTCCAACCTTACCCAATCATCATGCTAATACATCATTCAAGGCTTCGAAAATAAAATGATAAGTTCGAATACATAAGTTCAAGTCAGTTTCGAGACTCGAGGCATCATAGGAAAGGAGGCATGGGTTAGGCTGTAGAAGGGGTCACAATGGCAAAGAAGAAGAACAATAATAAGGTGACAATATCGGTAACAAGGAGGGCACGAAGGAGGAAAAAAGAAGAGGTGGCAACGATGACTTGCAGGTGGCAAAAGAGGGGTTTGAGAGCTAAAAAGGACTTGAGGTAAGGCAGAGCAGTGATTGAGGGTGGCGACAATAAGTAGCGAGGGGTTGGGGAATTGGAAAGGGAGCTAGAAAGGCATAGGGGTGGTATTTGTGGTGTTGTCATTGGTGGCCAAAGCTAAGAGTGGTGAGGGTTAAGGTTTTGAGTTAGGTAATTTTTGGTAATTTTATTTAGGAATAAAAACGTATTAAGAAGAAAAAAAAGAATAAGAAGAAAGTGAGGTGTCCAACCAATATTTTGGATGCAGCCACCCAAAAATCTGAGGAGGCTATAAAGGCCCTCCAAAATTTTGGTTGGACACCTTATTACTTTGGACACCCCATTTTGAAATTTAAAATTTACTCTATTATTTTTAACACCCCAAATAATACTCATTCAACCCTCGAAAACCCTAAATACATTCTTAGGACACCCCACATAGCAAATTGCTCCCATTCGACCCTTAGACAAAAACAAAATTATCTGTCATCACCAAAGTGTCTCGGCTCGGGAACTTAAGTATAAGAGGGGAAGGTCATGAATTGAGGACCCCACTCATCCAATCAAAAATCGGCCTCTACTAATCATGATGTGATTTTTATGTACAGTATATGCTCTTGTTCTTATTATTATGCTACCTTTACTATATGATGCACACAAGTATAGACTAATTTGCCCAATTTAGAACGTTTTGATTTCATGTTTGTTTTGAAAAGTGTTTTAAATATGTACCACTTGAAAAGTGATATCATATGTACATTAATCAAACTATCCCAATTTAAGTGAAAGAGCTTTCATCCACCGGCATTCAAACAGGTATATCAATTAAGCATTTAGCCTCATGGTAAACATGCTTGACATGACAATAATCACACACATCAATATGCTAAAGCAAAAAAATGCTTACCCCAAATCTCCGAGACGAGCCCAAAAGGAAGAAAATAGTTAGAAAGAAAAAAAAATGCATGATCTTACACGATGCAACATGACTAATACAATGCATACAACATACAATTAATAAGCTCGGCTACTATCATGGCATGTGAGTCAATTCAAGGCATGCAACAAAGCACGTATTCGAGTAAGGAATTTGAATTTGACATTGATTAGTATGATGAGCCGATACCCTTTATGCATGCAAAATGAATGGATTCGAGTCATGAAAAATGCTAAGTAAAACATGATGCTATACAACCATAGTAAGCAGATAAATAAAAAGGAGAAATAAGTGAGGGTTGGAAAACATACACAATATTACAATTTTGCCCTTATGCAAGAGGATTCGAAAGAATGTCCTAATTAACTAATTATTACAACACGAAATTAATTAATTAATCAACTAGCTATTACAAATTCAAAGGAATTCATAAGCTAATTTAACTAATTATTACAATTTGAATGAATCTAATTGATTAATGAACTAGCTATTATTAAAACAATAAATCAAAGGAACGGAAAGTGAGGAGTTGCACGCGCACAAGCGAGAATATCCTTCCGGAAACTCCTCTGTTCTGTTGCCAGATTTTGTTCTGTTTGCATTCAGAAAATTAATCTACTTTCACCCCAGCCTTTGCTCTATTCTGCCATGAAAATGGCACTGCCTACAAAAAGTAAAATGGCCAGCCGGCCGAACCGAAATGGTGGCTGGCTGGCTGGCCATTATTTTTGGACTCTGCCTTGCTATAACATAATGGAAACAGAACACAAACAGAGTGTTTCCAAGGGTTGTTTGTCCTCTCTGCCACTCCCTTTCATTTAATTAATCAAGGGAGGAGTAGAATCGGTCCACAAATCATCAATCATCGCAAGGTTGTTGCATGATGATCTATGAATCGACGGAACAAAGGTTCAATGAATGAAAATAAATAACCAACAAAACCTCCTTCCTATCATGAACTTACCTCAAGGGAAGCAGTAGACATTGATTCTTGAACCATTGAACGTCACTGAAGTACGCAATGACTTAAGACTCAATGGGTTCAATATAACGTCCGATTGAACCCAACTCAATTTTATTATATTGTGCCTCTTTTAGTCCAATTTTATTAGCCCTTTTTAATTACCTTTTCATTCTTTAATCATTTTGTCCGAAAGTGATAGCTGCATCCACTAATGAAGAAAAGTGCCAAACAAGAAGTTGTTCTTGGCATGAGAGAGATGTAATGCCTTGGTAATGAACCTCCGAAGATATTAAACTATTAAGCATGGAAGGTCTCTTTCTCATACCTTAAACAATAATCAATTGTTTGAAACAACTCTTAAGAAAAAGGAAAGAAAACCAAGAAAGGAGATAGGTTACAGAGATGATTATTACAAGTGTAAGCATATGGATGAAAACTATGAAATAAAAGCTATTAACTCAAATAGGTTGGTGTCTAAAGCCTAAACCACCAAACCTATGAGGACTTACAACACTACAAGCATACTATGCAAAGCATGAATGAAGTAAACACGCTAAAGCAATCCTAAAAACACCAAAAACAAAGCTGGAATTACTTTGAAAAGGCTAAAAAAAGTAAGCAAAATATGAGAGAATTGAAACTAGTAAACAAGCCTAAGGAGGGGTGGCTAACCCTTCCCCTTTTTGGACCTTAAAGTTACATGTTTTGGCCTCTGAAAACTCTGAAAATCAGTGGCCAAAAGTTGAGAAACAAATGGGAAACACAAGGATAAAAAGCTTATGGAATAAGGTTCAAAGAAAGGTGGTTAACCCCTCCACCTTTGGTTGCTTTAAATCACAAGTTCCAGCCCACCAAAACAGTCCAAAAATAGTATAGAAATAGCAAGAAAAGAAGGGGAAGAAGTTGTGTAAAGATGGCCAAAGTTATACCTCTTGAAGAGGAGTTACTCTCTTGTTCACAAACCACAAGGTATCCAATCTCAAGGGCTGAGATTTTAGCTCAAGAACCTCATCAAGGAGCCTCAATTTTTTGGTTTAGAAAGTGTATGTATAGTGTGTGTATGTTGCAAGATAGAGATGAGAGTGTTTGGCAAGTTTTTGAGCTTTGGTAAAATTTTCTAACCTAAAACCATAAGGGATGGTCAAGTATATATAGAAAAGCAAGTTCTTATCTCAGAAACATATGTATTGAGCCAGCTGGTGCAGTATATGCACATGGAGGAGACAGCTAGCTAATAAATATCTTTCTTAGGAAACCTAGCCCGGCCATAGAGGAAACAACCGACCACTAAGTTTTTGTGTCGGCCACTGTTGTGAGGCCTCTCGAAAGTGGTCAAAGCTAGAAAGAGAAAAACAAAAAAACAAAAAAAAAAAGGTTTTGGTCCAAAGGGTGTGCAAGGTTCTAAGCTCTGAAACTCAAAACAGAGGCTTCTTGCTAAAGAAATCGAACGTTTGTACAGCGTAGTATTTCATCATTGAGTGTTCACCCTGAGGCGTCCAAGTCTTATGGGCAGTCGAAAATGGGGTGTCTACAACTATGTCGTTCAAACTCTCAAGACAACAACAAAAGTTCTAAGTGAACAACGAAAGAAGTACCGTCGGCCACCATCATTATGCTATCAGCAACCATTGTCGCCCACCACTAGCACTGTCGCACACTAGAAGTTAGAAAATAAAATGTACGAAAACATAGAGTCGAACATATATCAAATATGAAACATCAAACAGTGTCAAATAATTCAAAAACATATTGTCGAACAAGTGAATTAAGTTTAGAAGCAACTTTCCAAATAAATGTAATTTGTTCAGTACTGGCTAGATTTTCGAACAAAGTTTGTAAAACCGACACTTAAAAACAAAGAAGTAGAATGAAAAATACACTTTCTCTATCAGAAATAATTTTGAGATGTCTTCTTCTTTATTCATTACTAACTTCAATATGAAATAAAATGCGAGAATTATAGATTCAATGAGAATAGGGTTGAGTATGAAAATGCAAGGTAAAGAAAGTGAGAGAGTAAAAGAAGAGAGAAGAGAGAAAGGAAGACTGATATTGGTTATGAGATGTATCCAAAGATACTATAATTTGCACTTTTTACAATTTTAAGTACGTTTTGGTCATTTTGAATAGAGAAAAAATGGTGATAAAAAAATTTCTTTACATTAGGATGCCTAACCAAAGTTCTGCAGTGCATTTAGAGCCTCCCAAAAATCTGTGCTACACAAAGAAAAATTCTATTTACACCATGTTTTTTCTCAGTACACGCCAATGTAACATTAAATTTTTATTACAATAATAACCTCAAGTAAAATTACTATTAAGGACAATAATTGTGTGTCTTCTATCAATTTAAAGAATATAACTTCAAAATACAAAACTCTCTTCACACACCATTACCTATAATCATATATCCTACATCATCATCATCTTCCAATATTCATCATCTCTTTCATTATAATCTAACACACTACACTCATAATATTCTTCATTATCAACAAGTTCACTTCATTATATTCTCCATTATCCTTTTCCCCTCAACTCAAAAGCATTGTTGTCTTTAAAGATTTAGGGTTTAAGAATATTTAAATCAATCATTTTTTAAGATTTAACACTATGGATGGCAATCAAATTGTTGATTTGGAACAATGCAACAATGAAAAGTTGAGTTTATTGCTTATAATGTTTTGTACTTTTTTTTCATTCATATAGTTGATGGGTTGTTTCTGTTCGACATGAGTTCGACTAACCAGAGTTGAACGTTTTCATAATTTTCAAATATTTACATCCGACCAAAAAAAATTGTTCAAATTATTAATGTCAAACAACTGTAAATTGTTCGTACATAAAAAACTGAACATAATGAATCTGAACGAGTTGGTTTTGTTCAACATAAAAATTCTGAACTTACTAATTTTGTTCAACATAAATAGTTTGGACGTATTAATTTGTTCAATTTTATTTGGTCGTACAATAATATTATGTTTAGACAACTAGTGTTGAACTGAATTCGAAATCGGAACTGCTATGGAAAGGTAAGAATCGCTAACCGAAAAAATAAACTAAGCGAGATTTAGATGTGAGAATCATAGATTTTCGGAGGTGAGAATCAAAAATCTTCACCCAGTAGTTTCTTCAGTGCTATGTCGATCTTTGTGAGGGTAATTGTACTATTACAATGCCGCCGACAAGGGTTATTTCTTCAATGTCTTCAACAATGTATTGGTGTTATCAGTTGTTGTTGATGTAGCTCTTTATTCTAAACATATGTTTTGTGTATGGTGGTGTGTACTTGAATCTTTTTTTTTTTTTTTTTTTGTTATGTGTTGAGGTAAAAAAGAAAGATTAGAGTGTGTTTTGAATATAAATCAAAAGTAGAAAATATCACATATGTGAACTAAGTAATGGCATGTATAGAGTCAATTTATGATATGTAAATTAGAATTTCCCTACACAAAATGCAAGAATTCCATGTTTTTTCCCTTAAGCATCAACTAGAATTTTGGATGACAAAAGAAAATTCCTAGATGGCCCATGGTGGGAGTTGTTATTTCTACCATATCATCTAATAATAACAGGGCCTATAAAAGTTAATGGTATAAATTTATTTTTTTATTTTTATTTAATTAAACTACTTTTGTATAGTAATTTTTTTTATTTTTTTAATATCATAAGGGATTTGCCTTTTCTATTGATTCCTATGGATTGGATCAAAAACAATTCTTGAATGAAGTATTCAGACTCCCCAAAGCATTTCATTGCTTACTACACCCTTCATCATCTCTGGGTGCCTAGGTATCCACCACAAGCCTTTCCTCATTTGAACCTCATTCTTCACTTTAAGGCTATGTGTGGGCGCCATGCCTTTTTTGAGTCTAAGGCCCTTTTCCACACAAAATGTTATGCTAACTTGTTTTAATCAATAAAGAGTCGCTATTTAATTTTTAAAGAAGAATTAAGAAACCTTTAATAATGAAAACTAAGTTAAATACCGATCCATCATAACCAGAAAATTCTAGGTTCAAGAGTTTAAATACAAAAGGGAAAGGTCATTGAATGATAGCATCCTTTTTTGTCCAATCCGAAGATTGGCCTCTACTAATTTTCTATTTTATGATTTTAGTAGTTAATTATTTCATACAATCTATTTTAAGCCTAAACCATACTAAATGATTTGAATATCATAAATATCACTAAATTTAAATTCTATGAATAAGTCATATTTTTACCAAAAATGAAGATTTTCTACCAAAAAGAGATATATGGCCATAAACATGAACTAAACTACGCAATATTGATAAAAATAATCAAAAAAATCCAATTTTGCATAAATAGAGTATTTAACTTGGATTAATTGAAGAACAATGCATAGAACAAGCATAAGCTATGAGGATGGAGAAAACTTACCTGGATACCCACTTACGCATCTTTCATGCAGTACATAAATTAAACATGACCTAATATGCTTTTCAATATATAAAATATGATCCTAAGCCCGGTTTGAGACTACTGACATGATGATTACGCAAGAAAAGCAACTAACAAGTAAAAATACAAACTAACTATATGATGATCAACCAAGCTTATGCATGCTTATTATATGATCAAATGAGGCCTAAAAACATGTAGTTTAACAAAATAAAGAAAACATGCAAGAGAAAAGGTGAAAAAACAAATGAAACTAAGGAACTACATGATGCTATGATGGACTAACAACCTAGCATGAATGAACACTGAAAAATAAAGCAAAAAGGGTACTAAAATAGAAAAGTTAAATTAGTTTACTTGCTGGTTTGATTAAACCGAAGAATACGTGAAGAAAAACATAAAGAATTTACTCACAAGCCTCCTTCAAGCAAAAGTTCTGAGTTAGGGTCGAATTCTTCAAGCTTTGGAAGATTGTTTAGAAGTTTAGAGTTGCTGTAGGTGGTGATATAGCGACCCCGGTCTTTTCCCAGTCGATGTTTGTATCCGGACTTAGGTTCCGTAGATTCTATCTTTGTGTAATGGTTGTTGACGTCCTATATTTTCTTATTTGGAGTTATAGGATGTGTTGGGCGGGTTTGGAACAGGTTGGTTAAGCTTAGGAACCAAAACTAGTTGCCCAGATTTTTGGCTTGTCCGCTCGAGCGGGGACTTAATGTTGCTTGTCCGCCGAAGGGGTTTTGGCGCGGAAAAACACCCATCCATAGATTTCTTGTGCAGTTGGACGCCGGCGGAGTTGGTCCGCCGAGCGGGTTCATGAGTGTCCGCCGGCGGGGTTTGTCCGCTCGAGCGGGGCGGCTGGGTATAAAATCGTGTTTTTGACGTTTTAAAGCAGTTTTTCATCCTCTTTTCAGATTCCAAACCCTAGGTTACGAGTTCTCTCTCTCCCAACTCATCTTCTCTCCTAGGTTTCATCTATTTAGAGTGAGTATCTAACCTAGTTCCTTCATTAAAAAGGTAGAGTGGGTCGAGAGCTTCCATTTAATCTGAACAGTTGTTGATTTGAAGCACTTTGGAGTTTGAGCTATCATCTCCGTCTTCTTCTTTTCGGGTTCTTGCTTCGAGGTAGGGATTTCCTACTCCATTTATACGCTTTAATCCTAAGTGTTGGTATTTTGGTATGTGGGGGTAGTCTGATAATTTTGGGGGAAACCTTAGGGTTTGGCTTAGATTAATTTGTATAATTAATTTAAGGGAAAAATGTGGAATTGGGTTTAATTCATGAAGTTGGGGAAATTATGAGATTAATGATATAGTTGGGTAGTTTAAATACTTACCTATGAGAATGTTGATTTTACATTCATTGTTGTATTTATTTCTTGTTTAGAAATAACTGTTTTGGGCTATCGGTGGAGGATAGTCGTGATTGTTGTAGACCTTGCATGTGGCTTAGGTATAACTGGAATTAAGTCACTTACGTTGACTGTTGAATTAATACAGAACATTACTTGTATTGATTATGTGTTGTATATGGCAATTGTGTGTTTCATTGCATATGCATGTTGTTTGGAGGAGATAGGGGATGAACTCCACGGTTTAGGGGAAGATAGGGGATGTACCTCTAAACCGGATTTGTTGGGAGGAGATAGGGAATGGACTCCAGTAGCATCACTCATATGTGTGCTTATTGATAATAGCAATATTGTTATTTGTTGTTGATATGATACATCATTATAGTGTGTATCAGTTGGAAGTATGGAAGTGTTGTGGTTGAGCTTTAGTCTCATTTATTTTTGTGACATCTGGATCACTATTATAGTTGGCCAGGTTCTGAGCCATAATGATATAATTGGAAAGTTGAATAAATATTGGAAAGTGAAAGGTGTCATAGACAATATGTCATAGACAATGTAGACGTTCGTGTCATGAAATTGGAAATTTATTATCTTGTGTTAACCATGTATCAAATGCTAATGCTTTAGTTAATTCTTATGCTTGGTTTAGTATTTTTCTACTGGGCTGTGGCTCACCCTTTATGAGAACTTCATTTTCAGGTTCAGGTGGTTCATTACCTCCAAAGACTTAGCTTGTGAGGATTTGGACTTGAAGACTTGTTTTATTTGTTTTAGTTGTTTTATTTGAATTATGTAAACATTCAAGCCCAGGACTTTATTTGTTTTGAGTTAGAACTCATGAAATTGTGTCCAAATGTTGGCTTGGCAAGATGTAAGCCCGTAGGGCATTTATTTTGATGTTTTATTTCATAATACTCTGATGATTTAAATAATATAATGTTTTCTTTTTGAATAATGCATGTCTTGTTTTATGTTTAATGGGTTTAATTTTGAGGGCGTGACAACTTGGTATCGAGCGTCGGGTTTGAATACTTTGACGGAAGTGATTAGTATCACAATGGGTTCGTCTCGTTTGATAGAGACTTAGTGTAATGATTGCATGCTTATATGATAACATGTTTATGTGACTATGTGGGTATGGAATGTAGTTTCTAGGATGTTGATTGGTCCCTTGAGTCTCTGAAAGTCTTGATTGGAAGGCTCTTGATCAATGTTGTTTCCAATCGAACTTTAGTGACGCCTCGGGACTATCATTATCCAGGAATGAAATTCGTAGGTGCTTATGTGATTATGTGTTTACGTGGTGTGATTTATTATTGTCCAATGTATTAGAACGCGAGTGTCATAGTTTTGGCATATTATTTAGAGTGCTAACGTCTTTGTTTCCTTTATTAGGATGTCAGGACGAGGTCGTGGTAGGCGTGGTAGGCGGTGCAGAAGTGCCTATACGAGGAAATCCGTGATTCAGAGGGTGTTGGCTGTGCCAATGTGGCCGAGCCAAGAGGGACAGAGTTATGGGCGCTTTGGCCCAAGAGATAGCAGAGCTTTTAGGAGTCGGTGGGCATTCTTAGGGCTCGAGAATCGAGCTCGGTTTGTGGCGAATACAGGACCTTCTTTTACAAGAGAGAGTTCTTCGGTCTCACCCGACGAAGTTTTTAGGTGATCCTAGCGAGCCGCTTAAGGCGCATTTAATGGCTCGAGCAGCATAACGAAAACGTTTGAGATGCTAGGCATCAAAGACGAGGCAATCGAAGGTGACCTTGGCATCTTTCACCGAAAGGGGATGCGGGTCAATGGTGGAAGTTCACCAAGGGTCGTATTGGAGGTACTTGGAAGGCTTTTGTTGATGCTTTTCAGGAGAAGTACCTATCTCCAGCTGTTCAGGAGAAGTTGAGAGATCAGTTCTGCCATCTTGAGCAGAACAGTTTGTCAATGGCCGAGTTTGAGGCTGCATTCACTAGTTTGCCTAGGTTTGCACCTGAGTTGGTGGTGACTGAGGAACGCCGTTGCATTGAGTTTGAGAAGAAGTTGAGGCGTGGCCTCATGCTGAGAGTTGTCGGATCTATGATTAGGGATTTTGGGCGATTGGTTGATGCAGCAGCCCATACCGAGATTATGATGCAGGAAGAGGAAAGCGAAAAGGCTCCAAGAGGAGTCAGGATGGTCAGAGTGAGGGCAGAAGACAGAGGGGTTTCACTCCTCAGCAGCCTCAGAGTAGTTTTTCTAGATCTACTTTTCCAGTGCCGAGTGCTAGTTCTAGGAAAGGCGATCAAGGAGACATTACTGTTTCAAGTGTGGTCAATTTGGGCCACAAGTCTCCGTTGTCCTCGAGAGGAGGAGTTCAGAGAGCAAGATCTTCTTGGCTCGATCTCGAGCGAGTCGAGGCAGAGGCGGCCGCTCTCTTGTTTTCACGGTCACCGGCACATGAAAAGATTTTGCCCACAGCTTGCATGGTGCATCTGGTTCGAGGCGGAACTCAGAGTCACTGCTCGGTCGATTCGAGCCTCGAGGGCCAATCAGGGGCTTCGTCGTCGATCTGTCAGCAGATCTTATGCTCCGAGGGGTGAGCGGTTGATCGAGGTCGCGCGCGTGTATCTTGTTATCAGCAGATCTGTACCGGCTCCATCTGTTGTGAGAGGTACCTTCTTGTTTTGCAATTCAGTTGCTAGTGTTTTGATCGATACGGGTGCATCTCATTCTTTCGTGTCTGCTGCATTTGCATCCATTTTGGAGTTGGAGTTAGCTCAGTTAGCATCTCCTATTTGTGTAGTGTCACCTCTTGGGGGTGAGTTGATTTTGAAACAAGGTGTTAGGGGTTGTGATATAGAGGTTGATGATCATAGAATTCCTTTTTCTTTTGTGGTTATGCCCATGAAGGGCTTTGATGTTATTTTGGGTATGGATTGGTTGTCGTCATACCGGGCAGTTATTGATTGCTACCGTCAGAGGGTCACTTGTTGTACCGTGAACGGGGAGTGTTTTCGTTTTCTGGGGGATCGGGTTGGTAGTGTTTTGCCACCGGAGTATGATCATGAGGCGGAGTGAGCTTAGTGGTCTACTTGCTAGTCTTCGATTAGTGAGGGTGATGAGACCCAGATTGTATTGCGAGGTGGTTTGTGAGTATTCGGACGTTTTTCCCGAGGATCTTGTTAGTTTGCCACCTCATCGAGAGATTGAGTTCTCTATTGATTTAGTGCCCGGCACGACGCCGATTTCTATGGCACCTTACCGTTTTGCCCCAGCCGAGTTAGTTGAGTTGAAGGTTCAACTCCAGGAGTTGTTAGATAAGGGCTATATCCGTCCTAGTGTTTCGCCGTGGGGAACACCGGCCCTCTTTGCTAAGAAGAAATGTGGTGCTTTGAGATTGTGTATTGATTACAGGAAATTGAATCGGGCTACGGTTAAGAATAAGTATCCTATGCCCCGTATTGATGATTTGTTTGACCAGTTGAAGGGTTCCCGTTGTTTCTCTAAGATAGATTTGAGATCGGGTTATCATCAGTTGAGAGTCAGGGAGGAGGATATTCCTAAGACGGCATTCCGTACGCGGTATGGTCATTATGAGTTTCTGGTGATGCCGTTTGGGCTCACCAATGCACCGGCAGTGTTTATGGATTTGATGAACCGGATCTTCCGGGAATTCTTGGATCGCTTTATGGTCGTCTTCGTGGACAACAGTTTGCTTTAGTCACCTGTAGGGGAGGAGCACGAGGCACACTTGAGAGTGGTGCTAGAGTTGCTTAGAGCCCATAAGCTTTATGCTAAGTTGGGAAGTGTGAGTTCGCTAAAGAGGTGAAGTTCTTAGGCCATGTAGTTCGGGGAAAGGGTGTCTGCATTGATACATCCAAGGCGAGGCAAGATTGGGCCTGACCTTAAGAGTGTGTTCGAGATCCGCAGTTTTCTGGGATTAGCTGGGTATTACCGTCGGTTTGTGAAAGATTTCTCCAGGTTAGCTTCACCGTTGACTAGATTGACTCGGAAGGGAGTCAAATTTGTTTGGAGTGAGACTTGTGAAAAGTCATTTCAGGAGTTGAAAGTTAGATTGACTACCGCTCCGGTCTTGATTATTCCGGAGAGAGGGTTGGGTTATGCAGTCTATTGTGATGCCTCACGAGAGGGTCTTGGTTGTGTGTTGATGCAAGAGGGGAAAGTGGTTGCCTATGGCTCACGTCAGTTGAAACTTCATGAGAAGAATTACCCTACGCATGATTTAGAATTAGCAGCTGTGATTTTTGCCTTGAAGATTTGGAGGCATTATCTTTATGGTGAGAGGTTCGAGGTATTCTCAGATCATAAGAGTCTGAAATATCTGTTTACACAGAAAGACTTGAATTTGAGACAGAGGAGGTGGATGGAGTTCATTGAGGATTATGACTTTGAGTTGCACTATCATCCGGGAAAGGCCAATGTTGTGGCCGATGCCCTTAGCAGGAAATCTGTTGGTGACGTAGCTAGTATAGCCATCCGAGAGTGGGAGATGTTGGGTGCACTTGGGGAGTTTGATTTATACGGTGAATCCGCTGAGGCGGGCCTTGTTTTCGTTGTTGCGCAGCCCTACACTTGTGACTCGAGTGTTAGAGGCTCGAAGGGTGATCTTGAGATAGAATCTCTCGAGAAAGATTTCGATGGGAAGGTTGAGAAGGGTTTAGCGGTGTATCCCGACCTGAGTGTGAGATACCGAGACCGTTTGTTTGTGTCAGAGTCTTGCCGAGAGGAGGTACTCTGAGAGTTTCATCATTCACGCCTTGCGGTGCACCCGGGAAGCACTAAGATGTATCGGGATTTGGGTCGCCAGGTGGCGGGGTATGAAGAGAGATGTGGCGACCAGATCTAAGTGCCTTACTTGTCGACAAGTGAAGGTCGAGCATCGAGGCCGGGTTTGTTACAACCCTTGCCTATTGCCGAGTGGAAGTAGGAGCATGTCACTATGGACTTCGTTGTGGGTCTTCCGAGGACTCAGCGGGGTAGTGATGCTATTTGGGTGGTTGTAGACCGGTTGACGAAGTCAGTCCACTTCATTCCTATGCGTGTTAGAGATTCGGTAGATCATCTTGCCGACTTATATATCCGGGACATAGTGAGGTTGCACGGGGTTCCAGTGACGATCGTCTCAGATAGAGATCCTCGTTTTACTGCCAGGTTGTGGCAGAGTTTACAGAGTGCTTTAGGCACTAAGTTGACTTTTAGCACGGCTTATCATCCTCAGACTGACGGGCAATCCGAACGTACTATTCAGATCCTTGAGGATATGCTTCGGGGTTGTGTTCTCGACTTTAGTGGGTTGTGGGAGAGGCACTTGCCATTAGTGGAGTTTGCCTACAACAACAGTTTTCAGTCTAGTATCGGTATGGCACCGTTTGAGGCCTTGTATGGTAATCGTAGATCTCGGTTTGTTGGGCGAGGTGGATGATGCACCTTTGTTGGGTCCGAGTTGGTGAGAAACGACGGAGAAAGTTGAACTTATCCGTAAGAGGCTTGTTCTGACCTGAGTCGCGAAATCTTATGCCGACCGTAGGAGGAGACCTTTGGTATTCGAGGCGGGTGATCATGTCTTTCTGAAGATATCACCCAAACGAGGCTTGATGAGGTTTGGAAAGAGCGGGAAGTTGTCCCCTCGGTTTATTGGGCCTTTTGAGATCCTTGAGAGGATTGGCGAGGCTGCTTATCGTTTAGCTTTGCCACCGCAGTTATCCGGAGTTCATGATGTGTTTCATGTGAGTATGCTTCGGAAGTATGAGCCAGATCCGTCACATGTGTTGGATTGGACTGATTTAGTAGTTGATGAGGATGTCTCTTATGAGGAGAGACCAATTCGGGTCTTGGATAGGCGCGATCAAGTTTTACGAGGCAAAACCATCTCTTTGGTGAAAGTTTTGTGGAAACATCATGGAGTGGAGGAAGCCACTTGGGAACGTGAGTTGGAAGTCCGTGAGAAATATCCGGATATGTTTATTGAGTTGTAATCTTGTATTTAGACTATATAATATTGTTCAACTTAAGAGCTTTATATATATATGTCTTAACTTAGAAAACATTGGGAATAATTTGGATTTGATGTTAACATTTGCACTTACCTTTTTATGGAAGTGGAGTGTGACATTTATATATTGAATGTGTTGTTTATATCATGAACTTGAATAATGATATGGAAATTGTTAACATTGGAAGGAATAATGCATAATATTGATGCAAGTTGAATATATGTTGATTTATACATATTCTGAGATGCCTCTAGATAAGAGATGAAGTGACCAGTATTGGGTCAAGTTGTTGTTTATTGTTTTATAATATCATTGGGAATTGAGAAAAACTTGTTTTACAAACTCATGTTTAATTTAGGGACGAAATTCTTTTAAGGGGGAGGTTATAGCGACCGGTCTTTTTCCGATCGATGTTTGTATCCGGACTTAGGTTCCGTAGATTCTATCTTTGTGTAATGGTTGTTGACGTCCTATATTTTCTTATTTGGAGTTATAGGATGTGTTGGGCGGGTTTGGAACAGGCTGGTTGAGCTTAGGAACCAAAACTAGTTGCCCAGATTTTTGGCTTGTCCGCTCGAGCGGGGATTTTGACGCTCGAGCGGGGACTTAATGTTGCTTGTCCGCTCGGGCGGGGGTTTTGGCGCTCGAGCGGGAAAAACACCCATCCAGTATTTCTTGTGCAGGGTTGGACGCTCGGGCGGGAGTAGGTCCGCCGGCTGGAATGGAGTGTCCTTTCGGCGGGTTTGTCCGCCGGCGGGGACTGGGTATAAAATCGTGTTTTTGACGTTTTAAAGCAGTTTTTCATCCTCTTTTCAGATTCCAAACCCTAGGTTACGAGTTCTCTCTCTCCCAACTCATCTTCTCTCCTAGGTTTCATCTATTTAGAGTGAGTATCTAACCTAGTTCCTTCATTAAAAAGGTAAAGTGGGTCGAGAGCTTCCATTTAATCTGAACAGTTGTTGATTTGGAGCACTTTGGAGTTTGAGCTATCATCTCCGTCTTCTTCTTTCCGGGTTCTTGCTTCGAGGTAGGGATTTCCTACTCCATTTATACGCTTTAATCCTAAGTGTTGGTATTTTGGTATATGGGGGTAGTCTGATAATTTTGGGGGAAACCTTAGGGTTTGGCTTAGATTAATTTGTATAATTAATTTAAGGGAAAAATGTGGAATTGGGTTTAATTCATGAAGTTGGGGAAATTATGAGATTAATGATATAGTTGGGTAGTTTAAATACTTACCTATGAGAATGTTGATTTTACATTCATTGTTGTATTTATTTCTTATTTAGAAATAACTGTTTTGGGCTATCGGTGGAGGATAGTCGTGATTGTTGTAGACCTTGCATGTGGCTTAGGTATAACTGGAATTAAGTCACTTATGTTGACTGTTGAATTAATACAGAACATTACTTGTATTGATTATGTGTTGTATATGGCAATTGTGTGTTTCATTGCATATGCATGTTGTTTGGAGGAGATAGGGGATGAACTCCACGGTTTAGGGGAAGATAGGGGATGTACCTCTAAACCGGATTTGTTGGGAGGAGATAGGGGATGGACTCCAGTAGCATCACTCATATGTGTGCTTATTGATAATAGCAATATTGTTATTTGTTGTTGATATGATACATCATTATAGTGTGTATCAGTTGGAAGTATGGAAGTGTTGTGGTTGAGCTTTAGTCTCATTTATTTTTGTGACATCTGGATCACTATTATAGTTGGCCAGGTTCTGAGCCATAATGATATAATTGGAAAGTTGAATAAATATTGGAAAGTGAAAGGTGTCATAGACAATATGTCATAGACAATGTAGACGTTCGTGTCATGAAATTGGAAATTTATTATCTTGTGTTAACCATGTATCAAATGCTAATGCTTTAGTTAATTCTTATGCTTGGTTTAGTATTTTTCTACTGGGTTGTGGCTCACCCTTTATGGGAACTTCATTTTCAGGTTCAGGTGGTTCATTACCTCCAAAGACTTAGCTTGTGAGGATTTGGACTTGAAGACTTGTTTTATTTGTTTTAGTTGTTTTATTTGAATTATGTAAACATTCAAGCCCAGGACTTTATTTGTTTTGAGTTAGAACTCATGAAATTTTGTCCAAATGTTGGCTTGGCAAGATGTAAGCCCGTAGGGCATTTATTTTGATGTTTTATTTCATAATACTCTGATGATTTAAATAATATAATGTTTTTCTTTGAATAATGCATGTCTTGTTTTATGTTTAATGGGTTTAATTTTGAGGGCGTGACAACTTGGTATCAGAGCGTACCGGGTTTGAATACTTTGGGTACGTGGGAAGTGATTAGTATCACAATGGGTTCGTCTCGTTTGATAGAGACTTAGTGTAATGATTGCATGCTTATATGATAACATGTTTATGTGACTATGTGGGTATGGAATGTAGTTTCTAGGATGTTGATTGGACCCTTGAGTCTCTGAAAGTCTTGTTGGAAAGGCACTTGATCAATGTTGTTTCCAATCGGAACTTTAGTGACGCCTCGGGACTATCATTATCCAGGAATGAAATTCGTAGGTGCTTATGTGATTATGTGTTTACGTGGTGTGATTTATTGTTGTCCAATGTATTAGAACGCGAGTGTCATAGTTTTGGCATATTATTTAGAGTGCTAACGTCTTTGTTTCCTTTATTAGGATGTCAGGACGAGGACGAGGTCGTGGTAGGCGTGGTAAGCGAGCAGAAGTGCCTATCTGAGGAAATCCCGATTCAGAGGGTGTTGGCTGTGCCAATGTGGCCGAGCCAAGAGATGAAAGAGTTATGGGTGCTTTGGCCCAAGAGATAGCAGGAGCTTTTAGGGAGTCAGTGGGCATTCTTAGGGCTCGTAATCGAGCTCGGGTTTTGTGGCGAATCTGAGGACCTTCTTTTCTGAAGAGAGAGTTCTTCCGGTCTCACCCGGACGAGTTTTTAGGTGATCCTAGCGAGCCGCTTAAGGCAGACGAATGGCTCGAACAGACAACGAAAACGTTTGAGATGCTAGGCATCGAAGACGAGGCACTGAAGGTGACCTTGGCATCTTTTCAGCTGAAAGGGGATGCGGGTCAATGGTGGAAGTTCACCAAGGGTCGTATTGGAGGTACTTGGAAGGCTTTTGTTGATGCTTTTCAGGAGAAGTACCTATCTCCAGCTGTTCAGGAGAAGTTGAGAGATCAGTTCTGCCATCTTGAGCAGAACAGTTTGTCAGTGGCCGAGTTTGAGGCTGCATTCACTAGTTTGTCCAGGTTTGCACCTGAGTTGGTGGCGGCGAGAACGCCGTTGCATTGAGTTTGAGAAGAAGTTGAGGCGTGGCCTCATGCTGAGAGTTGTCGGATCTATGATTAGGGATTTTGGGCGATTGGTTGATGCAGCAGCCCATACCGAGATTATGATGCAGGAAGAGGGGGAAAGGCAGAAAGGCTCCAAGAGGAGTCAGGATGGTCAGAGTGAGGCGAGGAAGAGAGGGTTTCACTCTCGCTGACCTCGAGTAGTTTTTCTAGATCTACTTTTCGGCCGAGTGCTAGTTCGGGAAAGGCAACGTGGAGACATTACTGCTTTCAAGTGTGGTCACCGGGCCACAAGTCTCCGCTTTGTCCTCGAGGGGAGGAGTTCGAGAGCAAGATCTTCTTGGCTCGATCTCGAGCGAGTCGGGCAGAGGCCACCGCTCTCTTGTTTTCAGCGGGTCACCGGGCACATGAAAAGATTTTGCCCACAGTTAGGTGGCACATCTGGTGCATCTGGTTCGAGGCAGACTCGAGTCACCGCCTTCGGTCGATTCAGCCTCGAGGCCAATCAGGCTTGCTGCCCCTGTCACAGGCAGCGATCTTATGCTCCGAGCTCTGAGCAGGTTGATCAGAGGTCGTCTGGGCGCGTGTATGCTGTTACCGCGCAGGATCCTGTACCGGCTCCATCTGTTGTGAGAGGTACCTTCTTGTTTTGCAATTCAGTTGCTAGTGTTTTGATCGATACGGGTGCATCTCATTCTTTCGTGTCTGCTGCATTTGCATCCATTTTGGAGTTGGAGTTAGCTCAGTTAGCATCTCCTATTTGTGTAGTGTCACCTCTTGGGGGTGAGTTGATTTTGAAACAAGGTGTTAGGGGTTGTGATATAGAGGTTGATGATCATAGAATTCCTTTTTCTTTTGTGGTTATGCCCATGAAGGGCTTTGATGTTATTTTGGGTATGGACTGGTTGTCGTCATACCGGGCAGTTATTGATTGCTACCGTCAGAGGGTCACTTGTTGTACCGTGAACGGGGAGTGTTTTCGTTTTCTGGGGGATCGGGTTGGTAGTGTTTTGCCACCGGAGTATGATCCGCGGAGTGAGCTTAGTGGTCTACTTGCTAGTCTTTCGATTAGTGAGGGTGATGAGACCCAGATTGTATTGCCGAGGGTGGTTTGTGAGTATTCGGACGTTTTTCCCGAGGATCTTGTTAGTTTGCCACCTCATCGAGAGATTGAGTTCTCTATTGATTTAGTGCCCGGCACGACGCCGATTTCTATGGCACCTTATCGTTTTGCCCCAGCCGAGTTAGTTGAGTTGAAGGTTCAACTCCAGGAGTTGTTAGATAAGGGCTATATCCGTCCTAGTGTTTCGCCGTGGGGAGCACCGGCCCTCTTTGCTAAGAAGAAATGTGGTGCTTTGAGATTGTGTATTGATTACAGGAAATTGAATCGGGCTACGGTTAAGAATAAGTATCCTATGCCCCGTATTGATGATTTGTTTGACCAGTTGAAGGGTTCCCGTTGTTTCTCTAAGATAGATTTGAGATCGGGTTATCATCAGTTGAGAGTCAGGGAGGAGGATATTCCTAAGACAGCATTCCGTACGCGGTATGGTCATTATGAGTTTCTGGTGATGCCGTTTGGGCTCACCAATGCACCGGCAGTGTTTATGGATTTGATGAACCGGATCTTCCGGGAATTCTTGGATCGCTTTATGGTCGTCTTCGTGGACAACATTTTGATTTATTCACCTTCAGAGGAGGAGCACGAGGCACACTTGAGAGTGGTGCTAGAGTTACTTAGAGCCCATAAGCTTTATGCTAAGTTCGGGAAGTGTGAGTTCTGGCTAAAAGAGGTGAAGTTCTTAGGCCATGTAGTTTCTGGGGAAGGGGTGTCTGTTGATACATCCAAGACTGAGGCAGTGCAAGATTGGGCACAGCCTAAGAGTGTGTTCGAGATCCGCAGTTTTCTGGGATTAGCTGGGTATTACCGTCGGTTTGTGAAAGATTTCTCCAGGTTAGCTTCACCGTTGACTAGATTGACTCGGAAGGGAGTCAAATTTGTTTGGAGTGAGACTTGTGAAAAGTCATTTCAGGAGTTGAAAGTTAGATTGACTACCGCTCCGGTCTTGATTATTCCGGAGAGAGGGTTGGGTTATGCAGTCTATTGTGATGCCTCACGAGAGGGTCTTGGTTGTGTGTTGATGCAAGAGGGGAAAGTGGTTGCCTATGGCTCACGCCGCTTGAAACTTCATGAGAAGAATTACCCCACGCATGATTTAGAATTAGCAAATGTGATTTTTGCCTTGAAGATTTGGAGGCATTATCTTTATGGTGAGAGGTTCGAGGTATTCTCGATCATAAGAGTCGAAATATCTGCTTTTACGTAAAGACTTGAATTTGAGACAGAGGAGGTGGATGGAGTTCATTGAGGATTATGACTTTGAGTTGCACTATCATCCGGGAAAGGCCAATGTTGTGGCCGATGCCCTTAGCAGGAAATCTATTGGTGACGTAGCTAGTATAGCCATCCGAGAGTGGGAGATGTTGGGTGCACTTGGGGAGTTTGATTTGCTTCTGGGTGAATCCGTTGAGGCTGCGGCTTTGTTTTCTGTTGTTGCGCAGCCTACACTTGTGACTCGAGTGTTAGAGGCTCAGAAGGGTGATCTTGAGATAGAATCCCTCCGAGAGAAGATTTCCAGTGGGAAGGTTGAGAAGGGTTTAGCGGTGTATCCCGACCTGAGTGTGAGATACCGAGACCGTTTGTTTGTGCCGGAGTCTTGCCGAGAGGAGGTACTCCGAGAGTTTCATCATTCACGCCTTGCGGTGCATCCGGGAAGCACTAAGATGTATCGGGATTTGGGTCGCCAGTTTTGGCGGCGGGGTATGAAGAGAGATGTGGCAGCTTTCGTATCTAAGTGCCTTACTTGTCAGCAAGTGAAGGCCGAGCATCAGAGGCCAGCGGGTTTGTTACAACCCTTGCCTATTGCCGAGTGGAAGTAGGAGCATGTCACTATAGACTTCGTTGTGGGTCTTCCGAGGACTCAGCGGGGTAGTGATGCTATTTGGGTGGTTGTAGACCGGTTGATGAAGTCAGTGCACTTCATTCCTATGCGTGTTAGAGATTCGGTAGATCATCTTGCCGACTTATATATCCGGGACATAGTGAGGTTGCACGGGGTTCCAGTGACGATCGTCTCAGATAGAGATCCTCGTTTTACTGCCAAAGTTGTGCGAGTTCTGAGTGCTTTAGGCACTAAGTTGACTTTAGCACGGCTTATCATCCTCGTGATCGACGGGCATCGAACGCATTATTCAGATCCTTGAGGATATGCTTCGGGTTGTGTTCTCGACTTTAGTGGGTTGTGGGAGAGGCACTTGCCATTAGTGGAGTTTGCCTACAACAACAATTTTCGCCTAGTATCGGTATGGCACCGTTTGAGGCCTTGTATGGCCGACCGTGTAGATCTCCAGTTTGTTGGGCCGAGGTAGGTGATGCACCTTTGTTGGGTCCGGAGTTGGTGAGGGATACGACGGAGAAAGTTGAACTTATCCGTAAGAGGCTTGTTACAGCACAGAGTCGCCCGAAATCTTATGCCGACCGTAGGAGGAGACCTTTGGAATTCGAGGCGGGGGATCATGTGTCTCTGAAGATATCACCCAAACGAGGCTTGATGAGGTTTGGAAGAGCGGAAGTTGTCCCTCGGTTTATTGGGCCTTTTGAGATCCTTGAGAGGATTGGCGAGGCTGCTTATCGTTTAGCTTTGCCACCGCAGTTATCCGGTGTTCATGATGTGTTTCATGTGAGTATGCTTCGGAAGTATGAGCCAGATCCGTCACATGTGTTGGATTGGACTGATTTAGTAGTTGATGAGGATGTCTCTTATGAGGAGAGACCAATTCGGGTCTTGGATAGGCGGGATCAAGTTTTGCGAGGCAAAACCATCTCTTTGGTGAAAGTTTTGTGGAAACATCATAGAGTGGAGGAAGCCATTTGGGAACGTGAGTTGGAAGTCCGTGAGAAATATCCGGATATGTTTATTGAGTTGTAATCTTGTATTTAGACTATATAATATTGTTCAACTTAAGAGCTTTATATATATATGTCTTAACTTAGAAAACATTGGGAATGTTTTGGATTTGATGTTAACATTTGCACTTACCTTTTTATGGAAGTGGAGTATGACATTTATATATTGAATGTGTTGTTTATATCATGAACTTGAATAATGATATGGAAATTGTTAACATTGGAAGGAATAATGCATAATATTGATGCAAGTTGAATATATGTTGATTTATACATATTCTGAGATGCCTCTAGATAAGAGATGAAGTGACCAGTATTGGGTCAAGTTGTTGTTTATTGTTTTATAATATCATTGGGAATTGAGAAAAACTTGTTTTACAAACTCATGTTTAATTTCGGGGACGAAATTCTTTTAAGGGGGGGAGGTTATAGCGACCCGGTCTTTTCCCAGTCGATGTTTGTATCCGGACTTAGGTTCCGTAGATTCTATCTTTGTGTAATGGTTGTTGACGTCCTATATTTTCTTATTTGGAGTTATAGGATGTGTTGGGCGGGTTTGGAACAGGTTGGTTGAGCTTAGGAACCAAAACTAGTTGCCCAGATTTTTGGCTTGTCCGCTTGAGCGGGGATTTTGACGCTCGAGCGGGGACTTAATGTTGCTTGTCCGCTCGAGCGGGGGTTTTGGCGCTCGAGCGGGAAAAAAACCCATCCAGTATTTCTTGTGCAGGGTTGGACGCTCGAGCGGGAGTTGGTCCGCTCGAGCGGGGGTCTGTGAGTGTCCGCTCGAGCGGGGGTTTGTCCGCTCGAGCAGGACGGCTGGGTATAAAATCGTGTTTTTGACGTTTTAAAGCAGTTTTTCATCCTCTTTTCAGATTCCAAACCCTAGGTTACGAGTTCTCTCTCTCCCAACTCATCTTCTCTCCTAGGTTTCATCTATTTAGAGTGAGTATCTAACCTAGTTCCTTCATTGAAAAGGTAGAGTGGGTCGAGAGCTTCCATTTAATCTGAACAGTTGTTGATTTGGAGCACTTTGGAGTTTGAGCTATCATCTCCGTCTTCTTCTTTTCGGGTTCTTGCTTCGAGGTAGGGATTTCCTACTCCATTTATACGCTTTAATCCTAAGTGTTGGTATTTTGGTATGTGGGGGTAGTCTTATAATTTTGGGGGAAACCTTAGGGTTTGGCTTAGATTAATTTGTATAATTAATTTAAGGGAAAAATGTGGAATTGGGTTTAATTCATGAAGTTGGGGAAATTATGAGATTAATGATATAGTTGGGTAGTTTAAATACTTACCTATGAGAATGTTGATTTTACATTCATTGTTGTATTTATTTCTTGTTTAGAAATAACTGTTTTGGGCTATCGGTGGAGGATAGTCGTGATTGTTGTAGACCTTGCATGTGGCTTAGGTATAACTGGAATTAAGTCACTTACGTTGACTGTTGAATTAATACAGAACATTACTTGTATTGATTATGTGTTGTATATGGCAATTGTGTGTTTCATTGCATATGCATGTTGTTTGGAGGAGATAGGGGATGAACTCTACGGTTTAGGGGAAGATAGGAGATGTACCTCTAAACCGGATTTGTTGGGAGGAGATAGGGGATGGACTCCAGTAGCATCACTTATATGTATGCTTATTGATAATAGCAATATTGTTATTTGTTGTTGATATGATACATCATTATAGTGTGTATCAGTTGGAAGTATGGAAGTGTTGTGGTTGAGCTTTAGTCTCATTTATTTTTTTGACATCTGGATCACTATTATAGTTGGCCAGGTTCTGAGCCATAATGATATAATTGGAAAGTTGAATAAATATTGGAAAGTGAAAGGTGTCATAGACAATATGTCATAGACAATGTAGACGTTCGTGTCATGAAATTGGAAATTTATTATCTTGTGTTAACCATGTATCAAATGCTAATGCTTTAGTTAATTCTTATGCTTGGTTTAGTATTTTTCTACTGGGCTGTGGCTCACCCTTTATGGGAACTTCATTTTCAGGTTCAGGTGGTTCATTACCTCCAAAGACTTAGCTTGTGAGGATTTGGACTTGAAGACTTGTTTTATTTGTTTTAGTTGTTTTATTTGAATTATGTAAACATTCAAGCCCATGGCTTTATTTGTTTTGAGTTAGAACTCATGAAATTGTGTGCAAGTGTTGGCTTGGCAAGATGTAAGCCCGTAGGGCATTTATTTTGATGTTTTATTTCATAATACTCTGATGATTTAAATAATATAATGTTTTTCTTTGAATAATGCATGTCTTGTTTTATGTTTAATGGGTTTAATTTTGAGGGCGTGACAGGTGAAATTTCGGAGTCAAGGCAAGAAAAGGAAAGAAGGAGAGTGTTTTGCCTTCAAAATTCACTAAAAGCTCTCAAGAGTCTAACCCTTTGAAAGGGAGAGACAGAGGTCCCTTTTATAGGTAGGGGGGAAGGTTGTGGAACCCTTCTAGGGTTTCATCACTTCCCCCTTGCTGCCTCCCTCCAGAAATGCACAAAGATTAAGTTTTCAAAACTAGCTCTGCCAGATCACGTGTGCACGCACAACTTGCCTTGGTACACGTGTCATCTATGTATGCATAAGTACGGGTTCCATGCTCTTGACTTACCTGTTGCCCAAGTAAGCCCAAATTGCTCTCTAATCAATGTTTTTAATAAATCTAGCCACTAATTTTGAAAAATGTCTTTGATCAAGGTACAACCAAACTTTCTTCTCTTTCTCGAGGTTAAAAAGTTAGTTTTTGGCTAAAAATGAGTCTAGGGGTAAAACGGCCATTTTTGCAAAAGTCGATTTTTAGCCAAAACAAGTTTATACGGCAACTCTAAACAACTTTAAACATTCCAAAGATGAAGTAATTACAATTTCGTTATTGGGAAGCTTGTAAGCACCCGAAGTCTTAGGATCAGTCAAAATGGAGTATCTACACTATGTCATCCTAAGGTGCTACTAAATGGAAGGATCTTATCAACATCCATGAATGATAAATCATAAATTGACCCTCCAAATTTGAAAAATTGGGTGCTATCATATGGCTTTGTATCGGACTCTGCTTTTTGGCAAAAAATAGTTGAACAAGTATAAAAATGACTGCTTTTAACTTTTGTTTTCTTATCATAAACTTTTTGCTATTTATAAGAAATTATACCAAATTGATCTTATAGTGTAATTAGGGTGATAAAACAGACCTTATCATAAAATTTTATTGTTTTTTTTTTTCTATTGGGTAACTCTACTTACACCACAAGACTAACTCCTTACACCCTCAAAATTTTAATTTCATTTTTTTTTACAATTTCTATAATTACATTCGTACCCTTATCCCTACTATCCACTCTTCTTCTTACACCCAAAACCTTAAAAAACCCTAACTTCTTCCCCCATCACCTCTGAGCACCGTCCCATTGCAATTCCCATTCCCTTCATTGTCTCACTGCCACGACCACCACAACTGTCATGACCACCACCTTCATGCCCCTCACCACCGCAACCATTACCACCCTGCGTAAGCACTCCATTTGTGTTCCCTACCACTGCGACGCATCGTCATCGCCACTTACCACCATTATGGCGAAGAGAGGAGCTCACGGTTGTCGGAAATGGTTGTTCAAATTTTGTTCGGTGCAGTAGAATCAATGAAACCAAACAACCCAGGGCCCTACTGCCAAACAAAACCAAATCACATAGATAGCTACTACTAAACAAAATTGAAAAAACCTTACATCTCTTGCCAAACGTATAGATCCATCATGTTCGGCTTCCCAGAACCGGACATATCTTGCATGTTTAGCAACCCACAACCGAATAAAGGTCATGTGTTCGGCGAACCAGAATCGAATGGTTCGTAAAACCTACAGTTGGTGGAGAGGGATTGGATAGCGATGGTTGGTGGAAGGGACTAGGTGGAAAGGAGGGGTGATGGTAGAGAGGGGTTGGATGGAGGAGAAAGATGGTGGTGGAGAGGTGGCAACAGTGGTGAGCTGGTGGAGGTGGTGGTGATGTGATTAGAGTGTAATGAAAAATTAGATTTTTAAATTGGGAATGTTATGTCTTTTTGGTAATTTTAGACAGGAATAGAAATGTAATAAAAATAAAGAGGGTTGCTATTAGCACCTGCCTATTTACTTTGCCCCTCCCCTCCCTCCAAATTCTTTCTTCTTTTTTTTTAATTCCAATTTTGTCCAAAGATAAAATTCCATTTCTACATTCATCCTTAACCCTCTAACGCTAATTTTTCACCCTAACCCTAATTTTATCACCTCCAGAAGCCACCATTCACCCCAACGCCAACCATCCAGCTTCCCGTCACCTCCAACATCGTAGCACTCTCTTCTTCTTTCCACCACTGCACCATTGCCATCACCACCCACTACCTACCACCGCTGCCATCATCGCCGAAACCCTAACCCTAGATCTCACTGTCGATCTTCCTCCCCCATCCTCTTTGGCCATTTTCACCAAACCCTAACCTAGACCTAGGGTTTTCAAAGACAGTGGGACAAAGATCGAGCGAGAGAGAAAGAGAGTGAAGCGATGGCAACGGTGGCGACATGACGGCTGGCAATGGGTTTTTGCAACGAGAAAAAGAAGTAGATTGGGTTAGGGTTCGCGATCAGGGAGGAGGTTTGCAACAAGGTGGATGAAGTGTCGTAGTGGTGTGATGGCGAGACAAAAGAGGTGGTGGTATTCAGATTAAGGTTCAAATCTCTCTTTTTAACTCAGATCGCAGTGGTGCGTTGGTGGTTTGCCAGAGCTGAAACAGAGGAGGTGAAGAAGAAAAAGAAGAAGAAAGGTAGGAGGTGGGCTACCAGAAGCAATGACAGTGGTGTTGGAGGTGGTGGTTGAAAGTGGGGGCTAGGGTTTGGGTTTGGATATAGTTGGTATTAAGATGAGTGTTCAAAGAGAAAATAGTGAGGACTCATTTTGCTGGGTGGAGGTTCAAAGAATTGGGAGATTCAAAGTAAATAAGTAGATGTTAATAGCAGCCCTCAAAAATGTGTAAAGAATTAGAAGTGTTAAGTAGAACTATCCTTTTCTTTATAAAACCCAATCGATAACAACCCACTAATATCCACGAATTTGTTTGATTGTATTTTTGTTGCATGATTTTTGTTTTTCTTCTGGAAAAATACAAAAAACAAAAACAAAAAGACAAATAAAAAAGATAAAAATGGTAAACTACTTTTGACAAATTTATTTATTTTTATTTTAAAACAATCCACTTTTTAAGAAACACCAAAAAAATAGTTCTTTTAATTTTTGAAAACTATTTTGGAACAAAAACAAAACAATATGATAATGCAGCGTGTTTTCAAACCTTTCATTAAAAGAAAATGAAGAAACAAAAAATACACCAACCAAACAGGTCCCATGTTTTCTCTATTTTCTTCTCAATGGACTCAAAGATAACAACCTAATCCATTGTTCATCCTCATAATTGAGAATCAAACATGCATGCCAAAGTAAACAACATATGCATTTCTATGGTAACACATTCATTTACCAAGTGTGGCATAGACAACCATTATATTGAGCAAATAAAACAAATTACATCCTGGATTGAAAACAAAAACAAAAACAAAAAACGCAAGCACAATCCATGGCCATTGCAATGCCTCAGATGAACTTATAAGAACCTCAGTATTCTAACTGCCCAAAGTATTTACCCGTAATCGTTACCAGAATATTAAGCATGACAACTTCATCATTGAATTCAGATTTTGCAGCTCGCAAGCTTGCAGACTTCCTCAGCAAACACCTAAGGGCTGCACACGTGTCAACATCTAGTGGAGTGTCGATTGCAGCGCACAGAGCAAATAGCCATGCACAATCGTTCCTTGACAGAGCGGTCACGTTCTCCACCAAGCTTATCCGTTTCCTCAGCATTGACAATCGAGCCACTGAATCCTTCCTAAGAATCGCAGACAAAGTCGGCTGTCACTGGAACTTCCACTGGCAGAAGATTTAGTATGGGAATTTTCATTATTTTCATCAACTGTTGAGAACGATCCTGGGCCACTCGCGTTTTCAGGTATTGAACAATCAAGAACCTCGTCAGATTCAACTTCATTGGTAGTTAGGTTATCAAATTTTTCAACAATGATACTTTCCAGAAGATGATTGGAGCTTTCTTCTTCATTGACAGCCGAAGATGAATACTGAAATTTTGCAGAAACTTCAGTGCTACAACAATCGAGACATGATAGAACCTATAAAGCAAATGTAAGAAACTGAAGTCAGTTCTGTTCAAACATGATATAACTTAATATCCAAGTTTTAGTATACGCGATGGACTGAACTACATAGTTGACTTAAAGATTGTCATTTCAGTTGTAGTGTCTTCTATCAGATTGGGTTTTTCCAGCTCTTTCATATTTTAAAATGAAGGAAACAGTATTTTTCTATATTATTTTTTACATTAAAGAGTACAGATACTGATATGACACAATATGGACATGTAAACATGACATTTATCTAAACATTAGGATATAAACACGTTGAGGACACATTGAATAAAATATAAAAATATATATGTATATATTAAAAATCCATATGAACAACCAAATGAAGTCTCTTTCCAACTCATCAGCAATCCTGCCCCATATGAAGTCTCATTGCAGCTTTTCCAATCTCTTAACCACTGAAGTAGGAATAGTAAAAAAGGCATGAAAAGAGTACGAAGACTAAATAGTGTACTTTTAATTAAAGCTAGCCTACCTCCTTTAGATAAATAGTCCCTTCCACCTTGCTAAGCCCAAAAAAATCTTTCTACAATTGAATCCCACACATGTATAGCCATTACGGAAGACCACAAAGAACCCTACCTAACAAAAAATTTATTAAAAAAAAAGACAACAAAAGAAGCGACAAATAGGTGACAAGTAAAGCCTCTATTTTGCTTACCCAAATGGAAGCCAAAACCCCAACATTACACACATTACCAACCGAAATCAGAACTTAATTCCCAAGATTCACCTTCAGACTCAACACCACTTCAAAGCATAGGAGAACACATCAAATATAGCCCAACCATGAGACTAGTGCCATAAAAATAAATAGTATCGTCATCATATAACAAGCGAGATGCCTAAGAGAATAACCGCTCACCTTTTCCACCTCAAAACCTTCCAAAAAAACCATTCAACATCTCCATACATAAGATAAACACAGGAGGAGGAAACAAATCCTTTGCCGAGGTTTGAAAAAACCCCCACTAGGGAACCATTAATCAAAACTGAAAGCATGACTGGAAATGCATAATCAAATCGGCTCCCTTAATTTCAAGCAGAACCCCATTTTACTCATCACATGAAAAGGAACCCCAATCAACATGGTAATAAGCTTTCACTAAATCAAGCTTACAAATCAACAATGGATTCCCGCTTCTCAATCTCAAATCAAGCACTTCATTTGCCACCAGCACATCATCTAGGATTTGACTCCCCCTCCCACCCCCACAAACATTTTGAGATTCAAGGATCAAAGTTAGGGCCACAAATGAACCAAGTTATTCATGAACAAGCTCAGTTCGGCTCGTTAAGGGCTCGACTCGTTTTAAACGAGCTGACCTCGAGCTCGGATAAGCTCGGCTCGTTTATCATTATTTAAATTATATAATAAAAGCGGAAGCAGCACATAAATAAAACAAGTTAAAATAACTAAAATGAAATAACATATAAATAAATTACATAAATAAAACAAGTTAAGCAGAAATTGTAATACAAAAGCAGAAATAATAATACAAAATAAACTTACAATCGTTTACTGGAAATAACTAGAAAATACATAATTGTTTGCTAGAAGTAACAGGAAAATACAACTTTCAACTTGCATCCTTGAAAACTGAATTTGAATACAACAAACTAGAAATTTTTACAAAAACTGAGAGAAACGGCAAAAGAAAATTTTAACTCTTTCCAACTTTGAAATAGCCTTGACTGAGGAGCTTCTTTAATAGGCAAAGTGGATAACTGTTAAGCTTATGAACTGGGAACTGTGAGGCCTGTGACTGGAGTTGTGAGGCTTGTGACTTCAAAAGCTGGAGAATACTGTGAAACTTGTGACTTCAAAAGCTGGAAAATAAGAGGCACATTGGTGTTGAGAGCATCTTTCTGTGACCGAGAACTTTTATACTTTTTTTTTTTTTTACTTGTAGTGAGGAAACATGACTGCACAGTTGACTGATGAAGAATCAATATATATATATATGAGTAGCTTTTCTCAAAGTAATAGTAACTGAAGCTGATATATATATATGGAATCTAATGACTTTTTTAGACATATGGGTCCTGAGCATCTTGGAATTGTGGACCATATTATAGATCATGACTGGTTGAGGCTTCAGAGGAGCCTAAATCATCTGAGGCTAAATCTTCAATTTATGACTTTGCATGGGCCATCAATAATTTGGCCATTTGAATCAATACATCACTAGAAGTTGACTTGGGCTTTGCTTTGGGTTTGGCCTTGGAAGACTTGGATTTGGAACGTTCAATGCTGGTTGATGGGCTTCCAAGTTTGACTGTAGTCAGAGGAAGTGGGCTTCCTTGAGTGACTGAAGCATTTGAGTTTTGCAGAGACTTGAGCATTGTAGGAGTTGGGGCATGAATGTTAACTGGAAATTCTTACTGGACTTGTTCAATAATACGATGGGTTTTGAATGCATCCACCATTTAACAAAATATTGACGACTGACTATGTTATTGGATAGACTGTATTGCCATTTAAAAATCCAAGGAACTTTATATTTGGACATAAAATGGAGTAACCAAGGAAACTGAATTTTATGCTGGCTGAGCTTGTAAATTAAAGAGAAGTAATTGACTTGTTCTATTAATTCAGAAGGGGTGATTTCTGGGATAGCACCATGCTGTGACCACCATGTCAAGAACCAAGAAGGGAATTCTGATTTGAATTTGTGGTCAAATGAGAAAAACCAAGAATGACTATATGACTCGTTCTGATGTAGGAGAATTTTGAACCAAGCATCAATGTAATTATAGTAACTATATTGTATATCACGGTTGGGAAGGTCTCGTAGTAGAAAAGGGCGATCCCATTCTTCCATGGAAACAATATTATGAATGTACAAGGAATGATAAATGATTTTTACTGGTCTGGACTCGATCATAGATAGGTTTAATGACTATTGACTTATGGTGGAAAAGAATATCCTTATAAAAGGTTAATGACTTATCGGGATGGGAAGGAATGAAATGACATCCATTAGGGAAATACGATTTGACTAATTCAAGAACATTATGGATATTTTTATGGACTGGTTCTTTGTAAAAAAGATTGAATGACTGTTTAACATAATTTGTTCTTGGGGTAGACTTGTTAGGAGGAATTAGCATAATTGACTGGCAGGCAAAAAGGTTAGAAGCCAGAGCCGAAGTGTAACTAGGTTTAAGAATATTACCAAGAAATTGGTATTGGTTGACTAGATCGTGCCTGTTTGGTGCATTTTAAAAGCTGCTTATTTCAGCTTTCAGCTTAATTTAAGCTATTTTAGTGTGTTTGGTTTAGGTTATAGCTTATAGCTTATAGATTTTTGGAAGTCAAAAATCAACTTATTCTTTGAGTGGGGCAGAAGATGCTTAATCTATAAGTCAGAAATCAGCTTATGTTCATAGTTATAAGCTATAAGTTGTTTAGGCATAAGTTATAAGCACTTTCCCACAACTCTACCAAATAGGGCCATCAATTGGAGGTGCAACAATGGGATGACTGGATGGCATAACGGCAAGAGGTTTTGTAGCAGGTTTGTAACTTGACATCTGTAAGAAAAATGACAGAAGTAGATTAGCATCCACTGAGGACATTTAATCTATCCATATAAAAGTAAATTAGATTAGTGTAATGAGCAATGAAATTGTGATAACTTCTAATCTGATTGAATTGAAGGTAAGGGTCGTTTTATAGTGACTTTAAATAGGATATTTTAAACTTATAATAGCGAATAGTTTTACGGTATCTTGTGACTTGTAATCTGTTTGTAGAACAATAAGGAGTAGGCATGATCCACTATCCTCCCTGTAAAAATTATTGAGCAAGGAAATCAGGGATAGAATTTTGATTACCAAGAATATATTCAATATCAAAATCAAAATCAAAAATACTTAAAATGGATTGCCATCGAGCAAAAATATGTTTGCTAGCAATATTTTGAACATCTTTTTCCAAAACATATTTAGCACTTTTGCAATCAACGCGCAATAGAAATTTTTGATGTAAAATGTCATCTTGAAATTTACTAATACATAAAACAATAGATAAAATTTCTTTTTTAATAGTACTATAATTTTTTTGTGCTTTGTTCCAAATACCAGAATGGAAACGAATAATTTGTTCAGATGACTGGGGAGTGATTTTCTGAAGGAGAATGCCACCATAACCAACATCAGAAGCATCAGTCTGAATAATTTTGAATGAATTTTCAGTAGGAATGCCAAGACAAGGCAAGGTCTTGACATATTTTTTGACTTATTGAACAATAGCAATATGAGTACAAGACCAAGAAGGATGATTATCTTTCAACCTATTAAAAAGGAATTGACAAGTTTTCCTACGGCCTTTGTGAAATTCAGCAATTTAATTTAAGGAACCTAAAAACGGTTGTAATTGGGTTTTGTCTAAGATTTCACCGAGAAACTTAGAAGCAAACTCAATCGATCGACTGATAGGAAGAATACTACTTTGGTGGATATGACTAGACCATTATATTTTATAATATGGAGAAAGGAATTAAGATGTTTCCAATGTTCATCGAGTGACTTAAAGAAAACGAAAATATCATCTATGTAGACAACGGAAATATGACTAAAGGGATTAAAAATTTCATTCATAATGTTTTGAAATTCACTATGAGCATTTTTCAATCCAAAGGGCATGACATATCATTCGTAATGGCCAAAAGGTGTAGTAAAGGCAGTTTTATAGCGATCATCAGGGTGAATTTGTATTGGCCAAAATTCACTTTTAAGATCAAATTTACTAAAGATGACAGCTTCACTAAGTCTTTGAATGAGATCTTTTTATTAAGGATTGGATAGCGTATCCATTCTAAAATTTTGTTTGACGGTTTATAATTAATAACTAATCATGGAACACCACGTTCAAGTTCAGCATTTTAATACACATAAAAAGCAGGGCAAGACCAAGGCGACTTACTATTATTAATGCTGTTATTTTTTAATAA
Source organism: Camellia lanceoleosa (assembly GCA_025200525.1). NCBI lineage: Eukaryota > Viridiplantae > Streptophyta > Magnoliopsida > Ericales > Theaceae > Camellia > Camellia lanceoleosa. The sequence goes on along the minus strand of CM045762.1, from coordinate 118,704,149 downwards.
TTCATTAATCTCTTTTTTGCACATTTTCACTAATTCATGATTCATTTGAATAGGTCGAGACTTAATAGGAATTTGTCTTTTATTTAAAATTTTAATATAAGGAGTGTAACTACATGCTTTTTTCTATGCCAGAAAGCACTAGGTAAAGTGAAACAAACGGTATTTTCTAATTGGTTTTTGAATTTATCAATTTTAGATATAAGAATTGGATTATTTACTTCTTCTTTGAGAAATTTGAGTTGTTTGGTTAATCGATTAATAAATTGAAATATAAAATATTCGTTTAATTGATTTAATTCTTTGATTTCAGAAGACAAGAATTCAAAAGTCACTGTTTGACCAAAAGCTTGTGTGGTTATTCCATGGTTAGTAGTGGTAAATGGATATAGTAAAAAAAATAAAAGGAGTTCCTAGGATGACTTTGTCGGTCATACTTCTGACTAGAACAAAGAATGTTTTAAAACAAACATTATTTTGACAAATATGTACTTTAGGTAATTTATGTTTAATAGGCATTTGACTTCCATTAGCATAACTTAATTGTTCACTAGTTTTATGATAATATTTTATGGGGATTAAACCTTCTTGAATACAATTTAAATCAGCGCCGGTATCAATGAGGTCTATGACTTCTATTTTAAAATCATTAATAACTAGTTTGACTTTCGAATGCCATTTTTGAATATGAATTTTATTAATAATATTTAAATAACGGCTATCATTGTGATTATCACTATTAGATTTAGTTGATCGATTATCAAAGATGACGTGGCTAGGATTAGGATTAGAGCTAGATTCATCAGAGGAAGTATCACTATTATTTTGGAAATCATTAAGATTTTTATTGATTTTTAATATTACAATTTCTTCTTCTAATGATTTGTCTTTAGCTTTTAACTCTTGAATGGTTAGTTTAACTTGGTTAATCTCATTTTGTAAATCTTGTAAAGTGATTTCGTTATGTTTATTTTTTCGGAATCTTTCTAAAGTAGTTGTGAGACTAATAATTGGTTTATCTTGATGCGGTTTTTTATCTTTATTTATTAATAAAATTTTAACTTATTAGTGTATTTTCTTTTTAATTCAAGATTTTCTAATTTGCTAATTAATTTTATTAAAGAATCTTCTTCTTGTTGTGATTTACTAAGAACATTGATTTGTTTACAGCAAGTATCATTACATCCTAATTCAATCTCTCCGTCAGTATTCTCACTGGGAGAGTAATAAGTAAAAGTATCACTCAAGGGAGTGGTGTCACTGGATGATGGACGAGAATGATCAGGAGATTGATTTGGGGTATTAGTTAGTTTAAATATGTCGAATATTTGACTTTAATGTTCTTCAGTAATTTGTAGTTGATTAAGCTTATTTTTAAGTTTTTCTTTAACTTTACATTTATTAGAATAATGACCATTTTTTCCACAATTGTAACAAGTAACATCTTGGATAGATTTTGACTTCTTAAAGTGATTAGTTTGCTTGTGATATTTCTTTTTTGGTTTAGCATAATACTTATCAAGTGATTTGGTTGGTGAATATTTCTTCTTATATTTAGCAGGATATTTGTGTGAAGATCTCTTGTTATTATGTTTGTGTGATGATGGTGCAACAGGAGGTAGACCATATTGTTCACAGAAATTTCTTAATTCGTTTTTAGGTTTGTGTTTATCCTTGGCAACTTTTTGACTAAGTTTCATGTCTATACAGATTTTAATCCTTCTTTTTTAATGGTACTAATTATGTCACCATAATTTAAATTATCATATTCTATAATACCAGTAGGTTGACTGAGAACATGTCGAATTTTACAGGCAAAAAGATTGGGTAATCCAATAATGAATTTTTTTTTCCAAAATGATTTAGTACAATCATCTCTAAGCATGACTCTAGAGGTAAAAACATCTTTATACCATTGAAAATCGCTTAAAGTAGGACAAGTTAAATTACTAAGCTGATCATGGATGTGAGAATGGACATTAGAAGGTGTGCCAATAAAATGTTTGACTATAGTAAATATTAAAGTTTTAATACCATCAAGTTTACTTGATCCTATATCTTCATCAAAGATTGGGATATCATTTTCATCTAATTGGATTGCATGTTGTATAGATTCACGTAGATTTGAAGTGAGATATTTATCCCACCAAGATTTGAGCATACCAGCAAAACCAAAGGTAAGTAAAGAAACCATTTCGGGTTGAGTGTAATCAGGATAATTACCGAGGTAATTATTTGCAACCATATACATGATTTAATTTTTGAAGAATTTGATTTTCACTAAGACCATCTATATTCCATTCATATAATTTTTTAGCCGAAACAAAAAATTGATTGTTAATATTGGTATCTTCGAATTGAAGATCGGGAGGTATAAGTTTAAGATACCAATTTTTTGTAAGAGCAGTAGGATTAACTTTGGGATGTGTGATTCGATTAAGATTAGTAGTTTGGAATTGTTGGGTTAATTTATCAATTTCATTTGGGGATGTGTCGGAGTCACTACTAAATTCAACAGGTGGTTGTTGTGTTAGGATAGTAATTCCTTTTTCATTAGATGTAGTAGATATCTTAGTAAATAATTGTTCAATAACTTCAACAGTATTAGTGTCTAAGGTAACTAGGCTTAATCGTTTTCTAGTGCTAGGAAGATTAATAAGAGGTTTGTCGAAAGGTTTACTAGTAGATGTATGACTAGTGGAGTAATCTTCAAAAGAAGTATCTATTTTATCTAATTATTTACCAATAGTTTTTAAATATTGATTGGTATAATTATTTTGTTCAATTACTTTTTTGATTTCAGATTCATCACCAGGAAGTTTAAAGGGAGAAGCATGTACAATAGCACCTTTATGTTCAATGAGAATAGCTTCTAAAGGGGGATGACAGGAATAAACAAAAGAATCAGGGGAAGTTTTCCATTTAGTTTTTGTAATAGTATTTATCTTTTGATAATAATTTTCAAGATAATCAAAGAAGTGAATTTCAGTATTTACTTCCTACATAAATGTATACCATTTCTTAGTAATCTTGAATTGTTGGTTTTCATTATAATTATTTCTATAGGTTTGTCGTTTAAATTTATTGGCTTCAGATTTAAATTCAATATGGAGTTTATTAAAACTTGGAGTAAAAGGTTTACAAAGAGTTAATAATTATGAGTTAACAGGAGGAACAACTTCAAAATCAGTCTGAGTAAGTGAATTCTGAGATGTGGTTTCATCTTCATGGAGATATGTGTGAGTTGAATAAACTAATTTACTAATTTGAGAAGTAGAGGAATTATCTATTCCTTTTAATTTATTATCTGAATGTTCACAGAGATGAAGTTTCCTATCTTTGCGAGTAAATAAAGGTATATTAAATATTTCATCATCTTCTAAGTCGGTGGGGATACTAGAAGTACTATGACGGGATGAGTGACTAGGAAGGCGATTAAAGCGTATATGAACTGAACCATCATTAAATTGTTGAATAGTTTGAATATCTTGACCAGTAGAAGATTATTGATTTTGAGAATAATTTTCATTAACTATAACCCAATCTTCAGGAAGAGTAGTATCGTTCCAACAAATCATTTTGGGGACTGAAATATTAGTTTCATTTGTACTACCTTGAATAAGTAATGTTTTATCTTTTGGACTTTTATTTCAAGCTTGAACATTGAGATTAGTTTTAATACATTTATAATAAATGCGATAAATCAAAGCAATATTATGAACATTATCTAACATATTAGTGAATGCGCCAGACAATCGAATATTTAATATAATGCTTTTAATATATGATGATCTCTAAGACTTAAAGTAAAATCGAAAAAATAATTAAAGTGAACAGGTCCTTTATGAAGGTCTAATTCCATCATACCCATTAGGCTATCATGATAATTAATAAATCATGCATCTCTTAAGCATAAAAGAACAAAAGTATTTTTACCTTGTTGAGTTAATGGTTTGATTCCAACTTGAATTAATCCTAGATGAATAAAGTTATGCCTGTCTTTGATATGTTTTTTAATTGACTCTTTAGATAATAACTAGCAAGTTTCTCTAATTTTAGTCAAAGCATAAACTTGTTCAACAATTTTGACCTGTAAATCTACATTAAAGGTTGATTTTAAAAAACTGGTTTTGTAGATTTCTTTAATCCTTACTTTAGGGATATTCCAACTTAAATCAATTTTAACATCTTCAAATTCATGTTATTCTTCGTTAATAAGTGAATCGTTATTAGGTATAAGAGCTAATATTGTACATCTAGAGCTAACTGAAGAGTTGCTTCTGAATAATCGACTCATATTTCTAAATTTATAAAAGATTGTCAGAAATCTGAATTTTGGGTTAACTTATCATATTTTCACATACAATGTGTTCACTCATACCCTTTCCGAGAACCCCTATTTCCGTTAATTGCCTAAACCTAAGGACGTACACAAGATGCGGGACGAAAAGTGGGTGGCTACTGACAGAGTGGAAAAGAGATAATAAGGTTAAACAGAATAAAGATGACTGAAATCAATTACAAAGATAGATTAGGGATGACCGAATCAAAAACAACAATATCAACCTGGCTCTAATACCAAAAGAGGCAGAAGCAGTACATGATATTAAATTATATAAATAATATTTTTTATTTAAATATTTTCATTTAAATAATATTTTAAAAAAATTATCGAGCCGAGCCGAGCCGAGCTCGAGTTTCATTAATATTAACGAGCCAAGCCGAGCCAAGCTTGAGCTCAGCAAAGCTCGGCTCGGCTCAGCTCGGCTTAGTTCGTTTGCAGCCCTAATCAGAGTACGCAGTATTGCTTTCAGACGCCCAACTGACACCTTGTCTAAGAGTTCATATACACCACCTCCAAGCAAGGTTACAAGCATGAATCCTTAATCTTCTCTAATCTCTACAACCCCACCTTTTTACAAGTAATTATTTAGTCTTGCAGGAATTCCACTGTGGTGGTGTGCCCACCCAATAACAAGGCATTATGCAGTTACATGGCCAGAACAAATAAGAACAATATGAGAAAATCACAAAACACTATTGGTTGGACAAACAACCACATCATGCTCCTAGAACACTGGATAATTTCTACCTTTTTAGGGATCAACACCACAAAAGAGCATTCACGCTCCTAAAAACTCCTTGTCTCATGGAAATATGTGAAACCCTAACACATCTTCTCTAACTACCTCCTAACAATGCTACCCAAAAAAATAAATAAATAAATAAATAAAATAAGAGCTACAGTCAACTCATCAAGACTAGGGGCTTTGTTTCTTTTAAAGACTTTAAGGTCATGACCTTAGTTGCCGGAATCGTGCAACTAGGTGGCGATTTTGAGTAAGAATCGCGATTCCGCGATTCCTAGAAATAAACGTGTAAGAATCACGTTTCTGTGGAGAGAGAAATGCAATTCAGTCCAAGATGGGATCGTAAAGGGGAGAGAGAGAGAGAGAGAGAGAAACCCTAGCCTTCGACATCGATATGAGAGGAGAAAGAATAAGGGTTGTTGAGAGAACTTACAGTGGACCAGTGTTGAGATTAGGGCATTAATTGCCTTCGTCACTCTCTTCTCTCACTATCGATCACGATTGTTTTCATCTCTGAGTGCTTCGATTGTCACACCCCATATTTTATTACTCGGATAACCTTACCAATATTCATTAATTAAGTCCATTTACAAATAACATTTCATCATTTGATGAAATGATGAATAATTAAATATACATGTTCCCTCTCGTATACAACAATGATATTTACATACAAATAAAAGAAATGCCCTGAGGCGTACAATAAAAGAGAGAACACTACTCTTTACAAAAAGATAGCACTCAGCCAAACAACAAATGAAGTAATACAATCCATTTCTACATTACACTTATGAAATGGTAAAACTCATTGTTTGATCTTCAATTCCGAAAAGCATTCCCTGTACACATGTACAGGCAGAGGGTGAGCAAAACTCACCGAGCAATCTCATATTAAAACATTAAAGGATGTGAGAGTACAAAGATACTCATATATATATTCGTGAAATCATATCATGTCAAAATCATAAGGTTTTATCACATAATTTCAAAAAAATTCATATTTTATTATTTAATTAATCCCAACCAGTCAACTTAAATAAATAAACATGTTTTAATAGTAACATGACATTCTTTTTAATCTATTCAATTATCTCATTATGAATTGAATCAAATAATTAAACAATTCATCAAATCCATTTTTTATACAATCTTATGAGATGAATGCATATGCCATACTATTTCCTTTTTGAAGATAAATCACATTTTCATTCTTTGAAAACCATCATGCTCAATGATGTCATGCAATTTCAATTGTTCAAAACTTAACAATTTATTTCAAGGGGCGGTAAATACAACTCTGGTAATCCCTAGGTCAGTGTCTGCAAGTAGATTGTACAAGTACTACCAATTTGTCATTTTTACCAATCGCAACTGGAAGGCTGGACACCTTTAACTTGTCATTTTTACCGATCGCAACTGAAAGGCCGGACACCTTTAACTTGTCATTTTTACCGATCGCAACCGGAAGGCTGGACACCTATAATCCACACTACCTGTCAAGACTTACCACCGTATTTATCCCAAAACCATTTCATGAAAACTTTTCTCAACATGCTTTTCTCAATGCAAAGTTTTCAAATCAACTTTCAAAGTTCTTCATTTTCAATGAATTGATATGCCAATGTATCAACAAATGCAATGCAACATTTTATTCATTTTCCATTCTTCCACACAATATTTTCATTGTGATCAAAACTTCCATTTCTCCTTTCAATACAATTTCACAAGATGAATAAATACATTTACTTCAATTCATCAAGGGATAACATAATTCCCACATTTCCAACATTTCCAAAACCTCAACAATTATCTTATTCTTTGGAAAACCATCATTTTCATGAAATAACTAAACAATTTTCAAACATCATCTATTTTGGCACACAAAATAAATATAACATATTCCAAAGATTTTCAACATCTTTATTAAAATCCCCAATTTCTAGGTTTTCTTACCAAAACCATTCATCTTCAAATATTTGAGAAGATCTCACCAAAACATTTTTTTTTCATCAACATAATTCAAAAATATAAATTTCTATTTTTAGAAGGAAAAAGAAAGTAAAACCACTTTCAAAATCATTCACCTTCTTGAATGAACAATCTATTTTTCAAACAAATCAAAGGATGATTTCTAAAATCATTTAGATCTTGCAAAAATATATATATAACTCAAAGAAAATCCCTACTTAATAAATATTATCATTTTTTTTTATCAAAATCCTCATTTAAATGCAACATGGTAAATTTTCACCAATAGCCAAAATAGTTATCTCTAACATATTAATTAAAAGATAACAACATGAGTATATAATCCAACATATAACTATAACTTGGAATCTCCCATGATTCCCAACATTTAGAAACAAATCATATTCCTCATTTTATCAAATATGAACAACTACACTAGTTTTCATATCACAATCACATCCGGTAACCTCTCAAGGTCCATTTCTAACCGTATCGGTTTTATTCCAACAAATACATTAAGTAAAATAATACCGTTAATGCCCAAGAAAACATCATTTTCTTTCCAAACTCATTCTCCTAGCATTATTCAACTATGACATCCTATATTGATCGAAAGTCCTGTAACGCCCTCAAAATTAAGCCCACTAAATATAAAACATGACATGCATTGCTAAAAGAAAACATTATATTATTCCAATTATCAGAGTATTACGAAATAAAACATCATAATAAATGCCCTACTGGCTTACATCTTGCCAAGCCAACACTTGGACACAATTCCATGAGTTCTAACTCAAAACAAATAGAGCCCTAGGCTTGAATGTTTACATAGTTCAAATAAAACAAATAAAATAAAACGAGTCTTCGAGTCCAAATCCTCACAAGCTAAGTCCTTGGAGGTAGTGAACCGCCTGAACCTGAAAATGAAGTTCCCATATAGGGTGAGCCACAGCCCAGTGGAGAAATACTAAACCAAGCATAAGAATTAACTAAAGCAGTAGCATCTGAAACATGGTTAACACAAAATAATCCATTTTACAATTTCATGACACAAATGTCTACATTGCCTATGACACTTTGTCTATGGCATAACTCACCTTCCAACTATGGCTCAGAACCTGGCCAAACAACTCAACAAGGGTAACAAATCAGGTTAAACTTTTCTTATAACAAAATAAACACACATACTGATGTTATAACAATCTCAATCAAATCCACTTCCATACTTCCCAACTGATAAACATAGTGGTGATGTATCACATCAACAACAAATAGATAAGCATATGAGTCAGATCTACTGCTATAGGCGCATATAAGCAAAGAACCACAGGTTCATCCCTATCTTCCCATAATCATTAACGGTTTAGAGGTACATCCCCATCTTCCCTAAACCGTGGAGTACATCCCCTATCTCCTCTCATACACAAGTAATGCATATAAACATAAAGTCATATACATAATAAATCAATACATAAATTTAATGTATTAATTAAACTTTTATACCCCACAACTTAACCAAATGATTAGTTTCAATTTTGCCTAATCCACATGCAATGTCTACAACAATCATGGCTATCCTCCACCGATAGCCCAAACAATTATTTCTAAACAAGAAATAAATATAACAACAAATGTAATTTCAACATTCTCAAAGGTAAGTATTTAAACCAACCAAATACATCATTAAACCACTAAATTCCCCAATCTCATGAATTAAACCCAATATCACAATCTTCCCTTAAATTAATTATATAAATTAATCTATGACAAACCCTAAGGTTTCTCCCAAAATTACCAAACTACCCCCACATACCAAAATACCACCACTTAGGATTAAAACGTATAAATGGAGTAGGAAATCCCTACTTCGAAGCAAAGAACTCGAATGGAGAAGATAGAGATGATGATCCAAAATCCAAAGTGCTCCAAACCAAGAATTTTTCAGATTAAAACGAAGCCCTCAACTCACTCTATCTTTTTAATAAAGGATCTAGGTTAGAAACTCACTCTAAGTAGATCAAACCTAAGAGAGAAGGTGTGTAGGGAGAGAGAGAAAACGGTTTTAGGGTTTTAGAATCAAGAGGGAGATGAAAAATGGTCCAAAAAGTCGGATCTCGTCATTTTATAACGATCGCCCGCTCGGCGTAAACCCGCTCGAGCGGCGGATGCACACTCTCAGCACTTTCGCATACAGGCTCCCCGCTCGAGCATTAGAACTTCCGCTCGGCGGCCAATCCCAGCTCGGCGTCCCAACACAACACAGGAAATACTGAGAGGTTGTATTCCCCGCTCGAGCGGCCAAACCCCCGCTCGAGCGGAAAAGCAAATTTTTGGGCAACTGGGCTTGGTTCCTAAGCTCAACCAACCTGCTCCAAACACGTTCAACACATCCTAAAACTCAATCAAATAGACCTAAAGGATGACAACAACAAGGAAATCTACGGAACATAAGTCCAAATACAATAATCAAATGGGAAAAGACCGGGGTCGCTATAACCTCCCCCCCTTAAAAGAATTTCGTCCCCGAAATTAAGCATAAGTTTGTAATAACAAGTTTTTTTTCTCAATTCCCAATGATATTATAAAACAATAAACAACAACTTGACCCAATACCGGTCACTTCATCTCTTATCAAGAGACATCTCACAATCTGTATAAATCAACAAGTATTTCAACCTGCATCAATATTATGCATTATTCCTTTCAATGTTAACAATTTCCATATCATATTCAATCTCATGATATAAACAACACATTCAATATATATAAATGTTATATTCCACTTCCATAAGAAGACAAGTTTTAGAATGTTAACATTAAACCGAAACATTCTCAATGTTTTCCAACTTAATACATATATAAAATTCTCAAGTTCCACAATATTATATAATCTAAATACAAGATTACAAATCAATAAGCATGTCCGGATATTTCTCGCGGACTTCCAACTCACGTTCCCAAGTGGCTTCCTCCACTTCGTGATGCTTCCACAGAACTTTCACCAAAGGGATGGTTTTGCCTCGCAAAACTTGATCCCGCCTATCCAAGACCCGAATTGGTCTTTCCTCATACGAAACATTCTCATCAACAACTAAATCGGTCCAATCCAATACATGTGATGGATCCGGCTCATACTTCCGAAGCATACTCACATGAAACACGTCATGAACTCTGGATAACTGCGGTGGTAAAGCTAAGCGATATGCAGCCTCTCCAATCCTCTCAAGGATCTCAAAAGGACCAATACACCGAGGGGACAACTTCCCACTCTTCCCAAACCTCATTAAACCCCGCCTAGGTGATATCTTCAAAAAGACATGATCACCCACTTCAAACACCAAAGGTCTCCTCCTCTGATTAGGCATAAGATTTACGGCGACTACGAGTAACAAGCCTCCTACGGATAAGCTCAACCTTCTCCGTCGTTTCCCTCACTAACTCTGGACCCAACAAAGGTGCATCACCCACCTCGGCCCAACATACTGGAGACCTACACGGTCGGCTGTACAAGGCCTCAAATGGTGCCATACCGATACTAGAATGAAAACTGTTGTTGTAGACAAACTCCACTAATGGTAAGTGCCTCTCCCACGACCCACTAAAGTCAAGAACACAACCCCGAAGTATATCCTCAAGGATCTGAACAGTACGCTCGGACTGCCCGTCAGTCTGAGGATGATAAGCCATGCTAAAGGTCAACTTAGTGCCTAAAGCACTCTGCAAACTCTGCCACAACCTGGCAGTGAAACGAGGATCTCTATCTAAGACTATCGTCACTGGGACCCCGTTTAACCTCACTATGTTCCGAACATATAAGTCGGCAAGATGATCTACCGAATCTCTAACACGCATAGAAATGAAGTGCGCTGACTTCGTCAACCGGTCTACAACCACCCAAATAGCATCACTACCCCGCTGAGTCCTCGGAAGACCTACACGAAGTCCATAGTGACATGCTCCCACTTCCACTCGGCAATAGACAAGGGTTGCAACAAACCTGCTGGCCTCTGATGTTCGGCCTTCACTTGCTGACAAGTAAGGCACTTAGATACGAACGCTACCACATCTCTCTTCATACCCCGCCACCAAAACTGGCGACCCAAATCCCGATACATTTCAGTGCCTCCCGGATGCACCGCAAGGCGCAAATGATGAAACTCTCGAAGTACCTCCTCTCGGCAAGATTCCGGCACAAACTAACGGTCTCGGTATCTCACACTCAGGTCGGGATACACCGTCAAACCCTTCTCAACCTTCCCACTGGAAATCTTCTCTCGAAGAGATTCTACCTCAAGATCACCCCTCTGAGCCTCTAACACTCGAGTTACTAGTGTAGAGGCTCACAACAACGAAAACAAGGTCGCCTCAACAGTTTCACCCAGAAGCAAATCAAACTCGCCAAGTGCACCCAACATCTCCCACTCTCGGATGGCTATACTAGCTACGTTACCAACAGATTTCCTGCTAAGGGCATCGGCCACAATATTGGCCTTTCCCGGATGATAGTGCAACTCGAAGTCATCATCCTCAATAAACTCCATCCACCTCCTCTGCCTCACGTTCAAGTCGCCTCAAGTTCAAGTCTTTCTGTGTAAACAGATATTTCAGACTCTTGTGATTCGAGAATACCTCGAACCTCTCACCATAAAGATAATGCCTCCAAATCTTCAAGGCAAATATCACAGCTACTAACTCTAAATCATGCGTAGGGTAATTCTTCTCATGAATTTTCAACTGACGTGAGCCATAGGCAACCACTTTCCCCTCTTGCATCAACATGCAACATATCAACCACACACTATCCTGCGTCGCACTGTGCAAGACTCCCACAGTTAGAGATTTCCTCACCATCTCAACTGAACTTGGAGTAACAAAATTTGCCTACCCCTTCCCTCGTACTGAGTTAACTAACCGGGTTTGCTACACCGTGACATTCAATACTTACCAAATAGCCGCTCATACCGAACATACAATAGTACCTTCATCCACCAACGACCTATAGGGTCTATCTTTATTTTTTACTCTTATCTGTCACTTATCCCGAGGGTACAACCAAGACACCCAACCCCCGTGCTAGACCACTAGCCAATGCTAAGGTGCGGATCTATTACCTTCGATCCTAATAAAGGAATCTAGAAAACTTAGGAAACACCCATTATACTACTGCCCGAGATATAGTACTAGGCTACTCACAACATACCACTCCCGATACGACAACCACTACCTTATATAGGGACTAACGTCCCTTTACTCAAAACGGCCCAACAGTACACATACAATCTTGGCAACACTACCTACCATGAAGGTACAAGTCCAATCCTAACAAAATTATGCATTATGCCCCCGTAGGACACCATATTAAATACATACAACAACTAGTATAAATCGCCCACTTCGCATCCTCTCGAGTTCACCCGTCAGTAGACCAAAATCTATACCACGCACAAAATTTTAAATGGGTAACACCCCTGAAATCCCACACACTCGACAAGTAAAACAGTTCTCGCCCCTATATTGCCTGGGTTAAGACCATAACTCTCGGTCACGCATAAAATGCATTTATACCAAAAATTTTATGGTCTTACAGCAGCTTATTACATTAATAAAACTTTAGAGCTATATCTAGCTCCAAGCCACCCAATCCATGGAAATTAACAAACAAGGCATATATATATATAGATAACCAAACAGTTTAAATGTTTCAACATTCCCCAAAACACATAGGTTACACAACCTAATAGTCACAAAACAATAATCCACGATGACAAAACGAATTAGTCAAAATAAAATCAGCCCATCGGTATTACCACCATCTTGCCCTTGCTAGACCACCAAAGTTGGTCAACTCCAAATATAAGATAATCTCGAGCTCCCAAGCCACGGACAAGAACTACCGGCGTGTCCCCTCTGTCACATCGGAAACAACCACAAACTTCCCCAAGCGGGGCTTTGGAACTCGACTCTCTGAGGTCCACGGTCGCCTGCTAGTCCCCCAAAGCGACCTTTGCTCTGCCCGGTCGAATGGCCAGGCGACTAGGTTGCAAAAACCTTAAAAAGCCCCATTTGGTTACAAAACGTCGAATATGACTGGTGATTACACACCCAACAAGTAGGCGGTGCCTGAGTACGAGATTGGTTCAAAGTCTGGGTTGATGAAGACCCCAACAACTGCCTCTCCACTGAGCCCGGTTGGCCAAAAGATTTTGGTGGTGCTACAACTGGTCGAACTGTCAATCTAGCCCTCTTCTTCTGAGGGCAAACCGTAACCTTGTGGCCCAACAGACCACACTTGAAACAAGTGACAACCTCTCGTTCATCCTTACCCGAATCTAGACTAGGCACTGGAAAAGTGGAGCCAGACAAAGCTCTCTGAAATTGCTGCGGATTAAAACCCATACATTTCTTAGAAGGCCTACCAACACTGAATCACGAGTCGTCGAGATGACCTCTTCCCTAACCCGACCAACACTCATAATCGTGGCCCTTCCTATTTTGCCCATAGCTAATCTTCTGCCTCCACATGAATCGCGGCCTTAACAAGCACTGCTGTAACTCCTATTCCAAGAACCCATAATCCTAACACGGATGTCGTCACACGACTTACTCTCAAACTCCGCTGCGCAATTCCTCCGTCTCCACTAACTCTGGAGCAAACATTGTGAGTTAGCAAACCACGCTTCAAACTGTACCAAAGGTGTAGTACCTTGGCGTAACCCACAAATGTTTCCTCAATTCTTCCAGCGAAGAGAGGAAATCAAAACTTCCTCGCCTACGACATCCTAATACAGGTAACAAAGGCGTTAGCACATTACTAAGTGTGCCAAAACTACAACACTCACGTCCTAATACATTGGACAACAATAAATCATACCACGTAAGCACATAATCACATAAGCACCTACGAATTTCATTCCTGGATAATGACAGTCCCGAGGCGTCACTAAAGTTCCGGTTGGAAACAACATTGATCAAGTGCCTTTCCAACAAGACTTTTAGAAACTCAAGGGTCCAATCAACATCCTAGAAACTACGTTCCATACCCACATAGTCACATCAACATGTTATCACATAAGCATATAACATTACACTAAGTCTCTATCAAACGAGACGAACCCATTGTGATTCTAATCACTTCCCACGTACCCAAAGTATTCACACCTAGCACGCTCTGATACCAAGTTGTAACGCCCTCAAAATTAAGCCCACTAAATATAAAACATGACATGCATTGCTAAAAGAAAACATTATATTATTCCAATTATCAGAGTATTACGAAATAAAACATCATAATAAATGCCCTACTGGCTTACATCTTGCCAAGCCAACACTTAGACACAATTCCATGAGTTCTAACTCAAAACAAATAGAGCCCTAGGCTTGAATGTTTACATAGTTCAAATAAAACAAATAAAATAAAACGAGTCTTCGAGTCCAAATCCTCACAAGCTAAGTCCTTGGAGGTAGTGAACCGCCTGAACCTGAAAATGAAGTTCCCATATAGGGTGAGCCACAGCCCAGTGGAGAAATACTAAACCAAGCATAAGAATTAACTAAAGCAGTAGCATCTGAAACATGGTTAACACAAAATAATCCATTTTACAATTTCATGACACAAATGTCTACATTGCCTATGACACTTTGTCTATGGCATAACTCACCTTCCAACTATGGCTCAGAATCTGACCAAACAACTCAACAAGGGTAACAAATCAGGTTAAACCTTTCTTATAACAAAATAAACACACATACTGATGTTATAACAATCTCAATCAAATCCACTTCCATACTTCCCAACTGATAAACATAGTGCCTGTTTGGCAAAAATTATTTACAGCTTATTTCAGCTTTCAGCTTAATTTAAGCTATTTTGATATGTTTGGTTTAACTTATAGCTTATAGCTTATAGCTTTGTGGAAGTCAGAAATCAGCTTATTCTTTAAGTGGGGCAGGAGATGCTTTAAGAATAAGCTGAAAATCAGCTTAAGCTGAAAGTTATAAGCTATAAGCTGTTTAGGCATAAGCTATAGTGGTGATGTATCACATCAACAACAAATAGATAAGCATATGAGCTGTATCTCTGCTATAGGCGCGCATATAAGCAGCAACCCTGGGTTCATCCCCTATCTTCCCATAATCATTAACCGGTTTAGAGGTACATCCCCCATCTTCCCCTAAACCGTGGAGTACATCCCCTATCTCCTCTCATACACAAGTAATGCATATAAACATAAAGTCATATACATAATAAATCAATACATAAATTTAATGTATTAATCAAACTTTTATACCCCACAACTTAACCAAATGATTAGTTTCAATTTTGCCTAATCCACATGCAATGTCTACAACAATCATGGCTATCCTCCACCGATAGCCCAAACAATTATTTCTAAACAAGAAATAAATATAACAACAAATGTAATTTCAACATTCTCAAAGGTAAGTATTTAAACCAACCAAATACATCATTAAACCACTAAATTCCCCAATCTCATGAATTAAACCCAATATCACAATCTTCCCTTAAATTAATTATATAAATTAATCTATGACAAACCCTAAGGTTTCTCCCAAAATTACCAAACTACCCCCACATACCAAAATACCACCACTTAGGATTAAAACGTATAAATGGAGTAGGAAATCCCTACCTCGAAGCAAAGAACTCGAATGGAGAAGATAGAGATGATGATCCAAAATCCAAAGTGCTCCAAACCAAGAATTTTTCAGATTAAAACGAAGCCCTCGACTCACTCTATCTTTTTAATAAAGGATCTAGGTTAGAAACTCACTCTAAGTAGATCAAACCTAAGAGAGAAGGTGTGTAGGGAGAGAGAGAAAACAGTTTTAGGGTTTTAGAATCAAGAGGGAGATGAAAAATGGTCCAAAAAGTCGGATCTCGTCATTTTATAACGATCGCCCGCTCGGCGTAAACCCGCTCGGCGGCAGATGCACACTCTCAGCACTTTCGCATCTGAGCTCCCGCTCGGCGTCAAACTCCCTCGGCGGCACACCTGAACTTCCGCTTGAGCGTAATCCCCCGCTCGAGCGTCCAACACAACACAGGAAATACTGAGAGGTTGTATTCCCCGCTCGAGCGGCCAAACCCCCACTCGAGCAGAAAAGCAAAATTTTGGGCAACTGGGCTTGGTTCCTAAGCTCAACCAACCTGCTCCAAACACGTTCAACACATCCTAAAACTCAATCAAATAGACCTAAAGGATGACAACAACAAGGAAATCTACGGAACATAAGTCCAAATACAATAATCAAATGGGAAAAGACCGGGGTCGCTATAAGTCCCAAAGTTAAACGTAATTTCTTTGTTTCCTTTAAAAATGCTCTTTTGGCCACAAACCGGTAAAATTTCAAAACTAATCTAATCGAAGTCCGTTTTTATTCAAATTAAAAACATAACTCTTTCATAACCTTACAATCGTAATTTCTTTGTTTTTACACTTTCACAATTTGGGCATCAACTTTTTATTTTTCTCAAAATTTCTCTTTTAAGCAAATAAAACACAAATTTTTCAAAAATTCTAATTAAATTATATACAACTCTAAACTCCATATAATTAAGCAAAAGTACATAAATATGTGTAGGAAAAATCTCTACTTAACAATTTACACAATATTCTTCAATATCAATTTATTTTTCTCAAAAATAAATTCTAAAACTCAAGGATGAGATAAATATTTCAACCTTAATTTCTCAAAATAAATTATCTAACCATAATATGATGTAGATATAATCCATACGACTATTAAATTCTATTTTCGGATTTCTTTTACAAAATTAACAATACCAAATGATTTTTTTCAAAATCAATCTCAAAATACCAACATTCTTAACATTTTAACATAATTTTTCTTCCAAAAATTACCAAACAAAAATCTAAAAATATACATATATGCAATACCTCTTATAATGATATATTTTCTCAAAATAATCCCAACATAGCTTTAATGTAAAAATATGAAGAAAGTCCCTATCTCAAATTTTGAGAAAAATAAATCTGAAAATGCAAACGTCTCCCGATCATGAATCCAAGAACACCATTGCGAAGATTACGACGAGTTCTCCAACTTTCATTTACAACACTCTTGCAAATTCTCACTCTAAGGACTCCCACTCTAAGCTCAAAGCTTGAGCAACAATGGAGGAGGAGAGAGAGAGGAGAGAGCCGAGAGACAGAGAGAGGGAGAGAGAGAGAGATGGCTGGTCAAACCCCAAAATGAAAATGAAAGGAAAAGAAATGATAGGAAAGAAAAAGGTGAGGAAACAACCCCATGTGCGTTTGTTTTTTTAAAGATGGGTTTTTCAAAAAAAAAAATATAATTTAATTTTTGTAATAATAACTCAAAATTTCATAATATAAATTATAAAATGATATAATTTTTCTTATCACAAAAATATAACATTTTTGTACATCACAAAATATAATATTTTGCTCATTTCACAATACATACATGTTCCATTCTTTATAAAATATATAATTTTTCACCGTATGGTACACACTATAAATTTAACTTTTAAATATTTATTATAACCCTATATAATAAATAATAACAACTCCAAAGGTGGTTACTACCAATCATATAATTAAAAAGGACCAAACACCCAAAACTCACTTTCAAATTCTGCTATAAATTAAACTGAACACCAACCAGTCCGTGAATTTTCATAAATTAAATACTCACCAATAAATTCTGAAATTTTTACGCGACGTGCTAGACTCGTATGTGAACAACATACAAAACTTTCATAATTTTCTGAGATCGGTAACTATTTTTAAAAAACACAAAACCGAACTGTTTTCGCACAGAATTTACACAGCACTTAAATTCGAAAATTTACTCAATTAAATTATGCACTGACTATTTAAAAAAAAAATTATGAGTCATTACATTGATCTTCGTCACTCTCTCGATCGTCTTCGTCTCTCTCTCTTCATCTTTGTGCTTTCTTTCTCTCTCTCTCTTCGTCTCTGCTTCTCTCCCTCTTCATCTTTGTTCGTCATTCTCTACTTCGTCACTGCTTCGTCTCTGTTCTCTACTTCTCTCCCTCTTCGTCTCTGCTTCGTCTCTGTTCTCTTCACTCTCTCTCTTCGTCTCTATGTTTAATTGATCATATATAATATATATATATATAACATATATAATATATATATATATATAATTTATCATATATAATATAACATAAATAATAAAACTTTTAAATAAACATAAATAATAAAACTTACAATTGTTTATTGGAATGAAACAAACAGTTCTTCAAAATACATAACTTGAAAACGAACTTGAAAATAAAATTACAGAGAGATATTTGAGAAATGAGCACTCTCAATTTTTTTTAACTCTGCCTTATTCTTGACTGAAAAGGCCCTTTTATAATCAAAAGAGACTACTTTTAGCATTGTGAGTGAATACTGTTAGCCTTGTGAGTGAATAATCTTGACTTGAAAGGAGCATCAGGAGCACATGGGAGCTGTCTGCTACTTTCGGTGAGTGACTAAAGTTGATGGCTGCCTTTTACTGTGCTGAATTTGTCGGTAGGACAAATCATGATAAATGTGGAATAGTAATGTTGATTTTTTGATAAATAGTGAACAGTAAAGTTGACTTTTTTCACTATTCATAGCTTGGAGGCATGTGACTGAGGGAATCAATATAGATATATATCAGCAGCTTTTCTCAAAAAACAAGTATTGATTGAAGCTGATAATTATAGCTATATAGAATTCAATGTTGATAAGTTGAACAAGTGACTAAGCATATGAATCCTGAGCATCTTGAAATTTGGGTTTATATGGATTTTGAGTAGTTGAACCTTCAAAAGAGTATGAACTGTCTGAACTTCCTTCTGAATCACTATTATCCGAATCTAACTTGGCTTGGGCCATAAGGAGACAAGCCATTTGGAGAAGCTCATCCTTGGATGACTTGGATTTAGGCTTAACCATGGACTTGGATTTTTCCTTTGATTTGGGCTGATCAATGATGGGCTTTGCTGACTTGGACTTAATCTTTGACTTGGATGACTTGGGCTTGGAAGAACTGGATGTTGGACTTCCAAGATTGACTGGAGGAAGTTGACTTCCTTGTGTTAATGGAGCAGCTGGGATCTGCTAAGCTTTAACCATAGTAGTAGTTGGAGCATATATGTTGATTGGGAATTCAGTTTGAACAATTTTAATGATGCGTGGAATTTTGAAATTATCCTACCATTTAACCATGTGTTGACGATAAATAACATCATCAGAAATACCATATTGCCATTTGAATATCCAAGGGATTTTGTACTTGGACATAAAAATAAGCAATGGAGGGAATTTCCTTTGCTGAGGAGTGAATGAGAAAACAGTGGAGAAGTAATTGACTTCTTCCATAATTACAGATGGGAAGATTTCTGAAATGGCGTCATACTGGGTCCACCATCGCAGAAACCAAGTAGGTAACTCGGATTTGAACTTTTGATCAAATTGAAAAAACCAAGAGTAACTATTTGACTCATTTTGATACAAAAGGACTTTGAACCAAGCATCAATGTAATCATAGTAACTGTATTGAATTGAATGACCAGGCAGATCTCGTAGTTGATAAGGAGAACCCCAATCAACCAGAGAAACAAAGTTGTGAATATAGAGTGAACGGTACACAATTTACTTCTGTAAGTACGATCATAAATGGGTTTAATCACAATTGACTGATGATTGAACATGATGTCTTTATAGAAAGTAATTGTTTTTTCTGGATGGAGAGGAATAAAATGCCATCCAGGAGGGAAATAAAATTTAACCGGATCATGAACAGTATCACTCTTTGGGTGACTAGGTTCTTTGAAAAAGATATTAGTAGTGGTGGATTTAACATAATCAGATCGGGCTGATTTAAAAGGATTAAAAGGGTATGGAGTAACTGCTTGACTAGATGAAGCAAAAGGATCAGTAGCCAAAGCAAATGTATAACTAGGTTTAGGAATGTTACCAAGAATTTGGTAACAGTTAGCCAATTCAGCCGGATGGTATTTGATGACTAACTCCAATTGAGGCGGAACAAAAGGTTGACTAGATGGGACTAAGGCTTTGGAAGGAGGCCGTGGACGAGACATCTGAAAAATAGAGGAGATACATTAGCATCCACTAAGGATATGTAATTTATCAGTATGTTTATGTAAACAGTTAATATAATGAGCAAGTTGTTGTTTCTGAGCTTTAATCCGATGAAATTTTATGTATTGAGCTCTTTTAGTAGGTAAATGGTTGATTTGAGAAAGGCAAAGCGACGAGCAGTATGTTTGACTAAGGTTTTATAGTATTTAATTTGGTGTTTATGCTAAGGAATAAAGGGAATTGTCATGATGTAACTCACTATCCACTCTATAAAAATTCTCAGGTAAGAAAATCAGGAATAGAATTTTAACAACCAGGTATATATTCAATTTCAAAATCAAAAATACTTAAAATAGATTGCCAACAAGCAAAAATTTGCTTACTAGCAAAATTTTGAATATCTTTTTCTAAAACATATTTAACAGATTTGCAATCAACACGAAGTAAAAATTTTTGATTTAAAATATCATCTTGAAATTTACTAATACATAAAACAATAGATAAAATTTCTTGTTTAATAGTACTATAATTCTTTTGTGCTTTATTCCAAACACCAAAATGATAACGAACAATTTGTTCAAATGACCGAGGAGTAATTTTCTGGAAAATGATGCCACCATAACCAATATCAAAGGCATCAGTTTGAATAATTTTGAATGAATTTTCAGTAGGAATACCCAGACAAGGAAGAGACTTGACATATTGTTTGACTTGTTTAACAATAGCAGTATGAGTAGAAGACCAAGGAGGAGGATTGTCTTTTAACCGATCAAACAAAGGTTGACAAGTTTTCCTAAAATCTTTGTAAAATTCAACAATATAATTCAGTGATCCTAAAAAACATTGTAACTGGGTTTTATCTAAGATTTCATCAAGAAATTTAGACGCAAATTCAATGGAACGACTAATAGGTAAAATAGTATTCTAGTGAATATCATAACCTAAAAATCTAACTTTGGTTTGAAACAATTTAATCTTAGGAGCATAAATGACTAGACCATGACTCTTAATGGTATAAAAGAATGCAATAAAATGTTTCCAGTGTTCATTAATTGATTTTGAAAAAATAAGAATATCATCTATATAAACTATGGAAAAATAACTAAATGGATTGAAAATATCATTCATTATATTTTGAAATTCACTAGGTGCATTTTTTAGTCCAAAAAGCATAACATTCCATTCATAATGGCCAAAAGATGTAGTGAATGCAGTTTTATATCTATCTTTAGGATGAATTTGTATTTGCCAAAAATCACTTTTTAAATCAAATAAGTGCACTTTTTGACTTTTCTTGTATTATGTGTAGAAAAAGTAGAGGAGATGTTGATTAATGTGACCCAAAAAAGATAAAAAGATGAAATAAGTGCACTTTTTTAATTTAGCCAAACTTGGCCTTACTAAAAATAACAGCCTGACTAGGTCTTTTGATTAAGTCCTTTTTATTAGGAATAGGATAGTGAATCCATTCTAAAATTTTATTTAATGGTTTATAATTGATGACTAAGCGAGGGACACCTCATTCTAATTCAGCATTTTTATTAACATAAAAAGCAGGACAAGACCATGGTGATTTACTAGGACTAATAATTCGATTTTTTAATAGTTCATTGATTTTTTTTTTACACATTTCAACTAATTCATGATTCATTTGAATAGATCAAGATTTAGTAGGAATTTGTCTTTCATTAAAATTCTTAATGTATGGTAAAGTGGCTAAATGTTTTTTCCTATGCCAAAAGGCAATCGGTAAAGTAGAACACACAGTTATTTCTAATTTTAATTTAAATTCTTCAATTTGAGATATAATGACAGGATCAGTTAATTGTTGTTCAATGCGTTTATAATTGACTTCTTTGAGAAAACGTAACTGACAAGTTAATTGATTAATAGATTGAGAAATGGAACAGTCTTTTAATTGATTTAATTTCAATACTTCAGGTAATGATAAGAATTTAAAAGTAACTGTTTGATCAAAAGCTTAAGTTATTATTCATTCACTAGATGTAGTAAATGGATATAATAAGAATATAAATGATGTGCCTAAAATAACTTTATCAGTCATTTCTAACTAAAACAAATGAGGTTTTGAAACAGACATTATGTTGACATATATGGACTTTAGGTAATTTATATTTAATACGCATTTTACTACCATTAGCAGAAGTTAATTTTTCACTTGTATTTTCATAATATTTTGTAAGAAGTAGACCTTCTTGAATACAATTAAGATCAGCACCAGTATCAATGAGAGCAATAATATTTAATTCAAAATCATCAATAACGAGTTTAACTTTTGAATACTATTTTTTAATATGAATTTTATTGATCAGATTTAATCTTTTATCTTCATGATTATGAGATTGATTTGATCGATTATCAAATAAAATATTATCAGGATTAGGATGTTCAGATTCATTAGACGATTCAGCATTGTTTTTTTGGAAATTCTCTACACTTTTATTAAGTTTTAATGTAAGAACTTCATCTTCTAAAGTTGTACCTTTATTTTGTAAAGCTTTAATAGTTTGTTTAGTCTGATTGATTTCATGTTGTAAATCTTGAAGAGTAATTTCTTTTTGTTTATTTTTAAATCTTTCCAAAGTTTTAGATAAACTAATAATGGGTTTATCATGCTTTGGTTTATGATCACTGTTAGTAAGTAAAAATTTTAATTTGTCAGTATACTTTTGTTTTAACTAGGGATCATCTAATCGACCAATTAATTTAATAAAAGCAGTTTCTTCTTGATTTTGTTTAGTAAGGACAGTGATTTGTTTAACAAGTTTGCAACAAATATCATTACATCCTAATTCAATGTTATTAGCAGAATCATCACTCGGTGAATGGTAATCAGATGAGGTATGAGGATTATCAAAAGAAGAATTATGATTAAATTGGTTTAATTGAAAATTTTCAAATAATTGGTGTTTGGATTCATCATTAATTTGAAATTGATTAACTTTATCTTTTAATTTTTGTTTTTCTTTACATTTGTTAGAATAATGACATTTTTTACCACAGTTATAACAAATAATATCTTTATTAGATTTAAATTTTGGATGGGATTTTTTATAATATTTCTTTTTGGGTTTAATATAGAACTTATCATTTGATTTTGAAGGTGAATAATTCTTTTTATACTTACGAGAATATTTGTAAGATGATTTATGTTTATTGTACTTATTTTTTTACGATGAGAATGTGCTACAGGAGGTAAATCGTATTGTTCACAGAAATTACCTAATTTGTATTTAGCCTTATGTTTGTCTTTAGTAGCTTTTTGACTAAGTTTAAGATCAATACACATTCTTAATCCTTCTTTTTTAATAGTACTAATGATATCACCATAAGTTAAATTATCATATTCAATAACACTAGTAGGTTGACTAAGGACATCTCGAATTTTGTGAGCAAAGAGACTAGGTAAACCATTAATAAATTTTTCTTTCCAAAAGGATTTAGTACAATCTTCTCTTAACATAACTCTAGAAGTAAATACATCTTTATACCATTTAAAATCGCTTAATGTTGGACAAGTAAGGTTACTAAGTTGATCACGTATGCGAGAGTATATATTAGTATGGGTACCTATGAAATGTCTGACTATGGTATAGATTAATGTATTAATACCATCGGGTTTATGATAGCCAATAGTTTCATCAAATATAGATAAATCATTTTCCTCTTTTTGATTAGCATGTAAAATTGATTCGCGTTGATCTTCATTAAGATATTTTCCCCACCAAAATTTGAGCATACCAGTAAAGCTAGAAATAATTAAGGAAACAATTTCAAGTTGAGTATAATCAGGGTGGTTACTAAGATAACTATTTGCAACGATAGATAAATGATTTAATTTTTGAAGCATTTGATCTTCACTGAGACCATCAATATTCCATTCGTATAATTTTTTAACAGATACAGAAAATTAATTACTAAGATTATTTTTTTCATATTGGAGATCAGGGAAAGTAGGTCGTGAATACCAATTTTTTGTGAGCGTTGTAAGATTAGGTTTAGGATAATGAAATTTATTCAGAGTAGTTGATTGAAATTGTTAATGTAAATGATTAATTTTATTATCAGTTGTGTCAAAGTCTGAATGAGTAGAAACAGATTCAAGAGTAGGAGGTTGGTTTAATACAGTAAGACCTTTCTCAGTAGATGGAGAAGCTTTTTCAGAGGTAGTTAATTTAGTAAATAATTGTTCAATGGCTTTGACAGTAGAATTATCTTGGGTGACTAAACTATGACGTTTAGAACGGTTACTAGGTAAATTAAGCAATGGTTGGTCTAAAGATTGTTTACTAGATGTATTGTTAACCGAATAATCATCGAAATTGGTTTCTATTTTATCTAATTGTTTACCAATTGTTTTTAGACATTGATTAATATAATTATTTTATTCAATAACTTTTTTGATTTCAGGGTCAGTACCAGGTAACTTAAAAGGAGAGGCGGGGACTTCGGAGCCGTGATGATCAATAATTATGGCAGATAAAGGAGGATGGCTAGAACTAATAGTAGTAATAGGAGAAATTTTCCATTTATGTTTGGTAATTATTTGAACTTCTTCATAATGGTCTTCTAAATATTCAAAGAAAAGAATTTCAATTTTATGTTCAATCATAAATTTGTACCATTGACGAGTAATTGTAGATTGTTGAGTCAAATCATATTTGGTACGATATGCATAACGTTTAGTTCTATTATCTTTAGATTTAAATTCAATATGTAATTTATCAAGATCAGAAGTAAAGAGTTTACTAATAGTCATTAACTGAGGATTTATTGGAGGTATAACTTCAAAATCAGTTTGAGTTGGAAAGTCTTGAGACTCAGTATCTTCTTCATGTAGATGTGTTTTAGTAGAATAAACAGGTTTACTAATTTGGGAAGTTGTGGAATTATCAATTCCTTTCATTTTACTATGGGAAGGTTGACCTAGATGAATTTGACTATTTTTTCTAAATAAAGGTGTATTAAATATTTCATCTTCAGTTTCAACATCAGTAGATATACTAGAAGTACTATGACGAGAAGATTGAGATCGATTAAATTTAATCCTAACAGATCCATCAATAAATTGTTGAATATCTTGAATATCATGACAAGTAGATTGTCGTTGATTATGTTTGTAATTTTCATTAACTGTAATCTATTGGTCGGGGAGAGTAATATTTTTCCATTCAATCATTTAAGGAATATTTATATTAGTATCATTATTACTACTTTGGATTAATAAGGTTTTGTCCTTAAAATTTTTATGTAAGGCTTGAACATTCAAATTAGTTTTAATACATTTGTAATAAACACAATAAATTAAAGCAATATTATGAACATTTTCTTTCATATTTGTAAATGAGCCATGTAATTGAATATTTAGAGTTAAAGCATGGGGATCTCTAAGACTAAGAGTGAAATCAGGAAAACAATTAAAATAGACAGGTCCTTTGTGAAGACCAGTTTCCATCATACCCATTAAGCTATCATTATAATCAAGAAAACAAATATCTCTTAAGCATAGTAAAACATAAGTATTTTTACCTTGTTGTGTTAATGGTTTGATTCCAACCTGAATTAATCCTAAATGAATAAAATTGTGACGAATTTTTAAATGTCGTTTAATAGTATTAGCATCAAATAATTGACATGTTTCTCTAGATTTTTCTAAAACATAGACTTGTTCTAAAGTTTTAACATAAAGATTAACATTAAATGTATTTTGTATAAAAATAGTTTTATAAATTTCTTTGATTGGTAAACGTGGTATATTCGAAGTTAAATCAATTTTATCATTTTGTATTTCTACATCTTCTTCATTGATTACTAAACCTTGATTAGGTATAGAAAGCAAAGTTGTTGACCTAGAACTAACCGATGAATTACTTTTAAATAATAGACTCATTTTATCTTGAAATAGTTTACAGTAAGTTCAATACGTTGTCTAATTTTATCATGTTTTCACATACGATGTTTTTACACATACCCAGTTCGGAGAACCCCTAAAATCCAACACTGCCTAACCAAAGGACTTACCTAGGACTTGGGACAAAGGATGGGTGGCTAATAGCAACGTGGAAAGACACGAATATAAATTGGACAGATTAAGATGGTAAACTGTAAACAATTTCAACACATGAGTGAAATACAGAAGTAAAGATTCAGTGAGTAACAGGATACAACATAACTTGGCTCTGATACCAAAAGACACGGAAGCAGGAAAGAGGAAACAACACTAAATATAATATATATAATATGCGGAAGCAGCACGTAGATGAAAAAAATGGATCACGAAATCAAATATGACTCATCGGAATCGGAAATCATACATATAAAACTTTAAATATAAAACTCTTAATTAAACAACAAAATTGGAAATCATTAAAACTTTGTAATTAAAATACAGAAAATAACTTACAATTACAATTGTAGCAACTGCAAGGATCTTAATTGGATTACAAACGGGGAGCGGTAATTTTCACTCAGAGCTCTCTGTTTTTTGTTTTCAAAACTCAAGGCTGCTGAATGAATTCAATTGATTACAATATATAGAAAAGAAAAGCAAAGTAGCATGTGACTGATGAAAGCGGCTCGCAGCGAATGAGGTAAAGCAGATGCTGTCGGTTGCTTTCGGTAGAGTGATTGCACAGATGAGCAGCTTTAGCAATAGTTGATTAAGTAGTGAAAGTGAACAGTAATTTTTATTATTCATTACTTTTGCTGAGACATGTGATTGAAGGAATCAATATAAATACAAATTGGCAACTTTTCTCAAAAGAGTATTGATTGAAGCTAATTTGTATTTATATAGAATCCAATGTTGATCAGGCAAATGAATCCTGAGCATCTTGAAACTCTGGACCTGAGTACTGATTGGTTGATCCTTTGGAAGAGAGTGAATTTTCTGAACCTTCTTCTGAGTTGTCTGAACTGGTTGATTGGGAATCAATTTGATCCACAAGTTTGCTGACTAACTGGATCAATTCTTCTTTGGATAATTTGGACTTGCTTTTGGATTTCACTTTGGGTTGAGCAGGAGGTGAAATGGGCTTTGTCTAAACTTGAGATTTGGATTTGGGCCTTGATTGAGTCTTGGACTGAACTGTAGACTTAGCTTTAGACTTGGATTGATCAGTGTTGGGCTGAACCTTTGACTTGGATGCTTTGGGCTTGGAACCACTAGATAAGGAGCTTCCAAGATTGATTGGAGGAAGACTGGGCTGACTTCCTTGGCTGATTCGTGATTGGATTCTCGGGCTTTAACGATTCTTGAGGGTAGGAGCACATTGATCAATTGGGAATTCTTCTTGAACAATTTCAAATATACGGGACAAATTGAACTTAACCCACCATTTGACTGAGTGTTGACGGGTGATTATATTATCATCAATTCCATAATGCCATTTAAATATCCAAGGAATTTTATATTTGGATATAAAAATTAACAAGAATGGAAATGTTCTCTGATGAGCAGTGAATGGGTAAACAGAAGCAAAATAATTAATTAGTTCAATAAGATCACCAGGGAGGATATCAAAATGGCGCCATAATGAGTCCACCATCTCAGAAACCAGGAAGGTAATTCAGACTTGAATTTTTTATCAAATGAAATAAACCAAGCGTGACTAAAAGTTTCATTTTGGTACAAGAAGATCTTGAACCAAGCATCAATGTAATCATGGTAATTGTATTGAATAGAGTGACCAGGTAAATCACGAAGCTGATAAGGAGGACCCCATTCAGCTAAGGAAACAATGTTGTGAATGTAAATAGAATGATACAAAACCTTGCTGGCATAGGTTCGATCATAAATGGGTTTGATCAAAACTGATTGGTGGTGGATCAAAATATCTTTGTAATAGGTGAGTGTTTTCTCTGGATGTGAGAGGATGAAATGGCATCTAGAGCCAAAATAGGATTTAACAATTTCATGGATAACTAGGCCTTCGGGGTAACTTGGTTCTTTGTAGAACAAATTAGTGGTGTGTGATTTGGTATAATCAGATCGAGATGACCTGACTGGGTTAGCAGGGAATGGAGTAACTGAAACTGATTGGCTAGAAGCAAAAGGATCTGAGGCCAAAGCAAATGAGTAATTGGGTCGATAAATGTTACCAAGAACTTGGTAACGGTTAACCATTTCAAGAGGGTGAGACGGGGTTATTGACTCCGAAAGAGGAGGAACAAGAAGTTGATTAGGTTTACTAGAAGATGGGACCAAAGCCTTGGAGGGAGGTCTTGGACGAGACATCTGTTAAGCAAGAAACAATGATTAGCAACCAGAAAGTAGATCTAAATAATTCTGATGATGAGCTAAACAGTTGTAATTGTGAGCAAGTAAATTGCGACGGGCTTGGATCTGGTTGTAATTGATGTATTGGGCTCTTTTAGTAGTTGGTCTGGCTAATTTGAGGTGGTGAATACGATATGTAAGTTGTTTAATCTGGGTTTTGAAATAGGTAATTCGGGATTTATGGCAAGAAATAAATGGGGTAGCATTAACAGTCATCCCTTACCCCCTGTAAAAATTTCCGGGTAAGAAAATCAGGAAGAGAATTTTGACAACCAGGTATATAAGTAATATCAAAATCAAAAATACTTAAAATAGATTGCCAACGGGCAAAAATTTACTTACTAGCAAGATTTTGAACATCCTTTTCCAAAACATATTTAGCAGATTTGCAATCAACACGAAGTAAAAATTTTTGATTTAAAATATTATCTTGAAATTTTTGAATACATAAAATAGTAGACAAAATCTCTTTTTTAATAGTACTATAATTTAATTGTGCTTTATTCCAGACACCAGAATGATAACGAACAATTTGTTCAGAAGATTGAGGAGTGACTTTCTGGAGAAGAATGCCACCACAACCAATATCAGAAATATCAGTTTGAATAATTTTGAATGAATTTTCAGTAGGAATACCAAGACAAGGAAGAGACTTAACATATTGTTTAACTTGTTGAACAATAGAAATATGAACAGATGACCAAGGAGGAGGATTATCTTTCAACCTATCAAACAGTGGTTGACAAGTCTTCCGAAGATCTTCGTAAAAATCAGCAATATAATTGAGTGAACCTAAGAATCGTTGCAACTGGGTTTTATCAAGAATTTCATCAGGAAACTTAAAGGCAAACTCAATGGAGCGACTAATAGGTAGAATTGTATTATAGTGAATATCATATCCTAGGAAGCGAACTTTGGTTTGAAATAATTTAATCTTAGGAACAGATATAACTAAACCATGACTTTTAATTGTATAAAAGAATGCAGCTAAATGTTTCCAATGTGCATGAATTGATTTTGAAAAAATTAGTATGTCATCGATATAAACAATTGAAAAATGACTAAATGGGTTGAAAATATAATTCATTATATTTTGAAATTCATTTATTTCTGTTTTACACATTTCAAGTAATTCATAATTCATTTGAATAGATCTAGATTTAGTAGGAATTTGTTTTTCATTAAAATTTTTAATATATGGCAAAGTAACTACATATTTTTTCCTATGCCAAAATGCAATAGGTAAAGTAGAACAGACAATTGATTCAAGTTTTAATTTGAAATCATTAATTTGATAAATAATAACTGGATCACTTAATTGTTGATCAATTCTTTTGTAATTGATTAACCTTAACTTTTAATTTTCGTTTTTCTTTACATTTATTAGAATAATGACCTGGTTGACCACAGTTATAACATGTAATGTCTTTATTAGATTT
The DNA here is from genome assembly GCA_025200525.1 of Camellia lanceoleosa. Taxonomy (NCBI): domain Eukaryota; kingdom Viridiplantae; phylum Streptophyta; class Magnoliopsida; order Ericales; family Theaceae; genus Camellia; species Camellia lanceoleosa. The sequence goes on along the minus strand of CM045762.1, from coordinate 118,674,244 downwards.
AGATTTTGGATGTGATTTTTGGTAATATTTACTTTTGGGTTTAGTATAAAATTTATCATTGGATTTGGAAGGTGAATAATTCTTTTTGTATTTATTAGAATATTTGGATTTATATTTATGCTTAGAATATTTATGTGATTTCGTACGAGAGAGTGCTACAGGAGGTAAACCATATTGTTCACAGAAATTTCCTAATTCATATTTAACTTTATATTTATCTTTAGTGGCTTTTTGACTAAGTTCAAGATCAATACACATTTTTAAACCTTCTTTTTTAATAGTGCTCATTATATCACCATAGGTTAAATTATCATATTCTATAACACCAGTAGGTTGACTAAGAACATCTCTAATTTTGTGAGCAAATAAACTAGATAGTCCATTAATAGATTTTTCTTTCCAAAATGATTTAGTACAGTCTTCTCTTAGCATGACTCTATAGGTAAATACATCTTTATACCATCTAAAATCACTTAAAGTTGGACAAGCAAGATTACTAAGTTGATCAAGTATGCGAGAATAGATATTAGTAGGAGTACCAATAAAATGTCTAACAATAGTATAAATTAGTGTATAATTTGAGAGGAAGTAGTATTATCAATGCCTTTAAATTTACTAGTGGAAGTTTGGCCAATATGGATTTGACTATTTTTGCGAAATAATGGAGTGTTAAATATTTCATCTTCAATTTCAATTTCAGTCGGAACACTAGATGTACTATGTCGAGAGGATTGACTACGATTAAATTTAATTCGGACAGAACCATCATTGTATTGTTGAATATATTATATATGTAATAAAATTTATAAATTATAATTTTTACCATATATAATAAAATATTTAATTATTATTTCTTAAAATATCAAATACAATAATAATTTTTGTAAAGTATTATTTCTTAACTTTTTAACATATAATAGATAAAATAAATCATCCAATTATTTAAAAGAAATCTAATTAAACCATATATAATAAAAAAAATTATAAAATAAAATATCTAATTTTTCTTTTTATTTATTTTAACATAATTTATTATTCCTTATTTATTATAATTTTTTATTCATAATATATATCAATTAAAAATAAAAAATAAATTAACAATAATACATTATTCAAAAAATATAATAAATAAATAAAATAATTAATGTCTATTAAAATAAAAATATTTATAAAAAAACTTCTAATACGCATTAATATATATATATATATTACCGCTCCCCGAGACGCTCCCAACCTAAGAAACTTTTATCGGCTCACGATTCCCCGCTCCCAACCCCGCTCCCGCTTCGTGCAACTAAGGTCATGACAATCTAAGGGCACTCAAGATAGGTTCCCCCCTAATCAGAAATGTGAATGAACTCCATTCCTACCAAGCTAGGTCTTCAACACTTAGAATATTATAAGAGAAACTCATAAAACCCTACAATACCACTCCTACCGACGGTTGCCTTTGAAATTACAGATTCTCCTTTTGCTACAGATGAAGATTTGGATCAACTATTGGTAAAGCAGTCAACTTCTTTCACCTTGGAGAACTTTATTTAGCAGCTCTTTCTAGAGCCTCCAACCAGGGAGACTTTTAGGACACCAGTTGTTGTTAGGGACTTTTAGGACACAAGTTGTTAGGGATTTTTGTTGTACTTTGTTTGGCAATCCCATTCGAAAAACACCTTTTTGATGTTATTGCTTTCAACATTATTTATTCAATTATCCTAAGCTCAGAACTACTTAAAATACAAAGAATAAAATAATTTCCAAAAATTAGTACTTGTCGAAGAATTTGGTCTACAGTATTAAATTAAATAATTTTATCTACATAAAATAATCTTATCTACATTATTAAATTTTCAAGAATTTTTTCATAATAAGAGTTTAACTAATTGCAAGAAAATTTACTTCAAATCGCTTGTGCTAAGAAAATAAAAGGTGTTAGTTTTGGTGACATCCTGGATCCAGTACTGCATTACAAAAAATGAGATGCATGCGATTTGTATTAAGAGAGACAGGTGCATTTACTGGTTCTAGTTCCTTTTTCTTTTCTTTTCTTTTGCTTCACTTAATTTTACTCAATTTCAATAAATTGTAATAAACTAAAAGAAACATAAGAAAATTGGACCCAGATAGGTATACCAGCCTTAGCTCCGAAAAATCAGCAATGAATGCATCCTCCCTCTGTTTCAGCGGCAACAAGTGCTCCGGGCACTTTGCAATATCAGGTATCTTAGGCATATAAACAGTCTGTTCTTTGCTCAATTTGCTTGTTTCAAGCTTGGAAACCTTCACTTTGGGAATTTGTGCTGCTTCCCACCTAAGCAAAAGAAAGACTTCATAAGTTGCACCTAAATTAAAGGTTTCTGACCTTTCCAAAATGACACAGCTCTAGAACCTGCATTAATCTCCCATATGGCCGAAAAGTATACATATATACACATACATTCATATACATATGCAAATATTTACTTATATATATAACTCAAAGCTACTTTAACTTGTCACGTGATAATTATAAAGGGCTGCTATTTACCCCTACCTTATTTCTTTGGACCTCCCATTTCTTTGAACCGCTACCCACTTAATTGAGTGCCTCCAATTTTCTCTTTGAACCCCCACCCCTTAATTCCAATTATACCCCTCTTCTTTGAACCTCCCAAAACCCTAACCCTCACCACTAAAGGTCCGGTGGTGCACTCCGACGACTCTCCTGGGCTCATTCTGCCACCATTCGCCACTGCCCAACCCCCCAACCTTCCTTTGACCCTTGTCCACCACCCCGCCACCTATTAGCCCATTCTCACCCACCACCGCCATAGCCCAGCCCCATCTCGACCTGCTCTCTCTCTCTCTCTCTCTCTCTGTGACCTTCCTTTCGGCGATCTCTCTCCCTTTGTCCTTTCTCCACCGCATCACCACCCTCAACCTGACCCCAACCACCACTGTCACCATCTCCTCCCAACATCATCTCTCTCTCTCTCTCTCTCTCTCACGCGTGCACACGCTGCAATCGCAACATCGGCTAGGGTAGAGATCGCGATTGTGACATTATCCCAAGAACACCGTTATCACCCATCGTGATTGAAGCCTTCGTTGTTGCTGATACAGCAAGTTCAAACCCAAAATCTGCGAAGAACACCAGTTGTGATTTGAAGACCCATCACAAGTACATCGCAAGTCAAAGTAGTCTTGAAGTTGCAAAACCCATTGATTTGAAGTTTCTACGAATCATTGCGATCGCAACCTAGCTCCTTTGATTCGAGTTCGCAACCTATTTGATTTCAGAAAAAAAATCCAGTTTCAAAAATCCAGATTCAACCTAGGTAGCTTTTTGACTTGCGATTTGAGTTTCTTCATTGTTCTTGGGTCAACTTCACAATTGAGGGAGGAGATGGATTGAGGTTGCACCGGAGGTGGAGAGTGGCTGTGGCCGGTGGAATTAGGGTTAGGGTTAGGGTTTGGGTTTGGAACATTAGGGTTAGAAGGTTAGGAATAAGGGTAGAAATGGAATTTTATGCTTGGACAAAATTGGAATTAAAAAAAAATGAAAGAGGGGGTCCTAAACAAAAAGGTAGGGTAAATAGCAGCCCTCTAATTATATGCATAAAAATTTCTCCACCAAAACAGTTCATAAGATGATTACAATGGCAAATCAAAATCAATGAATGAATAAAAACCTCAGCAAGAATGGCCAGGAAAATTTCATTTTTTCTTGCCAATAATACCTCCCCTGAAAAGAAATAAAAGTACAATTGTCGTTTCTTTTTTATCAACAAAGACCCTTTTTTTTTATTATTATCAATAAAATACTTTAGGAAACATAGCCTAAGGCACAATTAAATTGTGGTGGGTTTTGGTTGTTGACAGCTTCTAGCGTTAGGGCTCTAAGAGAAAGAAGAAAGTTTCTAGAATTTGGAGATGAAAAGGTGTGAGATTTGGTTTAATTTTCAAAATTGGCAGCTTGCTGGATTTTCAGAACACAGGCTATTAAGGTCCTAAACTGTGAGTACTTTAGGGTTTTAATGGCTAAATTGAATGTCAATAGATAGGAGGATGGATCATTAGGGTTAGTTTGGGCGTGATTGGATAGAGTTTTGAGGGTTGAAAAGTGAACTTTTTTAGTGAGTATGCTGCTGATCATTCATATTTTTTTGTTGTTTAGAAGTTCAGGGTACTTTAGAAATTTCAACATTTGCTAGAGTGGGCCAGCAATGGTTCCATGGACCACGGGCATCATTCTGGGTAAGGTTATGCTAAAGAGTCTTTATATGTGCTCCTTAATAGGTCTAGAATGTTCCAAGTATTCAAAGGGTAAAAGTTTCCTAGTTCAAAGTAGTTGCCACTAGCCATATTAGAAATTAGAGAATCTCAGCAGCTTAAATATACCTACTTAAGCTTCCTATGCAACATACTTGCAGTCTTGCAGAGTTAGAAATGTTGTATAATGTAAAATAATCCTTACAAGGGTGTAGCCTAAAGGACTGTAAATAGGGTGGTGGTGGACTTATTTGCCAGAGAGAGATTTCTTGAGTGGACTTATTTTCCGGTTTTGGGTACGGCTGGAGGAGTTCTCCTTTGTTGGGATAGTAAGGTGGTGGTGGTGGTGGTGGTGGTGGTGGTGGTGGAGGAGGAGGTGGGGGCTTTTTCGGTGTCCTGTTTGTTTAGATGTGTGGAGGATGATTTTCGTTGGGTTTTTACAAGGGTGTATGGGCCGGTTCGAGGGGTGGAGAGGTGTCTGTTTTGGGAGGAGAGTGTAGCATTTCGTTGGGTTGCTCCATGGTGTGTGGGGGGTGATTTTAATGTGGTGCGGTCACTGGCTGAGAGATCTGGTGGTGGTCGGATTTCAGGAGCTATGCAAGCGTTTTCCCTGAATTGTAATTGCCCCAAAAATATATTGTACTTATGCAAAGACTCATTATTTCTTTCTAAATGATGGTAAAAAATATTATGGTATTTACAGAAAGACTCATTATCAACAAATTCATGAAGTTCATTGGTTTGTAGTACATGTACAGTCAACGCAACTTCAAGAAGCCAAATAAGCTAAAGAGGTGTCCTTGGTGACTACATAAGCTTTGCCATAACTAACACTGTGCTCTACATTTTTCTACAGTGTGTGAAACGTAGGAACAAATTTAGTAGATTGTCACTTCATACTGAATAGACAATCCTTCGTATAATTTTTTCCCTGCACATTTTCTTTTTATAGAATGTGAGACATGTCGGAGATAAATTTTGAGCTATACTAAAGACCACAAAGACAAATCCTAAAGACCACAAATATAAAATTTTCAGGAAGTACTCAGTTTTGAGATTTAAATACAACAAAAAGCCAGCCTAGCTCAACTAAAAGAACGTTTAAAGGAAAAATGTTACAACTTTTTCAGATTATCAGATTTCAAGATTTAGAGCTCAACACCACATAAGCCTCAATTCACAAAAGCAAGCAAACAAGGAAACAAAGGCCTTGTTTGGTTTGTCTCTTGAGAGACAACTTTTGAGAAAAAATTTCAAAAATTTGTTTGGCTGAAAATTTTTGAAAAAAAAAAAACTTCAAAATCACTTCTCTCCCTACTACAGACCAATATCTATTCAGCTACAAAAAAAAAAAAAAAAAAAAAAAAATTAACGCATCCCAAACTCCAAAACTATTTTCAAAACATACAACCAAACAAATTTTCAAATATTGTAAACTCTTTCCAGAAAATTATTTTTCAAAATTGTTTCACAAATACAAACCAAACATGGCCAAAATCCTCAACAGTGCAGAATAATTAACTCCCAAATTCTAAATATTAAAAGGAACAAAAAGATTTGTGGCATGGAGTGATACCTTACACGCCTAAGATATTCCAACCCATCTTGTGGAGGTCCAGAATTAAAACTGGGTTTTCCTGTAACCAAAAAGGCCGGTCTTTGAATGCTACTGTAATCGTCATCGCTGTCATCTTCCTCACGGCATTCTCCCTCTAAAATTGAGTAGTCTTCACCACAAGAAGGATCCAAGGGGATCATATTCTCAGTTTCATTATTCATGACTTGAAAACAATCTTCACCTGAAAGGATCAAGACATTAGATACAGAAAGTTAGATACAGAAGTTCTGTCAGCTTGAAAACCTGAAGTTATCACCCCACCAGAAATATTTTGTAAATAAATACTAAATACACCATCCAGGAAGTCCAAGCAATCAAAAGTTATGAAGAGCATCTCCTTTCATTCAAGTAACAAGAATTTGAACATTGAATTTCATTAACAAGTTCCACTCTGTGTTTGTTTTCATGTACAATTGCACTTTACAAGTCACTTCTCCAGAAATAGGCATGTAAATTACTGAACTGCAAGATATGGACATAGTGGGACTATATATAGCAAGAAAATGAATGTACAAGAACTGTAAACAGGTAACATATACAACTTGAACTATAATGTGCCTATATATATACAAACAAGGGACATATTTGGGTATGTTGCACATAAAGACTTTGCATTCCTTTATGTCATTATTCAGTGCACAAAGATTTTCAAATGGTTCCCTCTTCCCATTGCAGCCATCAAACCTGTAAAGTATTTAGAAAATCATAGAGACTCTCCAAAATCTGTAAGTAACTTCGTAGTACTTTCCAAAAAAAAAAAGCTTCATGAGAAGCTCGGAAGGATTGCTTCCCCCACCCCCAAACCCAAAAAAATAGTAAAGGAAAAAGCCATAACCCAATCAAGAGAGCAGATACAAAAAATAAATAAATAAATAATGAAAAGAGAACAGGAAAAGGAACCTGAAAAGAAAGGCAACCAAGTAATGAAAAATGGGACTTTTGTGAAGAAGAACACAATACTATTAGAATAAGTTGATTTTTTTAGAGAAAAATTGGAAAAAAGAAATAGGAAAAACAACAAAGTAAGAAAGTAAACAAGCATTAAAAAAAAACAAAAAAAAAAGTGTTTTTATTTTTTACAAGTATTGAAAGATTACATGCATCATAGACGCATAACAATTTATGGAAACTTAACGAATGTAAAATTGCTAGTAATTCAATCTACTTAAAGGAGGCAGTAGGCAGTCATAATATTAAAAATATATTTTGGTTGGCAAAGTTTTAAAAATAGTTTTATATTCTCAAAAGTTATAGAAAAAAAAAATGAAAATTCATTTGGTTTGTTGTTTTCAAAAACCAAAGAAGCACGGACATAGACACAAGACATAGCGATTTTCAAAAAATTAGAATAGACAAGGGAAAAAAATTTATCTTTCATATTTTTATTTACTATGTATATGAATATAAATTTATGATACATAAATATGAGAGGCGTCAATGTATATGTGGGTGTTCTTGTTTATTTTTATTTTTTTCCCTCTTTATTTCCAAATATTTTACTTTGACTCCAAATCAGCTTTCTTAAATTATATATAAATAAACAAATAAATAAAACCTACAATTGTATCCTCAGGCGTGTTCAAACATAGGGCGCGCATGTCTATGAAGTGTCACCAATGTGTCCTCAAAAAAATAATTTAAAAAATTGGCACGCTACATGGCATGTCGAACATGCATGTCCCCGCTGTGTCAGTGTCCAACTCATATCGAACACAAACACAGGACCTTTTTACAGTCATTAATCCATTGTTGTGCACAGCAACATCTCTTGTAGCAACCATGAAATCCTTTAGTACCTACCACTAAAGCAGAGTGTATCAGAATTGCCTAGTTGCAGCCGCTTTTTAAAACTATACTTAAAAGTGATTAGATGTTGTTTCAGTTAACAAAATGCTAACAGTCACATAACTTTCCAAGAAGGGAAAAGGAAAACACAAAGTTCACTAGAGCAAGTTGTATGTTGGCTTCCTTTACTTCGAAATAACTCAATATACACATAATATACATATATATTTATATAGTACATACCACCTTAGAAATCTGGTGTGAGAATCTAGACAATTACAGAAGTTCCAGCCGTTCATGTGTAATAGAGAACAAGCTAGAAACTTGACCAACTGTGCATTGTGGTAAAGAAACAGTCATCCACCCACAATTTAGGAGAGGTCTATAATCCTGAATCTGATATGTCAAACACAAATGGGATGTGATACCGCTTAAAGAACCTTCTACAGTGGTAAAGAAATTCTGAACAGCTTAAAGGAGAAACTCCAAGCACTTCCTCTTACCTTAAGAAAGTAAAACAGTCGCATTCTCAGCCCTACAACACGATTTATCTAAATCACCTCAACTTATAATAAGAAGTTGCCAGTGTCTAATATCTCCTATATTTAGCGTGTGTAGTGTATAAAGATCAATGTATAGTAAAACCTAATCAATTGAAAGCATACCATCCTATTGGTCAACAAATTAACTTCAATCCTGATGAACCAACAAGTGCCAAGAGTAAATATTATAAGACTAGAAAATGATATTTTAGCTACACAATACAATGCTATGATACTGCAATTAAATGGTACAAGCTATCAATATTTTATACCTCTTGAATATTATGAAAATTTTAATACTTGGGGCATGAAACAAATAGGAAGTTCAAAATTTTACAAATTCTGGCAGGACCAATGATGTTGATAACAATTCAAACACAAACATATAAGTGAAAACTTCAAGTCAAGCACGAACGATAGGGAAAAAGAATACAGACCAAGAACTGCAGGGGTCTTTTTCTTCTTTCCGGATTGTTTCCGCGGATCAAAGTTAATTTGGATGTGCTTCTGACGATTACAAGCAATCAGACCGTCATATTCCCCCGCCACAATGGGCGCAAGCCCACAGTATACCTCAATCCACTTTTTCTGCTGTGATTCTAAATTTACAAACCTCAGGGCCTCCACCTCCTCCCTTGAGTAGGCTCTTTTGGTTCCATCACCTTTCTTTTCCAAGCTATTTTTAGCTTCATCCATGTCAGTCAGAAACCCGCTTCACAGTTGTTCAATTCTTTCCCTTCTTCGCCCACCGAGTGAGAACCAGACTCGGCAACAGCACCATTTCCTTCAACACTCTTCATCTTCACAAAGATGTTATTCAGAAGCGAAAATGGGAGTGTTTCGCTCAGTATCCATTTTATACTCCCTCGCAGAAGAATCAATTTGATCTGGAGAAAGAGAGAAAGAGGCCGAGTGATGTTGTTGAACTGTTTGTCGAATTTCAGAGAGTTGTGAGATTTTTCGATTGAAACCTAGGCCAGTGTCGGGATCGAAATCGTCTGACAAGAGCCTCTCTCTCTCTCTCTCTCTCTCTCTCTCTCTCATAATAAACCCTGCTCAGGGTGTACATGGGCCGGGCTTCGCGGGCTCGGATCAGAGTTATACTATGCCTTCGCTTGGAAGTAAGTCCACGTTTTTATTTTTTTGATTTTTTAATTAGTTTAAATAAATTATTTTAATAATTTTTTATTTTATAACTAAAATACGAAGTACAAAAATTAATATATTTAAAATAATTTTTTGATTTTTTATTTTTAAAAAATGTAAAAAATAGAAAAAAAAAATATAATATTTGACTTTTTTTGTATAAGCAGTTAGTTTTTTTATTTTTTTAGTAATTTTTTGACTTTTAAACTAAAATATTAAGTTATCAAATGAAGCCTTAGTTTGAGTTAAAAAGTTTCATTTGTGATAAGTTTTTTTATTTTTTAAATTTTGTGAGAGAAAAAGTAAAATAATTATAGTTTAGATGTGACATTTTGTCTTATTAATTTTTTAACATATTTTATCTTTTTACGACTATTTTAACCTCAACCCATTATGCCAAGCATAGCATATGCTTTCGTTTGCAAAGAGTTTTTGACTTTTAGCTAATTTTGCCTAGTATAGACATTTTATTTTGATCGGCCCTAAGACTTGGGGGCTTTATTTTGAACACTCGCTGATAAAAATTAGAATGTGCTATTTTATGAATTTCTTAACAGAAAAATTAGATTAAACCTTTAATCCCAAACTTTATCCATTTTGACTATCACTAATATTTTATTAATTTATAGTATTTTATAATTTTATATATTTTTATATAAGTTTATGTGTGTACATATTTTTAAGTGTGTTTTATATAAATTAATAAATAAAAACAAACTTTATATTCGATTCGGTGGAGTGGGCTCAATAGGGCTATGATTCAAAAAAAAAAAAGTGGGCTCGTGGGTACGATTATAAAGCCTTGTTTGGGAAGACTAAATAAGTGCACTTCTTGTCTTTTTTGACTAAAAAAGTGAGGTTAAAAATATGAATGTTTGGGTTAACTTTTTGACTTTTTATGGAAAAATGTGTAATAAAAAATTGTAAAAATTAGTTTTTAGAGGAAAATTTAAATTGGGAGTTGTACAGCCGTAATTGTTGAATTTTGGTAAATAGTGTTAACTTTTTAACTTTTTGAGTAACTTTTTAGCTTTTTGAATTATTCTCTACATCCCAAACTTAGCCTAAAAAAAGAGAAGGGGAACAGAAAAGAAAGGCGGTGGGGAGGGAGATAACAGACAGCATCATTTTGGAGATAAGGATAAAAAAAAAATATTTCATCTTTCGGTGGAATGCAAAATGAATTAGTTTGAGTTAAAAAGTCTTATTTGAGATTAATTTTTTAATTTTTGTAAGAGGAAAAATAAAATTATTATAATTTAAATATGAAATTTTATCTTATTAATTTTTTAACATATTTTATCTTTTTGTGATTATTTTAGCCTCAACCCATTATGCCAAGCATAGCCTATGCTTTCATTTGCAAAGAGTTAATATTTTGACTTTTTAGTTAATTTAGCCTGGTGTAGACATTTCATTTTGATTGGCGCTAAAATTTGAGCGCTTTTTTTTGAACAACCGCTGATGAAAATTGAAATGTGCTATTTTATGAATTTCTTAACAGAAAAATCATATTAAACCTTTAATCCCAAACTTTACATATTTTGGCCATCATTAATATTTTATTAATGTGTAATATTTTATAATTTTATATATTTTTATATAAGTTTATGTGTATATATATTTTTAGGTGTGTTTTATATAAATTGATAAATATTTTATAAAAAAATATATATAATAAATAAATAATATATATATATATATAAAATAAAATAAAATAAAAAAACCAACTTTATATTCAATTCGGTGGAGTGGGCTCAATGGGGCTATGATTATAAACCCAAAAAAAAAAGAGTGGGCTCGCGGGTATGATTATAAAAAAAGAAAAGGGGAACAGAAAAGAAAGGTGGTGGGGGAGGGAGATAAGAGCATCATTTTGGAAATAAGGATAAAAAAATATATTTCTTCTTTCGGTGGAATGCATGGAGGGGAGGAGCTGCACTCACACACAGATTATATCTGTTAGCGTAACAGATTATATCTGTTAGGGCTTTGGTTGGTAGCTCAAAAATTAGTGGCCTTAATGGCCCTAATTTCCATAAAAAAAAAAAAAAAAAAAAAAAAAACAAACAAACAAACTTACCCAAACAGGAAATTAGGGTCATTAGGACCACAAAACATTTTTCAAATATAATATAGCTGTTGTCATTCATTATACCTATAAAGTAAAAGTTAATGTACAAACTCTCTTTTTTATAAAAGAGAGTAAACTTGCTTCTCTTTGAACGGTTGATTTAATTAAATATTAAATATATTTTAATAATATTTAAGATAAAAATTTAGATGAAAAATAATGAGACAAAATAAATTTTAGATTCTATTTTTCTTTTTTAAATAAATCATCAAAATAAATTTTGATTCTATTTTTCTTTTTTAAATAAATTAAAATATAATTAAATAAATCATCAAAATAAATTTTGGCTTCTATTTTTCTCTTTTAAATAAATTAAAACATAATTAAATAAATCATCAAAATAAATAAATCTAACAATCTCCTCCTTTTTTATGATGGCACACAATGATGTTTTGATTTGATTTGAGAGTAAGAAAGGCTCTCCTCAAGTCATGCTCCATGAATTCATTTCTAAATACATACGTTAGCACATGTGTAATAAATAAGCTTTAATCAACAACATGATATAAGATTAAGATATCAAACTATAAATACATAACATCAGATTAGTTTGAAAATAATACTATAATACATAACATCATAAGTTTTCTCCTCCTGTGACATTATCAAAAGGAAATCATGGGTCAAAATCTAGAGGAGGAGGTGGAAAATGATAGTGATAAATGGCATCAAAAAATAGATAATCAAAACAGATATATACATATATATATATATATACATGATTCGTCCGCGTCTCTTTTTTGTTCGTCGAAAATCGCGTCGAATACATGTCCTCGCTTTTGCGTCAGCCGACCGACAAAAGCGAGACGGGTCAATCGATCAATCGGCTTTCGGCTCTCTCTCCCTCTTGTCGTATTCTTCTCCGTCTTCTTCTTAATCACACACTCTTTCATTTTCTTCTTCACCATTCTTTTCTTCACCACTCTCTTCTATTTCTTCTTCTTCACCGAGAGACAAAGAAACTGAACGGAGAAGGCCAAACCTCAGCCTATTCACTTCTATTTCTCTACAACTCATTTCTTTGACACCTCTCACTTCTAATCTATGGCTTCCTCATCCCGTCCCCTCACTCTGTTTTCGGATCTGAACGATCCCATAAGTTTTGCTGGACCGAGTGCCCCTACTCCTACTCTTCCTGTCATTCCTCTGCCTAACCTTCCTATGATGTCGATTGAGCAAATCATGGCAGCTTAATCAGACATTGAAACCAATCATTTTACACTGACGTCCTGTATGGAAACGGTGACTGCAGTCACAAAATTGGCTCACCGACTGCAAAACTGGACGAGTGAGCTCCATCAGGTCAATGCCCCACTCGCTCTGCTCCAGCACATGTACAAGGATGCGCAAGCAGAGATAGGTGCACTGAAGGCCGAAAATAAAGAGCTTAAACGGAAAACCACCTCCATGGCCCGATTTGGAGCAACGTCATTCTTGGCCTTTCATAGTCAGCGGGGAATCGTCGCTCTCGACGAAAGCATAGGGGCAAGGGCGTCAAGGGTCACCCAAGGTGATAAAAAGAAGAAGAGAGCGGTGGAAAAAGCGAGTAAGTAAGATCAGCGTATGGTCGGAAAAAAAAAATAAAGGTTTTTTTTTTATGTAAATATGTGTATGTTGATCGCGCTATTCCCGGTGAAAAAAAAATGAAGGGTGTTTTTTTTAATGTAAATATTTGTATTTTGATTTTTTTTTTGTTTTTATATTTAAGTATTGAAAAATGAAATTAAAAAGTAGAAAAAAAAAATAAGAAAATTAAAAACAAACAAAAAATAATAATGAAAGATCAAATTGTTAATGAGTATATAAGAAGTATTTGAGTATGATATAATTCTCAATTTCTTAACAACAGCATACCAATCTCAAGACTATAATAGACATAACAGTGCATAGATCAAACAAGGTTGCCAAGTAAGAGCATAAATATGGAGCTAAAGTTCAAGTCACTATTCCTTGCGGAAAACGGTATTCTTCTTATATTATCAGCAACTAATCAGCTCAAATGTCATGTTGTAAGAATTAAGATACCAAAAGCATAGAGATACCAAAATAATCAAATATACTAAAACAATCAAGTCTCTTTTTCTCCCCCGATGACATTTTCAACAAAATCAAGCACAAAGATGGAGTATGGTATAGCACATAGGATGGTAAATCTACATTAAAGGTTGATTTTAAAAAACTGGTTTTGTAGATTTCTTTAATCCTTACTTTAGGGATATTCCAACTTAAATCAATTTTAACATCTTCAAATTCATGTTATTCTTCGTTAATAAGTGAATCGTTATCAGGTATAGGAGCTAATATTGTACATCTAGAGCTAACTGAAGAGTTGCTTCTGAATAATCGACTCATATTTCTAAATTTATAAAAGATTGTCAGAAATCTGAATTTTGGGTTAACTTATCATATTTTCACATACAATGTGTTCACTCATACCCTTTCCGAGAACCCCTATTTCCGTTAATTGCCTAAACCTAAGGACATACACAAGATGCGGGACGAAAAGTGGGTGGCTACTGACAGAGTGGAAAAGAGATAATAAGGTTAAACAGAATAAAGATGACTGAAATCAATTACGAAGATAGATTAGGGATGACCGAATCAGAAACAACAATATCAACCTAGCTCTAATACCAAAAGAGGCAGAAGCAGTACATAATATTAAATTATATAAATAATATTTTTTATTTAAATATTTTCATTTAAATAATATAAATAATATTTAAAAAAAATTATCGAGCCGAGCCGAGCCGAGCTCGAGTTTCATTAATATTTGTTGGAAATGGTTATAAAATTCTGGGTAAAACCAGAATTTTTTCCTAAGTTTGGTCTAATTTTTTAGGTGGGCCCCGTGCATCGTTTTACACGGGTCAAAGTAGTAACGCGTTCTATGCCGCGTTGTGATTCACGTGGTATATTTGGTTGCTCAAAACCATTACCGAGTGAATGGGAAATTGAAGCCAAAGTATGCTCCATGGAAATAGAGTTTTTGTGGAAATTCCTTAAAGGTTTGAAAAAGGCTTGTCCCACATTGATTTGGTGGGAGGTTTTGAATGGGTTTATAAGGCATGGGTTTGGTACTTGGGGTGTGCCCCAAGGGGTACCCAAGTGTTTTAGAGGGAGAGGTTATGGGCAAAATGAACTAGACCCATTGGACCAAAAAATCACCACACACGCGCGCGGCCGCCGCCATCCGTCCGGTCGGTCGGGCGGGCATGGGCGCGGGTGTGAGGTTGGGTTGGGCTTGTTCGGCCCAATACTAATCTTTTTGGGCCAAAAACATTTGAATTTAATTCAAATAAACTGATTTGGATTTACTGTTCATCCAAACAGGGCCCTTCCCGAAATTAAACTAGTTTGGTTTTATTGTACATCCAAACAGGGCCCTTCCCGAAAATAAACAGGGTTGGTATTTGTGCACACCCAAACAGGACCCTTCCCGTTTTTTATATCTGTTTGAAATATAATTCAACAGATTCAAATCTGTTTGAATTCAAAGCCAACAAGTTTCATACATGTTCAATTCAAATCCTACAGCCACCATTCCATCTATAAATAGGACAGCCCTCATTTGGATTTAAAAATCTTTAATTTTCGTCCTTCATAATTCTGAAAACATTCTCTTTATGTTGCTGCATTATTTTATTGTCAAAGAGAGTATAAATACTTAGTGTGTTCGTTAGGCAAACAATTTGTAGTGCTGCTATTGTTTGTAGTAGATCATTTTATCCTGGGAGATAGACGTCCAAATTCTGAAAGCACTGCGGAGAGGACGAATCTGTCTTAAAGACACAGTGTCAAACACTGGACTTGATCAGTTTATAATTCGAAGAAATTAAATCAAGTAAGTTATTTATTTACTTTATTATGTTATTGTTAGCTATTTAAATCATATTTTAATTTTGTTTTTTGTAACAAAATAAAATCTGTTTTTATTTATTTATTTATTATTACGAGTTTGATTTTTGTAATCAAACAAAATTCTCTCCTTTCTTTTACTTCTTTATATTCTGATTGTTGTTTAGTACACAATAGAATTTAATTTATTTAAATACAGTGAAGATTGCCCAACAATCTTAAGACAGATTCCTTTTTGGTATCTTCATTGTATTTAATTTTCTGTTTTTCAAAGTAATATTCTGGTTGGAAAAACAAATAGTGATTTATACTATTTGACAGATAGTAGTAATATACTGTCTCTTTTCTTTGACAACTAGTAGTAATATACTGGTGTCATTAACAATTGCAAAATATTAATTGTATTAACAGAAAATTATTGTGCTATTTTATTTTTCTAGTTTTAGTAACAAGGAAAATAAAATTATTTTGTTGTTATCATTTATTTTCTGGTTTTAGTAACTAGAATTTATTTTCTGGTTTTGGTAACTAGAAAATAATTTTGTGTTTTTTTTATTTTTGTAATCAGATATTTTTGTGATTTTTTATATTCTAGTTTTAGTAACAAGGAAAATAAAATTATATTATTTTCTAGTTTTAGTAACAAGAAAAATAAAATTATTTTGTGCTATAATTTATTTTCTAGTTTAAGTAACTAGAAAATTAATTTATAGTTTGGTTTTCTGATTTTTGTAATCAGATATTATTTCGGTATTTTATTTTATTAGTTTTGATAACAAGGAAAATAAAATTATTTTGTATTGTAATTTATTTTCTGTTTTTAGTAACTAGAAAATTAATTTTGTTAATCAATCATGTAACTTTGTGACTCGGTCACAATCTATTAATTTTGTAAGTGACTTATGATTTCGTTTGATAGACTACTTATTTTTGAACCCTTTGTGAAAAGATGTTAATTCTTTTTATTTTATCATAGTTCATCGTAAGTATACATGGAAGAATTTGTTTCTAGAATAAAATATTAGTTTTACAAACTAATTTTATTTTTATTACAATGTAGATTCATAATCTTGAATTGTTTCTGCACTTGAGTCGGAAAATATATATATATATATATTTTCACAAGAACATTTTAATGCATATTTAATTTGTTTATTTATGTACAAATCAAACTTATTAAATGAAGGTATGTTTTGTCATTTTGAAGTTTAAAGTTTAAACGCGTTGGATTTTATTTATGAGTTGAGAATCCTTTTATTTTATTTTGCAAGTGATGGGATCATTCATGATTAATTTATTTTGTTAATTCATTATTTTTAGTTGATGCGTTTGATATGCATGTATGATATCAACTCAAGTTATTTCTTAATAATAATTTCAAGTGATTTGGAATGATAAATTGTTATGTCGACTTTGGACATAAGCAGGTTAATTTGAATATTTCTAATCAATTTTGAATGGATGTTTAAACACCAAAGAAATTTAAACATGAAGATGTATGTAATTATATCGTTCCGTTTAATTGGAAAGTAATTTAAGAAATCTTTTATGTTGATTATTGGTTTATTTTGAATTATGTGGCATGAGATGTCGTTAATAATTATTTTACTTGCGTAGTAGAAATTGTTAAACCATAAACCATTTTATTATTATGGGGATGTATCTCTTGCATTAGTTGAGATAATTTAATTTTCTTCTGTCACAAATATTTTATGACAGTGACATTTATTTATAAATAAGTTACAAGAATGTATACAATCAATTGGGTTTTGAATTGTTCGTATCTTAGGAAAAAAATTTATGAGGATATGATTTTGTCACAACATTAATTCTGATTTGTGTAATCATAATTATTTTGGAGTTTTGGATTTGAAATTTATGAATCAAGCACATCATAGACAACAAATGATGAATGGCATGTTACTATATTTAGGCTTACCACAGAACTTGTGGGGGGAAGCAATATTGTCTGCTAATATGTTCTTAATAGAATACCCCACAAGAAAACCAATAGCACTCCTTATGAATTATGGAAAGGTCGACCACCTTCCTACAAATACTTAAAAGTGTGGGGATGTTTGGCAAAAGTTGAAGTTCCTGTTCCTAAAAAGACAAAGATTGGACCAAAAACATTAGATTGTGTGTTTATTGGTTATGCTCAGAATAGTAGTGCATATCGGTTTCTGACTTATAAATCAGAAATACCTGATATAAATGTGAACACTATTATAGAGTCAAGGAATGCTGTGTTTTTTGAACATGTCTTTCCTTACAAGAAAGGACAGGAATTAAGTTTACAGAAAAGAACTTATGATTGTACACAAAGTCAAGAGACTAATGACAATCAAACACAAGAGACTAGTAATGATCTCAACCAACAAGATTTAACTGATGTTGAACCAAGACGAAGTAAGAAGAGCGAAAACATCAAAATCCTTTGGTCCAGATTTTCTGACATATTTGTTAGAAAATGAACCTCAAAACTTTAAGGCAGCAATGACAGGTCCTGAAGCACCTTTTGTAGAAAGAGGCTGTTAATAATGAAATTGAATCCATTATGCAAAATCATACTTGGGAATTAGTGGATCTTCCACCAGGTTCTAAACCTCTTGGATATAAATGGATATTCAAGAGAAAAATGAAAGCAGATGGTTCAATTAACAAGTATAAAGCAAGACTTGTAGTTATAGGTTACAGACAAAATGAAGGTCTGGATTATTTTGACACATATTCCTCTGTGACAAGAATAACATCCATTCGCATGCTTATTGCTATAGCAGCGTTGTTTAATTTAGAAATACATCAAATGGATGTCAAAACAGCTTTCTTAAACGGTGATCTAAATGAAGAAATCTATATGGAACAACCCGAAGGGTTTGTAGTATCAGGGCAAGAAAAGAAAGTTTGTCGACTTGTAAAATCCCTTTATGGATTAAAACAAGCACCTAAGCAATGGCATGAAAAATTTGATCATGCAATGCTTACTAATGGGTTTAAGATAAACGAATGTGACAAATGCGTCTATGTTAAAAACACTGACCAAGGATATGTCATAATTTATCTTTATGTGGATGACATGCTCATCATTGGAAACAGTCAAAACATGATCAAATCAAATAAGCAAATGCTTAACAAAAGATTTAATATGAAAGATATGGGGGTTGCAGATGTTATATTAGGAATGAAAATTACTAAAACATCTGACGGATATGCATTATCTCAATCTCATTATATTGAGAAAATACTTGATAAATTTATCAAGGATGATTTGAATTTAGCTAGAACACCTGTAGACATCAGTCTTTATTTATCGAAAAATAAAGGTGATGCGTTCTCGCTTAAAATACTCCCAAATTATTGGAAGCCTAATGTACCTAATGAATTGTACTGCCGATATAGCTTATGCTATCAGTAAATTATTTAGGTACACTAGTAATCTTGGAGAAGACCATTGGAAAGAGATCATTCGAGTTCTTAGATATCTAAGATTTACTCGTGATCATGGTTTGAACTTTACTCGATATCCAGCAGTACTCGAAGGTTATTGTGATGCCAATTGGATATCGGATACTAAAGATTCAAAATCCACTAGTGGATATGTCTTTACTCTAGGAGGCGCTGCTGTTTCTTGGAAGTCCACGAAACAAACTTGCATCGCACGATCCACAATGGAATCCGAGTTCATTGTTTTAGACAAAGCAGGAGAAGAAGCAGAATGGCTTCGTCACTTCTTAGAAGACATTCCAATGTGGCCAAAACCTGTGCCAGCTATTTTGTGATAGTCAATCTGCAATAGGCAGGGTACAGAATCATATGTATAACGGTAAGTCACGACATATTCGTCGTCGACATAATACCGTAAGGCAATTATTGTCAAACGGAATAATCTCAATAGATTATATAAAATCTAAAGAGAATATTGCGGATCCGTTAACAAAAGGTTTGACAAAAGAGCTAGTGTATAGTTCATCGAAGGGAATGGGATTAAAGCCTATTACATAAGAGTCGTCATAATGGTAACCCTACTTATATGACTGGAGATCCCAAGAACTAAGTTCAAAGGGACAACTAAGTTATGTATGGCTCGCCAGAACCAAGGGATTCAAATTCCCTACCCATTCCTATGGTGAGAGTGATATCTGCAACATATGTTGTCTGCAGGGGCATAAGGGTAAGCTTTGTTTTTAATGATTACTTATATCTTGATTAAGGCATAAAATCAAGACAAGTATAAGGAGATACTCACAATAAGAATCACCTATATGAGTGTTGAACTGGGGTCGGTTCTATGAGAATGAAAGAGGCTACATTCTCTAGAAACACTCATGAAAAACCGTGGAGCGTTCAAGGCCAAAATGAACACAACAGTGAGAACCACGATGTGTTAGAAGATATTTTGTGTGAAATCTATTGTCTTGGTTTACACAAACGGCTGAACAATTCAAGGCATCGCGTCCATTGGTTAGCCAGTAAGTCCGATAGGTTATCACTAGGGAAGGTTCAAGGCCAAAAACTACCTATCCTGATGCAAGATATTTTCAACTTATACTCTTTCGATTAATCTGCATATTGTTGCATTTCCGTTGTCATCAAATTCCATTCATGTGGAGGATTGTTAGAAATGGTTATAAAATTCTAGGTAAAACCAGAATTTTTTCCTAAGTTTGGTCTAATTTTTTAGGTGGGCCCCGTGCATCGTTTTACACGGGTCAAAGTGGTAACGCTGCTCTATGCCACAGTGATTCACGTGGTATATTTGGTTGCTCAAAACCATTACCGAGTGAATGGGAAATTGAAGCCAAAGTATGCTCCATGGAAATGGAGTTCTTGTGGAAATTCCTTAAAGGTTTGAAAAAGGCTTGTCCCACATTGATTTGGTGGGAGGTTTTGAA
Source organism: Camellia lanceoleosa (assembly GCA_025200525.1). Taxonomy (NCBI): domain Eukaryota; kingdom Viridiplantae; phylum Streptophyta; class Magnoliopsida; order Ericales; family Theaceae; genus Camellia; species Camellia lanceoleosa. The sequence goes on along the minus strand of CM045762.1, from coordinate 118,654,021 downwards.
TGGGTTTATAAGGCATAGGTTTGGTACTTGGGGTGTGCCCCAAGGGGTACCCAAGTATTTTAGAGGGAGAGGTTATGGGCAAAATGGGCTAGACCCATTGGACCCAAAAATCACCACACACGCTACGCTGCCGTCCGTCCCGTCAAGTCCGTGGTGTGAGGTTGGGCTTGTTCGGCCCAATACTAATCTTTACTTTTCATCCAAACAGGGACCTTCCCGAAATTAAACTGGTTTGGTTTTATTGTACATCCAAACAGGGCCCTTCCCGAAAATAAACAGGGTTGGTATTTGTGCACACCCAAACAGAGCCCTTCCCGTTTTTTATATCTGTTTGAAATATAATTCAACAGATTCAAATCTGTTTGAATTCAAAGCCAACAGGTTTCATACCTGTTCAATTCAAATCCTACAACCACCATTCCATCTATAAATAGGACAGCCCTCATTTGGATTTAAAAATCTTTAATTTTCGTCCTTCATAATTCTGAAAACATTCTCTTCATGTTGCTGCATTATTTTATTGTCAGAGAGAGTATAAACACTTAGTGTGTTCGTTAGGCAAACAATTTGTAGTGCTGCTATTGTTTGTAGTAGATCATTTTATCCTGAGAGATAGACGTCCAAATTCTGAAAGCACCGTGGAGAGGACGAATCTATCTTAAAGACACAGTGTCAAACACTGGACTTGATCAGTTTATAATTCGAAGAAATTAAATCAAGTAAGTTATTTATTTACTTTATTATGTTATTGTTAGCTATTTAAATCAGAATTTAATTTTGTTTTTTGTAACAAATAAAATCTGTTTTTATTTATTTATTTATTATTACGAGTTTGATTTTTGTAATCAAACAAAATTCTCTCCTTTCTTTTACTTCTTTATATTCTGATTGTTGTTTAGTACACAACAGAATTTAATTTATTTAAATACAATGAAGATTAACGAGCCAAGCCGAGCCAAGCTTGAGCTCAGCAAAGCTCGGCTTGACTTGGCTCAGTTCGTTTGCAGCCCTAATCAGAGTACGCAGTATTGCTTTCAGACGCCCAACTGACACCTTGTCTAAGAGTTCATATACACCACCTCCAAGCAAGGTTACAAGCATGAATCCTTAATCTTCTCTAATCTCTATAACCCCACCTTTTTACAAGTAATTATTTAGTCTTGCAGGAATTCCACTGTGGTGGTGTGCCCACCCAATAACAAGGCATTATGCAGTTACATGGCCAGAACAAATAAGAACAATATGAGAAAATCACAAAACACTATTGGTTGGACAAACAACCACATCATGCTCCTGGAACACTGGATAATTTCTACCTTTTTAGGGATTAACACCACAAAAGAGCATTTACGCTCCTAAAAACTCCATGTCTCATGGAAATATGTGAAACCCTAACACATCTTCTCTAACTACCTCCCAACAATGCTACCCAAATAAATAAATAAATAAATAAAATAAAATAAGAGCTACAGTCAACTCATCAAGACTAGGGGCTTTGTTTCCTTTAAAGACTTTAAGGTCATGACCTTAGTTGCAGGAATCGTGCAACTAGGTGGCGATTTTGAGTAAGAATCGCGATTCCGCGATTCCTAGAAATAAATGTGTAAGAATCACGTTTCTGTGGAGAGAGAAATGCAATTCAGTCCAAGATGGGATCGTAAAGGGGAGAGAGAGAGAGAGAGAGAGATAGAGAGAGAAACCCTAGCCTTCGACATCGACATGAGAGGAGAAAGAATAAGGGTTGTTGAGAGAACTTACAGTGGACCAGTGTTGAGATTAGGGCATTGATTGCCTTCGTCACTCTCTTCTCTCACTATCGATCACGATTGTCTTCATCTCTGAGGGCTTCGATCTTCGTCACTCTCTGGATCGTCTTCGTCTCTCTCTTCATCTCTATGCTTCTCTCTCTCTCTCTCTCTCTTCGTCTCTGCTTCTCTCCCTCTTCATCTCTGTTCGTCATTCTCTACTTCGTCACTGCTTCGTCTCTGTTCTCTGCTTCTCTCCCTCTTCTTCTCTGCTTCGTCTCTGTTCTCTTCACTCTCTCTCTTCGTCTCTATGTTTAATTGATCATATATAATATATATATATAACATATAATATATATATAATTTATCATATATAATATAACATAAATAATAAAACTTTTAAATAAACATAAATAATAAAACTTACAATTGTTTATTGGAATGAAACAAACAGTTCTTCAAAATACATAACTTGAAAACGAACTTGAAATTAAAATTACAGAGATAGCTATTTGAGAAATGAGCACTCTCAATTTTTTCCAACTCTACCTTATTCTTGACTGAAAAGGCCCTTTTATAATCAAAAGAGACTACTTTTAGCATTGTGAGTGAATACTGTTAGCCTTGTGAGTGAATAATCTTGACTTGAACGGAGCATCAGGAGCACATGGGAGCTGTCTGCTACTTTCGGTGAGTGACTGAAGTTGATGGCTGCCTTTTACTGTGCTGAATTTGTCGGTAGGATAAATCATGATAAATGTGGAATAGTAATGTTGATTTTTTGATAAATAGTGAACAATAAAGTTGACTTTTTTCACTATTCATTGCTTGGAGGCATGTGACTGAGGGAATCAATATAGATATATATCAGCAGCTTTTCTCAAAAAACAAGTATTGATTGAAGCTGATAATTATAGTTATATAGAATCTAATGTTGATAAGTTGAACAAGTGACTAAGCATATGAATCTTGAGCATCTTGAAATTTGGGTCTATATGGATTTTGAGTAGTTGAACCTTTAGAAGAGTATGAACTGTCTGAACTTTCTTCTGAATCACTATTATTCGAATCTAACTTGGCTTGGGCCATAAGGAGATGAACCATTTGGAGAAGCTCATCCTTGGATGACTTGGATTTAGGCTTAACCTTAGACTTGGATTTTTCCTTTGATTTGGGCTGATCAATGACGGGCTTTGCTGACTTGGACTTAATCTTTGACTTGGATGACTTGGGCTTGGAAGAACTGGATGTTGGGCTTCCAAGATTGACTGGAGGAAGTTGACTTCCTTGTGTTAATGGAGCAGCTGGGATCTGCTAAGCTTTAACCATAGTAGTAGTTGGAGCATATATGTTGATTGGGAATTCAGTTTGAACAATTTCAATGATGCGTGGAATTTTGAAATTATCCTACCATTTAACCATGTGTTGACGGTAAATAACATCATCAGAAATACCATATTGCCATTTGAATATCCAAGGGATTTTGTACTTGGACATAAAAATAAGCAATGGAGGGAATTTTCTATTTTATCTAATTGTTTACCAATTGTTTTTAGACATTGATTAATATAATTATTTTGTTCAATAACTTTTTTTATTTCAGGGTCAGTACCAGGTAACTTAAAAGGAGAGGCGGGGACTTCGGAGTCGTGATGATCAATAATTATGGCAGATAAAGGAGGATGGCTAGAACTAATAGTAGTAATAGGAGAAATTTTCCATTTATGTTTGGTAATTGTTTGAACTTCTTCATAATGGTCTTCTAAATATTCAAAGAAATGAATTTCAATTTTATGTTCAATCACAAATTTGTACCATTGACGAGTAATGGTAGATTGTTGAGTCAAATCATATTTGGTACGATATGCATAACGTTTAGTTCTATTATCTTTAGATTTAAATTCAATATGTAATTTATCAAGATCAGAAGTAAAGAGTTTACTAATAGTCATTAACTGAGGATTTATTGGAGGTATAACTTCAAAATCAGTTTGAGTTAGAAAGTCTTGAGACTCAGTATCTTCTTCATGTAGATGTGTGTAAGTAAAATAAACAGGTTTACTAATTTGGGAAGTTGTGGAATTATCAATTCCTTTCATTTTACTATGGGAAGGTTGACCTAGATGAATTTGACTATTTTTTCTAGATAAAGGTGTATTAAATATTTCATCTTCAGTTTCAACATCAGTAGATATACTAGAAGTATTATGACGAGAAGATTGAGATCGATTAAATTTAATCCTAATAGATCCATCAATAAATTGTTGAATATCTTGAATATCATGACAAGTAGATTGTCGTTGATTATGTTTGTAATTTTCATTAACTGTAATCTATTGGTCGGGGAGAGTAATATTTTTTCATTCAATCATTTAAGGAATATTTATATTAGTATCATTATTACTACTTTGGATTAATAAGTTTTGTCCTTAAGATTTTTATGTAAGGCTTGAACATTCAAATTAGTTTTAATACATTTGTAATAAACACAATAAATTAAAGCAATATTATGAACCTTTTCTTTCATATTTATAAATGAGCCATGTAATTGAATATTTAGAGTTAAAGCATGAGGATCTCTAAGACTAAGAGTGAAATCAGGAAAACAATTAAAATAGACAGGTCCTTTGTGAAGACCAGTTTTCATCATACCCATTAAGCTATCATTATAATCAAGAAAACAAGTATCTCTTAAGCATAGTAAAACAGAAGTATTTTTACCTTGTTGTGTTAATGGTTTGATTCCAACCTGAATTAATCCTAAATGAATAAAATTGTGACAAATTTTTAAATGTCGTTTAATAGTATTAGCATCAAATAATTGACATGTTTCTCTAGGTTTTTCTAAAGCATAGACTTGTTCTAAAGTTTTAACATAAAGATTAACATTAAATGTATTTTGTATAAAAATAGTTTTATAAATTTCTTTGATTGGTAAACGTGATATATTCCAACTTAAATCAATTTTATCATTTTATATTTCTACATCTTCTTCATTGATTACTAAACCTTGATTAGGTATAGAAGGCAAAGTTGTTGACCTAGAACTAACCGATGAATTACTTCTAAATAATAGACTCATTTTATCTTGAAATAGTTTACAGTAAGTTCAATACATTGTCTAATTTTATCATGTTTTCACATACGATGTTTTTACACATACCCAGTTCGGAGAACCCCTAAAATCCAACACTATCTAACCAAAGGACTTATCTAGGACTTGGGACAAAGGATGGGTGGCTAATAGCAACGTGGAAAGACACGAATATAAATTGGACAGATTAAGATGGTAAACTGTAAACAATTTCAACACAGGAGTGAAATACAGAAGTAAAGATTTAGTGAGTAACAGGATACAACATAACTTGGCTCTGATACCAAAAGACACGGAAGCAGGAAAGAGGAAACAACACTAAATATAATATATATAATATGCGGAAACAGCACGTAGATGAAAAAAATGGATTACGAAATCAAATATGACTCATCGGAATCGGAAATCATACATATAAAACTTTAAATATAAAACTCTTAATTAAACAACAGAATTGGAAATCATTAAAACTTTGTAATTAAAATACAGAAAATAACTTACAATTACAATTGTAGCAACTGCAAGGATCTTAATTGGATTACAAACGGGAAGCGGTAATTTTCACTCAGAGCTCTCTGTTTTTTGTTTTCAAAACTCAAGGCTGCTGAATGAATTCAATTGATTACAATATATAGAAAAGAAAAGCAAAGTAACATGTGACTGATGAAAGCGGCTGGCAGCGAATGAGGTAAAGCAGATGCTGTCGGTTGCTTTCGATAGAGTGATTGCACAGATGAGCAGCTTTAGCAATAGTTGATTAAGTAGTGAAAATGAACAGTAAAAGTGAACAATAATTTTTACTATTCATTACTTTTGCTGAGACATGTGATTGAAGGAATTAATATAAATACAAATTGGCAGCTTTTCTCAAAGAGTATTGATTGAAGCTAATTTGTATTTATATAGAATCCAATGTTGATTAGGCAAATTGATCCTGAGCATCATAAAACTCTGGACCTGAGTACTGATTGGTTGATCCTTTAGAAGAGTGTGAATTTTCTGAACCTTCTTCTGAGTTGTCTGAACTGGTTGATTGGGAATCAATTTGATCCACAAGTTTGCTGACTAACTGGATCAATTCTTCTTTGGATAATTTGGACTTGCTTTTGGATTTCACTTTGGGTTGAGCAGGAGGTGAAATGGGCTTTGTCTGAACTTGAGATTTGGATTTGGGCCTTGATTGAGTCTTGGACTGAGCTGTAGACTTAGCTTTAGACTTGGATTGATCAGTGTTGGGCTGAACCTTTGACTTGGATGCTTTGGGCTTGGAACCACTAGATGAGGAGCTTCCAAGGTTGATTGGAGGAAGACTGGGCTGACTTCCTTGGCTGATTGCAGCAGTTGGATTCTGCTGGGCTTTAACAGTTGCAGGGGTAGGAGCACATTGATCAATTGGGAATTCTTCTTGAACAATTTCAAATATACGGGACAAATTGAACTTAACCCACCATTTGACTGAGTGTTGACGGGTGATTATATTATCATCAATTCCATAATACCATTTAAATATCCAAGGGATTTTATATTTGGATATAAAAATTAACAAGAATGGAAATGTTCTCTGATGAGCAGTGAATGGGTAAACAGAAGCAAAATAATTAATTAGTTCAATAAGATCACCAGGGAGGATATCCGAAATGGCGCCATAATGAGTCCACCATCTCAGAAACCAGGAAGGTAATTCAGACTTGAATTTTTTATCAAATGAAATAAACCAAGCGTGACTAAAAGTTTCATTTTGGTACAAGAAGATCTTGAACCAAGCATCAATGTAATCATGGTAATTGTATTGAATAGAGTGACCAGGTAAATCACGAAGCTGATAAGGAGGACCCCATTTAGCTAAGGAAACAATGTTGTGAATGTAAATAGAATGATACAAAACCTTGCTGGCATAGGTTCGATCATAAATGGGTTTGATCAAAACTGATTGGTGGTGGATCAAAATATCTTTGTAATAGGTGAGTGTTTTCTCTGGATGTGAGAGGATGAAATGGCATCCAGAGCCAAAATAGGATTTAGCAATTTCATGGATAACTAGGCCTTCGGGGTAACTTGGTTCTTTGTAGAACAAATTAGTGGTGTGTGATTTGATATAATCAAATCGAGATGACCTGACTGGGTTAGCAGGGAATGGAGTAACTGAAACTGATTGGCTAGAAGCAAAAGGATCTGAGGCCAAAGCAAATGAGTAATTGGGTCGATAAATGTTACCAAGAACTTGGTAACGGTTAACCATTTCAAGAGGGTGAGACTGGGTTATTGACTCCGAAAGAGGAGGAACAAGAAGTTGATTATGTTTACTAGAAGATGGGACCAAAGCCTTGGAGGGAAGTCTTGGACAAGACATCTGTTAAGCAAGAAACAATGATTAGCAACCAGAAAGTAGATCTAAATAATTCTGATGATGAGCTAAACAGTTGTAATTGAAGAGCATCTCCTTTCATTCAAGTAACAAGAATTTGAACATTGAATTTCATTAACAAGTTCCACTCTGTGTTTGTTTTCATGTACAATTGCACTTTACAAGTCACTTCTCCAGAAATAGGCATGTAAATTACTGAACTGCAAGATATGGACGTAGTGGGACTATATATAGCAAGAAAATGAATGTACAAGAACTGTAAACAGGTAACATATACAACTTGAACTATAATGTGCCTATATATACAAACAAGGGACATATTTGGGTATGTTGCACATAAAGACTTTTGCATTCCTTTATGTCATTATTCAGTGCACAAAGATTTTCAAATGGTTCCCTCTTCCCCTTGCAGCCACCAAACCTGTAAAGTATTTAGAAAATCATAGAGACTCTCCAAAATCTGTAAGTAACTTCGTAGTACTTTCCAAAAAAAAAAAAGCTTCATGAGAAGCTCGGAAGGATTGCTTCCCCCACCCCCAAACCCAAAAAAATAGTAAAGGAAAAAGCCATAACCCAATCAAGAGAGCAGATACAAAAAATAAATAAATAAATAATGAAAAGAGAACAGGAAAAGGAACCTGAAAAGAAAGGCAACCAAGTAATGAAAAATGGGACTTTTGTGAAGAAGAACACAATACTATTAGAATAAGTTGATTTTTTTAGAGAAAAATTGGATAAAAGAAATAGGAAAAACAACAAAGTAAGAAAGTAAACAAGCATTAAAAAAACACAAAAAAAAAAGTGTTTTTATTTTTTACAAGTATTGAAAGATTACATGCATCATAGACGCATAACAATTTATGGAAACTTAACGAATGTAAAATTGCTAGTAATTCAATCTACTTAAAGGAGGCAGTAGGCAGTCATAATATTAAAAATATATTTTGGTTGGCAGTTTTAAAAATAGTTTTATATTCTCAAAAGTTATAGAAAAAAAAAATGAAAATTCATTTGGTTTGTTGTTTTCAAAAACCAAAGAAGCACGGACATAGACACAAGACATAGCGATTTTCAAAAAATTAGAATAGACAAGGGAAAAAAATTTATCTTTCATATTTTTATTTACTATGTATATGAATATAAATTTATGATACATAAATATGAGAGGCGTCAATGTATATGTGGGTGTTCTTGTTTATTTTTATTTTTTTCCCTCTTTATTTCCAAATATTTTACTTTGACTCCAAATCAGCTTTCTTAAATTATATATAAATAAACAAATAAATAAAACCTACAATGGTATCTTCAGGCGTGTTCAAACATAGGGCGCGCATGTCTATGAAGTGTCACCAATGTGTCCTCAAAAAAATAATTTAAAAAATTGGCACGCTACATGGCATGTCGAACATGCATGTCCCCGCTGTGTCAGTGTCCAACTCATATCGAACACAAACACAGGACCTTTTTACAGTCATTAATCCATTGTTGTGCACAGCAACATCTCTTGTAGCAACCATGAAATCCTTTAGTACCTACCACTAAAGCAGAGTGTATCAGAATTGCCTAGTTGCAGCCGCTTTTTAAAACTATACTTAAAAGTGATTAGAGGTTGTTTCAGTTAACAAAATGCTAACAGTCACATAACTTTCCAAGAAGGGAAAAGGAAAACACAAAGTTCACTAGAGCAAGTTGTATGTTGGCTTCCTTTACTTCGAAATAACTCAATATACACATAATATACATATATATTTATATAGTACATACCACCTTAGAAATCTGGTGTGAGAATCTAGACAATTACAGAAGTTCCAGCCGTTCATGTGTAATAGAGAACAAGCTAGAAACTTGACCAACTGTGCATTGTGGTAAAGAAACAGTCATCCACCCACAATTTAGGAGAGGTCTATAATCCTGAATCTGATATGTCAAACACAAATGGGATGTGATACCGCTTAAAGAACCTTCTACAGTGGTAAAGAAATTCTGAACAGCTTAAAGGAGAAACTCCAAGCACTTCCTCTTACCTTAAGAAAGTAAAACAGTCGCATTCTCAGCCCTACAACACGATTTATCTAAATCACCTCAACTTATAATAAGAAGTTGCCAGTGTCTAATATCTCCTATATTTAGCGTGTGTAGTGTATAAAGATCAATGTATAGTAAAACCTAATCAATTGAAAGCATACCATCCTATTGGTCAACAAATTAACTTCAATCCTGATGAACCAACAAGTGCCAAGAGTAAATATTATAAGACTAGAAAAATGATATTTTAGCTACACAATACAATGCTATGATACTGCAATTAAATGGTACAAGCTATCAATATTTTATACCTCTTGAATATTATGAAAATTTTAATACTTGGGGCATGAAACAAATAGGAAGTTCAAAATTTTACAAATTCTGGCAGGACCAATGATGTTGATAACAATTCAAACACAAACATATAAGTGAAAACTTCAAGTCAAGCACGAACGATAGGGAAAAAGAATACAGACCAAGAACTGCAGGGGTCTTTTTCTTCTTTCCGGATTGTTTCCGCGGATCAAAGTTAATTTGGATGTGCTTCTGACGATTACAAGCAATCAGACCGTCATATTCCCCCGCCACAATGGGCGCAAGCCCACAGTATACCTCAATCCACTTTTTCTGCTGTGATTCTAAATTTACAAACCTCAGGGCCTCCACCTCCTCCCTTGAGTAGGCTCTTTTGGTTCCATCACCTTTCTTTTCCAAGCTATTTTTAGCTTCATCCATGTCAGTCAGAAACCCGCTTCACAGTTGTTCAATTCTTTCCCTTCTTCGCCCACCAAGTGAGAACCAGACTCGGCAACAGCACCATTTCCTTCAACACTCTTCATCTTCACAAAGATGTTATTCAGAAGCGAAAATGGGAGTGTTTCGCTCAGTATCCATTTTATACTCCCTCGCAGAAGAATCAATTTGATCTGGAGAAAGAGAGAAAGAGGTCGAGTGATGTTGTTGAACTATCTGTCGAATTTCAGAGAGTTGTGAGATTTTTCGATTGAAACCTAGGCCAGTGTCGGGATCGAAATCGTCTGACAAGAGCCTCTCTCTCTCATATAATAATCCCTGCTCTGAGCCGGGCTTCGCGGGCTCGGATCAGAGTTATATATGCCTTCGCTTGGAAGTAAGTCCACGTTTTGATTTTTTTGATTTTTTAATTAGTTTAAATCCCTTTGCGGATAAATTATTTTAATAATTTTTTATTTTATAACTGAAATACGAAGTAAAAAAATTAATATATTTAGAATAATTTTTTGATTTTTTATTTAAAAAAATGCAAAAAATAGAGAAAAAAATATAATATTTGACTTTTTTTTGTATAAGCAGTTAGCTTTTTAATTTTTTTAGTAATTTTTTTAACTTTTAAACTAAAATATTAAGTTGTCAAATAAAGTCTTAGTTTGAGTTAAAAAGTCTCATTTGAAATAAGTTTTTTTATTTTTTTAATTTTTGTGAAAGAAAAAGTAAAATAATTATAGTTTAGATGTGACATTTTGTCTTATTAACTTTTTAACATATTTTATCTTTTCGTGACTATTTTAGCCTCAACCCATTATGCCAAGCATAGCATATGCTTTCGTTTGCAAAGAGTTAATATTTTGACTTTTTAGTTAATTTAAGGCCTCGTTTGGGAACAGGCTAATTTAGTAACTTTTTGGCTAATTGGCTAAAAAGGTTGGTAAGAAAAACCTGTATGTTTGGGCCAACTTTTTGGCTAATTACGAAACGACGTGCAAAAAGTAGAGAGAAAAGGGAATCTTTGACTTTTTGGTATGAGTTGTTGGCTTTTTGGCTAAAAAGGTAACTTTTTGGCTAATTGACTATTTTAGCCTCTTGCCAAACGAGGCCTTAGCCTAGTGTAGATATGTCATTTTGACCGGTTCTAAGATTTTGAGATTTTCTTTTGAACACCTGTTGATAAAAATTGGAATGTACTATTTTATGAATTTCTTAACTGAAAAATCAGATTAAACCTTTAATCCCAAACTTCACCTATTTTGGCCATCACTAATATTTTATTAATTTATAATATTTTATAATTTTATATATTTTTATATAAGTTTATGTGTCTACATATTTTTAGATATATTTTATATAAATTGATAAATATTTTATAAAAAATATATATATATATAAATATATAAAAATAAATAAAATAAATAAATAAAAAAAACCAACTTTATATTCAATTCGGTGGAGTGGGCTCAATGGGGCTATGATTAAAAAAGAAAAAAAGAAAGTGGGCTCGTGGGTATGATCATAAAAAAAGAAAAGGGGAACAAAAAAGAAAGGTGGTGGGGGAGGAAGATAACAGACAACATCATTTTCGAGATAAGGATAAAAACAATGGGTAGGTTTGGTTTGTGTTTCTGAAAAAAATTTCAGAAATTTTCTCTACAAACAAATTTCAGAAATTTTCTCTACTAAACAAATTTTCTCAAAAAAATTTTCCAAAACACACAAAACAAATAAGTTTTCTTCTTTCGGTGGAATGCATGGAGGGGAGGAGCTGCACTCCCACACAGATTATATCCGTTAGTGTAAATATAATATAGCTGTTGTCATTCATTGTACCTGTAAAGTAAAAGTTAATGTTTATTATTTCTTTATTATTTATGCTTTCGGTGCAGCATCCTATGTACAAACTCTCATCTTTATAATAGAGATTAAGTTTGCTTCTCTTTAAATTTTTGATTTAATCAAATATTAAAAAATTATTTTAAATATTTTAAATAAGTATATTTTTATCTTTTTAGATTAAAAAGTTGAGAAAAAAAATATTGATATTTAGTTTAATTTTTTGACTTTTTATAAAAAAAATATATATTAAAAAATTGTATAAAAAAGTGTGTAGGAGAAGATTGGAGATGAGTGAGTGACAGCTGTACAACCTGCCATCCGAATTCATGCAAGAAATTATTGGGTATTTTTTAGGCATTGCAGTGGACTGTTTTGTTCGGCCCATGGGAGCCATCACGGGTCCCATTTTGATAATCTAAATCGTTCAATGTATAAAACTCGTCGAGCACTATATGCCTATAAAAAATTACGTTGATCGGATATCGATAGCTATCTGATCAGATTTGTTTTATTCAATCGTTAATTATAACACCATCCATTTTTTCATACAAAACTAATTTGATCATGTAATTATCGATATCCGATCAATGTGATTTTTTATAAATATATAGTACTCGGCAGTTCTACATTGAACAGTTCAGATTATCAAAACGGGACCCGTGATAGGCTCCCACTGGCTGAACAACAGTGTGTCAAAATTGTCCCAAATTGCCCTACTTTTCTGTTCCAAAGCTGCACAGCCGAAAAGTAGGAATGATTGTTGAGTTGTATGAATTTGTGAAAATTAATTTTTTTATATTTTTTTTTGGTGAATAGTGATAACTTTTTAACTTTTTGAGTAACTTTTTGCCTTTTTTAGGCTATGCCAAACCAGCCCTAAATACATTCTAACAATATTTAGGATAAAAGTTTAGGTGAAAAATAATGGGACAAAATAAATTTTGATTCTATTTTTTTCTTTCAAATAAATCATCAAAATAAATTTTGATTAAAATATAATTAAATAAATCATCAAAATAAATTTTGGATTCTATTTTTCTCTTTTAAATAAATCATCAAAATAAATTTTGATTCTATTTTTCTTTTTCAAATAAATTAAAATATAATTAAATAAATCATCAAAATAAATTTTGAATTCTATTTTTTTCTTTCAAATAAATTAAAATATAATTAAATAAATCATCAAAATAAATAAGTCTAACAATCTCTCCCTTTTTTATGATGGTACACAATAATGTTTTGATTTGATTTGGGAGTAAGAAAGGCTCCCTTCAAGTCATGCTCCATGAATTCATTTTTAAATACATAGGCTATCACATATGTAATAAATAAGCTTTAATCAACAATATGATATAAGATTAAGATATCAAACTATAAATATATAACATCAAATTAGTTTGAAAATAATACCATAATACATAACATCATGAGTTTTCTTCCCCTGTGACATTATCAAAAGGAAATCATGGGTCAGAATCTGGAGGAGGAGGAGGAGGAGGAGGAAGAGGAGGAGGAGGAGGAAAATGATAGTAATAAATAGTATCAAAAAATAGATAACCAAAACAGATATACATATATATATATGATTCGCCCGCGTCTCTTTTTTGTTCGTTGAAAATCACGTCGGACACACATCCTCGCTTTTGCGTCATCAATCAGCTGTCTCGGCTCTCTCTCCCTCTTGTCGTCTTCTCCTCCGTCTTCTTCTTAATCACACACTCTTCCATTTTCTTCTTTACCATTCTCTTCTATCTCTTCTTCACCACTCTCTTCTGTTTCTTCTTCTTCATCGAGAAGAAGAAACTGAATGGAGAAGGCCAAACCTCAGTCTGTTCACTTCTATTTCTCTGCAACTCGTTTCTTTGACACCTCTCACCTCTAATCCATGGCTTCCACATCCCGTCCCCTCACTTTGCTTCCGGACCTGAACGATCTCATAAGCTTTGTTGGACCGAGTGCCCCTACTCCTACTCTTCCTATCATTCCTCTGCCTAACCTTCCTATGATGTCGATTGAGCAAATCATGGCAGCTTAATCAGACATTGAAGTCAATCATTTCACACTGACGTCCTGTATGGAGACGGTGACTGCAGTCACAAAATTGGCTCACCGACTGCAGAATAGAACGAGTGAGCTCCATCAAGTCAACGCCCAACCCGCTCTACTCCAGCGCATGTACAAGGATGCACGAGTAGAGATAGGCACACTTAAGGCCGAAAATAAAGAGCTTAAACGGAAGACTACCTCCATGGCCCGATTTGGAGCAACGTCGTTCTTGGCCTTTGATAGTCAGCAGGGAGTCGTCGCTCTCGACGAAAGCACGGGGGCAGAGGCGTCAAGGGTCGCCCAAGGTGATAAAAAGAAGAAGAGAGCAGTGGAAGAGGTGAATAAGTAAAATCGGCGTATGGCCAGAAGAAAAAAAAAATGAAGGTTTTTTTCTTATGTAAATATGTGTATATTGATCGGCGTATGGCCGGGAAAAAAATGAATGGTGTTTTTTTTTATGTAAACATTTGTATTTTGATTTGTTTTTGTTTTTATATTTAAGTACTGAAAAATGAAATTAAAAAGTAGAAAAAAAAATAAGAAAATTAAAAACAAACAAAAAATAATAATGAGAGACCAAATTGTTAATGAGTATATGAGAAGTATTTGAGCATAATCTAATTCTCAATTTCTTAGTAAGAGCATACCAATCTCAAGACTATAATAGACATAACAGTGCATAGATCAAACAAGGTTGCTAAGCAAGAGCATAAATATGGAGCTAAAGTTCAAGTCACTCTTCCTCTTACATTATCAACAACTAATCAGCTCAAATGTCATGTTGTAAGAATTAAGATACCAAAAGTATAGAGATACCAAAATAATCAGATATACTAAAACAATCAAGTCTCTTTTTCTCCCCTGATGACATTTTCAACAAAATCAAGCACAAGGAGGGAGTATGATACAGCATATAGGATGAAAGAATGTAAGTCACATTATAGCACAAATAATCATCCATATCAAGGTAGCTCTATGATACCAAAAAAAATGATAGCACATAATAATCATACAATTGAAGCTCATACCATTTGACAATAATGGGTTAAAAAAAATTAGTAACATGTGAAGGTGCAAGCCCATAAGCTTGATATCAAAAACAGAATAGAAACTGAGAGGATTTTAAAAAATAATCAAGTTTAAATTCTTTCCATTGTTTCATTTGGCAAAATCAATAGGAGATATGATAAATGAAAGCTTATAATTGAAATGTTCTCGTCAATAATATCAAATAGGATGCCAAAATGATACCAACATGCAATCTACCAAGGATACTAATATGCAATCTAAAAGATTTAACAATCATAGCTCAAGCATTATGTAGAATGCCAAATATTGCTCATAATAGGTTAAGCTCAATATAATCTCATGGAGCTAATGTAATTCCAAAACAAAATGAAGCATGTTCAAGGTATAGCAATTCATATGCCAAAAAAAATCATGAATTTCAAAATGTACCACACATTTAAGCATAGGCATGATTTTTAGGTAAGAGTATCATCAAAGAGTATACATTGCAAATCATATGAAACATAATCAATCTTTTTCATATCAAAGTAATAATAGTATTAGCTCAAGAGACATAAGATAGAATTTTTACCTCAAAAGCTTAAGAGAGTATATGAGGCATACATTAGGTTCAACAGACGAAAGTTTTTCAATCTTCAATTTTCTTTCATGAGGAGTTCATCTCAAAAAGGTTTAACAAGTATGTTAGCAAAATGATTTATCCCCCTAAGTTAGTGCCACCATTTTCTATTTTGTGTAAATATAGCATTCATAGAACAATCACTATTACTCAATAAAAATACAATACAAATCACTTCTTATCACAAACTAAAAAGGTGAAAAATAATTCAATGATCAAACAAGAGTTTGGAATACTATTTTTCAGAATTTTAAAGTTGTAACGCATAACATAATATGCATAAGAAAATAGTTTTATACTCTTTGTTTTATTAAGAAATGATGCAACAATCTCATTTAATCACATAACATTATCAAGAGGCATTTTCATCAATTCAATCCACATGTTCAAGTGTGATAAAACATTTTACTCAATATGAAACACAACATGAATGTTATAAACAATTAATTCAACAATTTATCAATCAAAAACATTTCATGAGATGTATGCCAATATAATCTATATTCAAAAGATATTCAATAGGATAGATCCAATGTCTCTACAAACATATGATATTTCTTTTCATTTAGACATTGTTGATGGATCATAATCAAGGAATTTCATAACTCATTCAAATATTCTAATGTAAAGCATATAAGCATGAAATTTTCATATTGAGCATATTCTTGAGATCACAAATGTAGAATTCAAAATATAGATAGTATACATCTCAAAAACATGTTATGACATCAAAATTGATTCTACAAAGATATGATTCAAAAAGGAATTAACATACTAGTATGAAGTCATATATAAGATGTGAAAAGTATGCTCACAAAACATATTTATCACTTCTTATCTCTTTTTCATAGCAATGGATGACATGATATACAATGTTAATGAATACATGAATCATTCATATTTTAATAGGCATTCATCAAAATAATATAATTCTCATTTTTAGTTCAGTGAATGTTTGAAAGAAACTAGCGTAACATTACTTAGCAAACTTAGTACAATTAGGTTACATGGAAGCAATGATTAGACACAACCTATTGTACACAAATCATGTAATGACTCGACCCTTGTGCATGTTTTCGATATATTTCCGCAGACCTGCTTTTGTGTTACTAAATCCTTAGTGCGAATCTCGTGAAAAATTATAGCTAAGGAGGAGAAATTCATGCTTACGAATACCTATCTGCTTTGACAATGAAAAGTATCTGTTATATTTCTAAATTAGAAGGTGAATTGGAAGCCTTAGGGCTTAATTATCCAAATTGAGTTCATGTATGTGATCAAAGATAATTTTTAGGTAATATTAAGCGTTTTTGTGAAATTTCAATTTGGAATGCTTAAACGATTGATTTTCGTCTTATTAGCTCTAATGTATATATATGTGTGTTCTTGAATCTTAAGGCTTAGACTTAGTGCAAAAACTTTCCTGGAAAGAGTAAAGAGAAGAGAGGCTAAGAACAAAGGAGAGTAGAGAGGAATTGAAGTCTAGGTAAGATGGAATTCCCTAATCCAATCCTCTTCCTCAAATTGAAATAAAAAGTTCTTATTATGGCATATTATGGCATGATCTAGAGTGGAAAGAGAATTTTGGATGGGTATGTAGAAGTTTTGGTATGCTACCAATCACCTAGATGTCTCATTCTTTATCAAATTGGTATTCCTTCCAATGATTATGATTTTGTATCTCTATTTTATGTTATATATAAGTGATATGATCATGATTTTGTACCTTATGTTAAGATAGATGAAGGTGAAGTTAAGAATGTTAAGTTTATGAGTTTCAATTCTTGATTGATCAATTGAGTTGTGTTCATGGATTAATGTAAGTTAGATTATGTAAGTGACACCTTGAATTACATGTTTTGAACCATGATTTAACATTGAAAAGATTCATTTTTGAGCTTTGAAAACATTCCCCAAAAGTTGGATTTTGGATGCAATTTTCGGACCCAAACTGGACAATCGCCGCACGTGCGGGAGTCATTGCCGCACGTGCGGCAAATGCTGAAAAATTATGGTTTGGTTCTGCTTAAAAAGCACGTGTGGGACCTCAAGACTGCCAAGACGCCGTGGCTCATACAGACGGCGGCGCTCATGCTGAAAAACACTATCTGCTCCGTTTTTCGTGTAGAATCCTCTAATATTGTCGAAATATGTATTTGAGGTTGTTTTGATATTGATACACACCTTCAAAGTGAAGTGAAATAGGAAATTCAGTGATGAGAAAACAGTGAACTAAAGTGTAAGTTGTGAATGTGTGCAGGGCACACTCTGGGAGGAACAAGCACGTCATCTCAACGCTGTGAGTAGTAGTATCATTATCCGCTTTACATATGGCTAATAATTCTCATTAGCATTTTGTTTACGTACGCGCGATATGCAACTATGTTAATGTGAATGTTTCAAGTATGCAATTATGTTGATGTTTCAAGTGTGTATACCAATGTTTCAAGAATGTTGCAAGTATGTAAAGAAAGAAATGGGAAAGACGAAATACCTTCCTTCTATAAGATTCTGGGCCTACGGCCACTCAAAATAAGTTGTTATGTTATGAAACAAAGTGCTACACGGAACTAAGTGCTACGACGTGAGCCACCTCTAGAATCCGTGTGAGACACCTCTTGAGTTCATATAAGTATATTCAAGGGCTTAAAGCCAACTTATTCAAGGGCCTCGTGCCACTATGTACAAGGGCTTAATGCCACCATGTTTAAGGGCCTTGCGTCCTCACGTATAAGGGCTCATAGCCACTATGTTTCAAGAAATTATGTCGAAAGCCATCATGTTCTAGATATGGGCTAAGGCCGTCATGAAATTGTCTGAGACTCAGACTAACTATTCATGCATCATTTATGCTTTGTCATGTTATATTTCAAGCCAAGCACTATTTTAGTTAGGTGTTACTATTCACTGAGCTTAACTCACTCTGTGTTATGTCTATTTCTGTAGGTAACCAGCCAGGTGGTCAACCCTAGCCATGATACCTGCTCCTTTTGTCAGCCTTCAAGGGTCCAGGCACAGCATAGAGCCTTTTATTTTTGTAAAGTCTGATAAGACATTGGCTATAATTTACTCACCCAATCAAGGCTGAATGTAGAATTTCATATTTTGTTTATGCCCAATTACAGGGCTGGGATTGTATGTATATATATATTACTGGTGCTACGAAACATGATGTGGTACCTTGTTCGTTTCTATAGTGATGTGCTGTATGTGAGATCCTGGCATGTAGATATAGCTCAATGGAGTTTTTATGTATTGTTATGTTCGTACTATACGCTTCCGATAAGACCCCATATACTTTATATAACAGGTTGAATGCTTGTATTCGAATGGGTCATGCCCAAACTTTTAGGAGCGGGTTTGAGGTCTTGACAAATCACACCTTAAAAAATATTGAACTTTAAGCTTAAAGGTGTGTTAGGAGTTATACCTTCATTTACCTCTTTGGAATCTTCACCCATACATTACCTCTAGTGTTTATCTTGGTGATTTTCATTTCATCATTCTTCTTCATGTGAGAGCTGATTTTGCTCTTTAGATTGAACACTCTTGTTGTGCATTTCCTCTCGAAGTCCTTGGTGTTCTTTGAGATTTCACCTACAAAATATCTTGATTTCTTTCTTGGTACCCATGCTTTCTTGGGTCCATAGGGATTAGTCTAAAAAACATTTAATTTCATAAAAGGTTTAGTAGGATCAAAACCAATGCTTATTGTCAAAAACACATCTTTTATTTCCAAGAAGTTTGTTGAGGTTTTCTTTTCCTTTTACAAAATTTTTAAGAGTTTTGTTTAAATCCTCAACATTGTTTTTTAAAATGTTTTTCTCATTGGCAATAGACGTAAAGTCATTTTTCAAAGTAGCATTTTCCATTTTTAAAACACCCACATCATTTGAAATAGAAGTAACTAATTTCTTTAATTTAGAATTCTTAACACAAACGTTTCTAAATATGTCATGTAATTCATTGAAAATACTTTCAAGTTCTACATAATTAGAAATTACCTCATGTTGAGTAAATTCTTCTTCTCCAAGAGCCATGAGACACAGGTTGGCTACTCTATCATTTTCTCCCCAAATGACTTCCTTTTTGCTACCATCCATCATTGAAAGTTCATGAGCCATGAGTGAGTCTATGAGTTCTTCAATGCCTAATTTTGTTAGGTCTTTTGCTTCTTGGATAGCTGTAACCTTAGCTTCCCATTCATTTGGCAAAGACCTAAGTATTTTTCTTACAAGCTCATCATTAGTATAAGATTTACCAAGAAATTTTAGAGCATTAATAATATTGGTAAATTTATTAAACATCTCATAAATAGATTCAAATGATTCCATAGTAAAGAGTTCATAATCATGAATAAGCATGTCAATCCGAGACTCTTTTATTTGGCAAGTTCCTTCATAGGTGATTTCAAGTTTATCCCAAATCTCTTTAGCAGTAATACACCTAGAAATTCTATTGTACTCATTTGCATCTAGTCCACACACAAGAATAAGCTTGGTTTTAGCATTAGCTTGAAGGATTTTATAATCATGCTCATCAAATTCATCCTCAAGTTTAGGCACACTGATATAGTCTACTACTTTGGTAGGGATTTTAGGACCTTTAGTGATAATGAGCCACAAAGTATAATTGGTAACTTGAAGATACAAAGTCATTTTTTCTTTTCAATGAATGTAATTACTACCATCACAGAGAGGTGGCCTATTACTAGCTTATCCTGTAGCAGAGTAAGTAGAATACATAGTTGCTATGGATCAAAAAACTCAAGATTGTTAAATCTAAACAAGAGCCCTAGGCTCTGATACCAATTGTTACCCAAAATCAACCCAAGAGGAGGGGTGAATTAGGTTTCTACAAATTAAAATTAATAATACCCCAATAAAATTAACTACTAGTACAACAAATTATTAACAAGCAAAATAACAATGTAGTATAACTAACATACAAGGTAAATCAAATGATCAACACATGAATATTAGATAGTTATAACAGTAGTAGGAAAGTAAAGAGATTAGAGAAGAGGAGACAAACAGATTTATAGTGGTTCGGTTTCAACCAAGCCTACATCCACTCTTCAAGCTTCACTTGATATTTTTCACTATTTTTTCTTGCTTCATAGATGTGCTAGCAACATCTTTACAAATGGAGTAATCCTCTACGGATTTTACACAAACTTCACAAGCCCAAACCCTTGCAAATCTTAGGTGATTCACAATCACTCTCAAGATTTCAAGAACACAGTGTTTGTAACACTTTTACAAGATGAAATGATATTTTTGCTTTCAAAGAAAGCTTACAATAAATATCTCTCAAAGATAGATATATAAAATGAAGGTTTGATTTTTCTGTAAATCTCATACAAGAAAGATAGGATTAAAGCTATAAGGCTCAGTGTATAATTTCTGAGAAAAGATGTGAGTGATTATAGATCAAAAAATATTTTTAGGTTTTTTGTAACTTATTTACATTAGAGGCTTTGGTATATATAATAAAAATTATAGCCGTTTATAGCCGTTGTATTCATTTGAATTTATAGCCGTTTATAGCAGTTGTAGTGTCACGACCCCAACCCGCCCCTAAAAGGTCGGCGCCGAGATGGCCAGTAACCCGAGGTTACCAAAGGCCTCTTACAAGAATTCACACACAAATCAGAGTAAATATATGGGGCCTGCAAATGCGGAAGCAATAAATCAAAATACAAGTAGTCCATAAGAGCTGTGCATAGATCCAATGAAATAACATGCATCTTATAATAGCTCTAATTACAACAAAATGGAGTACAAAAATTACATCTTGACCAAAAGGCTTCTCAGCCATCAAATACATAATACAATGAACTAACTAAGAAGCATGATCTTCAAGATGTTGCAAAACAAAATACAAAACACGTCGGCAAACACATCGGCAAACAAGTCTAGGCGTCTCCGCCGCTCTGCTCATCACCTACATATATATAGAGAGGGTGAGCTTGGATACTCAGTGAGTGGCATTCTTAATAAAGCTATGTTGCTTTGACTTGATAGAAGTATTGTTTTGCCTTGTTTTGAAAAGTGTTTGTAAGCATGAATGATTAATCCTATCTTGAGTATCAAACGTTATGTCTTGTTTTGATGACCATTCTGGAAGTCCGTACGTGCCAGGGAACTTTAAGCGTTTGTGGCACTAGTCCGTACGTGCTAGGGGACTATAAGCATTTGTAGCACAAGTCCTTAGTGTCGGGAACTATAATGCAACGACATTCTTGCCTTGAAAGTCCTTAGTGTCGGGGACTATAATGCAACGACATTCTTGTATAGAGATCTCTCTTGTCTTGCCTTGCCACTGACGGTTTTACCGCGTGGGCTTGCTTGTTCGGAATGTCATCTATCTTGTATTATATTGATCTGTCACGACCCCAACCCGCCCCTAGAAGGTCGGCGCCGAGATGGCCAGTAACCCGAGGTTACCAAAGGCCTCTTACAAGAATTCACACACAAATCAGAGTAAATATATGGGGCCTGCAAATGCGGAAGCAATAAATCAAAATACAAGTAGTCCATAAGAGCTGTGCATAGATCCAATGAAATAACATGCATCTTATAATAGCTCTAATTACAACAAAATGGAGTACAAAAATTACATCTTGACCAAAAGGCTTCTCAGCCATCAAATACATAATACAATGAACTAACTAAGAAGCATGATCTTCAAGATGTTGCAAAACAAAATACAAAACACGTCGGCAAACACATCGGCAAACAAGTCTAGGCGTCTCCGCCGCTCTGCTCATCACCTACATATATATAGAGAGGGTGAGCTTGGATACTCAGTGAATGGCATAAACAATAAAGGGTTTACATGAATGATATCCGAGGTCTTTAACAAAACAATACATAGTACATATCAAGTTCGTCTTTCAAACCTTTCAAAGCTTCAAGGGATGTTCATTAACATCAATATAATACAAGATAGATGACATTCCGAACAAGCAAGCCCACGCGGTAAAACCGTCAGTGGCAAGGCAAGACAAGAGAGATCTCTATACAAGAATGTCGTTGCATTATAGTCCCCGACACTAAGGACTTTCAAGGCAAGAATGTCGTTGCATTATAGTTCCCGACACTAAGGACTTGTGCTACAAATGCTTATAGTCCCCTAGCACGTACGGACTAGTGCCACAAACGCTTAAAGTCCCCTGGCACGTACGGACTTCCAGAATAGTCATCAAAACAAGACATAACGTTTGATACTCAAGATAGGATTAATCATTCATGCTTACAAACACTTTTCAAAACAAGGCAAAACAATACTTCTATCAAGTCAAAGCAACATAGCTTTATTAAGAATGCCACTCACTTAGTTCTTCGAACGTCGGGGTCAAGGCAAGTCCAAGTCCTACAAATACATGGCAAGTTCACTGAATATACTTTCAAACAAGTTTCACATGCAAGCAAATGATCTCGGCATGCTCCAAGACCAAGTCAAATCAAAACAAACACTGTTTCTTATTTTGGAAAACATGCTGGGCACCTAACCAGGTCTAGGCCGAGGTCCCACACCTCTTTGCCGAGGTGAGGTTCCGAGGCCACATTCAAGGATAAATGAAGTCGGGAAAACCTGGGTTTCCTCGCTCAGAATATCAAGAACATGATCATGGAGAACATGAAATGAAATGCAAGGATCATAACTTATCATTTACCAAAATCAGAGATTTCATGCTATGAGTTTGAAAACATGGACCTGGGTACCCATACTAGAAGATCTTGGTGAAACAAACACAAAAGCATGGATTTAAATGCAAGCTTTCGGATCGAATCAAGACTTTTCCTCAAGAACACATGAAGGTCACGTTTTCTTTCCAAAACCAACTTTAAATCAAAGTATGACATGCAAAACAGATTCAATCATGCAATGCAGCTAGGTGATCATCAAGAACAACAAGATGAGGTGAAGATTCTAACCTCAGATCACAAATCCAACGGATCAAACACCAAGGATCAAGCTTGCTATCTACCTTCTCTCTCTAGAACTCTTCCTAGAGCTTCTCTCTCCTCAAGAACACGATTGAAACACAAAATGAGTCATTTCTAGACTTGCCAGCTGATATAACACTCAGCCCGGACACGCGGCAGCAGTTGGTTGGTTCAACTCAAAAAGGTGATTGATTGCAAAGACAAGTCTCTGACAAAGCGTGTTCAAGAAGCTAGGTAGCAAGGGACTCCGGCGGGTAATGACATCAGCCAACAACAAGACTTCGGCAAGCAATAACATCGGCTAGGGAGGACAACACTTGACTAAGCTGTGCCACACCTCGGCCAGGGATGTGCCACACCTCGGTCTAGGTCATACCTTCCCAGGGACAAAAGTCACTAAGCGTATAACATCTCGGCTAAGCAGTGGCATCTCGGCTAACACGCTGAGGTGAAGATGGAGGTCAGACAAGCTGTTCTAGAGTGGTTCTAAGTACAAGGACTCAAAGGTGATCTAGGCTCATGATAACCTCGGCTAGACACACACATCAACAAGGAACATAGCACTTATGCAAGACAAGTCAAGGATGCGAAGCAAGTCAAGAATGCAAGGCAAGCTTAACAAAGCAAAATCATACATAATGCATATGAGTATGATCAAAGCAGTGTGAGGGTTATTACATGTAGTCATTTGAATTTATAGCCGTTTATAGCCGTTGTACTTCCATCATTACCAATTTGAATATCTTCCACTCTATCATTACAAATTTGAATATCTTCTAGTTGAACCTTTTGAACCTTTTGGCCTTTTGAACCTTTATAGTCGTTTATAGCCGTTGTATTTCCATCATTACTAATTTGAATATCTTCCACTTGAACCTTTTGGCCTTTTGAACCTTTATAGCCGTTGATAGCCGTTGTACTTCCATCATTACTAATTTGAATAACTTCCACTTGAACCTTTTGGCATCTCAGGGTGCTAAATTTGTTTGAACCTTTGTTTTAATTTGTTTGAACTCTTGATTTAATCAAATATTAAATACATTCTAACAACATTTAGGATAAAAGTTTAGGTGAGAAATAATGGGACAAAATAAATTTTGATTATATTTTTCTCTTTCAAATAAATCATCAAAATAAATTTTGATTCTATTTTTCTTTTTCAAATAAATTAAAATATAATTAAATAAATCATCAAAATAAATTTTGGATTCTATTCTTCTCTTTCAAATAAATTAAAACATAATTAAATAAAGCATCAAAATAAATAAGTCTAACATCATTGATTGATCAAGACATACATGGAGCAGAAGCAGCAGTTTTGATGAAAGAAAAGGAGGAGTGGGTGAGGGAGGAGTTGTTGCTGGAGTCGTTGGTGGTTGCGTTGCTGCAGTTGGTGTGCTAGAAGGTGGGGTGGTGGAGTAGAAGGTGCAGCTGGTGTGTTTGAAGAAGGTGATATTGGTGTTGCTAAAGTGGAAGACGAGGCTGCTGGGGTTTGAGCACGGATGTTGTTCGGTGTTGGAAGGCAAAGGAGGCAAGCCAGAACACAAGCCCACAATAGTGTAGCCATTGTGGTGGATGTGGAAATCAGAAGGAAGCAATGGTGGTTATAGACAACACTATGTTACATTGAATTCTTGAAGTTTTTTAAGTTTTTGGTGAAGTGTTTGTTGGAAAGAGAGGTGTAGTCTGCATTTGAATACTATTGCTCTTCTAATGATTTTTCAAGTGTGATCCTTAGATAGGGATTCAGGAGATCAAATGCTATTAGTTAAGCCGCCTAACATGATTGGTCAAATATGTCAAATTGCATGAAATTACAAGCTCTTTTGAATTTGGAACTTTGCTCACAATTGAACAGAGACTTGTTTAGTCACCAAAAGAACTAATACAAAGAATGGGCCATCCCATTTGGTCAAGCATTGGCCAACCTGTGTTATTATGATTATGAAAAGAAGCCAGGTGATTTAAGGTGTGAAAAACCAACACTCCCAATAAGGTGGGGCCCTTCATTGAAGATAAGTTGACATGGGCCGAGGCCTGCTGGATTGAAGTCAAATGGTTCTTTGCGATTGACCGGGGGTTTAAAACTTTCATTTTTAGTTTTATTTTGAGTGTTGGTGAGGATGTTATTTTATTCACCTCCCTTGGATCTGTAATATTTAAAGTGTTGTAATAATTCCCCCACCCCGCTTCTTCCTATCCCATTCTTTACTCGCTTTCCCTAACTGTACATATGTACATATCTGACATACCATGCATATCCATGCTTTGCATCCATGATTCATGCCTAGATTCGGCTAAATTTGCATCTTTGTGTTTTAATCAATTCTTATATGATTCTATGCGCTACCTGGTGTCGATATTTCATATGTCATGGTTTAGAAGCCGGATCTTTAGAAGCATTCTCGTGTATGTATTGCATTAGGATTTTGTATATAGGATCATGCATATTTTACTAACTTTGTTTTGTAGCTTGTTCGCGGGACGTCGGTAAATATGTGAGTTTTTATGCTTTAGCATCCCGCTTGTACATAATTTTCTTATTATGTTTAGCATCCTACCATGTGGCTAATTGCTTAAGTGATAAACTGTTTGAATGCATGTGGATGAAGGCTTGTTGCTTGAAATTGAATGATTCAACGAATGTACGTTTTAAACCCACTTTGTAGTGGCAAATTCACAAACTTTAAGCCCACTTGAGGTGGCAAATTCAAACTCTTTTCAAAAAACAAACATGAAAGCGAATTATTCCAATTTGATCAAACTAGTCTATACTTGTATGCTTTACATAGTTAATTTTAGGATTTACTAAATAATCATAACATGAACATATAAAGAAAATAAAATTCATATCATGGTTTAGTAGAGGCCGATCTTTTGATCGGATGAGCGGGGGTGTTCATTATTGACCTTCCCCTCTCATACCTAAGGTTCCGAGCCAAGTATCTTTAGTTCTGATTTAACGATGACCTTGGCACGAGTCATGGGTTTCCTAATTTCCCAAAATATTAGGTGGCGACTCTGAAATCTGATGACGCAGTCCATTTTTGACAAAATTGCAATAAAATGAATTTTTAATAAAAGTTGCCAAATGTGGACTCTCATCTATGTTTCATATTGCACTAGTGAGACTAGATTAAAGAAATCGAGGGTCCGAACTGTTTAACACACGCGGATACCCCCCGGGCATGTTACAGTTTCTGGCGACTTTGCTAGGGATTTTATAAAACCTTGACTCGAACTCCATGATATGACTTTTATTTTCAATTATATGTTTATTGCATTGCATGCATTGGTGCACTTAAAGTTGCTGTGTTGCCCAGATACTGGTGGGAGCACAGACACACCTTTTGTGACACTACACCTATCTTTACATTACTTTAGAGGCCTTGTGTTATAACCTTTTGAGATCTGAAAGTTCTCAGACTTTGAAGATAGGCTATATTGACTCTTCTGATTTCCTAAAGATCTTCATTGGTTATGGCCCAAAGGACTCTTTGGTAATGTCACAATGACTTTAACCCCTAAAGTAAAGCTAACCTTGTACATATAGTGAGCTATAGTACCTTTTAAAATTAGGACATGATACTCTCCAATTTCTAGGATGTATGATACCACTTGTTTGAATTGTGAACCCTAGTTCATTTCAAAAGTATAAGACATGATAACCTTACACTCTATAGAGGTGTTTGTTCTCTTTCCTACTATGTGTTATGTGCAATGTATTAGATCTATATAAGGGTTCTCAAATTCGAATGAGTGGTTTAGGCATTTCAGTTTGTAGGGTTCGGTGTGTTTTTGGTGAGGATATAATTGGAAGTTTTGTTTTGTTTTTGTAATTGAGAAGTGACCACATGTTGATTGCGGGCTTTATTTTGAATATTGTGGATGGCCCACACGTTGGTAGCAATTTGAGAATGGTTTTATTCTAAGTTCGAATTGAGTATTGAGTCTAAGTTTGATCCCACCAAGTTTGTAGAGTTGGGATCGGACTCAAGTCATTCTAGTGAATCAAAGTCATTGATTTCGATAGTGCTAACCTAGACATTTCATCTGTCTAGGTCTTCTTTGTCATTTTCTTTTGAGTCTGTTGTCAAAAGTCTGTTGTCATTGCTGAGTCATAGTCTCTTTTCAATAAACAAAAAACAAAAAAAAATGCCATAAAGTCTTCCTACTTTTCTGTGCCTTTAAATTATAGCATTGACCAAAGTTTTTCAAAACTTTTTCCAAAACTCTGATAAAAACAAAGAGAAAAAATTTCCTCGGGATTTGCAAATTTTGATCAATTGAGGGGAAGAGAGGTGTGCCAAGCCTTTGATGAATAAAATCATTTCTGTTAATGTGGATACTGAGAAGGATCCTGACTTGGTTCAAATTGGTTCTATCTTGTCTTCGTAAGAGTACGAGTGATTAGTCACTTTGTGAAAAGATTTCAAAAACTATTTTTGCGTGGTCCTACGACGACATGCCTGGAATTGATTATACAGCATAGGATCCCTCTTGACTTGAGGCCCGACATTCTTAGCTCCTTAGCTTTCAAACCGTGATTCGAAGTGTTCAGTAATCAACCAAAAGTGTAAGGTTTGAATAGCCGAAATGGAAACAGCCCTTGAACTAGGGGCAATGATGTGATTCAAATGGAGGCAACCCTTGAACTAGGAACAATAAGGTACTACCCTTGAGAGGCTCGATGGGCTAAAAACCCGGAAAGGCGACCCAGGAAAAAGTTAGAACACAAATAAAAAAAATGAAATGAAAAATGAAAAAAAATGAAAAGCTTACAAGGTTGAAAACCCGAAAGAGCGGCTTTTGCAAAAGTTAAAGCATAAAAGGAGAGTGTCAATACGCAAGTAAACCTTAGCCAAAACTATGTAGGGCCTGTGATTCATATTGGAAATAGCCCTTGAACTAGGGGCAAGAAGGTCGGACGTGATGTAGATTGGAATCAGCCTTTGAACTAGGGGCAATGATGTGATTCAAATGGAGGCAACCCTTCAAGTAGGGGCAATAAGGTAGAATATGAGTTAGATTGGAATCAATCCCCCCTTGAACTAGGCGCAATGATATGATTTAAATTTGAAACTGCCCTTGAATTAATGGCATAGCCGAAATGGAAACAGCCATTGAACTAGGGGCAATAAGGTTGGATGTGATCAAAGAATTAAAACTGGATTGTTTCCCAATGAAGACCGCCCAGAAAGTCAAAACCCAAAATTTGAGAAAAAAATGACAATTGAGTTCCTATCCACTACACTAGGGGCAAATTCAGGCCCAATTAGCATAGTCCCTACATCATCATATCTACTGGTCAAGTATAGCAGTCATTCTTATAGATGGCCTAGAGATCTCACACCTAATCAACATGGACAAGTTAAAACAAAAGTACCATTCTTGAGAGGCTCGCTGGGTTGAAAACTCGAAAGGGCGACACAGGCAAAAGTTAGAGCAGAAAAAAAAAATCAAAAAAAAAAAAAAGAAAGTTAAAAACCAAAAATAAATAAATGAAAAAAAAAATGAAAAAAGTGAAAACCTCGCATGGTTGAAAACCCGAAAGGGTGGCTTTGGTAAAAGTTAGAGCACAAAAGGAGAGTGTCAATACCTGAGTAACCCTTAGCCAGAACTACGATGGCCTGATTCCTATCTTGAGGATATGTAGGTAGCTTTATCTTGAAGTTCGGCCCTAATGATTTTTCAACTCATTCATCTCGTCCATGTTTGATTGATGTATCTTTAGTTGACTTGGTTGTCCTATCCATGTTTGATTGGTGTATCTTCATTCTGCTCAGTTTAGTTGGTTTGATTCAACTTGGTTCAGTTCGGTTTGGTGCAGTTCTACTCGGTTTCACTCGGTTCGGATTGGCTTGGTTCGGTTATCACCATTGATTATCTGGTTCGGAGCTATGCATCCCAATGGTTGATTCCATGTTGGTTGGGTAGTGGCCATTTGCAAAAATAAGTTTTGATTATTTTGAATGAAGTTGACTGATTTTCTAAAAAATTATTTCATTTTTGCAAAACCAAACCATTCTTTGGATTTAAAAAGGGAAAATTTTTAGTGCTCACAACTTGGCTTACATGATTTCAAAACAGAAAATGGAATAAGTATGCTAATCTAACTCTTATATTGATTAAAACATTTTTACAAAAAAAATCAAAAATAAAAAATAAAAAAATCAAGGCAATGAATTAGGGGCATAATCGAGTCGGAGATTCTGTCTTCTCCACCACTCGAGTCAACTATTCAGTGTATTCATACTAGTCAGGGTATTCATACCAGTTAGTGTATATAAATGTGTTTGGATTGTTTTGTTCCGTTTTTCTTTCGTTAAGTTATTCTTTGAGTCAAGTCAGTATGGAATCAATGTCCAATTCAGGGTTCAAAATTCAATTATTCTCAAATTCAATCAAATAAAATTGTTTTCAAATTCAAAGTGATATGCCAGTCACGCCAGTGATGAGCAAAAAAGAAACTGATTTTATTGAAGTTAGGGGGGGCATCCCCGATTACAGAGACTCCAAAAAAAAAAAAACAAACCCATATATACAAAAAAAAAAAAACAAAACAAAACAAAACAAACACACACACACACACAAAAAAAAACCCAGAAAAAAAGGGGATATTTTTCTTTTTTCTTCTCCGGTGATGGCCACATGCCAACTTCACTTACTCGGCTCTACCGCCGAGCTCTTCCTTTTTTTGTCGTCGACCCTTGAAGGCCTTGCCTCAGTGCTTACAGGACCATCGAGAGGGTTAACTCCATGCTGGTCCTCAAAAGCAAAGTACGAAGGTGCTCCAAATCAGGCCATGACAGTGGCTTTCCATTTCAACTCTTTGTTCTCCGCCTTCAAAGCACAAATCTCCGCTCGTGCATCCTTGTACATGCACTAGAGTTGAAGGACTTAGCTTGGAAGGATTATGGAGCTGAAGGCTCATATTGTTTATTTTGCTTGTATTTTGTATTTGATATTTGTACAAGCCTAGGACTTTATTTGTATTGAGCTTATGACTCGCCTTTGTTGTACCTAAGCAGCGACTTGGAAAGATGTAAGCCAATAAGGCATATGATACGTATATAGCTTTCATCCCTTCTCACATTTGTCGCTTTTGTATATTAAACTCTGATTAATGGAAGTGTGTCGTTTCAATTATACTACTGTTTGTGGGACGGATTCATTGTATTTATTTCGGGACGTTACACATATGTGGTACATCCAATAACAAAACAGTGCAATAGGTCATATAAAATCAAACAGTTATAATTGATGGCCATCAATACAGTAAACAGTAGTTCCAAAGATTTGAACTAACAGAGACTTCTATAACAGTAGCAGTAACAGTAACAGTAATAGATGTTATAAATGCCACGAGTACATTTCATAAATAGAACAATCATTCATTCAGTTAAAAAGCACAATTTCAGAAATAGAGCATTTTATAATTCATAAAATACTTATATCTTGAACATAGCTTTACAAGGTTGTTACTCACAGTTGGCTCCTTGAATCATGTGATTGGAATACGGCATCTGACGTACATAGACACATTCAAGCACAACATTTCAAAACACATATAATTCATTCAGTCGGTTCTTAAAGCTATTCGATTCATTCGTTACTTATTCATTCAATTATTCCTATTTGTTCTTTAATTTCTCTTGTGTTCATGATATGCGTATGAATTTGAAATACACGTAAAAACCATGCAAATGGATGCCTGAAAATCGAAAAAACGGAGAGAACACGAAACGGAGGCTAGCTTGAAAACCGCACGTGCGAACCACCATCACACGTGTGCTCCACACATGCAATAAAAATAGAATGCAAACTGGAACAGAGGAGGCTGGCGGCAAGTGCGGTCTGGGTTTTCAAAGAATCCGAATTTTAGCTCAATTTTTGGAACTCAATGTTTGTAATTTAAACTTCAATTTCATTCATTTCAAGGCCCAAAACTCTTCAAAAACTTCTTGAATTTAGCATATCTAACTTTAAACAAAAATCATAACTTCAAATCAAAACTCAAATGCCATGCAAAACTTCAAATTCTTGAATTGAAGTATATGATCAAAAAAATATGCATACATGAGTTCTAATTCAAAATCTTTGAAGTCTTCTCTTCATTTTTCATGAACCATGCAAGAATTTGAATTGGAAAATTACAAAACATGAATACTTTGAGTTCTAATTTCAAAATCCATGGAGTTTTCTTTTCAAATTTGGAGAATCATGCAAGAAATCAAATGTGTGAACAAGAATTCCATGAAATGAAGTCATGCATGTCAAAATCTTGAGTTAAATTCTTCAAATCTAACCATGCATGTCATGATATGAACTTAATTCTTACAATTTCTTCCTTATCTTGTTCATTCATATATTCTGCTTCATAAAATTACCAATTAAGCTTGATTTCTTCTTAATTAAACTTAAATTCCATAGATTCATGAGTGTAACATCTCAAATTCATGAAATTAAAGAAGAATTCCTACCTTAGATGGTTGAATTGTTGAAGATTTGCCTTATTCTTCCTTGTTCTTGTTCTTCCTCTTCTTAAGTTCGTTAGAACTCCTCCTCAAGTTGTATTTCTCTCCAACAAAATGCACTCATTCTCTCTCTTTAACTCCTCTCTTTCTTTTATTAAGTTGATGAGTGGCTTAAGAAATGTAATTAAGCTCTAATTCCCTAAGCTTGATTAATTACAAGGTTTAATCATAAGGTTAAATTAAATTATCAAATTCACCTTGATTAAATCAATTCTCATCATAATCTAATTTAAATTAAACTAAATTAATTTAATCATATTAATGTGAATTAGGCTCTAATTACCTTTCCAAATATTTAATTTTAACCTTGTATAAACTTCTGATTCAGATAGGTTCAATTCATATTCTATACACATCTGTTAACCGTAATACAATTCAAATCACACATGGCACATATCACAATTAAAATTAAACACATAATTAAAGTAATATAATCATGATATGCATTTTAGGGTCATTACAAAATCCCACATTATGAACAAGAACGTAATACTCCAATATAATACTCCAATAACGTAACACTCCAATGTAACATATTAAAAAACTCTTTAGTGTACTTTTTCTAAAAGTAATAACATAACATTTCAAAAAAAAACTCCTTAGCGTAATTTTCCCAAATATAACACTCCAATCAATGTAATCACAAATGTAACACTTCAATGCAACACACTCTAATGTAACACACACAAAAACACTAAAAAAACTCCTTAATATACTTTTTCTAAATATAACACTCACAGTTTGAAATTATACATTTACCCAAAGTTTACTAAGGAATTTTTGTACTCCTTTTGGAATGGTTTAAAGAATCCCACGTCTTTTTTTGAAGTGTTACGTTTGAAAAAAGTACACTAAAGAGTTTTTTGTATATGTTATATTGGAGTGAAACATTTGGAAAAAAATACACCAAGGAGTTTTTTTTTTGGAGTGTTACATTAGAATGTTACGTTTAAGTGTTAGATTGGAGTGTTACAGTTTAAAATTATACACTTGCCTAAAACTTATTAGGGAGTTTGTATACCTTTTTTGAAATGTTTGAAGAATCCCACGTTCTTTTGAAATGTTTAAAGAATTC
Organism: Camellia lanceoleosa; assembly: GCA_025200525.1. Lineage (NCBI taxonomy): Eukaryota > Viridiplantae > Streptophyta > Magnoliopsida > Ericales > Theaceae > Camellia > Camellia lanceoleosa. The sequence continues at coordinate 118,620,945 of CM045762.1, read as the reverse complement.
CATATTTCAAGTCATTTTTGTACTCCTTTTAGAATATTTGAAGAATCTCACATTTCAAGTCATTCCAAAATAAAAAAAGATTCTCACATAAAAATTCATTCCAAATTTGATTCCCATAAGTTGTGTATCTTACCTTTATAGCACAAAAAGAAAAGAAGGAAGAGAAAAAGAGAGAGAGAGAGAGAGAGAGAATGACTTATTGTCTAATAGGACCTATTGGTAGTTTACAAAATGTAGATACTAGTAGTTCAAATTTTAAAACTAATAGTAGTTTAGATTTATTCGAGAAAATAAAAATAGTTATAATTAATTTAATCATCTAAGTGCGCTTTAATTTATTCGAGACTAGTAGTTCAGATTTTAAAACTAATTATTTACTTAACTAGTAATACATAATGTAGATACTAAACAAGGAAATCAAAAAATCTGTAAACTCAATTAGTCCAGACCAATCTGGTAGGTTTGGTTTGGTTTTTTTAATTCGTAGTTTGGTGTTGATTTAGAAAATTAGGGAACCAGTCTCCACTAATTGGTTCTGGATTTAGGTCTACATTTCCATATTTGAATCGAATCAGACCGTATAACTTAAACCATATATTTATTTGTTAAATATTATGTTTGTTTAAGTTAATGGTAGAACAATGTGCATGTTATGTTTTGAAAGTTTATATTTTGAAAAATCAGGACAAATTAATGTTGAATATTGATTGCTTAATATTATATTTTTTGCTTCACTAGTGAATATTATGAGAGTAGCTTGTTTAATGGACATGTTATTATTATTTTTTAAAATTTATGATAGATTGAATCTTTTTGAAAATATTATATAATTTTTTTTGTGAACAGATTATGTGAAACCATAGTTCCAGACCGAATCAAACCATGTTTAAATGGTTTGGTTCAGATTGGTTTCATGATTTTTATGGTTTGGTTTAGTTCAAATTTTTATGAAACTGTAGACAATAAATTGATTCTAATTTTATTTCAAATTGATTTAAATCAGACGATGCTCACCCTTAGTAGACACCCCATTTGATTGATTCTATGACTATGACATCCTGAGTGTTTTCCAATAATGAAATAGTAATTCAGATAAATATAATCAATGATACTACAACGAATTAAACACAATTGAAAATAAGAACACAATCACTACGAATGACCAAAAAATTAATCTAACAACACGTATGCCCTAATCGAATCTATGGCACTAATACCTTTTAAGATGATGAACTAGACTAGGCTAATTACTAAATGACACGAATTTCGATTTAAATTATGTCTGAGTTGATTGGTTTGGGTGTGTGTTTGAGCTTGTTCATGGCTTTTTTTTTAATTTGTAATTTCTAAGACCTCTTGAAAGTCAAGCATGACCTTTTGAAAATCAGGAATGACCTGCTGGAATATCTCAGCCACTTCTTGTTAGTGAGGGTGTTAGGATGACTCTACAGTTGCCACGTGTCCCAACTGATCCTCATTTTTAGGGCTCATGTTTGGAGTGCTCCTTAAGAATAAGGGTTCTTCAAATCTCAATCGTTTGGTGGGGGGCATAGGCCTTGTATGGCTGCCAAGTGTCCTCTTCTAGTCAAAGTTATCCCATAACTGTTGAAGAAGTTTGAATTCTAGTCCTTTGATGAGAAGCTAATAGAGGTTTCTCCTAATTTGGATGAAGGCCAACTCTTACAGTATTTATTTAATATATATATATATAGATAGAGAGAGGAAATTACAGGAAAGTGGGATACAAAAAAATTAGAGGTGAGCAGTAAATATATCGATCCGTCCAAATCGATCAAACCGAACCAATCCGCCTCATTTTAGACGTATACGTGATGACGAGCGGACAGTTGCGGATTGATTTTTTCCAATCTGCCTAGCTTTGGACGGATGACGGATTTGAGGTTCAGTTGGTCGCAACCGAACTGCCAAACCGCCGAGTATCCCTAGTAATTTGTAAGATTTTGTATTTTCAATTTATTTATATATTCTATTTGTATTTTCAATTGAAAAAGAGTTTAAATATTCTGTTAAATATATTATGTTGAAAAAGAATTTCCAACTTAAATATATTTTTTGAATTGAAAAAAATAAATGTATTATTTATCTATATATTTTAGTTTTTTAAATCTAACTCTAAAAATAATAAATAAAAAAGATTATATATGTTGGTTGGTTTTTTTTTTCAAAAGCAGATATAGATGTAACAATACAGAAACATACAATCTCTACTATTACTCTGTTCATGGTTTTGGTGATTTGAATTGTTTTTGTATTTTAAGAACCATAGATTATAATACTTTATGTGGATGAGGAATGATGTGATTGTAATATGTGAATAAAGTTTCAACTTTCTTTCTTTGGATGATGCATGCAGTGATTGTAATACTTTGTTAAGTCATTAACTACAATTTTTTTTTTTTTAGAAAGTGCATAAGTTGAATTATGTTAAAAATTTATAAAATTTTAAAACGTTAAACCGATTCGCATCTATCCGCCAATCCGCTCAATGTCAATCCACATGCGTCGGATTGACGGACGAATGCAGATTGATTTTCTTCAATCTGCCAATTTGGTGGACGGATGGCAGATTGAAAGTTCTGTGGCTACAACCGACCCACGTCCGCCCTTAAAAAAAATTACGAAAACATGTGAAGTACAAGTAATTTTGTGATGGAGTGCAAGTAAAAAATTATAAAGGTGCAAGTGTGATTTGTAAGTTTTCATATTTGTATAAAAAAAAAAATTTAATCCCACTTAAATGTAATTCCTATTATTCATATTTTGAAATTAAATAAATAGATTTATGAAGAAATCAAATTATATACCAAGAACATATGTTGATAATTACAACTAAATTTCAACAGAAATACACAAAACAATAAAAGGGTAAAGAGACGAAACCGAAGCCTGCACGGAAGCAGTTTCCTTAAAACAGATTTCGCCGCCTCACGGGTCGAGTGCTTATGAATCCCCGTCATCTCCCAAGATACGACGGTCAAAACCAGCTACGGCAGAAGCACTCTCTATCTAACTTAGCGAACAAAACAGTGGCAGTACTCTCTCACTGTATGAACTTTCAGGCAAACTAACTTGTGAAATGGAAGCAAAAATTTCTGTGTCTGAGACTTGATAGGAGGGTCTCAATTTATACATGTATAGGGGAGAGAGGAAGAGCCTCCAGCCTTTATGGCTGGTCATAATGCACCATTAACCTCTGCAACAAAAGGCAGGAGTTACAAACCTCATTACCTTTTTTCATAAAGCTAACTTCATGAGGCAATTTCTCATTCAAATCTCAATGGTTTTTGGCCATTCTATTTGTGGTGTAAAGATCTCAATGCAAAGTATCTAGACCCACTTGGACCCAACACAATAGATGGTTGGGACCCACTATAATATTTAATTAAAGTCACCAAAAAACTATTTTTTCCAACAATCCCCCACATGAATAAAAATTGACCGAATGACTCAACAAACGGACATCGTTCAACAATAATGACTCGGAGAGAGAGTACAACGAATTAACCCCGACATCAGAGAAGGTAGCCTTTGGCTTTGAACCTCTCCCAGTGAAAACCTATCGAGTTTACTAGCTGATCAGTGAATATGACATCTTGAACTGCTCTGCCGTTTATGTAAACTGAGACAATAGATCTCACACGAGAATTACTCCTACCACCATTCTGTTCTCACTGGTGTGCCCTGTGTGGCCCTGGACACTAGCCTGGTTCAGCGAGTGGTTTCAAAGAATCTTGGCCTGCCCAATTCTTCTAGAAGCAGCCCCACTTCACACTCACATAGGTGACTCTACTAGAATATCCTGCTATACTCAGCTCAACAGCTTAACACACTAGAGTCATTAAAAGCTCAGCTTAACCTCTACACTTGCAGGTATCACTGATAGAAGGAATGGCTGGAGGTTTAACCTCCTCAGTGACATACCACCGTTACACGCAATTAGGTTGTCCCATTGAACCTAGATCTTGGGATCTCCAGTCAACTAGGTTGGGTTTCCATTCCGGTAACTTCCAAAGGCCTCAACCCCATTCCTTTTGATGACGTTTCGACTAACACTCGATTTAACCCTTTGGTTAGCAGATCTGCAATGTTGTCCTTTAGACTTTACATAGTCTATAGAGACAACGCCATTCGAGAGTAGTTGTCGTATGGAATTATGTCTACGACGGATATGTCTAGACTTTCCATTATACATATTACTCTGTGCCCTACCAATTGTAGATATCACAATGAATACAAATAACAAGCACAGGTTTAGACCAACGTGGAAAATCTTCAATGAAATGGCGAAGCCATTCAGCTTTTCTCGCTGCTTAATCAAAAGCAATAAACTTTGATTCCATCGTTGATCTAGATATACACATTTGCTTGGAAGATTTCCAAGACACGGCTGCCCCACCAAGAGTGAACACATATCCACTAGTGGACTTTGAGTCCTTTATATCTGATATCCAATTTGCGTCACTATAGCCTTCAAGCACCGCTGGATATCGAGTATAATGCAGCCCATAATCCCGAGTGTAGCGTAAATACCTTAACACCCGCACAATGCCCTTCCAATGAGAAGCATCGGGATTACTTGTGTATTAACTAAGCCTGCTAACCGAGTAAGCTATATCTGGCCTAGTACAACTCATCAGATACATTAAATTTCCAATGACCCTAGAATATTCTAGCTGAGAGACACTCTAATCATTATTCTTGGTCAGGTGCAGACTCACGTTTACCGGTGTCCTAGACACACTTGTATCTGATTTACTAAATTTCTCAAGTATCTTCTCAACATAGTGAGACTGAGAAAGTACAATTCTACTAGATATTCTGGTAATCTCAATACCTAGAATAATATCTGCAAGGCCCATATCTTTCATGTCAAACTTAGAATTTAACAACTTCTTGGTAGTTTTGATCATTTCATCGTTACTACCTATAATGAGCATATCATCAACATATAGACACACAATGACATAACCTCTGTCAGTGTCTTTGACATAAACACACATGTCACATTCGTTGATTCTAAACCCACTTGACAACATTATGTTGTCAAACTTTTCATGCCATTGTTTAGGCGCCTGCTTCAAACCATACAAAGATTTGACAAGCTTACAGACTTTCTTACTTTGTCTTGGAGTTGAAAACCCCTCGGGTTGCTCCATGTAGATTTCTTCATTCAAATCTCCATTTAAGAAAGCTGTCTTTACATCCATCTGATGTATCTCCAGATTGTGCGAAGCTGCTAATGCAATTACCATGCGAATGGATGTCATCCTAGTAACAGGTGAGTACATATCAAAGTAATCCAGGCCTTCTCCTTGCCTGTACCCTTTGATAACGAGCCTCGCCTTATACTTGTCAATTGACCCATCGACCTTCATCTTTATGTTAAAAATCCATTTGTAGCCTAAAGGCTTGCAACCTGGAGGTAAATCTACCAACTCCCAGGTGTGGTTCTGTAAGATGGAGTCAATCTCACTTTTGATCGCTTCTTTCCATAAAGGACTCTCAGGAGAAGTCACAGCTTCATGGAAAGTTTGAGGTTCTCCCTCTAACATATAAGTCAAAAAATCGGGACCAAAGGACTTTGCAGTCCTAGCCCTCTTACTCCTTCTTAGGTCATCTACATCTTCAGCTTGATCATCAACTTGATCACGCAAGTGATCATTTGTTTGATTAGCTATGTGATCATTGTCACCTTCAACCTCTTTCATGGAACTCTGAATCCCTTCTTGGAGACGACACGGAAATACATTTTCAAAGAAAGATGCATTTCTTGATTCCATGATAGTATTCTTGTGTATATCTGGAATAGCAGATTGAACCACAAGAAATCGATATGCACTGCTATATTGTGCACAACCGTTGAATACACAGTCAACGGATTTTTAGACTTATCCTAACCCTCTTGGGTTTAGGTATTCCCACCTTTTGCATGACACCCCCACATTTGTAAGAATTTATAAGAAGGCTTAACGCCTTTCCATAACTCATACGGGATCATGTCCACTTCGCTTCAACACAAGTTTCACACTTGTGTTTCGTCAGAACGACCTTGTCGGACTTAAAAACCATGTGAAAGTTCGGAACATACAGGACTTCGTTCAAGGGGGGCTTCTCCCTTATTCTAGAAAATTTTCCATGCTCAATGACATTGGCATTTATTGAAGAAATACTCCCTCCTTTCTTTCTATTATCCTCCTCAATTCGGAGTCGGATAATTAAGTCTTCTTTGTAGAATTTATACAAAGTCTTAAACAAATCATTGTGTTACAATGATTATGAAACTCTCAAAATCATATCACAGTAAATACATTCCCAGAATGTCATCAACCGAATTAGGCACCCAAATATATTTGGTCCAACCTATCACTCTGAAGCCAATACTCTTACTATTAGGAAACACAAATCCAGTGTTCAATAGTCTACTATTCGGAACTTCATAACATGGCCAGTAGTCTTATCACTAGAAATCACTAATTTCTCAGCATGTGGCCAGTAGACTTTCTACTACTAGGAATCACAATGTCTTAACCTGTGATCAGTAGTCACTTTACTACTAGGAATCACAACGTCTTGACATAGGATCAATAGACTCTTTCATTACTAGGAATCATCATGTCTTGACATATGACCAGTAGCCTCTCTACTCATAGGAATCATCATGTCTTGACATGTGATCAGGAATCTGTTCACTACTAGGAACCACAATCTCAAAACTGTGTAGCCAGTGGTCTAACACCTCCTAGGAACCACCAGTTTTCTATCTTTGTGATTAGTGATATTGTATTCACTAGGAGCCACCAATTTAAGAATATATTTGGAATTTAAAAATTCAAAATTATATTCACCCACCCTAACGGGTTGTCTCATCTTTGCTTTCAAGCAAAGTCACATAGCAATCATAAATGCTATAAATAACACAAGAATACCATACTAATTGCCTCTGATCAATTCAGAAATGTTATCATGCAATCTTATGATTTCCTTTAATCATACTTGATCTCTCAAGATCTTCCTTTAAGAATCTCGCAAGGCTAAGGTTGTCAGGTGGAACAACATTTCTTTTTGTCACCTTTTAAAGCCATTTCTGAAGCATCACAACAGAATTTCACTTCTGTGATTCCAGAAATTAAACTTAACCCTTAGAAAATCCCTCAGATGGAAATTTAATTCAAAATTAGTTTCACCATTTAACCTAGAATCGAACATGGTCAGGAATGTTCCTAGGAAGACTGGAGGGGTCACATCGGTCCCACTTAAAACCCAGTTAACCTTTTGACAAAACAGCCAAGAGCATATTGACTCCTAGTCCATAGGAAACAATTTTAAAATTAAGATTTCCAGGGGATAAACCAGGTTATAACAAACCAATTTCCAAGCAAATAAAATTTGCTACCAGAATTACACTACTCATAAACGTTAACCGGTACTCCCGGAACTGAGCCCATGATTTCTGAATAAAAATCAGAGATATTTTAGCTAATGCTAAAATTTGGTTTCTTTTTTCAAACCAAAACACTTTGGAAATAATCAGATTATAACCAAAGATTTTCTCCAAACTTGGTTTTCCAACATTTTGGGAAAAAAATGATTAAACCCAAAGACTTCCTCAAACCCTAAAGGTTTGAAATCAAATCCGTCTTAGTTGTCATTTCTGAACAAATAAGAACTCTTTAGCCAAGGTTAAAGACTTTGGTTTCTATTACAGAAAACCAAACCAAGTTCCAAACTTACAAGCAATTTAAAAATTGTTACAACCAAATACATGCATATAAAATGCTTCTAATAATACAAGCAAATAAAACTTGCTGCTTCAAATTGGTAAACAAACCAACTAAATCTCTGAAACCCTCTTGGTTGTTGCTCTCTAACAAACTCAAACCTTAAGACACTTTAGCTAAAGCCATCTGGCAAACTGTAGCCCTCCGTCTAATGCATTCGTTGCAAACTTCACATGTTCTCATGCTCTCTAGTAGAAAATGAAGCCCTCTGGCTTAACTCAAACTCGTGCCCTCTGGCAATGGGTAGCCTTCTGGCTGAATATTTACTTATAACCCAAAACTTCAATGCTCTTGTAGAAGTGTAGTCCTTTGGCAAAAAATTTCTTCAAATATAAAGAAAAATAAACCAATCCAATTGAGGATTATAAGTAGTCTATACAATTCATTTCTACGCTTAGGTATGCCTACAAAGAGAGTTAGTAGCAAACGGCAACATAATATAAAGCAACTAATCTAAAGCAATTGTACATACAATCAAATATTATTTAACCTTCTAGCAAATCATAGAATAGCAAAATAACTAAGGAATTAAGATACTATACAAGTTACAAAACCTTATAACTTCTATATTAAATTAAAAATTAATTGCCATAAATTATATAAGAATTTAATTCACAATAACCATGTAAATAAATATAGGCAAGTTACACAAATTTTATAACTCCAAAGAACTACATTTAATTCAAACTTTAATTCATCCAATTAAATCACACACTATTCATGGAAATAAAACCACACATTACAAATTTTAAAATTTATATAAGAATTATTAAAAAATAAACATGGAAATAACTTATGTGTATAACTCTAGAAAACTAGAAGCAATTTCACATGCAAATTAGATAGTAAAGCTAGAAGCATGCAAAACCAAGATATACATATGCAACATTAGTCAAATAGGATGAAACCAAATAAGTAGCATGTAGTTTATGTAAATAATTTGAATTGTTTATATGTAATAAACTAATAACCAAGCACTTCAAGTGAAACCTTAAAATTCATGCAAATCATAGAAGGGGAATGATAAACCATACGCATAAAATAAGATCAGAGTAATACAATTAAGTATACAAATTATGATAGAGCATTCTAATTAAACTAAGCAATTAGAGAATCACATTGCATAATTTACAATCATTGAAATAGGGAGCAATTCCGCAACCGTTCCTAGTAACATTATACAATTGTTTATATAAATCTATTAGATCAATTTCATAAAAAAAATATAAAGGAAATCTGTTTTAAGCTTGTTGTTCATATTTTGAAATTAAATAAATAGATTTATGAAGAAATCAAATTATATACCAAGAACATATGATGATAATTACAACTAAATTTCAACAGAAATACACAAAACAATAAAAGGGTAAAGAGATTTAAACCTAAGCACGCGAAGCAGGCTTCCTTAAAACAGATTTCGCCTCACGTGTCGAGTGCTTGAGGAATCCCGCATCATCTCCCAGATACGACGGTCAAAAACCATACTCTGGTTAGCACTCTCTGTCTAGCTTAGCGAACAAAACAGTGGCAGTACTCTCTCACTGTATGAACTTTCAGGCAAACTGACTTGTGAAATGGAAGCAAAAATTTCTGTGTCTGAGACTTGATAGGAGGGTCTCAATTTATACATGTATAGGGGAGAGATGAAGAGCCTCCAGCCTTTATGGCTGGTCATAATGCACCATTAACCTCTGCAATAAAGGCAGAAGTTACAAACCCCATTAATGCAGGAGTTACAAACCTCATTACCTTTTTTCATGAAGCTAACTTCATGAGGCAATTTCTCATTCAAATTTCAATGATTTTTGGCCATTCTATTTGTGGTGTAAAAATCTCAATGCAAAGTATCTAGACCCACTTGGACCCAACACAATAGATGGTTAAGACCCACTTTAATATTTAATTAAAATCACCAAGAAAATTTATTTTTTCCAACAATTCCTCCATATATATATATATATATAAATAAGAATCATATCAACCATGGCATGTGATCTCCATGATTACTCATCCCAAATATTTAAGGGTACTTGGGTTGCTACTTTTATAAAATACACTACTTTCACTGACACCTCTTGATTCGACTACATCTTCTAGAAAAAAAAATGCCTTAGAGATTTTCAAATCTAAAAAATTCACTAAAACTATCATATACGCCCATTTATTTTCATAACCATCGCCACGTGGCATCATACCATTAGACAGTCATTTTTTGTCCAAACACCATCCCATAGGGAACTCAAGACTAAACTACTCAAGACTAAAACCTAGAGAAGGAGGAGGGATGGCTGCTATGCGGCTAAACGGCACAATATTGAGGCGTTATCCATTTGTTTTTTATTTAGTAAAACAACATTTGAATATTCTTATTGATCATGATTTTGAGTTGAAAAATATATAAGACATATCATTATTTTTTGGTTTAGTTTTGCAATTTGTGAAAATCTTGAATAGAAATGTTATACAAAAAAAACGTATCTGAAATGATGGGTTAATAACATTTGTAAAATTATAAAGATAATAATAGTTGTTTTGAAAAGTAATGGCCAATCATACTTTGCACTTTTGTACTTCAAACCAAATCTTACTTTATCCCGTGGCTCTTTAATTATCTCATTTAACTCTTACACTTTTAGTTAAGTTACAAATAGATATAGTCGAAAAATGTGGTGTCAAAAATTGACGAAGAAACAAAAATGAGATTTAGTAATTGTACAAAGATATTAAAGACTAAAATGGAGGCACTAAAGTGTAATTTTGATAAAAGTGCAAATATATTAAGTGGAATTAATATTATCACGTGATTGTTCTTTGTTAGTTTTCAAAATGAAGTTATGCAAATATATTAAATTGTTACTTGACTCAAAGTTTGTGAGGTTGTATGAGACATTTAAAAGATGAAAAAGAAAAATGAGATTGGATATAAAATATAGAGGTGAAAAATATAATTTGCCGAATAAAAATGGACGGAGTAATAAAAAAACCTACGTCAATTTGTATAGAAAATTTTATCTGTATATAAAATTGTCTTCATTTTAAATATTATTAACACATCATTTTAGATATAGTATTTTTTTTATATAATTTTTTGTTCACAAATCACTTTCTGAGAAGATTGTCACAAATTAAAAACCTAACAAAAACATAATGATATTTATCAAATATTTTAGAACTCCAAATCCTGATGAATATGAATATTCAAACCCTTAACAATATTGAAAGGTTTCTTTACTTTAAAAAATAAAGAAATCAAAAATCAAATAAAAAATAAAAAAATCCAAATAATAACTCTTCTCACAATGAAGAAGAATTCAAACAACTTTCTAGCACTTTTCGTTGTAGCACGTTGATGCTTGTGCGTGGGACAATTTCCTTTGAAACTTTCGTTTTTGTTTGGTGGTAGTGCTACAGATGTTTTTTTGTGTATTGGTTTGATGCTTTTTTTTTGTATTGGTTTATATGTGTTGGTTTAATATTTAGCTGCTACAAGTTTTGTTTTGTTTTGTTTATAAGGCTCACAAATAGGTCCAAATAGGCTCAAATTTTGATTTATTTTGGTTTTTATTTATAGTGATTTATTTTGGTTTGTTTGTAAAAGTGCATACATATAGTATGAAACGCACGCTTAAGAGTATTCTTTATTTATAAGGCTTAGAAATAGACTCGAAAATAACAGTCCCGATTGAGACTTCTAATTTAGCTGCTTTAGAGCAGCTCTAAACAGGTGGCAAGCTTAAAAATAAATAAATAAATAAAATCAAGGCATATAAACACTGTAGCACTGCTACATCATTTGTAGTGACTCTAATTAGAACTTCCAAACATTTTTGCAAAAATAAAGCTCAAATTGTTTAGGCCTTCGGTTCATTTTGGTTTCTGAAAAAGGTTCCAAAGAGGCTGAAATTTTGGTTGATTTGTAACTTTTAAGGTCCAAAAAGAGCCTAGCAACAAGCCCAAACTGTTTATGCTTACCTACCCAAAACCATTGGTTCGGTCCAGGGAAAAGAAGCTAAACTGGACGAACCGGCACCTGTTGAAGAAAACCAGCCGGATTGCACGTGCATATTTTAGTTGAATCATAAAAGTATCACAGTTAAAAAACAAATCCACATGAAAGTGGAATAATAGTATAACCACTATGTCACCTTTAACTTTAGTTTATAAGTCAAGACCTTTGTGACCGAGTGGTATGTAATCGCGCCTTAAAATGAGATGAGTGAAAGATTTGAGATTCGAACTGATGGATCAACAACAGTTTGTAATTTAACGTTACTAACATACTAAAACTCACAAAAGGAAGGGGGGAAAAATCACTTTAGTTTATATTTGCTAAGTATATATTATTATAACATTTTCTTTCAAACATTATATAATTAATATATTTAAAAAAATAAATATAAATATATTTATGTAATTATATGTATCTTGAAAAAATAAAAATAATTTGAATGAATGTATCTTAATTTTTATATTATTATTAAGTAATTTTTAATATATTTTATAAAACAATTATGATGTTAGGTTCGATTTTGGTTCAGGCCAACAGTTGAACCAGTAATCCATCTACTCGATCCCTTTTTCGATTCGCCCACCAATCTGATTTTTAAAACATTAGTTTGGTGTGAAAAAACTCCCAATACCAAATCGATTTTACCCTAATTATAAAAAATAAAAATAAAAAGATAAATTATATTAAAGTACTGTTAATAGCCCACTTTATAACTTAGGAACCCCCACTTGTTGAATTTTTTTATTACAATAATAATTGCAAATGAAATGACTTAAAAGGACAAGTTTTAAATGGGTTACACACCTCATAATTAGAATCGAATCCATCCACCAAACCATAGCATGAAAAGAACTGAAAGCACCCACCCCCAATCAAAACTCTCATTGTCTTTGTTTGTTGACGAGGAATCTAGCAACCCAGATCATTAAAGATGAATCAAGCTTTCTCCGAATTTGTTTTAATGGGAGTTCTTCAGATCTTGACATGTCTTCACAACTCCAATATAGTAAGATGAATCGAGCAGGACAATGTTAGCTCAAAAGGGGTTTACAACTTCAACGAGATTAGTAGCTCAAAGGAGATTTTCCTTGTAATGGTTCAACATTCGTGTTCAGTACTGAACTCCCAAACATACCGGTGACTTTTATTTTTTTTCGAACTTGTTTTATCAATCACATATTTGAAGTTAATTTGTATTGTGTTGGTGATAATTACAAATAACACACCAGAAAATACAAATAATAAAATTACAATAACTTATTATCAGGGCTGAGGCGCAGGAAACTCGCTCTCTTTAAAGAGATTCAAGCCTCTGCGGTTAGGCAAAAGTCTCACACCGCAGCAGAAAAATCTTGACTTGTCCCCCAAGATACAATAGCCCGACTAAGTCGTATGGTTCACTAATACTGCACAATTGGATAAACCCAAAGCTTTATCACACACACCCTTTCTATTTGCCTGATAATCTCACTCAAGACATAACAAAAGCAACCCAAAACTTCTTCACCTCTCGTGTATATATTCCTAGATAGGACATAAGTTCACTATATATATAAGAGCCTATCTTGGTGGATAAGAAAACGAATGAAGACATGGATAAGATTAGAGACTAAAACCAAGACCTTAGGAAACTTATCTTGGAAGGATGAAGACTTGGTGGACCAAGACCAAGACTTGGCTAAGACCTTGGATAACTTAGAGGTCAAGAAAAGGAAAGCCAACCTATAACACATTATAATATTAAAATACCTACTAACATATTGTTATGCATTCAAATCTTGAGATGACTTAATTCAGTGGGGTGGTCATCTTCCACCACAATCTCAAGCTGTGCATTTCGACTACATCATCTTCGGCCTACATGCTCAGGAACTTGGGTATTATGTCTCTTAGATGCCATTGGCCGACATCGGGATGCACTAATCTGGTCTATCACTAACTCCAAACATCAACATTATAAGACAAACAAGGTTTGGGGGAAAAAGCATTAGAATTTTCAATTTTGTTCGGCCAACAAACCCTGTCGAACAAAATAGGTTTGTTTGGACAAACAATTCTGAGCATTATGGTTTTGAAAACCGGATCGGACCGGCCGGTTGAACCATTGACCGGCCGGGGTTTCGGTCTGGATATACCCACTAAACCGTTTGAAGTTAAAAATTGGCCTATTTAGAGAGAATCGGAAAAACCGACAGCTGAGCCGGCGAACTGATCGACCCGAGCTGGTTCGTCGGGTTGATGAAATTGAAATTTTTGTTTTTCTTTTGATTTCTTCTAATTTGTTTTATTCTTTTTTTCTTTTCCTTCTTTCTTTCTTATTATATATATATATAAGAATATAAGAAATTTTAAATTGGAAACTCTTTTGCGAGAGTCTCCTCTTGTGAAAATCTCATTAAGAATTTGAAATTATTGTTAAAGTCTCTATCTATTTATAAGAAAAAATTGTTTCAAAAAAACTCAAGAAATCAATGTGAGATTCAATCAAATGTATTATAAGGAATATTGAAATTTTGATATCTCTTCAAAATTTTTGCTCTTCTTTTAATCAAATTATTTGAATTAAAATCATATAGAAGAAATATTGAATATTTGATTTCATCTTCCAAAATTAAAATTAATAATATTTTAAAATATATTATTATATTTTTCAGTAAAAAAAATATTAGGAGAAATATTTAAGATAATTTAATTTTTTTAATTTATAATTTTATTACTTATATTTTTATTTAAATATAATTTTAAAATATTTATTACGTCACGGTTGGATTCCAATTCAACTCGACGGTTGAACCAATGACCCGTCCACCCGATCTCTTTTCCGGTTCATTCACCAGTCCAATTTTTAAAACATTGTTGAGCATGGGTCAAAAGTTCGACGCAAGATTTTCGGGCAAATATTCATATTTCAATAGCCTAGTATGGAATATTTCTTAGACCAGATTCACAAACAAGGCACACAATAGTTGACATTAATGAACAAAATCCAAGATAACCAATCTTCGAAACAACCAACAACAAATTTTTATATAAAAAAGGTAAAACCAAAAATACATTCCTTAGAAAATGACAATACTGTCAATTGAGGGACGATAGACTACCGTGTTGAGGTAGGGAAACTATCGTCGGTCAGTTAGTGAGAGGGGATCTACCGTCGCTAGTTTGGGGAAGAGTTGACTGTCGTTGGTGGGTTGGGGAATGTGGGTTTTGCTTTGTTGAGAGGGGTGCGTTCCAAAAGATTGGAGTGTACAGGTTATTAGAGAGGGGTCGGGCTTATTTGGGATGTCTTAAATGAATGTATTTTTTGATTTTTTAGATAAAAAGTTGAGAAAAAAATATAATTGTTTAGGTTAATTTTTTGATTTTATATAAAAAAATATGTATTAAAAATTGTATAAATTAGTATGTAAGGAAAAATTAAGATTGAAAATTGTATAGCCGTAATTTTTGACTTTTGATAAATAGTGATAACTTTTTAACTTTTTGAGTAATTTTTTAATTTTTTGGCCACATGCCAAACTTGGAATCCAAAGAATTTTATAAATTTTAAATTTTTTAGGTGGGTGTATAAAAAGTAAAGGGTCCTAAGTAACAAAGTAAAAGCTATTATCAGCACTCATTATATTAATCTCCCTTGTATGAAAAAAATATAATGAACCTCTAAGTTTGACATAATTATATTAAATTCTCTTATGTTGTAGAGCTTTGGAAAAGGAAAGAAAAAAAGAAAAAATATATAGGTGTATGAATTGTAATTATATTTTATTTACATTTCACTTACATTTTCCTTTTTCGTTTCCCTACTCAAATCCATGAACGAAAAACAACCTTGATATTTTAATTTGTTACTTACATGAATAAACACCAATTCATTTTGCATTAGTTCTGGTCACTTTGGCTTTACTAAAAAAGATGTCAGTATAATTATATCAAAGTCGTAAGGCTCAATATATTTTCATCAAACTCAAATGTCGTCAATGTCATTTATCCCAAAAAAAGAAAAAGAAGAAAAGTAACAGTTCTGGTCAAGAAATCCACCACACAACCCGACCCACAAGACTTCATCAATTAAAAGCAATATTAGCAACATATTTAACAAACCACAGGCAATCCAATCCTACACATCCAATCTCAAATTCCAAAAAAGAAAAACAAAAAACAAACAAAAAAAAGAAAGAAAGAAGGAAGTTTAAAGAATATATATATATATATATATACGCATATAGAATCAGGAGAAAAATTCATCGACAAATGAAGAAACCAAACTCTGCAGAAGATGATGCCGAAATGCCATTGCCACGTAGGGAAGAAACAAATTTTATTTACTTTAATTCCCAGGAAGAGGGGGTGCAGGAGCAGACTTCAGAAGGGGTTGGAGAGCCTTCACTACAATGCTCATATTTGGCCTGAACTCAGACTCATATTGCACACACAATGCTGCCACAGCAGCCAGCTGCTCCACGAAAACATGATCACATTGTTAGATCTCGTTTGGTAACGCTTCCATTTCTTGTTTTCTGTTTTAGTTTTCATTCTTTTGAAAATTGGAAATGAAAACTTGTTTAGTATATTTTCGTTTTCATTTTCGTTTTATGAAACAGACATTTAGTTGTTCCATCTGAATGTGTGTGTGCACGCGCGAATGCTTGTATGTCTGTGTGTGTGTGTGTGTGTGTGTGTGAGAGAGAGAGAGAGAGAGAGAGAGACCTTAGCGACTCCTTTTGGAGGATACTCGCCCTTGAGCTTTGGGTCTACACATTGTTTGACTTTGTCTTCACTTAGTCTTGGAGTAGCCTATTGAGATTTTTTTTTAAATTTAAAATGCATTAATTTCAACTAATAATCTGATGTTAAAAATAATACTAACTCAGAATAAATAAATAAAAAGAAAAATAAGAAAAAATTGAAAGAATGGGAGGATAGTTCAGAAAGCAGGCACAAAAAGAGAAGCGCACCCAAGTAACAAGACTCTGTTGTCCACGAGGCATAGTGTGATCAACAGGTTTGCGGCCTGTTATAAGCTCTAGCAGAACCACCCCGAAGCTATACACATCACTCTTCTGTGTCAATTGTCCAGTCATTGCATATCTGCACCACGAGATTGTCACCAAATTAATAAAAAAATTGTTTTTATTTTATTAAAGAGAACTCTGTTATACATATGACAGACTTCAACCAGGCACAAAGACCAATAATACTCTGTTTTGACGTCATTTTGGTCATGATTAATACCAGTGTAAGGAGAGGAGATAAGGGGTTTAAAACATGTAAGCCATCCCTTTTCTTGCATTTTAGTTCTTACCTTAAGCTTCATTTTTAAATTAAAATTTCTTGTACTCTTAAGAACTAACCCAAATAATATTAAGGGCACTTGGGCCAAAGGTCTAATTCTGAAACTTTTGGGGCCATAAGAACAAAAACAATTTGAAAGACCATAATACCCATACCTATCTGTCCACCACTGCTGCAGCAGCGGTGGACAGTGGTGTTTGAGAATGGAGAGAAACTTCAAATAGAAAAAGTGCAAGGCTTTACCTGTCACAAATGTCCTTCTCACCCAACAAGAACAAAAAAACTTGTCTTGACCACAAAAGATCCGACCATGTCCTTAATGCCCCACCATGTGCTCCCCTCTTTGGATTTATCACCAATTTTTCCTAATATTGATCCTTTAAGTCACCAACTTTGGTTAGAAACACAAACAATTTGAATTCCATTCAAGGGATCAAACCTCCTCTACCCCAAATGCATAATAGGGTTAAGGCGTCCCTAATAGCCAGTCCGACGGCAAACCAATTCAAATTCCAAGTAACCCCGTAAGGAGAGTTTAAATTAGAAGCAAAACAATATGCATTAAGAGTTTTACTTCCAAAAATAGGATTGAAGCCATGGCCTGAAGAACTTAAATCAAATATATCAAGGACATATATTGTTTCTTCATAGAATAGTTGGGAGTAAACAGAATCATGCAAAAAGGGTTGTTAACAAACTCTGGATCAGTAGGAGTCAATTACCTGATGGCCACTAACAACATTAGGTGTATAAATATGTAAGATGAAAGTAAAACCACATAAGCATGAAAGCAAAACATAAAGCCATGTACACATATAGAGCTCCAAACAAAAAATTGCCACATAATTAAATATGGCATGGGTTTCAGAAGCATTACTCTGGTGCATGATAACCAAATGTTCCCAAAACTCGAGTAGAATGAAGGCGGGCAGCCATGTCAGGAGCCTGATTTGAAAGGTTAAAATCTGCAATTTTGGCCTTAAAGTCTTCAAATAGAAGCACATTGCTAGATCTGATATCTCTGTGTATAGTATAAGGTTGAACCTTCTCATGCAAATATTCCAACCCCCTTGCAGCATCAATAGCAATTCTCACTCGCTGCATCCAGTCCAGCACAGGTCCTGGTTGCGCTCCTTGGACTCCTTTTCTACCTGCAAAATGCAAATAATTTAATAAATTGCTTCTCATTGGCATAAGGAATCTGTGTAACTTGGAACGTGGATCATTTTGGTACGTGAAACAATTTAAGGTATTTCTAGAGCAATTTTGTTTTGAGAAATATATATTCAATAAAATATATTTTTTTCTTCAAAGAAATCATGTAACGCATTTCTATGAGCATTATGATTCATTTTTTACGTTTCGTCTTGCCAAAACCACTATCCATCAATTTTAGTTCATTATATTTGAATTTTTCCACTTAAAAAACCTTCAAAGAAATATAATGGGAAATTTTATGGATCGCTTTAGGGTGCTAAATTCATCGTTTTAGAATGAAGTACACCATGTTTCAGAATGTGTGTTCCAAAACATTCTAATGACACTGGAAAACACAAAGCACATTTGTTATGCATACCATGCAAAATGTCATGTAGAGAACCCATGGTTGCAAACTCAATGTTAGCACACGGAGATTTCCTTCTACACAGTAACCAAGCAACTCAACAAAATTTCCATGCTTCAGTCTTGAAACCAAGGAAACCTAAAGAGAAGTACAAGTATAATCAAATACAAGGGTATAGAAAAAGAATTCATTTATGAAAATATAGGGGAATTGCATACTCAAGGAAATCAAAGAACAAATATTCGTTTAGTAAAGATTGCGCACACACCTGAGTCAAAAACTCATTATTTGATTCAGGCTCAGCCGAAATGTCAAGCTTTTTAACAGCCACAGCTCTTCCATTATTTAATTTTATAGTACACTCTTCCATAGGATCCTTCACCAATCAATGCCTGCACTCCAAAAAAGATCAGTTTTTTCTTTCAGCTCATCCAAGGAAAGTGCTGGCACTTCAATAGGTGGTATTTCCTTCTGAACTTCAGTTTTGGCAGGAGCAGATGCCTTTGCCCCTTTTTTATGCCCTAAAATGTACATACAGGAGAAGCACACAGCATAAGAAGAAATCACAAAAACAAATAATCTGACGCGAGCACAGGTAAGGTGTAAGGCTATAAAAGCCCCAAAATAGAAGATAAGCAAATCAATATAGAACTTGCTACAAATGCATTCATCATTGCCATTTAATAGGTGTGCAGAAAACAGCTCAACCCACAGAAACTGAGCTGAACTGCACCAACCTGTGCAGGTTGAGAGAGTGGGTAGAGCAGACTAGGAAAAATTGGTGCTTCACCAACCCACTTTAAAACTGAGCCAACCCAACCTGCCTATTCTCCATAAACATTAAAATACTCCTCTCTAATCCCTCCTCCCCAGCACACTAACCCCAAGTAGAACAGCCCCACCCCTTTTCAATTTCGTTTCTTCCAGAGACTTCTCCAGGCATCATTCCCTCTCTCTAGACTCAAGAAGCATTATGCTGACCAAGATTTGACGTCACTGGCACTACAAGATCAAGCCATTGCCGCCAATGCAGTTCCCTCTCTCACTATGGCTCGCTGCCACAACATCAAGTTACTGCATGAGATCCCCACATCATCTGCAGCTCTACTAAGGGCATCTCAAGAAGAACTCCTATGTCGCCAAAGCCCTCAAACATTGGCCACCACATCCCACCTTCAATCATCCTTGAAAGACAACCATAAAATTCAAGGCTTTTGTTTTGAGGTAATGAAACTTGTTCTTGAACCTCTTTAGTTAGAATTGGTTGGTCATTTGACCCAAGTGTAGTGATTTGCCACTGATATCATCCACTTTCAATCAAAGCTAAAGATATGTTTCATTTTCTTTCTATCAATTGTTACAGTTATTTTGTTTTTGGGTCAGTGATTATAATGAGTTGCTTGATGAAATGCCTATAAAAGTTGGGCATAATGTAACCGTGAACAATTAATGTGCCCACTCTACTAATTTTTCACTATTGCACCTTTTCCCCCATAAAGGACCAGTTCAATCTTGCAAAATAACATTGTTTGAATATACTTGGCCTAATGAACTTCATTAATTATAGCATGCAAACTTCCTCCCCACTTGAGATAGACATACTCGTATGTCTTTTTCATTAAAATATCTCTTCTTTTGATGGAGAATTTTTTTGGCTGTTGAATGCTGTGCAGATAGGCATACTCGTATGTCTTTTTCACTAAACTCTCTCTTCTTTTGATGGAGAATAATCGAATATGCTAAAATTTGTCCCATTTGTTGGCTATTCTAATCAATTAAAATATTATTAAAATATAATGATCATCTTTTTGTATTTTCAGATATTGCATTGTTGCATCTCCCACTCACATTAAATTGCAGTGTGTTCTACTGTTAAACTCAATAATGTATTTTATTCTATTTTTTTAGATTTTGAAGTCTTCTAAAAAGAAAGGGACTGACCTTACTTAGAAACATTAAATGCATCAGTATATTGTAGATGTATGAAAATTATGTTAGAATGGTAGCTTCTTCTTTTTTCCAATTACATTTTAAACAGTTTTATATCTATATATATATATATATATGGATATATTTTACTAAAAAATGAAAAATAAAATGAATCTTACGATTTACAATTAGACATGATTCATGATTCAAAATTTTGACAATTCGATTCACGATTTGACAACCATACCAGCAAGCAAACATCCTTTACCCACCATGACATTAAATTAATTGCATGCTCACACAAAAACAATTAACATGAAGTGACTCCTATATTCAATAGACAACATTAGATACGAATCGCAGTCAAGCTAACATACCATCTGCATGGTTTCTTGGGCTTTTGTAAGGCTCATTGTCAGTGGACGGGTGGGACTCTTCTACTTGACAAGTACAACACAACCACCTACGCATCCTCCCTGGTTTCTGTTTCAAATGAAAATTGTCCGCCACACTTGTTTTCTGCCCATGTAAGTAACCAGGAGTAGGTGCGTGCCTGTGGAATTATTAGAGTCAAATATGCAGAGTTCAAAATGCTACAGCAAAATATCTGAAGTGTGCACACCATCGTAACATCATAAGTCATGACCTAATAAATTTCAACAATCACTTCTCTTTGCAGATCATAAAATTTTCAAAGCAAAAGTTTCTATTATCATTTTACTTTCTTCTAAAATAACTCATTTAAAAAGCAAATTTACAATAACAGGCTTATGAATGATTCATGACCAACAAAATAAAAATGCAAATTTGAAAAGGCATTTCTGTTAGCTTGAGCATCTCCAATGGGCTCTTTAAAAAAGGCATGTTGGTTATTATAGTTAGCCTCGTCTTATTTTACGTCCTCCACTGGGCTAGCTACTACACTAGCCATTTTAACAAAAAATTTCCAAGCTAGCTACATTTGGAGAGCCTTGGGAGGCTGTTTAAACAATTCGTGTGGATAAATAGGTAACATAAAGAGTAGCATTGGAGCACATAGATAAAAAAATAGTTAGGTAAAATAAAGAGCATTCTTTTTTTTGTACTTTAGCTAGTGAAAAATAAAGAGTAGCGTTGGAGTTGCTCCCCGTGGCTAAGCAGCACGGGCACTTTTACCAAGTTCGCATGTCCATGTAAGACACCAACACTCGTTGGACACTTCAAGACAGATATAGCCAAATGTCCACACGTGTCCTATTATTTATAAATTTATGAAGAAAAAAAAAAATAGACCTCAACACGCTTCGAACACTTGAAGGACACACTTTTCTATTATTGTTTAGAAAAACAAGAACACATTGCAAATTTGAACAAAATATTTGAGACCCAATATCAAAAGAAAAACAATGTAGATTTATATCTATTAATCCCTTTTCCTTTAAGTTTTAGATATTAGTATTATATTCTATTTCTTTTACCATCTTTAAAGGGTAGGAAGCACTGATAAGGATATGATATACGGAAACGAGATACGATATGGATACGGTGATACGACAAAACCTAAAAAAATAGGATACGGGTACAGCTAAGATACGTTTGTAAAAAAATATATTTTTAAAAAATTTATTAGTAGTGAGTTCTACATAAGAATGTTGAGGGATCACATTGTAATTTTATAATGCAAAACACTACATTTAAGAAATGGGTATTAATTTAAGACAGTAGCTTGTTTACTTTTTAAATTTTCAATAGGTCTTGCAAATATTTCATTTCAATATCAAGTCTAATATGTTTATATTACAATAATAAATCAATCCACAACTTGTCCCTGTGCTTTTCCTTTTGGCACTGGTAAAAATATTGCATCATTATTGTTCTATTCTCTTGTTAAATCCTTACTTTTTATGTAGTTGTAGGGGACATGCATGAAAAAATAAGAATACATAAATTTGACAAATTTTATTACTTTAACTCTTCACTATGTTCTTCTTATCAAAGAACTAAATAAAGTATTTGGAGTAATACACGACTTGAAGTATTTGATACGTCAAAATTAAGTATTCGATGCTCCAAAATTAACGAAAAAATAATTAAGAAGAATTTGATACTTTCAATAAGTATCTGATATGTATCTACAAATATCTAAAGAGTATCAGTATCCGATGCAGATACATTTCCCATTTTGAAGTATTTGTGCTTCATAGTTTAAAAGAAATATTCATATAGATGGCATGACATATAATAAATATATTAAGCTATATCTTTTGAGCGTGTCTCTTACAGGTCGTGTCCTACACTTTTTTGAAAATTGTTGTGTCGTGTCATGTCATGTGTATGTATCCGTACTTCTTAGGACAATGGTCTTGTCCAATCAGATATCTAGGTGCTTTGAACCAACACGCTTTTAGAATCACAAATTTTAAAGCTGTTTGAATTAAGTGATTTGGAAAGAAAACAAAAGAAATTGATTTCTCTTTGTCCTAATCACCTGTTTGGATTACTAAGAGGAGAAATGGGAGAAAATGTAGAGAATGGTTTCTCTTAAAATTCATTTTTTGAATCTCTCCAAAAGTGAAGAGATTGAGAGAGAAAAGAAATGTGGTGATTAATAACTTTTTATAATACCAAATTGTCATCTTGATACTAAAGAAATAAGAACATAAAAGGTTATTTTAGCAATATAACCTATGATAATTTATTTTCTTTTCATTTATGTAGTCTATCCAAACAAGATAAGAGAAAAATTACTATCTTCTCTTCTTCTTCTTTTTTTTTTTTTTTTTCTCTCCAACTTAACCAAACAAAAGGGAGAGAAAACAAAATCTTTCTATTCTTTTCTTTTCTCACTTAAAACAAATAATTTCTTTATTTTCTCTCCTGGATTCCCAAACAGAATGCTGACAAGCATGATTGAAATACAGGTTAGCTTGGCTTGTGTTTGGACCTTAGTTTTGCAGAGGGTAAAAAGAAAAGAGAAGGGAAAAAATCTGACGGAGCAGAAGTTAATGCTTTTCTTTTTAACTACCCTTTTATTTTCCCTCCACAAATCCAAGATCCGAAAACGAATTATTGTTATGAAAGGACAATAAATTGACATTAAATGGATTTACAAACATTTAATACATTATACAACAATGTATCTCTCTAACACTTAAACATAAATGCTGACGTAGATGTGTTTGTATATATATACATGTGTATAAATAAAATGTAATGTTGCCAAAAATAAAAAATAAGAGGCAAACCTAGAAATATGCAAATCTCAAATGAAATCATCAATCTAATGCAATATTTCAAATGAAATTTATTGAATTCACACAATAATAGTTAATGAATTAAATAAATTTGCAAATACATACAGAGACCCACAGCTCAACAATTCTAAGAACAAAAGAAATTCAAAGAAAATAAGAGAGACCCATAAATTAAAATTTCAACAATTAAATAAATTCACCCAAAAAAAAAAATTAATTAATAAACAAGAGGGGGCCATCAATTCTCACCACCAAACCATAGCGAAAAAAGTTGTCATCCATCAGAAACAGACAGAATAATAAAATGTAAAAGCAAACCCAGAAACAAAATCGATGCTCTTAATAATTTCTCCACAAAATGAACAATCAAAAGCAAAATCAACAAATGAAATGTGGTGATCAGTCCTAAAAATACGTTTCAAAAAAACCCAACAAAGAATGAGAGAGAATGAGAAGAAAGAAGTAAGAATAGAAAATCTAAAGCGAACAAGTCAAAAGAAATTGACAGATAATTTGACATCTATACATTCATATCAAGAATAGGACATTGAAGGATTATTTACCTGTTTTTCTCTGTATAATTCTTCTTCTTTTTTCTTTGTTATCTTTTTTAGGGTTTGAAAGTCGAATAGTGTAAGTATGGAAATGGAGGGTTGGAAAAATGAGGGAGGCAAGAGAAGTTTGAGAAAGAATCTCTTTCTCTCTCCTCTCCTCTCACTCTCTCTCCTCTTGGGTTATTTATGTATATATCTGGTTCCTGTCCCTAATAGTATGGATGGATGGAAGGAAAGGAAGAGAGAGAGAGAGAGAGAGAGAGAGTTTAGTGGTTGAGGGAAGAGAGAAGGCGAGAGAGGGGGGGAGGCTCTGTAACTGTAACTGTTCGTTTTTGTTTGGAAAACGTATTCAAATAGGCTGTGTGAAATCCGAATTTGATCCGGTTTAGTTTAATTTGATAGATTTGGATTAGTTTTTCTAATTTGTGATTCAGTTCTCCATTGAAAAATTAAATTTTGTAGTTTGTGGATTGATTCTGAATTGAATCTCACATTTTGTAGTTTGTGAATTGATTCTGGATTGAATCTCACAGTTCCGATTAAAACTGATTCATATCATATATAAATAATTTATATTTATATTACACACCTCCTCGAATAATATTTTTTCTAATTCTATATAAAATTTAAACCCGTATAATATTTTTTTAATTATTTTTGTTTGTTAGTTTTTAATTTTATTTTGTAATGGTCTAAATATTTAGGTAGAACTAGTTTTCTTATGATTATTTAAATTCTAAAATAATACGTCGTTATTATAGAAAGACATGTTACTATTATAGAATTAATATGATGATATGTTTATGTTTTTATAAAATTAAAATGATATATATATTTTTTATTATTTAATTATGTGAATATGTGATCTTAAATTAATCCAATTTATGTTTAGATAGATTGATTCAAATTGATTCCACAATTTAAACAGAATTGATTAATTCTAATTTTCAAAAATCGTAAATAACAAATTGATGCTAACTTTATCCCAATTCAAATCAATTCAGACCATCCTCATCCCTAATCGGAAGAGAGGCTGCATCCCTGATTTTTCTTCTCACAGTCTCTTTAGGGGCTGTTTGGGAATTCTCATATAACCACCTCTCTCTCTCTCTCTCTCCGATTTTTTTTCTTTCTCAAAATTATGTTAAAAGTTATGTTAAAATTTTATAAATTATAAACACCCTTGAGGTTTGATAAAATACGATTCCCGAGATTTGAAAATTACAAATTACCCCCTGAGAGTTAAATTTTCATAACAAATTAGGAAAAATTAGGGGGGAATCTGAATGAAAATAAAAACCTCAGGGGGCAATTTGTTATGGAAATATAAACCTCAGGGGGTGGGATGTAATTTCTCAAACCTCAGGGGGGAATCTGTATTTTCGCCAAACCTCGAGGGGGTGTTTGTAGTTTAATTTTGTCAGTTGATCTCGTGTAGCCAAATCTTAAAAAAATTTTAAAAAAAATTCCAAAAAATTAAAAGAAAAAAATAAGTCCCAAAAACACTTTACTATTTTTTGCTTATTTGTCGAATTTTTTAGATAGTGTTTTAGAATTATGATTTAAAAATAGAGTTGTATTTTGAGTTTGTGAGTTTTAGAATTATGATTTGAAAATAGAAAATTTGTTTAGTTATGAATTTTGACAGGGATAGGCCCATAGAGCCCACGGCCCACCATTCAAACCCCATTATACAACCCGGTTAGCCAAACCCAACACAGCTGGAGTCCAACCGGACAGGAAAGACCAATGATGCTCGAACAAGTGGCAGGCGCAGAAAGCCACGCCGCAGACAAAAGATCTCGCAGTTATTGTCACAAAGACATCACCATTAATGCAATTTCATCACAAAGATTTATCATGACAACACCTCTCACCGAACACACCTCGCCTCAACAAGGCGAACCACGCCAAGCTTTACGGGGACAATCAGAACGACAGAGACAGCGAAATGATTACAGTTGGATATAAGCTAAACTCGAAGAGAAGAAGAAGGTTAAGTTTTCCGTCTCCTATCTCTCTCTCTCTACATTTCTTCTGTATTATCACCTTCTCTAATTCCTACACCGGAGGGTTCGCCGGGGGACTACCCCGTTCCCCGATCGAACTTGTTTGCAGGTTATCCAGTGGGCTTGAGGAGCTTGGATCGGTCCAACCCATCCACGAGGACTCACTGTACTATCAAATTTAAAAAGGAATTTTGAATTTTTGACGTGACGTATGAAATGAGAAAAGTTATTTGGTTATAAGTTTAAAAAAAAAAATTCAAAACTTAACTGATAAACTTATAACTCATAACCTTACAACTCAAAACTCTATTAAAAATTTTATTCAAACTCATAACCAAACTCTTTTTAAAATTTAATTCAAAAAAATAATTTTTCATTTTGGTCTAAAAAAATAATTTATATATTTAAAAAATATCAAAAATAAATATAATTTTCTTTTTCTAAATAACAGGTGGCGATTGGCAATTACAAAAAAAAAAATATTGTTCCGGTCAACCGACCGGACGATCAGCCGGATGTCTGGGTGGACAACCGAGTAGATCAAAAATTTTAAAAATGTTCAGTTTACCAAACATATTTTCTAAATGTGTTTTGAAATTGATTTAGAATTATGATTTGAAAACTCTTACCAAACATAGGATTAGAGTGTAGGGATATAATTAGTTTTGGAAAATCTTAACAAACATAACCTTAATTTTTTTGATTGGTCTCGTCAAACTAAATTTTTTTTAAAAATTAAAAAAAAAATTGAAAGACAAAAATAATTCCAAAAAAAAAAGTCACCAAGTAAAGGAGAATTTATTAGAAAATTCTCTTTCAAATACTCCTAATTCTCATATTTAATGTATTTTATGAAAAAAATTATTCTTATAAATATTTTTTTAACCCTTAGCAATTTTAGTAATGTGAACATTTACATTAAATAAATTTAACAGTATGAATGTTCACATCATGAAACATTCATACTATTAATGTGAACATTAATGTGGGCTTCACCTTATTATTGTAAGAATATTTTGGTAACTATATCATCTATAGAATTATTGAAACAGAGATAATTTGAATCAAGTGAAATATAGCTAGGTGAAGAGAGATTTCTAGATAAATGCCCCAATAAGTAAACTTGAAACACCCTTAATTTATTATTATTATTATAGATATATTATAATAAATTCTCTTAAACTATGACTCATTTGTATTTTACTTTTCTACACTTCAAAATGCAACAGTTAATCACTTTGAATTATTACCTTGATACACTTAACATCTTTAGTTAAAATTTTGTTCCTAGATTTAACAGAATTGATCATGCGTGAAGCACATAACACACTTACTATTTTTTAAGATAATAATATCTGTTATTGATTTTTTTTAGGACACTATGAGTGTATTTGGTTTCAACTTTCTGAATTCAGTTTTATGAAAACTGAATTTTTTATTTTTTACGTTTTTTTTCATTTTTAGTGAATATTTTTAAAATTTTAAGTATTTTTTCTTACTTTTTTAGATATACCTCACTTATATGTATTTAAAAAGTAAAATATTTGTGAAAAATTATTTTAAAAAATTAATAAATACACAAAAATATTTTTAAAAAAAAATACTGATTTTTTTTTGTATTTTTGGTATTCAGTAAATTTTTTAAAGATTTTTTTTACGAAAATTATACTTTTTAAATATATTTTTGTTAGCTATCTAAAAATTTTAAAAATTGCTTAAAATATTTAAAAAATTTAGCAAAAATTTAAAAAAATATGAAAAATAAGAAAGTAGAATTTTCTAAAAAATATTTTCAAAAAACTGGAAACAAACATGATGAATACCTTTGTTTAGTTATCACATTTTCACTTCGTCTCTGTTATCTTTCTGGCAAAATGCAAATGATATCACCATGTAAAAGCATTATTATCTTAAAAATTCAATAAATATGTCATGTGTTCACATATAATCTAATTTTGTGTAAATCCCTAATAAGATCCTAACATATAATTTAAGAGTTTTACTATAATTTTTTTTTTTTTTTACGCTAATCACATATATATTTTAAAAGTCAGATTGTTTGTTCGACTGTGTTGTTTGGGTGCTTATCACACATATCGTTTCAATAATTTAAATTATTTATTTTTAAATCACAATGGGTAAATTATTAAAAAAAAAAACTCAAGTCGATTGATAATTGTAACTACATTAGTTTATGACATTTATTCGTGAAAAATAAATGGCAAATATTATTTGAAAACTATATAATTAATTTTTTGAAAGACAAATATATTAAGATAGGCTAGTTATAGTCATTAAATCGATCTAATTTTTTTCATGTATAATCTACACTTTGTGATCTAAAAACTAAACGGTTTAAATTATTAAGATAGAACCCATCATGGGCCACGCAGACTAACAGTACAATACAATCCAGTCTACAACTAATTGGACCCCATATATTTTAATAGTGCATTCTAAGAAATATGTTTGTAGCTTAGCTTATGTGTAAAGAAGCATTTTGTGGTATAAGATTGCCAGTCAAGATCTTGTCAATGGGAGTTTATAATATTCTTTGGGCGTATGTTGTTTGGACTGATATAGTTTTGTCATTAGATTAATAATTCAACAAAATACATAATTTGGTGTTTGAGTAAAAAAATTAAGGTCAAGATAATTTTTCTGAACATAGTCTGATAAACAAACGGAGCCATAGGATGTTGTTAATCACTTCTCATAATTCTAAGCCTCCATTTGGGAAGTGGGTTGGCTTTTTAGTTTTTTGGCTTTTTTAGCCTGGGGCTGACAAGCCTGGTTTGGAAAGGGCTTTTTGACTTTTTGGCTTTTTTGACTTTTTTTGTGAGAGATGAGTGTAATGATTATGGGTTGGATTTGATGTTTTATTTTTTGTGACTAAAATACCCTATTTTATTTTTTGTGGCTATTTTAGCCCCTAACCCACCAAAACCAACTTCCCAAACTATCCCAAGTCAATCTAAATATGGGATAAAATACACAATCCAATAAGCGTAGAACTAACAATCCTTTGTCAAATTATTTTTGATGGAAATATTGATAGGATTGTGAATGATAAGTTATACCATGACATTAGATGTGATAGAGGATTGAATATATAATAGGATTACGAGGGATAAATTATAGGAAAAAATTGCATTTCAATGGAGTAGATGTATAAAAAATTTACATTTTAATGATAGTGCAATTCTCCTATGTGCATAGTTCAAATTCATTTTTGTACTTTGTGCAACTCTTCTTGTGTGTCAAAGTTACACAAAAAAAGATTCACATTAGTGCAACTATTTTGCGACTATCCCATCTATTTGCAATTTTCACTAAATTATACCATGAGATAACAGATAAGATGAATGATTTGATAGAATGAGTGATGTGTTATATTTGGTTATGATGAAATAATAAGATATAATTCTTTTTACAGTTGTATGAAAGAAAAAAATTATCCAGAGAGGTTTAATATTTCTAATACCACACTACTTATGGTATTATTTAATCCCCCATTTTTCTTTATTTAATTATCTATGTAAGTACTAAAATTATTTAGAGTTCAGTACCATACAAAACAAACACTTGATTCAGAGATAAATTGTGAAACCCACATGTTACTCATCTCTAATCCTTAACAGTATGGTGAGTTCTACATGTTCACTTCATTTATAGTCCCACCAACAGTGAGGAAATCAAACCAGTCCTAGGAACTTTAATTCGATTTTCTTGTGAGACCTACATGTTAACTTCACTTTTAGTCCCACCAATAGTGAGGAAATCAAACCTGCCCTAGGAATTTTAATTCATTTTTCTTGTGAGTCCTACATGTTAACCACCTCCAATCTCTTTCTTCTTAGCTCGCAATCAAGTACTAGACTAACACTCTTGTGAGTCCTACATGATGCCTCCACTTTCAATCCCACCAATAGTGAGAAAATAAACGTGACCTAAAAATGCTAATCCAATCCAATTTATCTCACTACCAAAAAATACACTTTTGGCGACTAATGTTTTAGTCGCCAAAAGCATTAATTTTAGTCGCCGAAATGATTTGCCGACCAAAAATTTTGGTCACTGGCTTTGTCGCGAGTACATCGTCCGCGAAGGTATTGGCAACTAAAATTTTTTTAGTCACTAAAAATGCAACAGAATGGCGACTAATCTTTTAGTAGGCAAAAAATGCAGCAATTAGCGACTAAAGCACTGTTAGTCGCTGATGATGAAGCATTGGCGACTAAGATATTAGTCGCCCAAAGGGAACATCAATACATCTTCAGCTACTAAATCTTTTGTCGCCAAAAAATTCAATTATAAATGGCGACCACATTAATAGTCGCCAATAGTGTCATTTTTACCTACTACAGATTTTGTCGTGGAAAGGTTATTCTAGTTTTAGCTACTATGTAGTTTAGTCGCCGAAAGTGTTTTTAGTTTTGACTACTAAACAATTAGTCGCCAAAACTATTTTCAATTCGTTTTTGCTACTAAATATTTAGTCGCCAAAAGATTTATTTTTGTTTTTTGGCTACCAATTTTTTTGTCACCAAAAATGTCATTTTTTATTTTTGTTTTGTTTTTTTCATTTTAATAAATTTTTTCAAAACCTGTATATATCCACCGCAACCTGTAATAGATATACAAACAAATCAATAAATATATTATCACCTATTCCATAATGCATGTTTCCCTTACAACCATCAAACAAAAAAGAACACCTTACAATGTAATTAAACTTATATACAAACCAACTAATATATTCCAATTACAAATAATAACGTCATACATTCCAATTATGTTACCAAAACAATGTCCTCTATACACAAAACATTGTTAATATACTATGCATTGTAATGACCATTTGGCATGGTACAAATTACCATGATAATATGTACCACGACAAAAGGTAATCTATATATACCACCAAAGCAATTAATACAACTTTCAAAAATACTATGTAACGCGTGTTAAAATTATATGTACGATTCATCCAATTTCCACACAAAAAGCTGAGGACGACCCAAAACTTCCCAACTTTGCGAAAGTGTGAATTATGTTCCGGACAAAAAAATAGAAGATTCACATGTCAATGCCAAAAGCCATTTACACAACAAAAATGACACCCATTAGTTCCATTGTAAACAAAAATTTTCAACAAAAAGTATGTACAAACGTTTGAGGGGGCAAGACCCCACTTGATGCACCCTTCCCTCCGCACCTGGCATCATGTATGTAAGCATAAACAAAAAAATGATGAACCACAAAAAAAGAATGAACCACATGAGTTTACAGTTTACAGTTTACAGTTGTATGTAAGCATAAACAAAAAAAGGTTAAAGTTGAAAGATCACCACAGATTCACAGTTGCCATGAAAAGATTATGACACCGGTCTCGTTTATTAGCTCCAACAGTTTCTGAATTTTTATTCAGCTTCACAGTCATTCTTTTGTTGAGCAAAACACTTAAAATTCCAATTCAACATGACTAATGTTCAGCCACAACAGTGATCCTGTAACAGATGAGGTGTATACAGGCCATGTGTTTCGCAACATCATACAATTTCAAGAGTGTATTTATTACCCAGTAACTTGTAAATTTCACATTTCCAAGATTCGTTTCTCACACTTAAAATCTAACATCTAAATCTCCACAATGATCAACAAACCTTCCACTTTCTAGGTCATCAAGGTAACTACAATTCCTGAGCAGTCAACAACCAATAATTTTTATTCATAAGCAAGCCTTCATCTTGGTTCTCTCTAAGAACAGAGAACTGCTTAAGCTTGCAATACCAACCAAACACTATTATCCACCAATAAGAACACAAGTTATCATATATACTACCTGCAGACTCTTCATCATGGATGGCCAAGTTAGAAGTACTTGGCAAGTTGGGAAAAACCAAATATAAGGTCACAATTTATCCAACCATGACTAGACAAAGACAGAGACTCAAAAAAAAAAAAAAAGTTCAGAAAGAAGCTGCTAGGAATCCATACATATCCTGTGACTCACAACGCTCACCATCAAATTTGATCCATGTGAACTGGAACCTATAATCAGGAGATAAACTGGGCAAGCCACTTGGTTTTCTTCACAAAATCCACAAATCATTGAGCCATATTACCACTATGAGAACTGAGTCTCAGATAGCAAACATGGTTCTAATTAGGTAAAAACTGACATAAGGAATGAATAACCTCAATGGGGAACCATGACAAGTTTCAAAATTTCCAAACTTAATGAGGAACCATGACAAGTTTCAAAATTTCCAGAAGGACTCCCACACCTTATAAACCTTTTGACCTTTATCTATTATTAATATTTTTATCTATTAGTAATATCATTATTTATTAATAATTTTGTAAAATCTTACTTGGATCCTTATACGCACATTTGTTTATAAAATCATGTTTATACCTCAACATGTTCTATTATTTATTTATTGGGAATGTATAAAAATTTCTATAGGTTTTAGTTTTTGTTTCTAAACATTTCCAGACGTTTACATTTTTATAAGCAATCCTAGACTATTACATTTTATGATGATTCTTGCTTGTCTGCCTTGATGTCTCAGCCAGAGAAGAAGTATTCTATTCCTGCAGTTAAATATCCTGAGGTTATACCTACTGTTGACCCATACATTACTATAGGAAAGCTCAAGTTGATCCAGACAGAAGGGAGTTTTTCGAGGGCTATTTCTGAGGTACTGAATGTCTTCCAAATGTGAGCCACTTTGAAATGGTTCAGTATGTTCAATACAAATTATTTGATTTGCATGTGTCCTTTTAATTTTTTTAATGCATTTATGTATTTGATTAATTAGACAATTTTGGAAGCAATTTTGGAAGCAGTGGTTACCTTATGGAAATCAGATTACGGTCTGTCTGCTGCAAAGTCTACTCACATTATGCCTCAAAACCTGTTCGAAGCACATAACAAAAAAAAAATTTGCATAGCAACTTTAGAAAACAATTCTATGCCACTATGATCCATATTTTTGTAGAACTTGCATTAGCTTATCAATAAAATTATGTTTACCGAATAGTAGGATGACCATCTGAACCCTGCAAGAGGGTTGTAAGCCATGACACCACGCTGCTCAAATGATTGAGTTGTACTTGTTGTGCCTTCCATGGTTTTTTTTTCCTTCTTCAATTTGTTTCATCACCCTCTCTTTCCCTCATAATTTCCTTCCTATCTCTTTGCCGCCCTCTTTCTCCTTGACCAACTCCTCATAATCTCTTTGTCACTCTTCTTTCTCCTTCAAAGAACTCCTCATGATCTCTTTGATGCTCCTCACGAAGAACCTCCAGCCCGCCTCATTGACTCCATATGTTTATCACGTGCTCGTGCCACACTGGAAGCTGTTGAAGAGGGTTGCGGGCCTATCCCACATCCACGCAAGTAATTTTTTTTTTCCCAAGCACTTGCCTTGATAATCCTTCGTGGGTCAATGGCAACCCCACATCGGTAGCTACGACTTGTAGATTCACCATATCATCATGTCATGGCAAAAAAACAATAAAGTCAAGATGGTTGAAAGAATTGAAAACAACTTTACTAATATGTCTGCAACAACATTAGTTTTAACATTCAATACTCACATGTAGCTCACCACATTTGGGGTCAATCCAGCCTCCCGTCTTTTTGGACTTGTGTGATTTCTTATAAAATTCAGGGAAATCTATTTCTCCATCCTCATTTGCCTATTAGGTTTGAAAAAATTCCATTGATGAAGTAGTACATAATAATATTCAAAATGAAGAAGAATCACCATCCATTACATTACTAAACAAATAACTACTTCTCACCATGTTTACATTGCTATAGGAAATGATCACGATCCACTTGTATGATTGTATGGGAGCATACCCTATTTGCTTTACCATTTTTAGAGCGCTTCTAACAAGAAAAACAAAAACAAAAACAAAATTACAAAAAAAATAATTAGTAAAGAATTTTATTTATATTCACCTAAATGAATTTGAAGAATGGAGTTTCTAATTAATTTGTTACCAAGTGAGATTCGCTTTCCAAGCAACATCAACAAGATATTTCCAATGTCAAGCTCACTCCACTAGGTGGATGACTATAGGGGTCATCAACACCCTTTTCCTCAAGTTCGAGGAACTCTTGCTCTAGATTGTACCTCCAATCCTTGTATAGCAAATATGCCATTCTGTCGAGGATTTGTTGAGCTTGTTCATCATTATCAAAATCATCGCCGATAACAAACTTGTCCTACAAACATAATAAGACAATTAGTATATCAATTAATTTAAGCAATTACAAATAACATAATAATTTAAGCAAGATGAATCTCATACTAGCACCGCTTGGATGACCGCATCTTTGATACTTTGATCGATTTTTCTTCATGACTTCACGCTCTGAAGAGGGCACAACCGTCTAATTTGCAATCTCAACTCATTTGTCGGGGTTGTATTCCCTCCCGTGATTATGCTCAACACACGATTGACATACACATGTAATTTCTCTCCTCTTTTCCTAGCTATTCTTTATTGCACTCCTTTGCCTAATGTACATCCTCGGACACGAGTTGACCTTTTTTGCCCTGCCACAAAAGGAGAAGCAAGTCACAAATTACAAATAAATTTAATGAACTCAACTAGTATGAGTTGTTGCTTCATTTATAAAAAGAAACACATATAAGCATTATAACAGCAAAGACATAATTAGTGGCTGGAGGTTCATTATTCTTCATACCTACAGATGAACAAAGGCATTCCTTACCAATCAAATTAACAAGGCATTCACATTTTCTTTGTTTTTCTTTCTGTTTATGGCGTTTTCATTGCCTTAAAGACCTGACTTATGTACCCCAAAAAAAAGAAAAAAAAGATTTGTAAACAACTAAGTTCAATGCTCTTACCCACGCCACTGGTCAGGTTCTCCACCACCGCTTGTGTATCATCTAGTGGTCGCCTCATCGAGAACGCCAACGGGGTGCCAATAACTGCTGGACATGCTTCGGAGGCTGATAACCCCGTCTTGATTCCAGGAACCATGGTACCTACATAAACAAATAACAAAATGACATGAGTAATAAACGTCACATACATCATTTATATACATTTACATATTTTTGACATACATAAATTTACATACATTTACATAAACCTCACATACATAAATGTCCAAACATCATTGGATGTTTAAATGTCATTATTTCTTTGACAACTAATCACAGATAGGATACAACAGCTAGCAGATTAAGTAGATTAACCATGATTAAGCACATTAAGCAGCCAATGTATTAAGCAGCCAGCAATAAAACTAAAATAGCACCCAAGTAAATCTTTCGATTCACGTAGCCTAGACACCAATTTGAGGTGCTTTATTCAACAAATACCAAACGTATTAATTCTAAAATACAAGCTTGTGGGATCCTTATGACCTGGTGTGGGATTCTAATGATCCAATATATCAAGCTCTAAATTAACATTGAGCTTGGCTTGAGCATCTTTTCTGCAATCACAATCAAGCCCCCAGTCAGACCCACCTTTAACCAAGCTTAATTCCCTTGATTCATCATCTTACCATCTTATTGAGAACTTCCAGATAACCAGTAATAATTACCTTTGAAGAGACAATCTGGTTCACTTTCCCATTTATGCAAGAATTGATCAAGATCAAAACAATGACAATGAGAAGCTAGAAGCCATGTGATGTAAAAAGTACACCTCATAGGCATTAAGACATTGTCTTAGTACTTTACCAAAATAGGACACACCAACATTGTCAAACAAAATAATTGGAAATAAATGAACCAGACTCCATTTGGAATAATGCAACCGGTGCAACTACAAAAATATATATATGTATGGACAATGTTTTGATTAATAATCCAATGCTACAATTTTTGCCAAGTAGTATTAATTATCAAAAATTATATGGCAAATGTCATCTAATTTTAGATTCATTCTCATGTGCAACACAAAGCGTATGTAAGCTCCTTTTCCCCTAGGTTTCTATACATTTTGACTAGACATAGAAACCCTCAACGAGTGAAAACAACTTAGGCATCCTATTAAATCCAACACAAAAATAGAAGAATATATAATGATAATTGGAGGTTCATTATTCTTCATGCCTCTTTCGCAATGTCAAGCATCCTACAATCTACTAGAACTTCCATTTACAAGGGCATGCTTTGAATCACATATAACAAAGACTTAGAAAATAAGCATAGTGGCACCCATAGCATAAGAAACATCATCATAATGATCCTTATAATCGTAAATGTAAGAACAAGATTTAGAACTTTTAGAATAGCCTAGTGATTGTTAAACCATTACCAGAACATACTCGCTTATGCAGAGGATACATCACGCTAGATATGTCTTATAAACTACCATTACGACACATGATTCACCTAAAGAACACATCATTATTTCATCACCAGTGATACTACATTACTAAAGTCGTTGATTGAAGATAATTCTATGCACTAAAGAAAAATACCGTAAGTGCAATTGCAAGATGTAAAACAGCTTGTGTTGAGATTGCCGCTAGAAGTACTTCAAGTAAACTATCCAAGACCGCACATGCAAGTCCATCTATTCACTTGATCTTGCCGCAGAAGAGAAGAAGAAGAAAAAATAAAATAAAATAAAATAAAAATAACTAAAGTATTGAATTTATGAAAATGACAATCATCAGATACTATAGGGCGTGTCATGCATTTATCGTAATC
The DNA here is from genome assembly GCA_025200525.1 of Camellia lanceoleosa. Classification (NCBI taxonomy): domain Eukaryota; kingdom Viridiplantae; phylum Streptophyta; class Magnoliopsida; order Ericales; family Theaceae; genus Camellia; species Camellia lanceoleosa. The sequence continues at coordinate 118,583,835 of CM045762.1, read as the reverse complement.
CCATCAGAATAAGACTTCAAAGAGTTATGGGTTTGATCTCATTATTTCCATCGATGTATGGTCAAGTTTGTAACTAACAGATTAAACTGTGCACCAAATTTTGTGTTTGAATCTACCTAGAAGAGGGCTTTCTTAAAAAGGACTCTGATCTACTAGAGTGAGAGCTACCTAAAGTGAGAGCACCCAAGGAAATCCAACACAAAAATCGTGGAGACATATAATGGTCCTAACTTGAATCATTGGCATATAGGTCAAGTTCATAACACCTACCAAAACAGATGACTATTTTATGTATTGCATCATAAAAAATACATAGACTCTATGAAAGTGCCCACCAGTGAAGAACATACTGTTGTTGTTGACTGTTTCAAGAGTGTGGGAAAATCTGCCAAATAGGACAGCAGACCGCAGATTGTGGGAAAATTTGCCAAATGGGACAGCAAACCGCATGGTAAATCTGACTTCACTACGAATTTGCTTTTCAATTTTCGACCAAAGTTCATAGAAATCGTACAGGAAATTAATTACAAGGGTATTAAATTCATAGAATATGAATGTAGTTTTGAAATTGGGGTCCAAACAAGAAGAAGAAGAAGATGAAGAAGAACAAGAACAAGAACAAGAAGAAGAAAGTCTACTCACAATTTAGAAGGTGTATTAACAATTTAAGACATAATTAGTCTAACCAAGAGCATAATTTGAAATTCAAATTACAAGGTTCATCAATTTAAGAGGTTGAACATTGCACAAAATTATGGAATTGTACATAACATCTCAGAACGTATGAATTTCAGAATTGTACATAACATCTTTGAACACATAAAGTAATTTTACCACAAAGTGAGTTAAAACTATAGGTCCGTGATCTATATCTCAGATCAAAATCACTTTGTATCTTATCTTCTTTCTTCGTCATCACCTGCGATTGTTAGTTCATCATCGTCATCACAGATGAAAGCATCATCCATAACACCCTCAGGTTATACACACTTTTTAGACTGAGAAACTTCCATTGAAATAATTTCAGGTTCAATGTCATCCCGACGCAAAACAACATCATCATCAATAGGCTCAGTTGCTACAACGGTAGTGGTTTCATCTTCTTGCAACACTTCATCAAATTCTGGCACATCCCAAATTCGTCGATGTTGAAACTTTTCTACGACTCGCCAATTCGGCCCTAACTTCATATCATGAACATAGAAAACTTGTTGAACTTGGCTTGGGAACACAAACGAGCCATCTTTATACCATCGATTTCTTACATCAACAGCTGTCACATGTGGTTCAACACACAAAGTTCGACTACTATCGGTGTTACACCATTCACATTGGAACAGAACAACCCGATGTCTAAACAAATATGTCAGTTCCCACACTTTACAAAGGTAGCCATTAAACTTTATCAATTGGCCTTCATGGTCGCCTTCCACTACCAACCCACTATTTTGACATTTAGGACGGTTGTCACAGTCGATAGTATGGAATCGGACACCATTAGCAATGCATCCCGAATACGTGTTCACTAAGGCATTAGGTTTATTGGCTAATGACCATATCTCATCGGTTACTTCGGGTGACTTTTGATTTCGCAATTGGTTCATCTACACAAGAAAGTATGTCATGTTAATTCAAACTTAGAATAATGTAACATTATCTACAAACTATACACTAACGAGTTTTAGCTTACGCGATCTTTGAACCATTTAGGAAAGTCTTTGCATTGTCGCGTTGCAATGTTGCAATCACTTCCATATGTTTGTTACAACACGAGCTTGTGTTCCCTACTTAATACAATGTAATTCATAAGTAATTGGAATAATGAAGACTTTAAAAAATAAAAAGCATGTACAAAATGTATGTTGCATATATGATGAGGAATCATACTCTAGATATTCGTCCACTTCCAAACTATTGTGTAGAACAAACCAATGAGCCAATTCGCGGTTTGTTACGGACACATCAATTGCCCTTGGGAGTTGACCAAAAGGACGAATATTTTGAGTGAAAATCGCCAACCCCGGGCCATTGTCACCCCCATCATAATTCCTTTCTTCCCGGTTAAACACCATTTCAACTCCATCCAAATACATTGAACAAAACGTCGTGCACTCTTTCGATATGTAGCCCTCCGCAACGAAACCTTCTGGCTGAGCTTTATTGCCCACAAATCCTTTAAGAAGTCTGAGCATCCTACATGTAAACATCAACCTGATCGTTAGTATGATCATATTGAACTATATTTACATGAAAAAAGCACCTCCATCGTAGTTATACCTCTCAATAGGATACATCCATCGATATTGCACAGGCCCTCCAATCATAGACTCATAAGGCAAATGAATTGCCAAGTGGACCATGACATCAAAAAAAGCAAGAGGAAAAATCTTCTCAAGCTTACAAAGTATAAGTATGATTTGTTCTTGCAATTTCTCCAAATCAGTCACCCACAATGTCTTTGAGCACAGCTGTTTGAAAAAAGTTCCCAACTCAAACAATGTGGTCCCAATCTCGGTAGGAAGGTATCCTCGATCCTAATGGGAAAAACTCTTTGTAGAAGGACATGATCATGACTCTTGAGGCCAACTAACTTACCACCATTCGCGTGACACAATTGGATACATTTGCCGATAGCCATCAGGATACTTAATTGATTTCAAGAAATCAGAAAACCCTTGTCTCTCTGCCGAGGACAATGTGTACAATGCCAGAGGCTTCTCGAAAGAGCCATTCGCATGCCTTATCAAGTGTAACTCATTTCGTATTCGCATGTCCTCCAGATCCAAACGTGCTTTGTCTGTGTCCTTGTTCTTGCCATCTATGCTCAATAGTGTCCCAAGCAGATTGTCATATATATTCTTCTCTATGTGCATGACATCAAGGTTATGTCAAAGCTTAAGTGTTTTCCAATAGGATAGGTCAAACAAAATCCTTCTTTTTGTCCAGTTTGGAGTTGGCTTTTCAGTCCTTTGTCTTTTTTGGTTGGTTGGTTGGATGCTTTCCGTACGGCTTGTACGTTCCCAAATTAATTTGCTCCAGTATTTGTTCTCCCGATAACTCCATGGGTTTGGACCAATTCTCAATTTCACCGTTGAATAGCCTACTTCTTCGCCAATTATGGTTCTCAGGTAAGTATCGCCGAGCACCCATATGCGCTATCTTACTTCGCAAACTCTGAGATGAAACATCCATGTTACAATTAGGGCATGCCAAGTAACCTTTTGTACTCCAACCAGACAAGAAATCATATGCGGGAAAGTCATTGATGGTCCACGTGACTGCTGCATGCATTGTAAATATTTGGCCATTTGAGGCATCATATGTTTGTACACCATGCTCCCACAGATTAGTTAACTTTTCTACTAATGGTTGCAAGTAAACATCGATGTCTCTTCCAGGTGCAGATCATCCGGGAATAAGCAATGACATCATGACAAATGGATCTTTCATACACTTCCATGGGGGTAGATTATAAGACATTAAGATTACGGGCCACATGCTGTACGATGTACTCATATTTCTGAATGGATTGAAACCATCTGTGGCAAGCCCTAGCCTTACATTCCGAGGATCCGCAGAGAACGTAGGATGCAACCTATCAAAATCCTTCCATGCCTCACCATCAGCTGGATGTCGTAATACTCCATCATCCACACGCTTATCTTTGTGCCATCTTATAAATGCGGCTATTTTTTTCGACATGTACAATCTCTTCAACCTCGGTGTCAAAAGAAAGTACCTCAGTATTTTGTGTGGAATTTTTTTACCCGTCTTGTCGTTCAACTTATATCTATACTCCGTACATGTAGGGCAATTCTCCAATGTGGTGTTGTCTTTCCAAAATAGAGTACAATCATTCTTGCATGCATAAATGGCCTCATATCCCAAACCCAATTCACGAAGAACTTTTTTCGCTTCATAAAGGGTCCATGGAACAGCTTTCATCACACTTTAGTAGAATGTCTTTGAAAACTTGCATAACCATATCGAAGATTTGTTGCTCCATTTATTGTACACCTTCAAATGAAGCATCTTAATTATGAAGGACAAGATGGAGAACTTTTCACACTCGATATACTTTGCGTTGAGCATCATTGAACAACTTCATGAACTTCAACAAATTGTGCCTCTCCGAACTAGTACGTTCTTCGTCGATATGATCATCCATGAGACCACTCATGTAAATCTCTTCTAACATGATAGGAAGTTCACCCACATTTTCGTGATTGTCTGCCATTCCAAGTTCGTTGCTTTCAGTATCATTGTTTCGCATACTAGGATGATCACGAAACATGGGAACATGTTCCCCATGATGCACCCAAGTTTGATAAGAAATTGCGATTCCTCTTCGAATCAAGTGCAACTGTACAACGTGTCGACTAAATTTTGTGTCGTTCAAGCAATCAACACAAGGACAACGGATTTCATCCTGCGGCCCTAAATTCTTCGTAGCGAAATCAATAAATGACTGAACACCCTGTAGATACTCTTTACTTTTGAGCCGATCTTTTATCATCATCCAACTCTTGTCCATTATTGGAACAGTACACATGAACCAAAGATGAACCTGGGAATGGACGACAACTTAGAAAAGTACTCTGTAATGGAAGAGAGCTTAAGTAAGTTTAAGGGTTCGATTAGCATTGCTTTTTTATGTTTACCGAAATAGTAATAACAGATCGGGATGGTTTGCCTATTTGTCAATTGCATATAGTTGGCTAATTTTAGTAGTAACTCGGCATGTATTCATACGCTAATGTGACATACATGAACAATTCTATGTGAAATCATCTTAGAGGGAGACATATAATTGTAACCAAATTTAAAGAGAAATTAAATTTCATATTCAATATAGATAGGACGTTAATAGATAACAGAAAATACATGTTGTAAACATAAATTTTATGGAAATCAGAGGGGTAAAACAAAAGTAATGAAATTTTAAAGTTTTGAAGCATTGAAAAATATGTGAACATAAATCTAATAATTTGTATTGTTCTATACTTAAAAAGTGTGTGAACAAATTTATGGTTTGTTGGCTACACTAGATTATCCTCTGTTGTTTCTATGGAGTTGCAAAAGGTTTGCACTACCACAATTTTTATTCATTAGCCTATTGATTAATCACACATTTTAATCCTAAGGCAAATTGTTTGTGGTTCTCTCTCAAACTATTTCTGGCTACATTATTAAAGGCATTACTATTTATGAGTGTCAAGACTCCTAGTTTTTTTTAATGGTTGCCACTATTTTGAATGTAAACGTTAGTTATATCCACTTTTTAGTTTTCTTGTTATTTTACTTTTATTTTTCCATATACTACTACTAAATCCATAGTGGATCTTATACTTCCTTGTTTGATTTTCATTATGAACGAAGACATCAAATTTAACCAACAAATAAAATTATTTGTTCTATTACTCTAAATTTGAGTGTTTTGATTACATTCAAAACGTATGTTGTTGTAAATGGTGGGAACAACATAAATAGGATTTGAATCATCAGAGCAAACAAAAAACAAAAAAATAAATAAATTATAAGGACATGAGAATGAATTTTTTTCCAAAGAAAAGATACCTTAAATCTCCAAAAAGCAAAGCAGGAGGAACTGGATTGTCACTTTAAGGTCCTTAGCTTACTTAGATCATCACTTTAAGCACAATAGAAGGCTTTTCCTCTCACTAACACCCAAAACAAGCTAAAACATTAAAAGCCATTTCTAGTATTATAGATTACCAATCACATAAACAGAGAGCTCCAACCTAGGAAATATTGTTCCATTGATTACAAAAATTTGTCAATTATCCGAATTCCATAAAAGCAGCTTTCTTCATTGAACCAAAAATTAAAAAAATAAAAATAAAAATAAAAACATTCACATAATTGTGGAATTTACATGATGAGGTCTATATACATTGCTTGAATTGAAGATACCAATTCTTTAGGATTTTGTATCATATCCCATGTTTGAACTTTTGGATTAAGAGGGGATAGTACAATCCTATATTATTCTATCACATGTTTGTTTGAAATTACTAGACATTTACTACATGGTGTAAAACATAGATGGGGTCTTTTAAATCTTTTTACATGTTAGTCCACAGTAGATGGGGTCTTTTACATCTTTTTACTGGACATTTACACAGTATAGTTCTCAACTTTTGAGTGTTCTAATATGGGCAAGAATGAGTCATTCTTCAAAATGTACGACTTTGGTATTCACTTGTAGTTAACAACACGACTGTTGTCTAAAAAAAAAGCTACTCACCAGAAAATTGAATGCTTTTTAAACAGCTAATAGATCTTACGGTTGGTTCATTATTTCACAAACAAAAACACAACAAAAATCACAACATCTGCATTACCTCCGGGGATTTTGATAACATAGACCACTACAATTTGTTGCATTCAGAATGAATAGCAGTGATCAGAAGCTAAAACAGATCTCGCTAACATCCGCGATAGATCCACGAAAGGAACCATACTTTTTTTTGTTGTTGTTGAGGATATTGACATAATTATATTATAAACTAATAAAATTCAAGAAGATGATTTTCAATTTCCCACTTGATAGCCTCCATGCATGCTCAAGATTTGCTGCTATAAGGGGATGGCAAATGGATTTGCCTTGCTTCCTGACCAATAAGAACCTTAGTGTATAACAAACCCAACCAACAGCAACTTTTGCCTCATTCTCTGTCCTTCCAAGCTCCATCAATTATCAAGGTATTGACGTGCAATGTTGGAGTGTTAGCAGCAGTATTCATTAGTAGACAAGGCGTACTATATAACCTAGTGGTATTTACATCTGTATTTGAGGGCTTAGGTGGTTGAATAAGACTTTTCCTCTTTACAGATACATACAACTCTTGCACCAAATTTATTGATTGTATTGGGTTCATTAAGGTATTTTTAAATTCTACACTATTTCGTTGTAACCATACAACGCACAGTACAGTTATGGATTGAAGCAGAAGATATTCATCCTTAACCTATTCCACCCATTGTGTAAACCATTCCTTAAAGCTCAAAGGTTCTCCAGCCAAGAAGTCCAATCCTAAAGATGACCTCGCCAAATTCTTTGAGAATCGAACACGCCAATGAAACATGCTCCATGGTTTCATTATGAGCTAGACACCTACAATAGATAGTATCTAAATTCATCCCTTTTCCCCTTAGATTCCAACAAATTGGCAAAATATTGTACAAGCATTTCTAGATAAAGATACTTCATTTTGTCCTAATTTCATGAACATTACAATGATAACATAAGGAGAGAAAGAACAAGGCAAATTAAAGGGAACACAACCCCAACTCTCAAATCCATTAAAGCAAGTATGGATTTCAAGTGATACAAAATTCAAAAAGGCTTAATATCAGCTTTCTAACCTGGTCACAAGTGATGAGAGCAATAAACACAACAATGATCATCACAGCATTCAATTCAAAAAAAAAATCAGAAATCGAGAAGCAGAAATCCAAAATCGAGAATCATCACAGCATTCAATTTCCCAACAATGCATATATATATATATATAGGGTTAGTTTGGAATATTCTAGAAACAAAGGCGATTCGTCATATAGGTCAACAATCCAAAATGGAGAATTAGAAATCCACAATCCGAAATTTCAACCACCCAATCACGAAATTAGAAAAAGCCCTAAAAATTGATTACAAATTCAATGTAAAATGAAAGAAAACAAACATTTAAAACCCTACACAAATCGTGAGACATGGGGATTGGAGAGACAACGAGAAGGAGATAAAAACAGACAGATCGAAGAGAGAAGAGAGAGAAATACTCAGATCCAAAACCACGGGCCGACGGTAATGGTCGAAGCGCCGTGGCGCTGCTGATGGTGATGTTCTACGGTGGTCACCGGCCGAGGTTTGGCATCGAGTGCTCAGATGTTGGTGTGTGAAACAGAAGAAAAATAATTCTTTGTTAAATATAGGCGCCAATATTATTGAGTTTCCCTCTAAAAAAAATTAAAAGCTTTAGCGACTAAACCATTCTTTGTCGCCAAATATCATCAACAACAACTAAAATTTGGTCGCCAAAAAGACCAAATTTTGGCTACTAAATTGAAATTTTTGTCGGCAATATTTAATATACAACGACTAATTTAGTTGTGGTCGCCAAATATTCATCAAAATACTCCCAACTTTTGGCACAAAAAGATTTTTGTCGGAAAAATGTTATCATACGGCGACTAAATGGAATTTTAGTAGTGTAAAATGGTTGCAAACAACGACTAAAAACAACTTTGGTCACCAATAATACTATACGGCAACTAAAAGAACTTAGTAGCTAAAAAGAGTAAATGAATGCCGACTAAAATTCGATTTTGGTCGCCCAATATACTATTTTTGGCATTAAAATTGCTTTGGTCGCCAATTTTAGTCGCCAATTGTGCAATTTGTTGTAGTGTCTAAACAAGCATGACCTTTGTGTCGTCACATTTCTTTATGAATAATACTAATAGTTATTTACTTATGTGATGTACGAAATAATTTAAAAACAATGTTTTATAATGTGTGCATATATATATATATATATCAGTACATACATATAAGATTATTTTAAAAAATAGGGTAAATTATAATTTAACCCCTAGTGGTTTGCCTAAAAAACACGGAGCCCCTCTATAGTTTCATTTGTAACACTTAAACCCCTTATACTTCATACCAGAGTACAATTTTCGATGGAACTGTTTGTTTAAACAGAGTGTGTGTTACACGACCATGAATGGTCAGTGGAACACTTTTTCCCATCCAAAAACATACGATAAATGACCAAAACACCCTTATTGCAATATATATACACAGATCAAGACCCAAACAACATAGAACCCTAAACTCAAATTTGCCCATATTTTTCGAAAGCTATCCAGATTGCCTAGATTTTCCCAAAGTTGAAGATTTTGAAGATTTTTATTAGATGGCTTCTTCATTTTCTTCTAAAAGTGGACTCTGAAGGACAAATGCTCCAAACTATGTTATCGTGGAGAGAAATCTCCTATGAAGACTTCAATGACATCTGGAAATACAAGTAGAAGGTTCTATGGTTGTGCAAGATATGGGGTAAGCTAAACTTCATTTTTTTTTGGAAAAAAAGATTGAATTTTGTTTAAAAGGAAATTTGTGGATTTATATTTTTTTGTTGTAGGTTGATGCAACTTGTGGCTATTTTGAATGGGTTGATTCACCTATGTGCCATTCTGGGAGGGAGGTGTTACCAAAGATGGTTGCAAAGATGAACTGCTTGGAAAAGAAACTAGTAAGAAGTCGTAAAAGGGAGAAAATGTTTTGCAAAGCTCTGTTTGGGACATGGGTTTTTTTCTTTATCATAACAATGTTCTGGATAAAGCTAGCTGGAGGGAAGAAAAATGGGTTGTTATTAGGCCATAGAGTTTGAGAGATGAAAAATATAGTGAAGGTAAAAAATGAAGAATAAAGAAAGTGTTCCTTGCTGCTGTATTGATCAATGAAGGATACAATGGCCTGTGAAGCAATTGTAATGAAAGAATGTTTTCGATCATGAAATGTAAGCTTCTGGTAAACCAAAAAAATGCAACAAAATTGTTGATTACATCTTCCAAGAACATTAAAGCATAGAAAATGTTGGTTCCTATTGTTTCTATTTGAAACATGCTTCATTTGCTTCATACAAAACAATTTCAGCAAGTAAACCTGTGGATTAACAAAGGTACACAAAACAAACAACAAACAATAAGGTACACAATACTATTTGAACAAGTAAACCTGTCGACAAACAATGTGTAAATATCAACTCACATTAGTTTAATACAAGCCATAATTCAACTCACTGGGCTCTCAAAACATAGTAAACTAAGATACTATTGTTTGCTGGCCAGTTTCAAATTCAAAAACAAATTGGTACAACCCACTTAGTGATTTGACAAGCTCAAAAGTACTCAAAACACAACAAAAGCTAACTCAAAACACAAAAACAGATGCCTAGTCCATCATGTTTTCCCTTTGCCTTTGTTAGTTTACCTCTGAGTTGTAGCTTCTGCAGACCCACCTCCTCCTCTACCTCTTGTTATGAAGCTACCTCCTAATGCAGATCTTGACATAACCTTGCCATCTCCAACTAGCCCACCCTTCCTCTCAAGATAACTAGTGCGCAAGAACACACACAAGTATGCAATTACATTTTATGGAATATTATAAAAGCAAATGAAGTTGCATAGAAGAGAGAAATAGAGTTTACCTAAGATGAAGATGTGTTGCCCATCCAAGTTGGGAAATGTGGAGAATTTTGGGCAACTTCAGTAATCCTGGGCTGTAATGATTTAACAAGTATGCAATCAAATGTTGTGAGTTATGTAAAAAGCAAATGAACTTGCAAATGAAATTTGAGTATACTTGACATGATAAGTTATCAAATTCTGGAGAACTGTATTGAACTCTAGTGGGCTGCAATGATAATGGTCCAAGTAAGTAATTATATGTTGTTAATTATGTCAAAAACCAAATGACACCCATAAGAGAGAGAGAGAGAGCTTACTTGAGATGCTGATGTGTTGCCTCTCATACTTGGAAATTCTTCAAATGTGTAGCCAACTCTAGTGGGCTGCAATGATATAACAAGTATGCAAATCAACAATATGTGTAGGCTGCAATGATGTAGTAAGTATGCAAATGAAATTGCAAAGTAGATAGATCTTACTAGAGATGAGGATGTGTTGGCCCTCTTACTAGGGAGCTTCCTTCTGGGTTGTAATGATTTATATCTATATTAAGGCCTCGTTTGGCAAGTTAACATTTTAGCCAAAAAGTTACTAAAAAATCTAAAAAACCTATAACCTATACCAAAAAGTCAAAGATTTCATTTTCTTTCTACTTTTTGCACATCTTTTCGTAAAAGCTAAAAAGCCACCCCAAACATACTAATTTTTTTACCTCGCATTTTAGTCAAAAGTTACTAAAATAACCTGTTCCCAAACGAGGCCTAAGTCATTGTTGTAGAATGTATTGCAAAATGAAATGAAATTGGAGGTTCAACTTACTTGAGATGCTGAAGTTGTTGCTATTGTCGCCATCGCCGGTGTCATATCGCTAAAGTTGTTGTTGTTGCTATTTGTCATCAAGGTGGTTATCGTATTTACTTTTTTTGCTTAAAAATCTTGGACTTGGGATGGACATGACCCTTACAAGACCTCCAACAGGACCTTTCAAGGCATCTAGCATTAACAATGAACCTATTCTCGCTTTTGAAACTCTAACAGGGTTTTTGGCTCATATATACCCTTTTTTTTCTCATTTTTGGTGGTCTTTTAGGTCGCTTTCTATGAAGGAGGAGCCACCGGCAATCCTGCTTTTAACCTAATCATGTTGGCTTGGAATAGGTGAATCATTGAGTTATAGGCTACAAGATAATGGTGCATCGTAATAAGGGTGTGCATAGTCCTCAGCTTTTTTTTTGAACATGTATAGAACTTATTGCATGTTTGCAAGGTATTCCACCAAATCCCACATCCTACAACCGCATTTCTTTCCTCCAAATCAACAATATGTGTGGTATCACCACAATCTACTTCAAATTTTCGTCACCACAATAGATTGCAAAACAATTCCTAGCTTGTACCTTCTGGCTTTCAAATCTTTAACAATGTTGGGACAAATTTCACCAAGTATTTTTCCACTCCTTCCTTCTTGATTTGGATCCCGTATGCTACCCTCATTCTAATCAATTCAAGCATGCCGATTATAGGTTTGTCCCTAGCTTCCGTGATGTTGTTATTGAATGACTCACACATGTTGTTCACTAATGTATCGTGATCTACTTCTTGGGCTAAAATGACATTTAGTCCATAAAGCGTAGCATTCTCTTTTGGATCAATTTCCTTCAACTTGTTCATGTGAAATTCAAATTCCTCACGCCTCGGGGCCAGCTTGCCTTCCACAATAGGTCCCTCAATTCAATCCTTTGAACTTTGATCTAAAATTTGAGTAAATATGCATCACACGTAACCTATGTTCCACATTTGGCATTACCTCCTCAAATGTAGGTGCCAACCCCTTCGCTTGTCGAAATGAAGACCCATCCCATGTCATCAAGACTACCAATATCATCCATGAGTTGCCTTAAAAACCACACCCAAGAATCTTTACTTTCTTCCAATCCTTTCTAAGTGCACATTATAATTGTCCACTATAGATTCCTTTCAAATGATACATATCCAATCCTATAATGGGCCTGCATCCTCTAATAAATCCTGATCTAAGGGCTGCAAACCCAACATATAACCTTTGGAAAACTAGGGCAATTCTAAGTTGGGCCTAAGCATCTCTTCATTAGGCCTATCTACCACTACTTGTATTACACTCTTAGGATTATGCAAATTTCACTATTTCACAATAATCATACACCTTTGCATATTGGACCCTTTGATCCCTTTCAATAACTTCTCGTGCTTTCTTTTTAGCCATATACAATTGAAGCCTACTAACATCAACCATTAAGTCCTTCCAAACTGCTCTTCTCGTGATAGGCCTAACTTTGATGTTAGGGTTATCTCTTAACTTGTCCAGATACTTGTATGCCAAGTAAGTTGAGTTCACCAAGTGATTGTAATATGACCTTCCACATGCATGCTTTGGCCGGAATGATTTTATCCTAAAAGTTCTTCACCTTGCATGGGAGAAGCATGCAATCTCCATCCGCATCCATGTTTACACACTACAAGAATCCTAGAGTTGTCATTTTGTATGTACTTTATGTCATAACCATGTTGATATTCCACTCTTTCATCGACAATCTAAAAATTTGAGGGTGGCACACTTCATTCAAAGTTTGAGTTGTGGCTTCTTTATATTTACTTCCTCAATGAACTGAAGCTATTTATCTTCACATTCTTCATCTGATCCGTTATGTACGCTGTGTAAATGTTCATCATCAGGAACAGAAAACCACCCTTTATCTGCCCCTTGATCACATGAAGAAGGTTGCCTCACTCTTTTCTTTTATTTCCTTGGTGAGAAAATATAGCGATCCCGCTTCTTTACTTTAATTGTTATATCCTGACTTAGGTTCTGTGGAGTTGCCTGTTGTGTATCCCTTGTTTGGATCCTTTACTCTTTGTACCGGAGTCTTGGGTTGTGTTGGACAGGTTTGAAACAGGTTGGTTAAACTTAGAAACCAAAAGTAGATGCCCAGATTTTGGCCTGTCCGCTCGAGCGGAGCTTTTGACGCTCGAGCGGGAAAATCACCCATCCGGTATCTCCTCTGCAGGGTTGTCCGCTAGAGCGGGAGGTTGGACGCTCGAGTGGGAGTTTGTGTGACGCCTAAGCGGGAGTTAGACACTCGAAAGGGACTGGTTTCGAAAGGTACTAAGAGTAGTATTCGCGCCGAGCGCGGATTTGATGCTCGAGCTGGAGTCTGTGAGTGACGCTCGAGCGGGGGTTTACATGCTCGAGCGGGGCGACTGGTTTAAAGCTCCGTGCTTTGACATTTTAAAATCACTTTTTCACATCTCTTCTCTCTCTTACTTTTCCAAAAACTCCATTGTTGAGCCTCTCTCTAGCACCGTGCATTCCTTCTAAATTTTGATCTAGTTAGAGCTGTTTTCACATCTTTGGTCTTTATAAAAAAGTTGTTGATCGTCGAGGGCTATCTTTTGATCCGGGAAACTTGGAGTTTGGAGCATTTTCGTTTTTGTCATCTTCTCCGTTGGGAGTCATCTTTTGAGGTAGGGATTCCTACTCACTCTTATGGTCTTTGGCATAGATTTTTGGTTTTTTGGTAAAGTGTTGAAATTGGGTAATTTTGGGACTTAGGGTTTCAAAATGTTAAAAGGGAGTTTTGTTATTTTGATTCTAAAAAGTGTATTTTGGGCTTCAAAATAATGATGTTGAGGTTGGTTGTTGTTATATAGACCATTGGGTCAATATTGGGAAAAGGGCTAAAACCCTTATTTGTCGTGATAAATTAATTGTCATAATTAATTTGGGAAAGTTGTGATTATATGGAATTGAGTTGGAAATAATGAAATAGATTCATTATAGTGAGAAATGATGGAGTTTGATTTATTAATCGCTCACTTTTGAAAACATTGATATTTTATCTTGGATCTTTTATTATCTGCTTAGAAATAATCGCTTGGGCTACCTAGATGGTAGTTTTGATTGTTGTAGACAATGCATGATGATTAGGCAAACTAAAACTAATCAATTGGATGTGTCATAGAGTATGACAATTGATAGAATACATTAACATTATGTATTGATTGATCACAGATATGACATACGCCAGATATATGTTGTGTTGCGGGAGGAGATAGAGGATGTACTCCACGGTTTAGGAGAAGATAGGATGAACCTCTAAACCGGATGTTGCTTGGGAGGAGATAGGATGGACTCCAATCGATACAACTCATATGCTTGTCGGCTAACATGTTGATACAAATTTTATACGCTTATCTTTGGAAGTGTTGATATAGCTAATATGATTATCTGTTGAAGCTGGATACAAATTTTATATGCTTGTCTGCTGAGATGTTGATATAGCTAGTATGCTTATCTAATGAAAAATGGGAAATATTTAATGTGAGTTGCTATCTCATGTAAGTTGTTGGCCAGGTTCTGAGCCGTTGTTGTATATTGTGAACATGACAAGAAATGGATAATGAAAGAACACATGGACATAGTGGTCATGTAATGGAAAAGGATTATGAATTGATTTATGAGCATTAAACATTTATCAATTGCTAATGTCTTAGTTATTACTCATCGTGTTTAGCATATCTCATCGGCGCTGGCTCACCCTATGTGAGACATTATTTTCAGGTACAGGTAGCATGCCACCTCGAAGACCATAGCTTGGATAATGATGAGAGTTGAAGACTCTTTTTGATTCTTGTGTGTATGTTACATATATATCAAGCAAAGGGCATATTTTGTATAGAGTTAGTACTCTTCTTTTATGTAACCAAGTGTTGACTTGGAAAGTTGTAAGCCCATAGGACATTTGCTTTTGTTGTTAACATGTAATATATTTTATGAGGATTACTTTGGTGGAATACAACTATGCTTTTATCTTCATATGTCTAAGCATGCTATTGTTGGTTAATTTATGGGTTTATTTTGAGGGCATAAAAAAATATCATCATCTTCTAATTCTCTAAACCCTCATTCAACCAGCCAGGTTCATCACTTTCATAGTCTTCATCTTTTGAACTACTATCATAATTTCCATTAGCAATTTAATCAGGATCATCACTATCTTCTTCATCCCAAGCTCTATTATCCTTTTCCTCATCTTTGACATCTTCATCTGCCACTCCTTCACCCCCATCTCCATTATGCATTTCCTCATCACCTATATATTGCACTCTATCTCCATATTTCATCTCTTCTTCACTTATATTTTCCATCTCATGCCAAGTCAGTGCCTGTTTAGCAGTAACTGGTACTTTTGGGGGTATCAATTGTTTCCCTTTTGGACTTACCACTTGTAATGGTTCCTGGCCCTTCTCCAGAAATAATTCAATCACATCTAAACCTTCATAATCACATATCATGGTATATACATCAACATCTTCTTCAATTATTATCAACCTATCATCCAAAGTTTTTCCAAGTTCCTATACCACAAAACAAAAGTACTATAGACATCTATTTTCATCTTGCTCAAGATGGTATGAATCTTAAAAAAACAAATTGTCAAGGTCAACATCATATATATATTCCACTTTCTCTTGTTTATAACCAATATTAGGAGGCTTATCAAGTACCCATTGTAGTTGATCTCAAAAATCATTTTTTTACCTCACCGAAAAACAACAAAAGTTCACAATAGTACATTACAAAACTCAAAGTCATTGGGACCACATAACAAAAATCATAATCCTTAGACAACACTATTTAATTAATATTTGATTATTAATTTAATTCCTCAATAATTAATTCAAATCTTTGGGGCTACAACAAAATATACCCCACCTTCACCAAAATTCAAAAAATACACTAATATGCATGGCATGCATGAAAAATTACAAAATCTCTAAACACAAATAAAATATATGAATATATGAATAAATCTATAAACAAAATACCCCATCTAAAAAGTCAACATCATAAAAAATCCAAAGGTAACATCATAAAAAATACTGCTTGTTTATGAACCTCTATATCCCACCCCACTTTAACCAACATCCAAAAAAATAAAGTAATAAAAGGCATGAATACCTAAAATTAAAGTATATAAAAACAAATATGTGAATAAAAATATCCAAAGTTAACATCATGAAAAAAATACGCATTGTTTATGAAGCTCTATATCTCACCCGGCCTCACTTTAGTTACAACCTCTAAAAATTAAAGTAATACGAGCATACCATGCATAAAACATTATAAATTTTGTAAATCAAGTCAACACACACTCAGTTATAAATAAAAATTAGGGAAAATCAACATATAACGATCAAAATAAATAAGAGTAAACAACGCATACCTAAACTAGTAATGGCATTCGCAATATGATGGTGAAATCGATGATGAAACCTTAGTTCAATCCAATCAACCACGACGAGAGAGAAGATAGAGAAAGAATACTGGTATTAGTCAACTGAAACGAAACGACTGAGGGATGTAAAATATATAAGGACATTTATAACTTTTTATAACTTCTGTTACGTCCGTCAGAAATTACACTTTGATATAAAGTATAAAGAATTTAAGTATTACAAATAAAATTATAAAAGACTCTAGAGATGGCAATTTGAAACCGGCCCGACGGGGATCCCCGATCCCGACCCCGATTTAAGCGGGTTTTTTCGAAAATACCATGGGACGGAATGGTATTGAAATAAACTCGATGACATCGGGGACGGATCGAACTGAGACGGGATACTGCCTAACAAAACAAACAACACACCATATGTGTGTGTTAGGGGCTTCTATTTGCACACATACATTCCCCTCTTCACACATCATTTTCAATAAATAATTGGTTTGGAAGTTGATTTCCGAAAATAAACAATTGATTCGGAAGTAGATTTCCGAAACTAAATAACTTATTCGGAAGTAGAGTTCCGAATGTTTTTCATTTTTTCAACATTTAACTTCCGAATGTGTTTATTTTATGTTCAAAATAATAATTTCACTTTAAAAACAAATTAAAATAAAAATAAATTTTATTAAGTGTGTGTAAAAAGATAATGAGGGATGTGCAAATAGAAGCTCCCGTGTGTGTTTGTTAAGCGGGTTTATTCCCGATGCAAAATTACTCTTATGTCCCTTGTTATATATACATATGTGTGTGTTTGTTAGGATTTGACATAACAAAACAAACAACACACCATCTCAGAGACACAAATGGCGCCGCTGCTCCTCTCTCGCTCTCTCGTTCGTCGTTGTGTTTGGTGTGTCGTCTCCCCTTCTTTCTTTCTCTCACCGCCGATTCTACCTCACCGCCGATCCTCCCTCACCGCCGCTGCTGCGTAGGGTTTCGCCTCCCTCTCTGAGACTCCCTATTTTTGAGACGAATCACATGGGTTTAAATTATAATGTACCCTAAAAAAATATGTTTGACGTACGTAATGCGTCAAAAAAATAAAAAATAAAAAATAAATAAAAAATTCATTATGCTATAAAAGTATTACTCCTATAACTTATCTATAAAAGCAACAAAAATTGGCTCTAACATCAGTGTGTGTACACCAGGTGAAATTGTGAATGTATCCTTCTTCACACTTGCCTCACAAGATCTGAATCAGTTAGGGCTTCTTCAGCAAGCTCTACGTCACATTCAGCTTCCCCAACAAACTGGCTTTCACCTCTTGCCACTTGTGTCGCTGCAGCTTTCTGCTGAGGCTTCCTTCACAAGTTCTTCTATTTTAAGAGGTGCAATTGTTGCCTTGATGCAAATTACTCTCTATCTGGTTCAAGAAACAAATGAGGTATGACATTCCTCAACTTCCATATTCCATTAGTTGTGAAATACGATTATTCTTACTTCCATTATTCTATGTTTGCTTCATTGAAAATTGTTTCAACTCTTTGTTTCTGAGTTTGGTTAGTGCCGACATTGAATTGGATTCGTGTTTGTTCAATTTAACTTTTCATACATTTGTGCTTTGCCATGAATTTCTATCTTTTGCCCACCAAGTGTTTGATTCTATGCTAAAGTGAGAAATTCATCACAAAAAATTGAAACATGCTCACCGTTGTTCTTTTTTTTTGTCAACGTATGGGAAATTTTTTCAGAAATCTACCTTGGAATATGATCCAAGATAAATATAAAACTAAAATTTCTTCCATTATACTTACTCCAACAACGGGCATAAAGTATAAATTTTGCCAAATGTTTAACATTCAACTACCTAATGTGAATATCATGTCTACACGTTGATGCCCTTGTGGAAGCTCTATTAAATCTTAATTGCGAGAAATAACCTATAATATTCATCTACTTTAACACCTAAATATATTCTAAGAAAAAAATCAATAAATATGATACTAAAAATAAATAAAAAAAATTCAAAGATTCTATTATGTGGAGCAATGTAGTTACATCGATTTCTCCACTTACCATTACACACTCTGAATTTTAATAAAATAAAATAAAATAAAATCCCCCTTGATTGTTCGAAGGAATGACATGAATGTCAATGTTTATTTGAAAAGTCCACTACATTTCACAGCTCTCACTGCACATACTATGTGTGCCATATGGGCTCAAGCTATGCACAAATCATTTCACTCTTTTAGTATCATTACAACCAAACCAAATATGGACTATTGAGATTCAGAATTTATGCAAGTGTTTAAGAGAGCAAGATTTGAATGTTCTAATGGTAGTTTAGGTTGTTCTTGTGTAAAAGGGACATGCAATTTTAAATTTCTGTGAAAAGGGGTAGTTCAATATCTATTATTTGTTTCAATTTTACAATTCTAACAAGCTATGTATAAAATATTCAATTCTAAAATCATTTGCTCCTCATTTTAAGACCACTCAAACATGGTCTTGATTTTTCATTACCTAGAACCTGAATTAAACAAGACTGAATTTTTTTCTTATTTTCTTTTAGTTAGCTTACTGCACTGTGAAGGTTTTAAAGTTTCTTCAAATCCTCTCTACTTTTACTTTCCTTTAGAATTTGGGGATGGGACGCTCATTGCTATGAGACCTCATGCTAGCATGTAACATCATCTTTCTTTTTAAGATGGATGCATTTTGAGAGACTTTCAAACTTGGTTGCCATCGCAAATCTGCATGAGTTCTCTGTAATAATTGTACATAAATTGATTTGTTTTAATCTTTGTGGTTAGTGGACAACAGCCATCGGACCAGATTTGTCATAAAATTGAGATTCTTACCGTGATGAAATTAAAACCACGAGCTCGAGGACGAGTCATCTGATAAAAACCTACTTGTCATATAAGTATTGTAGTGAAAGATATATCCTTAGAGGAATATATAGATAGAGACTATCTCACATTTTCTGTGACAATAAGAAGTGAAATGTCCAATGCCACGTGTTAAAATTCTTAATGCAGGTATATAATCTTGAATACAAGGCAATAGGCATATTACACGCCATCTATTGCAGTACATACATGTTTTATATACATATATATATATATTCTAATTTTTTTTTTTTCTCTCACAAGTATTAAGTAATGAGCTTTTATTTGATCGCTTTGTTTTTCTAACTATATAGTTCTTGCAAATTGTGTGTATGTATATGAATTTTTAAATTTAGAATTATTTTTCACATTTTCCATTGAATAAATATATGCAATCCATTATTCAAATCTATTTATGCGTGGTATAAGTTGAAAGAGTTTGAGCTCACTCATTCGCTGCAAAACTAAGGTTGCTTCTACTTTTCTCTCACAAGATTTACAAAGGTACTGATGCAGCTTGTAACATTTATTGGCATTGAAATTGCTTTCTTCAACACCAAAATTTATATTCATTCTAATGTCTCCAAAATTCTAGTACATTTTAGTTTTAAAAAGATATCTTTCTTGGATGTTAGAACAAACTCCTTTGAGCATGAATAGCAAAAAATTGACTCATGGTGCAGGAGCTTTTTTCCTCATAATATAAGTAAAATTATTCTTTTCCTTTTGCTCTTGATTCTTTTGTAGAGTTTGTTGATGGAATTGTGTGTTCCTTTGGAGGGTTGATACATAATGATATGGCATATATTTGTGTGTACATGACTTTGACCCTTGCTTTTGGCCCCTTTATTATATTATTAAAATCATCGATAATTTAAAGAATATATATTTGTTGAGAGGGAAGTGTCAAAAATAGAATGTGGATGTACTCAGAACATAGAACTCAACTTGCTTATCCTTCGAACATATTCCAACATTTCTCAACTCCACTTTATTGTCTTGAATACCTATGAACTCCCTAGCATTGTTGAGCAGAAAATCAATATAAATTTGTTGATGACTACAAAAGATTTATTAAAAAAATTTATATTAACGTGACTTATAAATCCATACTCAACAACTATATTCCATCAGTCCAACAATATAGACAAATAACAACCAAATTTCCAATTAATAAGCTCAACACTCTCAACTCAACTAAAGAAAAGTAATATGCACCTAAACAAATTTTATAATGCGGAATAAATTATTAATTGATTCAATTTTTGCCTTGACCTGTCAGCTAAGAGTGTACAAAAATGAAAAACAAAATATAATAGAACATTTTTAAAATTTTAAAAATACAAAGAATTGTACATGATTTAAAGAGGGACACAATTAAAATTTGATTAAGGATAAACAACATATAATCTTTTACATATAGGAGTAGTAGTTTAATTATCAAAACTTCAAGGAGCATGCACCACCTGTTCCTTAGCTGGTCTCCACTGATAGCAACTCACTCTTTTGCTATAAGAAAAAATATCTATTGAATCATCAAATCAATTTATATCTAATATCACTCTAGATCATAACTAAATATGACTAAATCTATAATTAAGTAAATAAATACATATCATAAATCACAGTCAATAATCATTATAAATCATAGTTAAATACCACTATGTTTATAATCATTTTAATTTGACATTTAAGTGGCTCCACAACCACATTTGAACCATAAGGGGATATAACAAAATAACAATAAAATCATAACTAAGGCCTATAGTTGGTGGGACAAAATGGAGACCTAAAAAATAAATGGAGATTTCTTAAAGTTTCTTGTTATTGTAATTCAAATATAACATCTTTTTCTATACTGATTATTATTAATGTTTGAATACAACCAATGCGACACTATCATATGCAATTGAATCTTCAACTATCCTGCCAACTTAACTTCCACTCTTTGCTTATCTATAAATCATTGTTCCAGCTTATTCACTTCAAAAGCAGCCCACCGTGGTGCTCTTTTGTTTCTCTGCAAACGAGTTGGTTCTTTCCTCCTAATATTTTGAATATAAAGTGTTGTACATCGATTTGAAAATATTAACACAATAGTCATAACTTTGTTAGAATGTCTTCTTAAACCTATGCTACATTCATATTAGGCATACCACATCAGTATCACTTTAGCCTCCAGTCAAAGCTATCTACTTCCCTAAACTAACTAATAATGTGCCCCCGCAACAACTTAACCTATCAGCCCATGTTGAGGGAAAAAAGGTATGCTCAATAACAAATACTAAGAAAACCACAAATCATATACCAACTAAAATTCCAGATCAATACACCCTTACCAAAATTCTTTCTAAAATTTAATATTTAAAAGATTTCGTCTTAATCTAAATTAACCATAAACAAAATTTAATAGAATTATACATACTAAATATATTTTACCAATTAATTTTAGGAAAAATTAGTCTAAGGTCCCTCTCCCATTTTTAGTAATGGAAGAGATCCATAATATTATTTTATGATGTCTAAAGTCTCTCAACTCCCACACTCATATATCACAGAGAAATTTGACTATCTAAAATCAAACCTCATTTTTTTTTCTCTCTCTCACTCTAAACTCTCTCGACGCGCCCAGTTCATCAGATCGTCCACCTTCGAGATCACAAACTCCAATCCTAACATGTAATGAATAGAGATGATGTGCACACCAGAGAAACAGATTGAGATGGATCTGTGAGGACATAAAATAAAGTTTGATGAGAGTTCAAACTTCAAATTTGATTGCAAAGCCCAAGACGAGAACTAAGCTGAAACTTTCGATGTTAGTCTCACTCTCTCATATGTGAATTTGATCGAACCAGGTAGAGCTTCAGAGAACAACAAATCATTCCGAAGTATAGAAAATGAACCCTAACGGCAAATTAGATGATGAATTCGAACCTTTGTGCTTGTGCTTTCTCCACTGCCGAAATTCCAAATAGACAAGAGAGAGAGAGAGAGAGAGAGAGAACATTCTTATATCTTTGACCATCATCATCATTATCATTTCTTTCTCTCTCTCTCTCTCCCTCTCTCTCTCTATATATATATATATCTCCATCCTTAATCTCCATCTTCCTCTATCAACTGGTTCGAGATCTTGTATAGTTCTTTCAATTTCTGAAGATTATTGAATCAAGGTTCATTTTTCTTTAAATTTCCCAAGGTACTGTTGATAGATCTTGTAACACCCCTGCCAATGTGTGAACCATGAAACACATTTTGCCTGAGGTTTACGATTTTCAAGTAGAAAAGATTGTGGGGGGGAATTTCTCTGATTGGAGTGAATTTTTCTGGGTTGGAAAGGGATTTTCTTTAGGTTTGAGTAAATTTCTCTGGGTTAGAGTGGGATTTTCTCCGAGTTTGAGTGAATTTCTCTAGGTTGAGGGGATTTTCTAGGTCTCGAGGGGAATTTTCTCCGGGTTTGAGTTTTGGAATTTTCTTTCATCGCAACAAGGGCTTTGCTCTCAACTTCCAAAGGATCGCTTTTAAAGGACTTCCATGGAAAAGAGCTCTCAAGGTATTGTGATTATCCAACCGACTCCATTTACCCTCTTGCTATTACCCAATTATGTCTTTAATTTTATTTCAATGGACTGCTTTGGCTTCTAAGAAAATAAGAATTTCTCTCGAAAGAGAATTTTTCTAGGATGGATCTAGAATTTCTCGATCTAATTTTCTTTAGATTGATGTTGAGGACCTTAGACATTATGAAAATATTATATGTTCTTTATGCTATAAAATTTTAATGCCGTGACTCTAAAAAAAATCTCCTTAATTTTATTTTACTTTTTTCACTTTTAAAAAAAATTTAATGTTAAAATTTTTTTTTTATGAAATTTGTTATATATATTTATGTAAGTTACATTTTTATAACACGATAGAGCTAAAATTTTTAAAATATGCATAAATAATTATTTAAAATGAGTATATGTGTTGATTTAAGTAACTCTTTTATGGAACGATACAACTAAAATTATTAAAATAAATAATTAGAATTATTAATTAAATGTTATATTATTACCTTTTTTTCACTCCAATTTAACAATTATTTTAAATATTTTATATATTTAAAAATATAAATAATTTAACTAATTTTTTTAAAAAAAGAAAAAGATTTTGCCTTGCATACCATGTCATCGCATTCATCATCGGATTGCTTTGTCTCCTCTTCCTCGTCCTCCTCACCTTGCCGACATGGCGCCAAGTAGGCTTTCGGCATTGCTTCTCCGCCACCGGATCTTCTTCCCGACGGTACTCTCTCTCTCTCTCTCTCTCTTTGCTCTCTTCCATCTCAAAAATCAGCCCTTCTTCCATCTAAAATTTTCACAAGAAAAAAATGAGCAAAAGGAAAAGGGTTTCACAGTTAGAATCTGATTGAATATTTATGTGTCAAGATCAGTGAAACAGAGAGGCTCAATTTATCGAGAAAAAAAAATAGTTTCACAAATGGTTTAGGAATGGCAGGAAGGAAGCATAGAAATTTTCCACTTCATCTATGAATTTCTGGTTTTACCCATCATTTGCTTGTATCGATCGATCATTCAACAACACTGTCACATGCTTTCAATTGGAAATATTTAAAATATTTTTACTTATCATCATTGTAAATTTGTATTTTGTAATAGATAATGGATGAGGGAAATACAAGTTATGAGTGCTTTGATTATAAATTAGATTTTTTAATCTTTGATTCAAGTTTTGTAATTTGAATTACGCTTTTATAAACCGTTAATCAGTCAACAACCAAGTCAAATCGCCATTATTTATAAACCGAATTGCTAATTTTTATAAGAAAATGGCAATTTCTAATGACAATTTTGTCAATCGCCACCCGCCATGCGGTTTCTATTTTACCCTAAACCACATCGACTCACACCACAAGACACTATTACATACAATCGCAACGATCGCTCTCACTCTTAGGTAATCTCTCTAAACATCGGAAAATTATACACACACTTCCTCTCCACTCTCTTCCCCTGCTAATTGTCCCGTCACTATTTATTTATTTTTATTTAAAATGTTGACTAGGTCGTGAATCTTCAAACCAAGAAATTGATTATATTTTGAGGATTGTGCTTTGATTATTATTATTATTATTATTTGTGGGTAAGTGCGTGTTTTGATTTTAGTTAATAGAGAAAATGGTTTATCCTCTGGAACATCCATATTATATTATGAAGATTGATGTGTGGGAAACATCTGAATAGTTTAAGTTATTTGAATAGTATTTTTTTCTTTTTATTATTTATTTATTTTTGTGTTCATGAAAAAGGTCCATTTAGAAAGGAACCGAACCGCCAAGCAGGTTGAAGCCACCGAGATTTTTTTGACTGAACCGCCAGGTTTTTGTGAATTTCAAGTCGGCTGTGATTGGCAAATTAGCCAATCCTCCATCTGTGGTTTGGTTGTGTTTTTATCTATAAACCGCACTGAACTGCCTCATGCACACCCCTAGTGCTACCTGACTCATGGTCCTTCCGTTCCATGAGTACAGGTTTCTTTCAACTCCATGTATATAGTATATATTTATTTATACATTTGTATGTTGAGTGTAAATGCACTGCGTTTGCAATTTTACATCTAAATTTTGTGACAATTTAATGAATGACAAAGCTGAGTTGAGTTTGAAAACTGTTAGCTATTATTTAATAGTTAACATGAAAGGGAAAAAAAAAAAAGTGTGACAAAGCTTCAAATTTATTATGAGTTGTGTGCTTTATATAATAGAATAGACACATATGTGAGTAGAAATTTATTTTGCATATATCTAGTCACATGACTCAATGTTCTCATTGTTGAAATCCTAGTATTCCAAAGTAATTTCATACTTGCTCGGTTGAAGTTGAAGTTAGATTCATTTTGTGTCTCAGTGATTGTTTGTATTTTTGTTTTACTTGTTCTACTTAATTATCTTCTTTTTATATTTCGGATGCCCAATTTTGTTGCACAATTTGGTGGAATGAGTTTGTTGTGATTATTGTTAGAGTGTGCTCTCAGGTAATGTGGTTATGACTTTTTTGCCATTGGGTTTTTGGATATGGTAGGTAGGGTCTCTTTGGTTGTGTTTTCTTTTTCTGTTTTCATTTTTTGAAAAATAGAAACTTGTTTGGCAAATTGTTTCTAAAAATAGTTTCCGGGAAATTTTATGATGAATAACCACTTTTAAGAAACACCAACATATGTTTTCAAATTTTTGAAGACTATTTTTGCACAAAAATGAAAACTATGTTTTTTTTTTCAAACTTTCATTGTTCTTTTTTTAAAAAACAAAAATGAAAACGAAGAAAACAAAAACACAACTAACATACATTTTTTTGTCTTTTTGTTTATTTGGGGAAAAATATATGTTCGTAGTAATCCAGTATATAGACTCAGTTGTCCGTTGAATAATGTGAAACTGCTGCTTTTGTTGCAAGTTTTTGTATAAGTTTGTCAATTATCATTCCTCATGCTGATTAAATCTATATCACTTGTGAGCTTATTGGATTAGTGAAAATAATCATTGATTGTTCTTTTACTTAATTGTATTTTCATATTGTCTAAATTTTACTTTTTAAGTTACAATTTTATTTATCCATAGCAGAAAATTGTAAAATTTATCTAATGTAACTTGGTATAAATCACTAGCACATAAGATATATAATACCAGCCAAATAGATATTTACAAAAAGTTATACAAAATGAAAAGATACACTCCATATATGTATAACAGAAGATACAAATTGGTAATCTGTATGTATTTACCCGTGAACATATTAAAGTATAAGATACATATCGCGAATTGTGAGATACTAACAACACTGATTTTTAGCAATCCAATAAATTGACTTGTAGCCTTGTTGTCTAGTGAACAATGTGAGCCTGCTGCTTTCGTTGCAATCATTTGCATTAGTTTTTCAATTTGCATTCCTGATGCTGATTAAAATCTGGATCACTTATGAGCTTCTTGGATCATTGAAAATAATCGTTGATTGTTCTGTAAATTGTTTTGATAATCTCAGATTGATTTTAATCTTGTGATATCCTATTAATATTGTACTATCTTACAGAGTTCATATGCTGTTGAGTTGAATGGAGATTGGAGATGTTGGTTTACTGCATTCCAAAACAATGGGAACTAGAGTGGACAAAGAATCTGTCAAGTCTTTAAAACCAACTATTTCAACTAGTATACATACAAAGCCCTGTGTCTAAACATCATTGTCGCTATGGCACTCACACAATTTTCTTTTGAATTATTGCTTCCCAAGTTCCAGTTGCAATTCTTCACCATCTCTAAGCTTTTTCCTATTTCACCCACAAACCCAATCTTCAAATAGTTTCAGATCTCTGAAGTTCAGCGTGTCTTGTTCTCAACAGACCATTCAACTTGACACCCCACAAAACAACTCCACAAAGAGGAAGAGAAAGCCCAGACCAAGTTTCTTTGATCAAATTCGCGACAAATGGTCTATGAAAACCCCGTCCTTGAGAGAGAAACTTCCATGGCAAGAACAAGAACAGAAACAGAGCGAACCAATTGAAGACGATGAAGAAGGTCAGTGCCATCAGTCGTTTGGGGCTACTGTAATTGAGTCAGAACCTGATAAGGACCCTTCAGTGAGTGACCTGAGTTTTGTTCCCACTAATCGTGTAGTTCCAGCTCCTTGGATTCATGGAAGCAAACCCAACAAATCCCAGTTTGGTTCTTTTTCCAAAAATTTACAAGACAGTTGTGAAAACGACAAAACGATTGATGAGTTTCACAGACACTGCGAAGACAATGTTTCGAGTAATGTTGTTCGAGAATCAAAGACTTTGGAAACTCAAGTTAATTTTGATGGCAAATTTAATTATAAAGGAGTTGTTTACACTAATGACACCCCAATTGAGTTAACCGAGAAGAAGGTGGCATTACTGATTGAGGACATCAAAAGGGTCTCCTTTGATGTGAAGTTGTTCAGTTTTGATCAGGAAGGTCATAGTTTTGACGGTTCCAGTGGTAAGATTGATTCAGTGAGGTTACCGTGGGAGAGAAAGAGTGATTTGGGATCTGTAGACGGTGATAGGTTGAGGAAGAGAAACACAATCCTGCCGGAGAAATTAATACCAGAAACGAATTGAAGAGGCTTAGGAATGTGGCTTTGAGGATGGTAGAGAGGATCAAAGTTGAGCTGCCGGTGTTACACAGGCATTGGTGGACTCCATCCATGAGAAGTGGAAGGAAGATGAAGTGGTGAAATTAAAATTTGAAGGGCTTCCAACACTTAACATGAAAAGGATTCACCAAACTCTAGAGGTCAGTATTGGTACATATGTTTCCATAACTATGACTATGAAATAAAATAATGAAACTTCTAGTGGCTTAATTAATAGTGTAATTGGACCTTATTTTAATGACTAATCAGAGATTCAAGTATACTGATGTAATTTGCTGTAATATTTCACTCTCTTGTTTGATACCACACTTAGATTTTTTCATTTTGTAGTTTCTTCACCATGAATTTGGAGAATTAGGTCTGCTAGTTCTTATATGTGTTATATGTTGTTCTCTACCAGAGTAGAACTGGAGGCTTGGTAATATGGAGATCGGGAAGTTCAGTTGTGTTATACAGGGGAATGACCTATAAGCTTCCTTGTGTTCAATCATATACCAAACAGAATCAAGTTAATACAAAGAGTTTGCATTCTTCAAAAGATATAGTGGGTGATCTTCCTCCGAGAATTGGATTGAAGGACTCTGTTAGAACAACAGAGTCATTGGTTTCCAATTCTACAAGATATTTGAAGGATTTATCTGAAGAAGAAATAATGGATTTAAGTGAGCTCAACTATCTATTAGATGAGCTAGGTCCACGATTTAAAGATTGGTCAGGCCGCGAACCATTGCCTGTTGATGCTGACTTGCTTCCTTCTGTGGTTCCTGGATACAAACGCCCGTTCAGACTACTTCCTTATGGAACAAGACATGGTTTAAGAGATAAGGATATGACATTTTATCGGAGAACTGCAAGAACAATGCCTCCACATTTTGCCCTTGGTATGTCAACAATGGTACTGGTTTCTTATTCACATTCTTGTGTTTTCTTATGGATTTTGTTGTCTTTAAATTGATATAGGAAGAAGCAGAGAGCTGCAAGGTCTGGCGATGGCTATGGTGACGCTTATGGGAAAGAAGTGCCATTGCCAAGATAGCCATCAAACGTGGTGTACTAAATACTTGTAACGAAAGGATGGCAGAAGAACTCAAGGTGCAATATATCAAATATTGTTATTTATGAACTTAATGTAATTGAAAATGATTTCCCTACAATAGAATTCATAATAATTGTGAAAGAGAAAATGTATGGTACAGAGTTAAGATCAATCATTCTTTTAACTCTTATTTTAAGTTTTTTTGCAGTTTTCTTGAGAAAGATTTATCATGATCCTATTCTCTCACAAGTTACATGCTTGCTAACCTTATTTATCATTGGCATAGGACAATAGAGAGGTTGGGGAGGTACAGTAACTCTACCTCTTTGTGTAGTCTTTGGTTCACTAGGATGAAATAAAATGGAATAAAATGATCATTCCTAAGCCTCCTTATGAAATAACTATTCCCTTACTATGGTGAATGATGATTCCATTTGTATTACAATTTTCATCATTCATTTAGTGAACCAAATGTGAACATTATGATGGAATGATCATTCCATTCCATTTCATTCTAGTGAACCAAACATAGCACTAGTGTTGTCCAGTTGTGGTGATTTATCTTTTTATTTGGGATTTAGTTATATTTATGATTTTATTCTACTTAATGAAGTTCGACTTCTAAATGCCTTGAGATGGAATTTTCAGTGGGTGGGAAAGTGAATGTTGATTTACTGTTAAAACTTACATGGTGGTCTATTTCAAAGTCACAAATATGTCCATGCATGCATATGTATTTTCATTCATATTCACATAGAACTTAGTAGACAGTTATTCTTATTTCTGTAGATTAATTAAATATTTGCAAGTAAATGCTAACCTGCCTGATACTGATGTCTTCAACAATGCTTTAGATTCTTAATAAATTGGGTCAACTTAATTAGTTTGTTGATTACGGACAATTTCATCTCATTTATGCAGATATTGACGGGTGGAACACAGTTGACGAGGAACAGGGATTATATTGTGTTTTATAGGGTAATGACTTTTGCCTCCTGTTGCACCAAGACATTGGATGAAGCTCAGAAACTAGCAGCCTTGCCACAAGATGAGGAAGACCAAGCTCGGTGGAAGGCATCGACCTTGATTCATTCAAATGCCAAAGCCAATAATGGCCTACTTGTTGCGGGAACACTTGCTGAGACCATGGCAGCGACCTCACAATGGGGAAACCAACCTAGCAGCCAAGATATAGAGAAACTGAAGAGAGATGCAGCTGTGTTCAGACATGCTTCACTGGTCAGATATCTTGAGAAGAAGCTTGCTCTTGTAAGTATCTATACTCTTATTAAGGAAAGAATAGGGGCAATATCACAATTTGGTGAAGCAGTGTCGCTCCCATTTTTCTATTAAGTGAGGAAAATATGTAAAATTAAATACAAACTAAAAAGGATAAATATGTAAAATTAATACCAATTAAAAGGATACTACATAAAACAAACCCACATAAATAGTATGGAAAGTGGGTTAGTTTAGTGGGATCAAAAGTAGGAATAAGTAGGATAGAGGGAGAAGAAATAGTATAAGAATATAAAACAAAATTACATAATTCAGTAAGTTTAAAAAGAACTACACGACTTTTGAGAGTTGGCACTAATGGAAAATAGTATAGGAAGCGGATAGTGAGAGAAAACGAAAATAAATAGAATAAAAAGAAAAAGGAAGAATAAGTTTACCCAATAAAAAGTAAATATTAAAAATAAAATAAATTAAAATAAATTTTAAAGCATGCACCATCCTTCTAGTAAGTACTAGATATGAGTCTACTACGGAACACAAACTCTTTTTGCACTTTCTGAGGTTCCATTTGTTCTGGTCAATTGTAGGCAAAGGGAAGATCAAAAGGCTGAGAAGGCTTTGGAAAGTGCAGAAGGCTCTGAAACCAGCAGAGCTCCCTACTGATTTAGAAACCATTAGCTTATGAGGAGAGATTTTATTTCGTAAGATTGGCCTCTGGAGTATGAAACCATTTTTGCCTCTAGGTATGCATTTCTTAATTTACTTCAATTCCATGGGCACGCTTTTACAATGAAACAGTCACGAATCTGTGGTTTTTCATCTCAGGGAGGCGAGGTATGTTTGACGGCACAATAGAAAATATGCACTTGCACTGGAAGTATAGAGAGCTAGTGAAGATAATTGTGGAAAGAAAAAGCCGTGCACAAGTCAAGCACATTGCAGTCTCTCTTGAGGCTGAGAGTGGTGGTGTGCTAGTCTCTTTAGATAAAACAACTAAGGGGCATTTTATTATACTCTACCGTGGGAAGAACTACCAACGCCCCCGCAAGCAATGAGGCTGAGAATCTCTTAACAAAAAGGCAGGCATTAGCTCGGTCAATTGAACTCCAGAGACGTGAGGTAACATTTTGTTTGGTTTAGTTTTGAAAATTGTTTTTGAATTATTTTTTGTGTTTTTTGTTTTTAGTGAACATTTTTCATATTTTATTTATATATTTTTAGATGCACCTAGCTAAAAGTAAAATATTTATGAAGAAATTTGAAAACAAGTCACTAAAAAGTTGTGTTTGGATCATGAATTTGGAAAGGGAAAGGAAAATGTGAGGGAAATATAGATGAAATATAAGTTAATTTTTTCTCAATTTCTCTCATCTTTTCTTTTCTTTCTTTTTCCAAATCTCTACCCAAATACATGATCCAAATATAGCCTAAAGGGGAAGGGAGAGGGGAAAGGGGGAGGGGGGGGGGGCGGGTAACGTGCTTGGTGTTTTTATTATATATTTTGTCTTTAGTGAATTTTTTTCATATACACCTAAAAAGTAAAATATTTGTGAAGAAATCTTAAAACACAAAAATAACAAATAAATAAAAATCAGTTTTTGAGTTTGAAAAACGAACATATTTTAGTCTTGGTGTTTTGTGTAATTTTACTCAATTATCTCCCTTGGTCACTTTCGGAATATTCATCTACAATTATTTCTTGGTTGAATTATTTGCAGGCACTAAAGTATCATATCTCAGACGTAACACACAGAATTGAGAAACTGAAGTCTGAGCTAGTATGATTTGCTTTTTTCACAATAATATGCAAACAAGGGAAAGTTTAGTGATAGCCTAAATACATTTCCTTGCATAACTTTTGTGCATCTGTTGTTAATTTTGTAGGAAGATATGAAGGCTGTCGAGGAGATAGATGAGGTAACTTTCTACTCAAGGGTGGATAATGCATCCTCTTTCTGATGATGAGATGGAAGAGGTTAGTAGGCATAATCTTCTCTCTATAACAACTAGGTTTGGATCATAGTATGTTCTATGTAGAATTCATACAAAATGTTTCTCTATTTGGAAATCTTCTCTAGATCTGCCCTTCATTTTCTATAAATTTCACCACACAATAAGTCTCATTTAATACAGAGTTAACCACCGAATCAACCACATAAAACATTCATGGCCATACATATGAAGTAATGGGGCCCTTATAAAAGAGACAGTTTCACTCAGATTAAAACCCAGTTCCACCTATGTTTTATGTGGTTGGTTCTATGGTCGATTATGTGTTTGTAGACTTATTGATTTCACCATGCCAATCATTGGAACCATGTTGTCATTTTTCATTCCTAACCACTTCTTGCATTAATCAAAGGTGACATTTACTTGAAATTTTTTCACTTTTGCAAAGCTCACTTGTTTATTATGACCATTGAGTAATAATCATGCCTCCACGCATATGTACTAGTACAGGGTATTTCAGGTATATCATATAATTTCTTTTAATCAATATTCCCCGCCAGATATGAGTTGATTTTCATACTGAAGAAGACGCTCTTCAGCATATCTTCTCTTCCCTAACTGAAGCTCTATTTGTGATCAGGACGAAGATGAAGATGAAGATGAAGATGAAGATGAAGATGAAGATGAAGAGGCATACCTTGAAACATATGACAGTAGCAATGAGGATGGTGACATATAAAACAAAGAGAACCAATTACTTTTAAGTAATTTTACAGTCATAAGAAAGTGAAATTTTTGTTTTCTATCACTGCAGGAACATTTACTCATTAAAATACATGCAACTGTTACTGTGAGATAGAGGGCGCAATCAAACCTGGTTGCATGGGTTAACTGAATTTCTTTCATGTGAATTATGGCTGTAGTTTCATGTATCACGATGAGGACACTGCCTCACTTCATCCCCGGTTCAGCAAATAGTATATATTTATTATGATGATAAAATTTATTTTGTTGACATGCGTGTTTGCATTTCAGAGTGACAATCTGCAATTTATTATTATTATTATTTACGTGACGTTGTGTGTATATATATATATATTTTTTAGAACTACACATTTTATATTTATAGTGGTGGTCTGTGTATGTTAGGCAACTTAACAGTAGACACATTATGCAAACACACATAAGGAAAATATGATAACTCTCTACTACGTATAATAAGGCCTTGTTTTGGAAGACTAAATATGTACTTTTTTGTCTTTTGACAAAAAAATTGAGGTTGAAAATACTATTGTTGTGCTAACTTTTGACTTTTTATGGAAAATGTGTAATAAAAATTGTGAAAATTAATTTTTAGAGGAAAATTTGAATTAAGTCACAACAGAATTGCTGACTTTCGGTGAATAGTTAAATTTTTAACTT